>JBBELK010000216.1:0-1200000 GCA_037783545.1 Henricia sp. BOLD:AAB3569
CGCGGCGTGTTTGTTTCATGACAGATCCGAATCCAGATCCCGATCTGTTTTACCGCGCAGAAACAAACGAAACCGCTCTCAACTCGGATCTCAAATCACGTGAATTGCAATTTATTTACCAAATTTGTCAAATTTCTGTTCCAAATTGATCCCACGACATTCGTCGTAAATAAACTAGCATTCTAAATTTGTTTGTATGGTGTGTTGCCTCTGAAAACTGAAGCGACACGGTTTTACTCACACAAAATCTGCATGATGCTTACGTCGCCATTTTGGATCTAGCGCTGAACCATCTCTCGAGAAGGATTCCACAGATCACAGATCTCGATCAGGATGTGCGCGAAGTGAACGAGTTCACCAGCTTGGATATGCGCCGATCTGAATCCGTCCGAAACAAACACGCCCAATTCTAGATAGGAGCTTATACTCAATGAACAAAACAAGTCATGATAAAGAAAATATGTTTGGAGTAAAAATCTGTTCTGCACACTGCTTTAATACAGTTATCTAAATCTCGTAAAGTTACACTCTTGTTTAAGAGCAAAAGTTGATTGTATATTTTTAAAGGAAAGCAATAGCTGATCTCGGACACCTTTTAAATCAATACTAGAGAAGCCTGGTCAGGGATGTTTTTGTATCATTCTACTGGCCACTAGTCTAAGAAAGCGGGGCATGGATGTTTCTGGCTCGTTCTATTGGTCAATACAATCTGAGAAGGCGGGGCATAGATGTTTCTGGCTTATTCTATTGGCCAATACAATCTGAGTAGGCGGGGCATAGATGTTTCTGGCTCATTCTATTGGCCAATACAATCTGAGAAGGCGGGGCATGGATGTTTCTGGCTCAGTCTATTGGTCAATACAATCTGAGAAGGCGGGGCATAGATGTTTCTTGCTCATTCTATTGGCCAATACAATCTGAGAAGGCGGGGCATTTATGTTTCCGGCTTATTCTATTGGCCAATACAATCTGAGAAGGCGGGGCATAGATGTTTCTGGCTCATTCTATTGGCCAATACAATCTGAGAAGGCGGGGCATGGATGTTTCTTGCTCATTCTATTGGCCAATACAATCTGAGAAGGCGGGGCATTTATGTTTCTGGCTCACTCTATTGGCCAATACAATCTGAGAAGGCGGGGCATAGATGTTTCTGGCTCATTCTATTGGCCAATACAATCTGAGAAAGCGGGGCATTTATGTTTCTGGCTCAGTTTATTGACCAATTGATTGCTTTCCGGTGACGTCACCCCTTCCATCCACCATTTTGGCTGTCATTTTTCCTGACCCACTTGGCTCGAGTAATTATACCGGCCAAAAAATAAAGTCGCTGGCGAGTATAATTTTACCCGTGTGCGTCTAGTGGCGCGCGCGTTTACGTGCGTGACCACCAAACATTCCCGGATGTTCTACGTCACGGAAAGCAATCAATACAATCTGAGAAGCCCACCTTCTCATGGATGTTTCTGGCTTATTCTATTAAACATCTGAAACACTCTGGGTAATTTTTGTAAAAGCCGTTTTCAATTAACTACGGTTAATATTTATGCTAATTTTGGTTGAGCTTATAAAGCAATACGCAGTGTTTATAAAATAAAGAAGCGTTCATTTCAAATCTCTCATTTCAATTCACTGAAATGGTATCACCTCTTCCCGGGATGAGCGTATTCCCGTCACACCTAACCCCGGCATCTTCACTGTGAGCACAGTTATGCATTCCGGCCCCTCTGTGGTCGCAGTCCCACACGGTTTCTTCCGTTCCTGAACACTCCACATTGTCCAACCAGATCTGTCCCGACCCACTACCCCATGTATGACCGTGACCCTGGAACGCTACGCCACCGGGGTAGCCCAGCTGATGGCAAATGACTCTGGCATCCTCGTTGCTCCATCCATCATCGCAGATTGTACCCCAATCCCCGTTGCGCAGGACCTCCACTCGGCCTTCGGTTGGCAGTTGGCTACCAACAAGACGGACTGGGACATCTGATGATAATTTAAAATGGTAAAATATTAAGGAAAAAAAAATAGAATTTCTGGGCCGTAACCCAAATTATATACCTCATGCGTAGATTCCTGTGATCTGATTGGTTAAAAGTGGGGGCATTGAATCGGCTAGACCCGGCTCGTATATGCCCACCGGGCAATAGTCTTTGCCATGCCCCGGGCATAGTCATTTAGCGGGTTCCGGACGCGCGCATTACATGTGTTAGCATAGCTGTGCACATACATATCATCAGGACGGTAATGGCGGAATCTCGACGTCTGTCGTAGATGATGAAGTCCTTAAGAAAGTAAGAGAAGTGGCCTACAGTGAAAACTGTGTCAGGTGAAATGTGCCACTATAGTGCCAGTTGATAATGCTACAAATGTTTGCTGTAAATATACAACTTTTCTGCCATAGACCAGCTTCCAAAATCGAAACTCGAAGGACCACTGTCATGACTGATGCATCGTTACTCTTAACCAACCAGATGACAAAAATCTACACATTCGGTATATAAAACAAATATTGACTGCTGTTTATTCGGGTCATGGTTAAGATTATAGGCCCAAGGTGATCTCGAAGCCATGACTATGCCCCTCGGCTTCCGCCTCGGGGCATAGTCATGGCTTCGAGATCACCTTGGGCCTATAATCTTAACCATGCCTCTCATTGCAGTAAATATTTGTATAATATTACAGGCGGTACCTGGCTACTGCCCAGAATATCCATTATATTTTCTTAATTTAATGGGTCTGGATCCACCGCTGATTTCTAGTTATAGTTGCGAAAACTTGAGTTTTTTCGCTATGGTACATGTGCCCTTGGGCAAGGCACTCAACCACACTTGCTCCATCCTTCGGAAGGAATGTAAAGCCGTTGGTCCAGTGTGTTAGGTTGAATGGAAACGCACTCTAAAGATCCCAGAGCATTCTTTCGTAAAGAGCAAGGGGGATTATCCCCGGTGTCTCTGGCCATTTCTAATTCTAATTAGAATTCTTCATGGGTTTCCTCACGCTTGCGAGTGACAGTGCAATGAGCACTATTGAGGAATCCTTGATATGAATACCAGAAAGAAATAATAATAATAATAATAATAATAATAATACACATATGGACTGGCAATAAGGTCAAATGTGCCCCGAGGGACTGCGAGTGACCACAGGAGGGTCCTATTTCTTGAGGCCAAAGGCCGAGGGAAATATGACCCTCTTGTGGTCACTCACAGTCCTGCGGATCAATCGAGCGGAATACCTTTAAAATATCTGCGTACACCCCACAATATCCCTAACTTATTGTGAGTAGTGTACTTGAAGCTTTGACTCACCATTAAAACACACCACTCCGGAATCCTTCGAATGACCACAGTTATGCCCCCCAGCTCCCTTATGCGAGCAGCTAGTAAGCTCCGTTTCTTGGCCAGTACACGCTACATCAGCCAGTAAGATATCCCCGGTCCCCATGCCGTATCGTGCATTAGAGACTGCTTCCAATGCTCCCCGGTAACCGAGCTCGCGACAAACGACCTGTGCATCAATGAGATCCCAACCGTCACTGCAAACTGTTCCCCACTGGCCGTTTATTAAGACCTCGACGCGACCGTTCTTTGGCGATGAGCCGCCTACTAAACGGATCGCTGTTAATGTAAAAAAAAATAGAATAAAATAAAAATGACAAAATTATGCCTTCAAAATATACCCACCAGCTAAACAAAGAAAGAAACGATTGCTTGTGTCTTGTTTGTGAAGGAGCGTGTCCAGATCACATTTTTGAACCCCCTATTTTTCCTGTGGGTTTTGAGATTTTGATAACCATATCATGTCATATTGTTTTCATTACCATTCTGCAATTTCGCGCTCTCAACACGTATATTTTTAAGGATATCATAACAAAATCCACTGCTGTTTTGTAAACTAATTTATCTAGTTACATAAAGCAGTGCAGTGATTCTTTCCATGGATAGTATTTTGGGGAGGTATTTTATATGATTGTTAGGTTAGAACGAAATACATTTTCTAGAAAAAATCTGGACAAGCTCCTTAACATCACAACCAATATAACTTTAAATTCAATTATTAATACCTAATCAACAAGCTAAATAAAAATCTTTCAACCAACTAATTGGACGGACGTTGCAAATCGAAAAAGAGAAAAATATGTCAAGAGGCGTTTGCCTTACTTAACCTTAGACAAAAAAATTTCCAAATTACAACTTTTAAAAGAATTCGCTTTTAAAACACCACATTCAGATCTTACAATGAGAGACTTTTGCGACGCTTTTTGGCAGCAAGCAAACTGGTCCTTCTCCATTGTTTACGTCGCGTTGAGCTAAAGTGTGCATGCTCAATATGATGAAGACAATGGAAAAGCTCGACTTCACAAAAAATTGTGTAGCTTGCGTAACTTTTGAAAATGGCACAAGCTCCATAGGCATGCGTGTAATTATCACAGGAATGTTGCGCAGCTTACGCAATAAAAAGTTGCGCAAGCGGGCTTACGCAGTGCATAAGGATTCGTGAAATCGGCTGCTGGTTTGTTTGCTGCCACCACGCGTTTCAAAAGTCTCCCATTATGAGACAATACTGATTGTAATTGGTTGAAACAATCGTACAAATTAGGCCCAAATCGTAAATGTTGGCACTATACACCTGTGGAGACGTGGTGGTCTAGTGGATAGCGCATCAGACTTTCGGGTGATAGGTCCGTGGTTCGAAGCCTGGTCACTGCTATTGCGTTGTGTCCTTAGACAAGACACTTTACTACCTATATTGTCTCTCTCCATTCAGGAGTATAAATGGGTACCGGTAAATATTGGTTGGGAAACCCAACTAACTGATGGGGTAAACCTGTGATGGACTGGCATCCCATCCAGGGGGAATAGCAATGCTCTTAGTCACTCCATGCCTTGGGCGGTCGGGTTGGCGTACGGGTTCTTTCCTCGCCTTTCACCTCTGGGGTCCCGGGTTCGAATCCGGGGCGTATATGTGGATTGGGTTGGCAGTCCCTACTTGACCGCGTGGGTTTTCCCCTGGGGCATTTCTCTGGGGGTTTTCCTTCCTCCCACTTCTAAAACTGCAACTCCTTCTTCGTCATCTCAAGTTGATAATAAAGTATAGTTAAAGCTAAAATCGTATAGTTGATGGCATAAAGGGCCTTAGTTGCCGAAGATGCCATAAAATATACAACAACAACAACAACTCCATGCCTTGGAAACTGGGGATGCGTACCGGCCGTGTGAGCCAGCTTCGCTCGTGAAACAACTTTACTTTTTAAAAAATGATTTACTAAACTCACCAGACAAGCTACACTTCACTCCCGCATCCTCATGATGTCCACAGTTGTGCACTCCAAGCCCAGAATGTGGACACTCGCCCAAGGTATTCTCAGTGCTATTACACTGAACATCGTCAAGCAGAATGCGGCCAGTTCCAGCCCCAAAATGAGCTGAGCTATACACTGATTCGACGACGGGATAACCCAACTGGCGACAAACTACCACGGCATCGTTCCGGTCCCACAAATCGTCGCATACGGTGCCCCAACTTCCCTGGTCAAACACCTCCACTCGGCCTTCGTTGGGACTATTGCCTCCTTGAAGACGAACTGTTGGTCATAAAGAAAAGGAACATCATCCAAGTTATTATATTCAAAATATATTCAAAATATATTCAAAATATATTCAAAATATATTCAAAATATAATAACTGGTTACTTTGCCCAGTTGTGCTCCCATGCAACACCTAGAGACAAAAGTTGGTTCATAGGGAAAACCTGAGGGAGTATTGCGCTTGTGTGAACCACCGTACACCTGCGTAAACTGCCATTTTGAGAGTCGAAATTAAGGCATCTCATTGGTGTGCTGTGCGTCCTTGTTTGAAAAGGCGCAACACGCGCTTAATACATTGTGACGTGGTTAATTCGACTCCAAAAACAACACAGAAAATGCATGTGTGTGGTGATCCACACAAGCTCAATACCACTGTGCCTCAGAGCTCAGCTGGTAGAGCATCTGCCCAGTAAGTCAGAGGTCTTAGGTTAAAATCCTGATAATGCCCTTACGATTTTTCTCTCGTTCCAAGTTCAGAATGTAAATACATGTTACTAAAATGCAAAACTTAGACGAATAACTTCAGAAGTATATCAACAGTGTTCTGAATCATTCAGCCTTCATGATAATTTGAGAGACTGAATAATCTTACTTGCAACTCGGCACGCTACCCCGGCATCCTCCGCATGGTCGCAGTTGTTAACGCCGACACCATTGTGTCGACACAGCATAACATTCGTCTCATCACCTCGACAATGAACGTTGTCTAAGTGAATTGGACCGGTTCCCTCGCCGTACCCTGCCCCTTGATAAGCACCCTCTGCTTCATAGAATCCCAGCTGATGACACACGACCTGTCCAGTCATAAACAGGTCAATTAATTAGCAGCTGGATAATCAGGTCAAGGGTTACAAAATGTAGCAGACATTTAAAAGAAAAATCTGTTTCAAAAAAGTACATCAGGGCCATCCAAAATTGTCAGTATTTTCACAGTTCTACAAAGCGTATGAAGGGGGGAGCATCGGGGGTTCGAGGGCCGCGTACGACTTTACATGCACTGTAAAATGTTGACACTTCATGGTACTGACAGAAAAATGTTGAGTAGTATTTCGGGGGGAGGGAGGTGGGTCTTGAAAAATACTACTAGAACTGTGAAAATGTTGACAACTTTGGATGGCCGTTAAGGTCATGGCAATTTAAGTGCAATCCCAACTAGAAAAATTTTTTTTTTGAAATTACATGCTTTAATTGTCTCTTTGGATCTCCTGTAATCTGGAGAAACCTAGTATAAACTAAGTCAAATTTTGGTGAAAATTGAGTTTAACATTTAGTAAGTCCTAGTAAGTCCAAATATGGGTCTAACTAAATTTTCACAAAAATTTGACTTACTAGGTTTTTCCAGATTACAGGAGAGGTGTGACAATTAAGAGGCAACACATTATAAGGCAAAATATTCCTCTACTAAAGTAACATCATAATGACTCCACAGGAATTTGGTTGTTTTTTAACCCAGCAGGTTTTGTTACAAACACTGAACCTCACCTGCGCGTCATTTATATCCCATTCGTCATCACAGATTGTTCCCCAAACTCCCTCATACAAGAGCTCAACTCTGCCCTGATTGAACGTTGAGCCACCCACGAGGCGGAGGTGGCCTGGAGACGAAAAAAACAAACCAAGAAATCATAATTCAACGTAAAGATCCACTCTCAATGAACGTGTTTCAACTAATCAGTGAAGTGTGGAGTGTATAATGGCCGAGCGGTCTAGTGCGTCGAACTTAAGTACTTAGAATGTAGGTTCGATTCCGGGCCGCGACGGGTTGTGGCACCTGTGCCCTTGAGCAAGGCACTCAACCACACTTGCTCCCATTCCTGTAATTGGCGGTCTCTCCGCTGTTGGATGTGGTAAATAAATAAAAATAAATAAAAATAAATAAAACCATTTCCGAAGCAAATGGGTAAGTTCGAGTCCCACCCGAGCATGTTATAAAGTTTTTCATAGTGTCTCAGGAAAGCAATGAGTATACACTGTTAAAAATTACGTTTGTCAAAAACAAACTATTAATTAACATTTAGTCTTAATTGATATAAATTTTCCCACTACGCAAAGTTTGTCTATCTAATAATTGTGTATGGTTTAATGTCAGGAAATAAGCCACAGTGGGATGCTCTATTATTCCCCTGATTTGATTTAAAAATAGAGCCTCGGTTTTGCATAAAAAGCTTTACATTTTTAAATGTTTGCAATTTTTATAACTTTAACTCTTCTAATCAGTGAAGAACAAGTCAACTGCAATACCATGTTTCGAGACCACCAATTAATTGATCACTCTCAAATGACGTCACTTCCTACAAATTGTCACGTGCATCAGGATCTTGAGCGTAAATTTTTATGACTCGCATCGGCTGCGAGGTATATTGAAAAAATTTCGAGCAACATGCGCGTGCGTTTGGAACATTTTCCCACGGTGTGCGTGCGCGTACTTGATGGCGTTTAATACGCAGTAGCATTTTTCCTACGAAGATGGCGTCAGTGAGAGTGGTCAATTGCCTTTATAGCTTAATTACTGGAGCATCTGTATGTTAAGCAACAGGTCCGCGGTTCGAATCCCAGTGGGGCCAAGTTATTTTTCACTGCTTGCACAGTTCCCAAACTCATAGACATCTGTCCACATTTCTATATATTACTCACAATAAGATAGGGATATGTGGGGGTGTACGCAGATATTTTGAGGGTGTAAATTCCGCTTGAATGATTTTGTATATGATTAGACAATAGTCATTTGAAAAAAAGAAAAATCCCAAATTGAACCACACCAATATCCCTAACTTATTGTGAGTAGTGCACTTAAACTTCTATGCCCAAATTACCTTCAGTTACACACACAACTCCTGCGTCCTGTGCATGGCTACAGTCGTGAATAGTTGTGTGTGTACAATCTATCAACAAATCCTCGCTTCCATTACAGCCTAGATTATCCAGCCAGATAGTCCCTGTACCAGCGCCGAATTCGGCCTCAACAGGGGCCCGTCGTGCCCCGTCGGTGAAGCCGAGTTGACGACACGCAATGTTGGCATCCACGATGTCCCAATTATCATCACAAATTGTGCCCCAACGGCCGTTGTGAAGTATCTCAACGCGACCCTTAAAGTCGCTTGATCCTCCCACGAGACGGATGCTCTCTAATCAGAACACAGAGCAAGAGAAAGGTCATGAGTTTTGACCCCCCTCCAAAAGAAAATGCTCACATGCTAGTCTGAAACTCAACTTAGCAGCCACATATGTGTATAATGCAACCAGTGCCAAGCTTATACGGCCCAGGTTGCATTGCGTGTGGCACTACTTTTTCCACGTTACTTATAAAGTCTCTTTGCCGTATGAAATAAAACCTAAAATTTTTTCCCTTAGTGCCACCTTTCTAAATCAGGACTTGCTGATCAATATACTTTTGACGAAAATAATCTGAAATATTGATACTTGAACTATTTTTAGTTTTTATGAAAATTAGTAAAAAAGTACCGAGTTTACACACACTTTGCTGACATCATCCAATCCCACGAACCTTTGCAAATGCGCATAAGATTTATTTATGCTAATATATTCACGTTAGAAAGGTGACTCACTAACCTGCGACACCAGCGCACACCACGCCCGCATCCTCCGCGTGATTACAGTTATGCACCCCGATCCCAGCGTGCGAACATTCAACAATTTGGCTTTCATCCCCTAAACAGATGACATTATCTAACAGAATTAGCCCTGTGCCTCTGCCAAAACGAGCCAGTTGCGTAACTTCCTGGACGTCCGTAAACCCCAACTGACGGCAAACAACGCGACCATCTTCTTGACCCCACCCGTCATCGCATATCGTCCCCCAGTAGCCTCCGGCAAAGACCTCTACGCGACCTTCGCTCGGCATTGAGCCTCCAACAAGTCGAACTATATAAAAGAAATAAAACAAAATACATTGGAAATACCCTATGCGCGGGCGGCCATGACAGGGGACAGTCGCAAAAAAGAAACTAGAAATGGTACGCGTACGGGAAATGTATGTGGCTTGGAAAAACTGGGTAGTTGTATCACAAATTTATGTCGTTATTTAAGAAATGTGCGTATGTGTACACGAGCATATTTATGTGAACTTAATTCTTATATTTATATTGTGTCAGATAAAATAACCACGCAAAATGGAAAAAAGTTTCCCCGATGCGCATGCGTTTCCCGTACATGTACCATTATTAACCCTATTGTCACCGTGCATCATACACGAGTAGGCACTTTGTGGATCTATTGTCACATCATTTAAATATGAAAACCTGCCCCCTAGCTGTCATGTCCGCCGGTGCAAAGGGTCTATTGCAAGGGGTAGTCAAACAAAGATGGGCATAATATAACGTTGTCAAGCTGACCTGCCAATCCACAGCGCACTCCAGCATCTTCAACATGTCCGCAGTTGTGATTTCCAAGTCCATTATGCTGACACTTAAAGATCGTTTCCTCGTCCCCCTGACACGCCACATTATCCAAGAGAATGTCCAGGCCTATCCCAGGGCCAAAAGTAGCTTGTGACGTGGCCTCAACGGTTCCAATGAAGCCGAGTTCCCGGCAGACGACGGTGGCATCGTTTTCGTCCCAGTTATCATCGCAAACGGTTCCCCAAACGCCGTTTTCAGAGAACACTTCAACGCGTCCTTCATTCGGCTTTGTGCTACCAACAAGACGAACTTAATAAGGAAACAAAAATATGTGCACTTTACAAATGTAAATGGGCAGACGAATTAAAAATGCTATCAACATATTTCAACGTATGTGCTTATTCTCAATGCCCTACCAAAGTTGAATTTTGATAGCTTTAGTTTAAAAACAAAAATATGTGCACTTTACAAATGTAAATGGGCAGACGAATTAAAAATGCAATCAACCTATTTCAACGTATGTGCTTATTCTCACTGCCCTACCAAAGCTGAATTTTGATAGCTTTAGTTTAGCAATTCTTGAATCTTACATCACACATTGGAGCAAAGAAAAGTTGCACTGCAGAGGTACAGTATATTTTCATTACTTCGTCCAGCAGTGTATATCACTGCAACACTAAAAGATGTCTGTGTCCTAGGAAAATTTGAGGACAATAATATCACTGTGCCTGACAGCTCAGCTGGTACAGCGTCTTCCTATGTTGTTAGAGGGCTCAGGTTCGAATCCCGTTGAGGACATTTGATTTTCCTCTCACTCCGTAAGTGGTAGGTTTATAAGGGTGCATTCACACCGAGCCTTTTCGCGCGTAAATGTGATGCGATTGTTTTGAGAAAAAGGAATGTGGAGGAAATTTGGAGTGAAATGGCGTGCTGAAATCAACAGAATTCCCAAAACGCTTTCCGCCCAAGTCGATTCTGTGGTTTCTAGTGTATTACTCTAATTTCCCTCGCTGGCAATTGTCCTCAAAGCGACTGGCATTAATGCATGAAAAAGCTCAGTGTAAATCCACCCTCAAGAAACACACCAAAATAAATTCTTAGAATCAATTCAATGAGTTTTAAAAATTGCCTACCGGCTGGAGCACACACAATGCCTGCATCCTCCATGTGACTGCAATCATGAACACCGACCCCGAGATGTTGGCAGCTTGCAAAGTTGGTTTCATGACCCACACACGTAACTTCATCATAATGAATCGGCCCTGTTCCGCTACCGAATCGCCCCTGACCTACAGACGTGAGTGCATCGGGGAAACCAAGCTGTAAGCAAGCAACTTTGGCATCTTGTAAGTCCCAGGAATCGTCACAGATTGTACCCCATTCGCCTTTCAGGAAAATCTCAATTCGACCTTCATTACGGGCACTCCCGTTGACAAGACGCAGTTCAACTAAAAATAAACAATTTAAGTTCATTAGATTATCTTGAAGTGTGTTGCATTAAGTGAACAGTCAAGACCACAAGATGCTTCTCCCCTATGTGATATCTAAAGGAAAAATCTTGGGGTGTTCTGGCCGAGCGGTCTAGTGCGTCAAACTCAAGTTTCTGTGCCAGTACTAGAATGTGGGTTCCATTCCGGGCCGTGACGGGTTGTGGCACTTGTGCCCTTGAGCAAGGCACTTAATCACAATTGTTGTAAAGGGATGTAAAGCCGTTGGTCCAGTGTGTTAGGTTTCAGTAACGCACTTAAAAGATCCCAGAGCATTCTTTCGTGAAGAGCAAGGGGAGGGATTTACCCGTGTCTCTGGCCGTTTCTAATTCAACTTAGAAGTTGATAGTTATTCGAATATCTATGTTAATTGATCCCATTCCTGTAATTGGCTGTCCTCCCCCTGTTGCATAGGGTGAATAAATAAATAAATAAAAAAATTCACGTGAACTCTTTGTATGACTTTGAAGGAATAACAAATAACCAAACAGAACTATGGGCGAGGGCGGAAATGCTCCATCCCTTGGAAGGGATGTAAAGCTGTTGGTCCAGTTTGTTGTGATCCCAGAGTAATCTTCCGTAAAGAGTAAGGGGATTCCCTGGTGTCTCTGGCCGTCGGCTGCCAATGGTGCCACCCACCTATGTATCTCAATGTTTAGGTGGCACCCACTTAGCTTCACAAAACCATTATAACATGCAGCACACGTATGTAAACATACTTTTAGAAGGCTAAAAGTGAATTATTGACGAATTTTTGACCCTCTTGTGGTCATCTCATTGTACTGCAGTGACATCATACAATGAGATGACCACAAGAGGGCGGGGCTAGCTATGCAATGGTTGGGTCGCGATTAATCAGGCTATTGAATTTCGACATCGAAGCAGTTTGCTGGAGAATCTAAAGAAAAAATACGTTGGACAAGTTTTTTGCTGTTTAGAAAATTCATCGGGAAAAACCGACCATGCCCAGGATTCTGGAGATTCCAAGGACCTCCATGGTGTTTTTTTCAATGTTCGATTTGGAATGTAAGGTGATATTTCAGGCACGTGCTTTTTGACGAGAAAGGGCATGTAGTAAATAGCAAATCAGCTAAAAGTGAATAATTCCGTCCACATGTAAACGTCAAAAAATAACTTTTAGCCTTCTAAAAGTAATGTGAACATATCCATGTGAAGTGTGGACCATATAAATGACTAATTAATGATTTTTACCTCGAGAGTTACAGACAACTCCTGCGTCTTCACCGTGCCCGCAATCATGACGTCCGATCCTAGAATGGCTACAATCCATCAGCGTGTTCTCGGTCCCTGTACATTCCACTTGATCTAGAAAAATCGGATCTGCACCTGAGCCGAAGCGCGCCCCAACAGTGGCCTCCTGAGCACCGGTAAATCCAAGCTGACGACAAGCCACGTTGCCGTCCTGTAGATCCCACAAATCGTCACAAATCGTCCCCCAAACGCTATTGTAAAACACCTCTACTCGACCCTCTCGGTTATTGTCACCACCGACCAATCGAATTGAAGCTAGAAAGAAAGAAAAAGCAGCAATTTCTCCATAAAAACAGAGTCAAATAGAGAAGAAATGTTATGCAGGCGATGGTTTCAATTTCCCCTACACGCAGCGCCCAAGTATCCTCCTACCAAGTTGACAAGGTGGTCTTTTCTTATTTATGGACAAGAATAAAATCACAAGATAGAAAAATTCATCAAGCCCAAGACCAGGAACAAGAAAGGGTGAGACCTTCTTGTCTCAACAACCTTTGTAAATTTACAACTGATAGAGCCCGAGATGCTTGTCAACTTGTCAAACAGCTTTGTGAAATAAAGGTTTGGCGACGTTTATGAATTTACATATTTAATACTCAAGGTTGCGCTTTACTATTTTAGTAAATTGGTTTTCTGTCATCCTGTCAATCCAGGGTTGCATTCCAAATACGCGGATATTGCAAACGTTTGCAACGTTCGCCCGCCAACAACAAGTATCTGGCTTCCAATAGACAAATGCAAAAAAGTACTGTAACCAGTGACGAACGTTGGCAACATTCGCATAAGTTGAATGCAGCCCAGGTCTCGGTGGTTAGTTGACAGTTTGCACTAACTCGCGAAACCCGTTATTTGCCAACAACAGGTACCCGGCTGCCCATAAACGAGTGCAGAAAAGCACTGTAACCAATAACGAACTTTGGCAATGTTTACGCAAGTGGAACACAACCAAGGTAATCATTATAATGCACCGGTCAATTTGGGAACATAATTGAGAAGTTGATCATGGCTTCAGACTATGTGCACCAAACATGTGAGACTGGTTTAACAATTTCTAAGTGTTTCCTCACGAAATCTTAAATTTTTCTCACCAGTAATTTTGGGTTTTCCCATCAAATCTGCATTTACCGATGCCTGATGAGTCATTTTAAAGAAAACAATTCTTATCAACTTCTCCAATTTGGCCCTCGGTCATGAATATGTATGAGGTATGGTAACAATAAGTTGACTTACACTGAGCTTCACAAATGACTCCTGCATCTTCAAAATGGAAGCAATCGTGGGTTCCAATCGGCAGATGGTTGCAGTCCACTAAACTCTGCTCAGTTCCCAGGCACCCAACATCATCTAGGAAGATTGAACCGGTTCCAGGACCAAAGCGAGCATTCATCGTAGCTTCCTGGGCACTTCCCAAGCCAAGATGGCGGCAGACAACTCTCGCATCGTTCAATGACCAGCCATCATCGCAAACTGTTCCCCAAGTTCCCTGGTAGTAAATCTCCACTCTGCCCTCGGAAGGGGAGACCCCGTCGACAAGACGCACTGTGTCGGTAGCAAAGACATGCAAAATGATACATAAATTTAATATCGTGCTGTTTTGTTTCTCAACCAGAAACCTAAAATACAATGATAATAATAGCTACTTTTTACATCGCACATTCCGTGTCTGGCAACATCTCAATGCGCTTTATAACTATCAGGAACCGCCCAAACATCAAAGTACCGGTACATAGGCGGGTGGTGCCTTAGGCGGCCAAGCCACTGCCAAAAATACTGGGGAGAATTCCCTGCTCTTTTTCGATGAATGCTCTGAGATTTAGTGCCTTAAACAACTAACTGGACATCCTAGGCTTACAAGCTACAGTGCCATGGGCAGTTTTGAGGAAGTTTCAATACCAGAATATTATTAATAATAAAAGCCAATACCGTTGAGATTACAGATGATGCCAGCATCTTGCGAGTGATCACAGTTATGATTGCTGATGCCAGAATGCAAGCAGTCAAAGAGACTGGCCTCCCATCCCAGGCAGCCTAAACCATCCAGTAAGATGTCTCCGGTTCCTTGTCCAAATCGACTGGAACCCGCCACCGCAGTGGCTCCGTAGAACCCCAGAATGCGACACACGACCCCTGCCTCTTCCATACCCCACTGGTCGTTACAAACCGTGCCCCAGGCTCCGTCGTGGTACAGCTCCACTCGCCCCTGGTTGGGCCTATCACCGCCTGCCAGACGAACTGCATAAAAACAATCAGAAACATGTACACACAATTCAAATCTTGGGGAAATTTAAGCTTCTTTTTTAAACCGATAATTCAACATCAGCCAGCTTGGTGGTCAAGTGGTTAAGACCGTATCTAATAGCGCCACACCCCACCCCAGCAAAGCCCCACCCCACCCTAATGATGCATTTCACTGTACCTACCTAAAGGTTCGCAAACCACACCCGCATCCTCATTATGTCCACAGTTGTGGCTGAAGCGATCAACGTAAGAGCACGTCAGCAAGGATGACTCTGAACCGACGCAGTGGACATCATCCAGGTATATCGGGCCAGAACCCCGTCCAAAAAACGCTAATGACTTCGCAGCCACCGCGCCTGGGAATCCCAGCATACGGCAAGCTACTCGCGCCTCCTCCAGCCCCCAACTGTCATCACAGACTGTTCCCCAGGTCCCTCCGTTGATGTTGATCTCCAGGCGACCTTCGTTCTCAATTGTGCCGCCTTGAAGACGAACTTGGACCACTGGATCTAAACATTTTGTAAAAGATCCAAGAAAAGATGAAGGGGATCCAGGCGTGATATGGACAATAGGAATTATTTTTAGCCACCTAAAAATAGCAAACCCCCCCCCCCCACCCCAGCAAAGCCCCACCCCCACACCCCTACAAAAAGCCTAACTCAACCCACCCCAACTCAGCAACATCCGGTCCAGCCAGGTAAGCAAAGCCTACTCCTAGAAACTAGTAGGAGGCACATGCATGGGTGTCTCTTAATTACCATGCTTTGTTTAAGTTTCTAGGATAAGTAGCTAGGCTAAGATTTATTATCTATATATCAATGTGCGAATTATTTGCAGTAGCGTCATGTGAAATATATCTCTTTTGAAGATGTGTGGATGGTTCTGAAAAGAACCAGTGAGTGTGAACTCGACGTTTCGAAGTGTACTCTGTACTCTGAACAATTGATAGAGGAGTAAAAAACTTGCTAGCTTAACCAAAGACCAAGCAAAGTCTGGTCAAGCAAAGTCTGGTCAAACAAATCCCAGCGCCAGCACTGCCCAAGCAAATCCAGACCGTATTGAAGAGTTGCCATCTTGTTGGGCAACTTTTCTTGTTTAAATTTGTCAACAACGGGCCTGACGTACCTACTTGCGTGGAGCACTCCACACCCACGTCCTCATAATGTCCGCAGTTATGGTTTCCCACACCATTATGAGGACAGTCAGTCAGCGAGTCTTCCTGGCCGTTACAAATCAGATCATCCAGCAAGATCGGTCCCGAGCCGGTGCCGTACCGCACCAAGGCCGATCGAGCTCCGGGAAAACCCAAAGATCTACATACGACAATCGCGTCTCTCATGTCCCACATATCGTCACAGACGGTGCCCCAAACACTGTTCACTTTGATCTCCACGCGGCCGCTGTGGCTGTTCGGACCATTGACAAGTCTCACATTGTCATTTTTATCTGATCACAACGAAACAAAAAACATTTGCAACGATTTAAAAAAAAAAAACTTAAAAAAAAACTACAAAAACGAGGAGTCACAAGGAAAACTTTGATATTACTTTGTCCCAGGCTTTTTACTGCTAAAAACCATAAATGGTACACGAACATCAGATTAAAAAGATATTTAAAGATTCTTACACATTTTCGTTTTCAGCCAATGATCGTTACACATGATGACCATAAAAAAGAGGCAACTGCGCATTAGTTTTTTTTTTATTATTTAATCCTATGATTAAAAAACAAAACACAGATTTTTTTTTGTAAATCTGGACGTCAAGCTGTAAAAAATGTATTTGTATTTTGATATTTAAGACTACTATATTTTATTTTGTCTCACATTAATGCCACAAGGAAAGGAATCTAGTTAGAAGTTACCATCCGACGGCGGTGCGCACTGGACCCCTGCGTCTTCAGTATGTCTGCAGTTGTGCTGCTGAATCCCAGCGTGAGGGCAGAGGAAAAGAGAACTCTCCAGGCCCGAGCAAGCCAGATCATCGAGCTGTATCGGACCAAAGCCCTGGCCGTACGCCGCCCGTATGGGAGCCGAGACGGCAGACCCAAAGCCCAGCTGACGGCAAACAACCTGAGCATCGTTCAAGTTCCAGCTATCATCGCAAACTGTGCCCCATTGACCGTTGGCAAAGACCTCCACTCGGCCTTCGTAGATAGAACTTCCTCCTCTTAGACGTACTGAAATGTGAATCATCAATATTGTCCTTATTTTTTAATACAGGCCGGTTGCTCATTTTTTCGTCTTTATAGTATACTAGCATGCATCTCTCTTTTTTCATTCTCAAACCATTAAATATCCGTATTTTACTATGGAGGAAGGGCTTGGGAAAGGTGTAGGCTAAGCATTCTCTCTAAATAGAGAGTGAAATATTTTTCACCTGAAGAAGAGTTAAAACTAACTCTAAATCTCCACAAAAAGAGTAAAATCTTCACTCCAAAACAAGTTGTCCCTAATATGGCTCTTGAAAGAGTGGGTTTTCGTTCTTTTGCATTTAGAGGGTGAAATTCATTCTCATTCTGGCAGCTTTGTCTTTAAATTAGCTAGTGCACTTAGAACTGAAAATCTCTGCTAGGGTCGAAACGTCAGGCCACCGACTGATTTTCAGTGTGATTTTACCATGTCCTTCTGACTGGTAAGCAGTTTGCAACACTTTTTGTGTATTAAAAAATATTAATTATCTGAAATATTCTTGGAAGATAACCCAACCGTTTGGACTGTCTCCATCGTCATCCCGCCGGTGCCTGCTCCGGTCGATTCCACGGGCCGTTACGCTCCAAACTCCGAAGACGAGATATCCCAAAACAAGAAACATCAAGTAAGACACCCGGTTTGTCTTTTGGCGTTTCGCGGTGGTATACATCGCGATGTAACAATCTTTAGTTCAGCTTGAAGAGAATTATCTTGCTGAGGCTGAAAACACTTCGGCCCTAAACACGAATGACTTCTGCACTCCTGGACAGGCCCTGTGATACTGTAGTCACAACTGTAACAATCTCAAGTACCCACCCCACAAAATGCCAGATTGTGCCAGGTGAAATCGCAACAGCTCAGCTCGATCAAGGCCTGAAGAAAGGTAACGAAGCACACACCTCCGCGGGGAGCCTTCTGCACCGATAAACAATACCACACTATAAAGGTAAAGCCGTTACCATGGAGACTGTCATGTGAGACTCCCCTACACCAACCACCACTTGCCTTTTAGGCACAAAGGGGTTAACGATTTTAAATTGGGAATCCCCAAATGTTCACCTCACTAAGGCAGGGGCCTAAGGCAGGACCACTTTCCAGAAATGGGATAATAAACAATCACCGGAGATGACGTCCGTAGACGGGGAAAAGCTTCTTTGTCCCCATAAACAAAAAAAAGTATTTGGACAAAGAGGGAAGGTGCGCCGAAAACAGGGTCGCGGGTTTTCAGACTTTTGCACTTCTTTCAACTTTCCACAGAGCACAGACATGCACAGACTAAACATCCTTATCAAGTTCCGGATTCGGCTTTGACGATCTAAGTGCAGTCTCGAGGAGAACGTGTAAGATTAAACTTCGCTGGAAACATGAATAAAACTGATAAAGTCTGCCGAAGCCAAAGCTCAGAGAAAACGACTGAAACACTGTAAAACTAAGTTAGTCAAAATAACATTAATTAGTCATTATGATACATATTTTGACTAATTTAAGCCAAAATTATGTATGTTACTAATTCACCTATTTTGACTAACTTATTTTTTACAGTGAACCAATACACCGCTTTCATTGAATTTCGCTGCGACTGTTTTAAGATTTCTTTGCAAATTTGTCCGTGTGAATACAAAAATTGTCACGATTCGATTCACTTTTTTTGTGTGGAAGTTACGGTCCTGCGTTTACACGTTTAAGAATCGTCCATTGATTAAGAACCTAAATTTAAAAAAAAAGTGATTTTGTTGGTGAAAGAAAAAATCCGAACTGAAGTTAAAAGTCGAACTCATGCAACAATGCATGGCATCTTGCGAAGTTTCTTTGCAGGTGTTATCCCATTACTTCTTTCGTTTGCCGACGCTATCTCATTCGCAATCAGATAATCTGGGCAAACAAATAAACTATTCATTTTTTTAAGTCAAATTTATTTTCAATATAAAATCGGAGCGTACACAAAATCATATGCAATCAAGAGCCGGTGCGCAAGAAGAGGCATCTTACTTTCAAAGAGGGCGCTGGTCAAGACACCGTTAGACCGACTTGCCAAACGTCTTAAACCGTCATCAATTTGCTTCAGGAAACTCCAAGGGCACCACCCGGGCCCGTTTTGGCGATCATACCAGAAACACGTCTGTGACGTAATCACCGACTTAACCAATCAGCTTTCAACTGATCGTCAGCAACTAAAGCTGCCAATTGGCTACGTTAATTACAAAGTCATTCCAACTTGTTTTCCCTTTCTCAATTTGAATACAAACCCCTTCGTGTGTGTCACGTCGTTAAAGCAATATATAGTGCCAATCACATAGCCAGAATGACCGTATCCTGCCCACTCGATGCGACCTTTGACCTCGCATAGCAAGCCTCGACAAACAAGTTTCACCCCTAACTTCTTTGTAATAACTCATTCATGTTTGTCAAGACTTCGACATTTCCTCCGACTCAGCCCAATTGCCGAGTACCGAACGGAGGGTTGGGGGATTCTTCATACATCTGACCAGCGCATGTCCACCAGAAATGAGGGGGGAGGGGGGGGGGGGGGAGGGGAGGGGGGGGGGGGGGGGGGGGGGGGGGCGGGGGGGTGGGGGAGCGCTGGAGCGCTAAACAAATGTCTTCGCGCAGGATCATGACGTCAATTGTGTGATCAGGACGACGTTTTCAGTAAACTTCACCTTTCTTTTCTTTTGCTTTCCAAAAGTCCAATACGTACATATTATTTTGTCAGCCCTGAACACAAACTATAATGATTGGTAAACTGTTACAAATAGTTTTATCCCCTGTGTGATTGAAGGTATGCATGATTAAAACCAGAGTGATTTTTTCAGCTAAAATTTGGTCGAGTGTACAATGTAGGTCCGTTTTTCAACCGCCTTGCGTGCGTTGCATTTGCGCTGCGCTTGTCTATCTGTATCGGTCTGTGGAGGGCTAGCGATTCGGAGGCAAACGGATGAAAAACGAAAGACGAATGAAAAACCGACCTATATAGGCGGCGATGTTTGAAATGTTTTGCCACCATGCCTGGCTGGATGGGGTATAGGGCTACTTTGACTGAAAATTAACGTTGGCATTTATAGCAGAGCTTGGACTTTTGTTTCGTAACTGTGAAAGGGACAGTAGAATGAACAGGACAAGATCCGCACACGTGGTAGGGTCAACAGTGCGCCCACGATTTTTTTTAAAGACACGGGGGGTGGGGGAATTCTGGTGTGAAATCGTTTGAATTAACTAGGAGGGTCTAATAATTTTTTGAATGCATTTCTTTTGGTGGTAGAGCACTATCTTGAAGTCTAATTAGGCCATCTGACAAAGACAAGCATTATTTCTCAAACTGATAAAGTAACAATGTATGGCATTCGCATCATGCCACACAGACCAGGCACATCGTGCTAGATCTGTCCACGTGCCGAATTCGCCCTCCCATGCACAACGACGCATAACTTCAGCATGGAATGTACAAATGCATCACGCCGCAATTCTGGCACGGACCTCGCTCAACCACCTCGTCTCGTATAAAACTCACCTGACACAGTGCTCATTTACAGGTTACAAAACAACAATTCGGAGTTGAAAATTAATGCCAAGACAGAATATCAAACACCGGCGTTTGAAAACAAATATTTTCTCGACGTATCAAACACATTTTTAAGGTGTGAAATGACAGCGACTGTGAAATGACAAACAATACAAAAGCTCCAAAGTGCCTTATTTTTGCGTCTTGATTTAGCTCACAAGGAATGACAATAGGCCTAGAACGTGTGACATTAATAATACAAGAGTAACTGGGTCAAAGACCGTTGCTAAAACGCAGAAAAACAATCCACTGGTGTTCGTGTATAGACCCAGTACCTTTAGCAACACACAAAGGGTGACGTTTTTACTTTAGTACTCTCTAGCATAATCATTTACTGACGGAGGCGATTTTTGCATCGGCAGATCTGTAATTCTCCTGATAATTCAAAGACCGTAACCTTCCAAGTGCGGCCGTTCCGAGAAAGTCGTAAAAATGGACGCTGCCTTGGAAGGAAGGGTTCCCTTTTGAATTATGACATTTCTCGTTCCAGTTTTCCCTCTGCGGTCCTCGTAAAATAACGTGAAATTACAACAAAGATTTAAGTATACTTGTTTGGTAAACTGTTACAAACGGCATGATTTCCACTGGTAATTTAAAGCTAGCTAGGTCGAGAAAACTACCGTGTAGAAATTTCAGCCTCATATATATGCAGTACCGGTAATACTTCAGAAAACTTAAAATTAAAAAAACAAGCACGGTTTTGTACATGAATGAATGGCTCCAAAGATCGTTCAACAAGTTTTGTCATTTTGGGGGGCACTATTCAGACGAAATAATTTCACAGGATGATACTATTAATACTATTTTGATAACAAGTAAGCTTTTAGATAATAATTCTGAATGTTTTTGGAGGGTAATTACCAAACAAGTAGATATACCTTTAAGAGAAGAGTTGGCTGGTTAACAGGAAGTTAGAGGCAGGGAATTTGAAGCTCGTACTCCAAGGCGAAAATTTCCAGGATTATTTTTTACATTTTTACAAGTGGATTGGTTGGGAAAACAACCCATGGGGAACAACAAGTCCTCATTTTGCCATGGAAACCCACTCCCGAGTCGAATTCTGTTATCACATCATGTTTTATGGGCATAAATTTGTCAGTGGCGTGGTATAACCACCTCATCTTGACACCTTCCAGGGCAGCTAAAACGACCCGAGAATTCTTCAACTCCTCTGTGAATTGAGTAGATGGGTCGTTGCCCTTCATACGATGCCCCCAAATCGCTGGCTCTTGAGTGGTTCATTATCCGCATGCACATAGACGCGTCTTGACATCGCCTTGAAAACTGACCAATCGCAAGCCGGGGTAGCAACAAGCTCCGCCCATGTTATGACGTCACGATCGTACGATGCCAGGGACTGGGACCGGACCTGCAAGTTTCTGGAAAAGCTATTCCCCCAGAGGAGAAGACTATACTCAACAGAATGCACGTTATTCGACACAACGTTGCGTTGATCACACACGTCTTGAGGCGAAACTAGCCACTATCATTCGGGTTTGGAATGCCAAAATAAAATAAACCCCACAAAATACCCTCAACGGGAAAACAATAACAAACAAGCGGAATGCAATGGGCAAAATATCAAAAGAGAGAACAATATTGTCTATATACGGTAAAGATGTTGGCGCCGTTTCTGATGCGCAACTTTGAAGGATGCCAATATTTAGTCGACATGAAGCACGCCATTCTGAAAAACGAGCACAAAACTTTCTTTATCCAAAATTAAGAAAACAATTTTAAAAGCTAGATTACGTCTTCTATCGGTTGTCGTTAGTATAGAGAATTCAAAATTACCTATCTAAACCAGTCCTTATAAATACGGTCGTTACTGGTCGCCTGCACGACAGGCACATGGTCTCAACTTGTACAGGCTGGCCTCTAAACAACCCCACGCCAATCCACGTCTTTAAAACAGGTTATGACGTACTGTGTCCTCAGACAGGATACTTTTCCAAACTAGCCTTTTCTCCACCCAGGGTTAGGAGTAGAGCCATTTTTGCTTCATTTTTGTTCGACATGGTGTAGTTTGCACGGCCGGGACCTCTGTCAAAAATATTCGTATCGCGAAGATACTCGTGTACTCGTATTGTTTTGTCGTGAGCACTAGTGGTGGTGGGGGAGGAGGGGACTGAAGGGGTTTCTCCACTCTTTACTTTGGCAACCGTTACGACTTAAGACAATTCGACTTCGTAATGCGTCTTGCATCAACGAAACTGAAGAACTGTCCAACTATTCCTTCAACACATTTCAGACTCGGAAGTTGCTCATGAAATAAGATTGGAAATGATCATGCAAATAATTGTGTCAGAGCAAACATCTGGTGAAGTAATTATGGTTTTAGATCTAGAGGAAATCTTCCGCAAAAAGTTGCCAAAAACTGAGAGGAAATATAATTGCAGAATTGCGCAACGTTGAGAGGGCGTGGCAAAAATTGAAGAAAGTGGCCCCCAGATGACCTAGAAAGAGAACTCTCCATGACGTCACCTGGATCAGCTGAGGTCTGGTGATGAGCTGACGGGGCAGGCACGGGGTCATAGGTCAGCTGGGGATGCCCACATGCCCACGTGGGGGTGATGGAAAATCCCTACAACGTGGCTATAAAAGGCCGGGGAACCCCTGCCGGCCGACACAACGACCGCAATAATCTCCAAGACTGCATCGAGGAAAGCCGCTAATTAAACAGCATCTCTTTGTCGCATCTCACAAACTGAAACTACTGATTTGAGAACACTCCTAACCAAAGAGATATCTGCTTCAAACTACTCGATTTATTCGAAACTTGACTATCGAATAGTGAATTGTATTAGCGCATTCCCTAACTTCACCTATTTAGCATCGGTTAAGGCGAACCCGGGAGTTCTCTTCACACGACTCGAGGTAAGTTGCAGCAAGAAAAAACTAACTTTTGACTCTAACCAAATACATGGGGCGAGAAATCAATCATACAGGCCTCATCGGGACTCGAACCTAGACCTCCCACACCCTGGACAGATGCTCTATACCAGCTGAGCTATGAGGCACAGTATTACACTCCTCATGTTTTCCCCAAGACCTGTGACACACCGGGCATATGCTCTATCAGCAGAGCTAGGATGCACAGTGGTATAATCCCTCGGGTTTTCCCGAAGACCTCTGACACTCTGGACAGATGCTTTACCAGCTGAGCTATGAGGCACAGTGGTATACTCCCTCAGGTTTTCCCCAAGACCTGTGACACACCGGGCAGATGCTCTATCAGCAGAGCTACGAGGTGTGGTGTACTCCCTGCAGGTTTCCATGAGAACACAATACAACTATTTTGTGTCGTAGTTGTTGCATTGGGGTTTTTTTTTTTCGATCAAAAACGTCTCCTAAAACGTCAGGAGTTCGCAGTTCCAAATGGACTACTTCACAACTGGCCCCTTGCATAAAATAAAAAGGCCTGGTCAGGCATAAAAACGCCCCTGGAGTCGAAACGAACATCAAACAATTAACTTTTCCAAACGTTTATAAACGGAACAAAGTGTTGTTATGATTCAGCCGCAGTCTTCACCTATAAAGTCGAACTTTGATGCGTTCGTTGTTTTTTATCCTTGCTTGTCCAAAGACGACGCAACATGCACACTCACTATAGACGTCGACAATTTTGTGATTGTTTCATTCAAACCGCTTAGGTCATTGTTTTTATATTTTTCCTGGTTCGTATTTCTTGTAACCATGCCTCTCTGTCTTGCAGAAAACTTCGACTTTTTCAAACAACCATCTCCAACATGAGTGGCATCGTGATCACGCTTGGTCTCCTCGCATGCGTTCTTGTCATCTCCGAGGCGTGCAACCAGTCTGCCGGATCGACAGGAGGCCACACCATACCGCCCTCTGGCGACAACGATCCCAATGCGTATGGCCCGGGATCGGGACCCATTCCGCCACACCCATTCAGGTAAACTTTGCGTCTTTTCGCGATTAAAATTTCATCCTTTTATTCTTTCTTGGCAACCTTTAAAAACTTGAACATATTCCACTCTTTAACGAAATGGTTCGATTAAAGCCGTTAAAAGCACATTTCGTTTGAAAAATAAAATAAAAATTGTCTAATCAGACATGCTGACAATAATACAGTCTAATTAAAAACACGCAATTCAAGCGTTTCTAGTCACCACTTGCAATGACTAAAGTAAAACAAGTTCCGTACTACGTAGAAATTAATAGCTTTCCTTGCCGTCTTTAACCATGTTTGCATAACCAATCTTCGCAAATTTTGGAGCAGCAACTTTTACGGTTCGTCAACTCGAAAACAAAGACTGTGGAAATTTGGGCTCTTCACTCAATGCTTCCTTTGAATTTTTTCCACCCCAGGAGGCGAAGAGACATGGACGACAGCACCCTCTTGCGACAATCAGAGGCCATGACACGAATGATGAAGAAACTTTTTGGCGAGCTCGATTCGAATGACGACAAACGCGTCAGCGAAGCCGAATGGATCCGACGGAAAGGGAATCCAGATGACTTCAGCCAAATCGTGTCGGGATCCGACAAAAATGGTACAAAATATTACGAAACCTATTTATTATAAAAAATTTAAAAAAATATTTCATTGGTGAAATAATTTAACTAAATTTATTTTTATTAATTTGTTAATTAAAAACAAATCATTAAAAAATAATCAAAAATCAAACGCACTGCCTGCTACAAGGAAATGATTAAATCTAGTTTGCTAAGTTAAGTTTACAATGCAGAACTTCCTCCCAATTGATAAAAATGGGAGGAACTAGATCCTAAAAAAATGAGAGAAGGCACATCTGTGCCAAGTCAGCCTGAGACTTGTTTTCGCGACCATAGCCACAAACATGTTTCTGACGTAATTACTGATTCGACCAATCATCACCTTTGGTCGTCAGCAACCAAAGCCTATCATTGGTTGAATCAGTGATTACGTCAGAAACATGTTTCTGGTGACGATCGCGAAAACAAAATCTTAAAATTAGACTTTTTTTTTAGACCACTTGAAATTTTAATCTCTTACAGCGGATAGACTGCTATCATTTGACGAGTTTTTGGCAGCATCGACGTCGTGAGATACAGCCGGTCAAAAAAGGTAAATTTAACCTCCATTTTTAACCAAATATAACCTACTTTGATTTATTATCTTACATATTATGGCAATCATTTTTAAATTATAAGCGAAGTGATACATCAAGTTAAAAGTATTTGCTGAAAACGTATTATGGTCATTTACCTTAATTCTGTTGCTGTAAAATTTAATTTTCATGGAAATATGATTTTAAAAAGACAACCTGATTCACATGATTTATTGATTTTTTTTTTTTTACAATTTGTACCTTTCAGATCGGAACATCTGGTCTCCGTGCTCTACGGCTGTTGCATGCACGAACATTTTTAGACCATCCTGATAAGTTTTCCTATTAAGTGCAAGTTAGGCTTATTCCATTTTGTTTTATTTAATGTTTCTATTACAGTTTTCTCTAGAATTACAACTGTAATTTATTTATGGCAAAATGATTTGTATTTTTTTTCTTCAGAAATTAGAATTAAGTAACGACAAAAACAACATGTCGTTACTTAATTCTATTTTTCGATTTTGTGGTGCCAAATACCTATTCATTTTTTCAAAGGAAAATTCTTTCAACCACTTTTAAATGTTCAAACACTGTTTCTATGTTAAGGTAAAAAGGCCACCGCGATGGCTTTTGAACTTTGATTTAAAACCAAGCATTTGCCAACTTTCACGCATTCCCTATGGCGGATTTGTGATCTTTACCCAGAAAATTTACATTATCTCTGCCGCAATGTGTTTCCTCCTAAAAGTTTACCCAGTACCAAAAAATATTAATTTAGCGCCATCTTAATTATTTTCTTAATTTTTAATGAACGTATTTTTTGTTTTATTAAAGATTTATTTGGAACTTCCTGTATGGGCTTACACTCCTAGTTTTAATGGACCGTAGACACATAATACATTATTGGTATCTCGAAGATCAGAAATGTTCACAGATTTACACATAACTTTAACATGATGATGGTAGAAAACTTCCCCTGAAATGGTTTTGTCTGAAGTGCTATAGTCTTTGAGAAATGAGTAAAACAATTAATTTTTGTTTCACAAGACAAAAATTCACTTCGCCCCAAAACCACTTCGTTCTGGACCACTTCGCCCCAAAACCACTTCGCCCAAATGCCACTTCGTGCGCAGGCCGTGGTTTAGGGCGAAGTGGCTTGGGGGCGGAGTGGCTTGGGGGCGAAGTGATAACGACACCTTTTTTGACCGTTTTCTCAAAAGTTAGACGAAGTACGAAGCTGACTTTTACTCAGGTTGGTTTTAAGCATGCATATCTTCAATCACACAGGGAGATGAAACTATTTGTAACGGTTTACCAATCATGTGTTCTTTCTATAAACGAACATTCTTGTTTATACCATAGTAAAATGAATTTTATTTCTGAACAAAATATTCTCTTGCAAGAACTCAACTGGCCAATATTTTGTAACAAGATTGATTTCCTGACTGAAATATTTAATATGAGTTACTCGAGCCATGTTTAAATCTGTTGAACTTGCATTGGGAAGAGGTATACTAAACAAACATTTATAAAACCAAAATGCTTCATAAGATTGCTTTGTTTCTTAAAACTGTTTGAAAGAATTTTTAAAAAATATATTGTATTTGGAATTTTATTTCTAAAGCGTCAAAGCTCACATTTGTTATGCTCACGCGATTGTTGTTAACACTAATAAAATGGTTTTATAATGCGGAAAAAATCGTGATGGTTATGTGAATTGGTTTTATGACTTGTGGCTGCCTTCGTTCTCTCTGGACGGAATTTATTATTAATATTTTTTATTTATTGATTTACTGCAGCTGAAGTAAGGCTGGATCCGAAATAGTGGCTTTGGCTGTTGCTATGCTGTTGCTATGGGCAGACAATGAGAGTCCTTAGAAACAACATAGCAACAGCCACAGCCACTAATTCGGATCCAGCCTGATTCGCTGGCGGAGTCGTGACATCACATTGCGGGCGCTAGACCGTAACTATGGTTACTGGTTCACGCTCACATTTTACATCCATTGTGTTTGCACACAGTGTATTTTACTATTATTCTTTTAGCATTAAAGGCACAGGCTCGTCAGCAATGCGCGCCCGCCAAATGTGTGCCACGCAATACGCAGCTCCATAGCAAAGGCATGCAGCTGCGTGTTTCGAGCACGAATTTGGCGGGCGCGCATTGCTGACGAGCCTGTGCCTTTAAGTTGTAATATTCATGGGAATACTTTCAGCATCAAGCTGTAATATTCATGGGAATACTTTCAGCATCAAGTTGTAATATTCATGGGAATACTTTCAGCATCAAGTTGTAATATTCATGGGAATACTTTCAGCATCAAATTGTAATATTCATGGGAATACTTTCACAACCCTTTTATGGTTATGAGTCACATAAAATCGGTTAAAAATATAACTCCATTTACAAAGACAAACAGGAAATATTTACAAGAAAGAAAGCAAAACTGCTTTGACTTTACCTTAATCCATCTTGGAGTGGACAGCAAACCATGGAGGAAGGAAAACAACGGTTAGCTTTTCCTGTCAGTGACCGTTTTGAAGAAGGAATCAAGTGCTGACTGCTTTTTACCGTCGCTTTTATTCCCAGAGTCAAATTTCAGTTTCTTGGGATTAATCTACAAGGTAAAGAATTAAATGTTAGGTTTCAACTTGTTGAACATATGCCAAAATCTTACAAATGAATTAAAGTACACCTACAGAAAATCTGAAATCTATTGAGTCTGGTATACGCATACGCAGTCTGATTGTTAACGTACTGTTTTTTTTAACAATTAGAGTTTGTTTTGCCCTTTTTTATTAGTTATTTTACCTTTGAAAAAGACTCTACTGGGCCAGAATCTGAGGCTACTAATTTTAGAAGCCAATTTCATTAAGCTGTTTAGCAGAAGAAAAAAAATAAACATGAACTTTAGTTGCTTTGCAAAAATGGTAAGCAGTCAACATTGTATGTCAACTTGTGTAATTATCAAGAGTAGCAGAACATCAGTCAATTGTAATACACATCACATACGATGTTGACTGGTAACCCAGTTTTGCAAAGCAAACAAATTTTGTATAAAGCATTTTATTTTTGCAAAACAGCTTTATGAAATTGGCCCCAGGTCCTACTGGTTGGCAAGCATTTTGCAACAATATGTGCACAACATTATAATTAAAATAATCATCTATCTATTTCGCTCAAGGCAGACGACAGTCATTATTTCAAATCACCTTGAGAGGTTGGACGGATTTCTTGTAGGCACTGAAGCATTTCTTCATTGCGGTGGACACGGCACCAGCATAGAAGTCATACTCCGAGAGCCATTTGTACGGACGAGACGATTCCATTGGCTGTTTGCTGATAGCAGTGTCTTGAACGGTGAAGGTCTCGACGTAATACGTCTGCTCAATGTGGGAGAATATGTGAACGACCTTTGGTGTAAAATGATAAAGAAAACAAAGAGTAGTTTGAGCGATAGTAAAAAATGTCATCCTTTGTTGTCAAGGTTACTGGATCTCTACACTATAACCAGTGAAGTGTTTCCCTGCACTTTAGCAATGGATGTTTCAGATTACCAGTGAATGTTTAGACCCAGTTATCATTTGGTCTATTGGGCACTCAAAATTCTTATATTTAGAAATTAACCCTTTTCCCAAAAAAAAAATAGTTTAAAGAAAAAACTATTCCACACAATATTCATGTTTAATAAAAGCAACAGGAAAATTAGGTCATAATTACGTCATTTAAGCAGACTTCCTATTTTGTTTGAAAACCAGGAAATACTATTGAAAGAGGAGGAAGTCAGTACCAAGACAACACCATACAGATAACACTAATACTCAGAGTTTACACTGTACTTTTGTTTTTTGGAAGGAAACCAATTAATTGTTTACGACTTTATATAAAACTTCCCCAAGTACTTCCCTATTCACGACAAGCTTACTGGCGGAATTGCAATTATCTTAAAGGCCCTATGTATCATTTGCAAGATAAAACTTTTTACAGATTCGTGGAATAAGAGTGTAACATATCTAAGGAAGAATGTTGGTAAACTAGCCTGAAGAAATTTTAGCTACATAGATGCATCAATACTTCAAAAAAACCTTGAAAATCTATATATTGATTTTGTGTACAAGTGGATGATAAATAAATTAATTTTCCCACAAATATGGAATCATTCAAGGAGATACTCTATCAAAAAATGGTAAATTGGAGCGGTGCTTTCTCCTAAACGTTGTATCCCTTTTGTGTATGATCTTCAAAATTTAAGATTTAAGAATCAAATATTCAAAATATTTTTATTTTTTCATCAAGGAAATTACACTGCTTACCGGTACTAAAAAAATTATCACAAGACATAAAAATCATAAGACATCTTCCATATTTCTACCAAAAAGTTCATTAGATTCTTTTTTTGTGAATTGTTCGTTCTTCTTCCAAGATTAAATGATGCAGTCTTGTTGGCATATACACAGACAAAAACATTTTAGAGTTAGGGGAAAAAAATATTTCTGACCTCCCCGACGGTGCATCTTTCCGTCATCTTGCTAAAGCTGATTTTAAGTTCATCTTTGAGGTAAGCATCCACAGCCTGGGATCTCTGGACTGCCGACCAATCATGTTCAATCCCGACACTTGGGAATTCCCACAAACTAGCCAGTAAACCTGACGGATAATTAAGGGTGTAACAGATTATGATTTCATTAAACTGACAAGATGACGGTTTATAATCAGCTTTGACTTCATTTCTTGAAGATTCATTATTAATGAACCTAAAACTGTCACTTCAATGAATGTTAAACTCAGTAAATTATAACCAAGTTTATTGGATAAAACTATCATTTTCTGAAGGTTATTTGCATGACTCCAAAATCATACTTAGTATTTTTTTCCAAAATGAATATTAATTTTTTTTTAAATGAATATTAATTTGTTTCCAAAATAAATATTTTTTTTTTTCCAAAATAAATTTTATATTTCCCTAACAGTCTCCAACTCCATTTCTGTTTCTGTTTTGTTTATTTTAATGCAATTGAATTAATGTTTTAAATCACATAAAGCTGAGCTTTATGAAAAGGTATGCTTTTACGATTGTCAACAAGCCTGTCCAATATTTTGCTAATTTTGACTTTTATTTCAGATTAAACTTAAACTTACCCTTTTCCGGCCTCTGCACGAGCAGGAATTGCAGGTCTGGTTCACCTTTAGTCTTTTTTGGAATTATGCAAACAGCCGTCTAAAAAATGCAACAGAACAATCACTATGATGTCCTCGAAAGAGAATATTATTGATTAACTCATGAAATGCACTGTTTTAAGAAAACAGGGCTGAAGATATCAGATATTTGATAGATTTTGTCTTGTATTGACCACTCTCACAAATGCCATCTTTGTAGAAAAAAATGGTACTGGGTATTAAATGCCATCAAGTACGAGTACATACACACATCCTGTAAAATGTTCCAACTGCTCGAAATTTTTTGAAATACGGTGCAGCCGATGCGCGTCACAAAAATTTACGCTTAAGATCCTGACGCACGTGGCAATCCGTAGGAAGTGACGTCATTTGAGAGTGATCAATTCTAACCTGTTCAGGCCTTGGGGGTTTCTTTTTGGGCTTGCGAGGGAAATTTGTAACACCGTGCCCAATGTCCCAGGTCTCATCAGCAGGCAAACACAGTATGCAGTTATCAGCAGCTAAGGGACAAAACAGTAAAATTACAACAATAAGCTCTCGCTAAACCGCAGAGTTTAGCCAAAACACATTACGGGATTGGAAAACTGCTACAAATGACATTATCTCCATTTGTGATTGAGGATGTGTGCGATACCACTGTGCCTCATAGCTCAGCTGGTAGAGCTTCTGCCTGGTGTGTGAGAGGTCTTGGGGAAAACCTGAGGGAGTATACCACTGTGCCTCATAGCTTAGCTGGTAGAGCATCTGCCCGGTGTATCAGAGGTCTTGGGGGGAAAACCTTAGGGAGTATACTACTGTGCCTCATAGCTCAGCTGGTAGAGCATCTGCCCGGTGTATCATCAGAAGTCTTGGGGAAATCCTGAGGGAGTATACCATTATGCCTCATAGCTCAGCTGGTAGAGCATCTACTCAGTGTGTCAGAGGTCTTGGGGGGAAAACTCGAGGCGGTATACTACTGTGCCTCATACATTGTAGCTCAGCTGGTAGAGCATCTGCCTGATGAGTCAGAAGTCTCTGGTTTGAATCCCGCTAAGGCCCATATGACTTTTCCCTCATCCTAAGTTTGTTAAACCTGTGTATAGCCACTGAGTACCTCATCTACGTTCCCAGAAAATAATGAAAAACTGTTATTTGTAACTAGTGGACTTGTGGTTTTGGTGGCCTTGTGATATTCGCAAGCACAACTCTGAATTTAACCAACCACATTCTATGTCGGGCACAGTGTGCATCTTAACATCAACAGCAAACTCCTTTTTCAGACGTTCCTCATTGGCTGATTTCAAGTGCTCTTCCTGTAGTAAAAGACCAAAATATATTTTCTCCAGTGATGTCTACTATACAATTTTCCAAAGTTCTCAACATCACAACAAAACTAAGGAATCTTTTAAAAACGAATTTTATGTTCAGCAATCCACTTTAAAGTTTTGCACAGCACAAAATATGTTTGCTTATTTGGCCAATATTTCCAGTGGTTATAATGAAGCGTGCTGTTTTCAGGAAACATTCAACATTTTTTCGACAGAAATACATACAAGTCAATCAAAACTACTGTTAAAAATTGCATTCTTTAAACAAATGAACCTACATGTTGAAATGCCCTGCAGAGGTTCTTGATAGGGCACTTGTCACAAGACGGCGCTTTAGGCGTACAAACTGTTGCTCCAAGTTCCATCAAAGCTTGGTTGAAATCACCCGGCCGATCCGGGTCCACTAGTGCATTAGCTAGAGACCTTGGCAAAGGGAAATACACATGTAATGTTAAGTGGGCAATAATATTACCCCAAGTGATAACCAGGCAATAGTTTGCTACTGTCCAGAACAATGGTACGAGATTTCCCAATGTGTAGTTTACGTTGGGAACAAGTTCTCTTCTTTCACAAAATCTAAATCACTAGAGGCATCAAGCTTTTCTGCACTATCAGGCAATACTTTACTATTGCCCTATCAGGCAATACTTTACTATTGCCCTATCAGGCAATACTTTACTATTGCCCTATCAGGAAATAGTTTACTATTGCCTGAAGTTCAATAGTACCAAAGTTAACATAGTACACTGTGGAGATGATAACAATGGGAATATTTCCCGCTCTTTTCACAATAGGTTACCTCACCAGATCGTGGACTGGACCAGTGGACTCGTGAAATCAGCGCCAATGGCTCTAGCTCAGCACAATACCCAAATCACAGAGCCATCAAATATTGTGACAACTACCAGGCAATATTTGACTATTCCCTTCCACAATGATCAGGGGAAATATAGAGTAAAATCTCACCAGATCGTTGACTGGACCAGTGGACTCGTGGAATCAGTGCCAATGGCTCTAGCTCGGCATAACACTCTAATCACATTACCATCAACCACGCCCGTTTGCTGTAAATAAAGGTTTAAGAAGTGCTAACTTAATGATAGTTAATGGATACAAGAAAGCATTTTTTTTAAAAGCATCACTGAAATTTAAACCAAATAAATATTCACAAATAAAACTGAAAATGATGTGGCACTTTGAATCAGTTTTAAGCTTTATTTTGGCATTTCAGCAAAACCAAGAAACTAACATAATAGGAAACATGCTCTTCTAATTGTGACAAGTATGAAGTCATTTTCTTTGTAGGAAAAACCTGTAGGAGTATACCATTGTGCCTCACAGCTTATGTGGTAGAGCATCTGCCCATTGAGTCAGAAGTCCAGGGTTCAAATCTCAATGATGCCCATATGATGTTTGTCTCATCTCTCGTTTGTTTATTTCATTTCATTTATGGGACTCTTTTGTGGAAAGAACGTCACCTAAATATCCCCACCAAACACAACATTCATACCTGTTTGAATGCGATTGATGCAATGGCACCAGCTGTGTACCTCCCCACGCCAGGAAGATATTTCATGAGTGATTCTGCATCTTGCGGCATCACTCCAAACAGTTCATCCATAACCTTCTTAGCTCCTTCATGCAGCCTCCTCCCTCGGGAATAGTAGCCAAGCCCCGCCCACATTTCATTCACCTCCTTGAGTGTTGTGGAATTGGGTTTTTAATGGAAGATCAAAAGCAGCTTTGAGGACTTCCCAAAAAGAATTTATAACATGCAAAAGTTATTTTAAGGACATGAACAACTTCTAAATTCATACCACTTTCCGTTGGCTGAAAATTTTGTAGTCAATGAAAGATATTGTTATTGTTATGTAACATGTTTCGCTTTTTCCATTAATATTCTTTGTACTAAATGTTTATTTATGAGGCACTTCATTTTGATGTAGCACGGTTTAAGGTTTTATAATTTCACACCATGCATATTAAACATTTCAAAAAGAGAGGGGCGCGGCACTATGAGTTGGGGGTGGGGTAGGGTGGGGGTGGGGAAGAAGTGTTGGGGACACCAGGGGTACGGTACAGCAGGCAACTCGATCTTACCTCAGGAGTTGCTGAGTAGGCAAGATCTTCCATAGTCGGCCATTTCTGCATTGGTTAAAGGATGAAAAAGACGATTGTCATATTTAATATTTGTAATAGAAATGAATCATTTCATGTGGAAATTGCACACATGGCAACAACAAGAATGCATTGGGTACCATGGCTAAGTGATTTAAATCGTTGATGACTCACAACACTGAGGAGGAACTTGGTGCCGTAGGTTTGATATCTGATCATGGTAGCTGTGTCCTTAAACAGGGCACTTTACCACAATTGCTCCATCAGAAGGGATGTAAATAGCTGCTGATCAATTAAATAAATAAAATAACAAAAATAAAAAATGGTAGGAAGAAAAAGCTCTGCAACAAGTTGTGGTGTTTCATGTGAGATGTAAGAAGTTTCAAGTAAATTTCAACTTGCTAAAACCACAACATATTTGTGGGTCATGATATGTTTGGCACAATTAAATCACTACGTCAAGTGTTGTAGAATCTGCATTTTAAAACATTTAAGACAATCTAGATGAGTCTAACATTTTGTGACACAGCTAGAATACCTTTCGAAATAAAGAAGTAAGCATACAATGACATGCTTACCGACATCCACCTGTTGTAGTAATCAATTACTGTAGCCACCTGTGTCTGTTGTAGCATTATCTCAGACACCCAGATGGCATATGCTCGTTGATTGCAATTAGGATGGTTTGCCTAAAATTAGGACACAGGGAAAAATATCAAACAGGACAAATAAATATTAGCATCCTTGGCCAGGTTGTGTATTAAAGGTTTCAGCAAGTTATTGGTTTGACGGAGAGTGGGTGTAATGCAACAGCTCTAGTCTTGGAACTTGGAAGCCAATCTGCTTACATAACAGCTGTACTTCATGCATACAACGATTTATGTAGCAATTTACTCAATAATTTTCCATATCAACATGATCAACATACAAAAACTTGCAAAACTGTTTTTACCCATTCTCTCCAGGGTAGATCTCGTTTGTTTACATCATACCACTGCAGAATATTTTGACGAAACTGGGCTACATCTTTGGAATCCGTGAAGAAATGGAATTGGTTGTTCACAGGTTTACCTGAAATGACAATTCACAAAAATGAATGTTATAAATCAATTGGCTACTGCAAAATGTAAATAAAATTTCATTAAAATAGGCCTAGCCTAGTACTAATTTAGTAATTATGCAGAAAAAAGTTAAATATTGTAAGAATTGTTTTTCAGATTCCCTTTAAAAAAAAGTTAAAGCATCTTCACCTTCTGGGGTGGAGTTTTCCATCTTCCTTCTCTTCTTGACAGACTCTGTCGTTTCCATGGTAACAACATCCATCAGTTTATCTTCGCCAGAGGGCGCCTGTGAATTTTTCTGGACACCCAACTGACTGGGAGACGGGTCAGACTTTCTTTTTCTTTTCATATAGCCTTGCAGATATACCGTATCTGTAAATAAAACTACTATTTTACTAAGCCTAACAGCTAACAGTTACTCCAAAACTACGAGTCATCAAGGCAACAAATATGGAGTAAACGGGAAACACATGCTGCAAATGCACGTGCGCTCGCTTCCCGCGAAATTCAGACGTAAATAATGCGCAGAAAGTTCACTGGTAATCATTCACTCTCATCGAAAAGCGCTGAAAACCGGATACCAATGACACATCAGCTTCTGCGCAATCAATGGTTTCACCTTTGACCCAAGATGGCGCGCTCCATGCGACACTAGCTGAAGCATCTCTTTCTAAAACCGTTCTTAATTTCCGCTGTAATATACCAACCATTGTGACCAATAAATGCACCTGAACGATGTAATTAAAGCCAAGTATTACGCATTGGTGAATTGAAGCGTTTCTTATAAGTTATATTCCCAAAAAACGAGCAAAATCAAAATGGCTTTCTTTTCGGGTGTTCCCGTTGTCGATGTGCACACAGAAAACTTCAAGTTGGTGTGGCCGAGCCTCATGCTGGCAATCAACTCGAGCAGTTATGTTGCTTTAGATGCAGAACTTAGTGGTTTGGGAAACAGGAGAAATCTCCAAATCAGGTAGATTTAGATCAATTCACTTTCACTTATTTAATAAGTTGCTGAAATAAAAATAAAAAATTAATTTAAATAAGTAAACGAATTTGGGGAAAATATAAAGCATTTATTCAAAACATTTGCCGTCATGTCACTTTATTATTGTTATGAATTCATTGATTCGTCTTTTTTCAAAGGTCAATGGAAGACCGCTACCAATCCTTGGCAAACGTTGCCAGGACAAGATCCATCTTATCCCTCGGCGTTTCCTGTTTTAAAGTGAAGACCGAGCCCAAGACAGACCAAGGAACTGAGGCCGGTTCCTTGGGTTTTCTTGTGCAAACCTTCAACATTACGACACTGTGCTCCGAGGATTACACCGTTGAGCCTGGTTCTCTCAAGTTTCTGGTAGATCATGGTTTTGACTTCAACAAACAGTATTCATTGGGACTGCCTTATCACAGAGGTCTTGACAGGGTGAGCTTTGGTAGGAATTTAGAATCCGACCATCATTGTTTTCTCCTTAAAATGGCTTATCAACCGTCAGATAGTCACAGGAAAAACTGTTTCCAGGCAGTCTCTGTCTCATAGGTTTTATGTACACAAAATCCATGTTGAAGTTCTTTCCAAATTGAAAAATGGCTTTAAAATAAAAGATGGTTACCCTTTTTTCAAAGTTTTTGAAAATGTCTTAAAGATATTTAAATAAATTAATTTAGATATTTCCTGACTTGACGGTTTTAAAAATCTTTTATTATTTGAAGCCCACAAATGACGATAACGAAGACACCCAAACCCTGAGGGTGCTCTTCTCGGAGCTAATCAAGAGCAACAAACCAATCGTGTTCCACAACGGATTCGTTGATCTGGTCTTCCTGTACCAGAACTTTTACTCAGAGCTCCCGGCGTCATCCTTGCAGTTTGTTGCTGATCTTTGTGAGATATTCCGAGGCGGGATCTTTGATACAAAGTATCTGGCAGAGTTTCAGACCCACATGCATGCGTCTTACTTGGAGTATGTTTTCAGAAAAAGGTAAAAAACTATGCTGGGTCACAATGAAATGTAACTTAAAGTAGTAGTCGACCTGGTCTTTAAACTAGTCCGAGTATTTTTTTTCCCCAAAAGAAGAAAAAAAAAGTTAAACATTTATTATTTATTTGAATTTTTGCGTTTATGTGCACTCACAAATTTGACAAGACATTGATGAACTTAATAACTAATTTTTGTTCAAACAGCCAAAGGGAAAATGCCCGCCATGCAGGTTCCGGCCGACACCACATTGCGCTGGAGTTCTGCGAATACGACGAGGGGGCGCCCTTCATAGAGCATCACCACTGCCCCTTGCCCACAGGTTTCACAGAACACCCCGTAGCCTGGAGGGCAGACACAGGACAGGGAGCCACAGTGGAGCTGTGTGAAATTTATGCTGTAAGTTCATTGTCAAAGTCAAGTTTTTGTTCTGTCGTTCTACTTTATAAATTTACGTAGAATTGTGATTCTAGAAAGACAAAGACCAAAAAGCCTAACATACATATGTATCAGTTGTCAGAATTTTGATTAAAATAAACTTCTCAATTTCTGTGATTATCAAATCGAAAAGTAACGTAGGGGCCTGCTCATGTTCTGTTTACATTAAACTCAATTTTGTTTTTCCCCAGGCACACGGACATTGTAAAGATGGGGTAAGGTGCTCCAAGTCACATGACCCAGACGCTATTCAAGACGCAGAAGATAAACGGGAAAAACGGCGAAAGAGAAAACGCAAGCGGAAACAACGGAAGCACGGCGGCAGAACGAATGACGAGTACCTCCCGGATGGGAAAAGGGAGAAAGGTGATGATGCCGAGGGATGTCATAGTGATGGCGACAGTTACCATGGAAATGAAGAGGAAGATGAGGATGGGAATAAGGAAATGGAGTTAAACGTTGACGATAAGAAACAAGGAGACGAGGCGGTAAATGGAGGCGAAAAGGATGGGGTTGTTAGCCCAACTTTACAAACAAGCAACGCCTGTGCATCATCTACTGGAGATGGCCTCAAGCAGACCACAGAAGTTATGGAATCAAGTCTTGGCAGAGGAGATAATAAGGATGTAGTTGTTAGTCCAACACCGCAAACAAGCAATGCAGCGTCCACTGGAGAAGAGAATCTCAAACAAACTGAAGACGTTTTAGAATTAAGTCTTACTAGTGGAGACTCTCAGTCTGTCAATGGAGGCGAAAAGCATGTGGTTCTTAGTCCAACACCGCAAACAAGCAATGCAGCGTTCACTGGAGAAAAGAATCTCAAACAAACTGCCGACATTTCAGAATCAAGTCTCAACAAGCTCCCCAAACAGACGGGTGGCCACCGGGCCGGCTACGATGCCTTTATGACTGGCTTCATCATGGCCACGCTGGCATCCAGCCTCAGTCGACAAGGACCCGTCCAGCAGGCCGAAGCAGCAGCAAGTCAAGAATTCGTTGATGCCTTCAAACTAAGCGAGTTTAGAAATAAACTCTTTCTCAGTGGTAAGCAGGTACCACTGCTAATTGCTAAAAGCGGGTTTGCCAGGACCTCGCAGAGTCACAAGAAAAAGATGAAGTCGCTGGGTATGATCCCGACATAGTATTACCCATTTGGGAGCTGTGAGAAAAGGAACCACCAGTGGAGTCCATCATAAATAGAGGATGCATGAACATGCACAAAAAGAATGCCTTTGTTCCCAAACTTTCAATTCAGTGAAATAGCTGATAGTATAATTTTTTTTCCCAGTGGACTTATTACTACAACACTGAAGTTTGCTCCTGCAGTCTCACTCTGTAAAATCTCCCCGAAATGAATTCTAACTGAGGCCATTTACCACTTGCACTGAACCGCAATATTGGCCAAACAGCGAGGCTTTCCTTGCATGAACAATGACTTCCTCGCGTCGATACCATGCTGGTTTCTGTGACGTTGACTTTTGTCCTTGTGAATATGGCTCATGCAAGTGAATGAATGAGTGAATATGACCGTGCAAGTGGTAAATAGCCATCATCCCATGGAGCACTTGCTCCAGTCTCGTGATAAAGGAAATTTGCATTGTTTTGACAATGCCACAGGTTATCTTCTGCAGAGTAGGAGCCAAATGCCGGTGCTTTTTTTTTTTTCTTAAAAAGTGATCTTGGCTTCCTAGTCTGGGTAGGAAACTACGCCTTCACAACCCTCTCGGGTACTAATTTACTCCTGGGGGAGAGGCAGTTTGTTGCAACATTCTGAATTCACCAAGTCGTTCAGTAATCGGGACCACTCGGCTCTGTATACGAGACACCAGGCCAGGCCCCTGAAGTGTATAAGAAATCCCGACCTCGTGAATAAAAGCTAGACATCATTAAGTACACCCAGAAATAATCAAGACCTTGGACTGGAGGATTTGTTTGATATACCCAGCACGGTATGTGCCAAAGGGACGCACCAATGTCCCCATAAAAACTGAAAGAAATTCCTTGGATGTTTAGATACAATGGAAGGGGGTACCCTTTGCCACATATCGTGCTGTATATGTTCTACAGGGGTGAATTAACAGGCTGCATACATGTTACAAGATATTCTCCAAATTTCTAAATTAACCAAACAGCAATGTGTAGCAAGCTACCCTGGTTTATTCCTATGTCATCAAACTTATGGGGGAAACATTTACAGATAACATGCATTAATCCAAAATTGGGCACAGGGTGTATGTATCAAATGCAAGGTAAAATTCAGCATTGTAAAATGTCTTAGTGTAACAAATTTATATTTTCTGCGCCGAAACTACATGCAAACTGGACGACAAATTTCACCTTTAAACTGGTTTACAAATACATTTTAACAAAAGCATTGTTTTAGTGTGACATGCAAATAACCACAGCTAGGACATAATTAAACATATATTATCTTATTGTGGGATATTAAAATCTTTTGAAAAGTTGTCCCACTATAAACGATTCACAATCAATTTTTGTTTTAATTTTCTCATTGTTTCGTACAAATTTAGAGTTGTCATTTTTTAAGATGAGAAATTGATAAAAAAACTTGGTCTAAATTTCCCTGAGCCCTGTATAAACATGTATCAGTTTTTCCACAAAAATTCAACCTTGAAAACTTTCTGGGCAAATTGTTTTTGGGTCTGAAACTCGACAGATGGGTTTTATTAAAAAACGTTTCAAATGGAACAACAGGCTGGTTATTACTTAGAACATTAACTGTTCCATCTTTAAATAGAACACATGCATTCTCTCTTGTAAATGACCATTTATGCATGTTCAGAATTCCAAATACATGTGAAACTCTTTCAAAAAACAAAAATTCTCAAATACAAGCAGTGTCCCCCCAAACGACGTCAAAGCGTTTTGGATTACGTTACAATCCCTTATGTACACAACTATGCTTTGTTCACAGGAGATTTTTTCAGGGACAATAAATCGCCGACGAGGGTGTGGTTTAGGTTTCCATGGCTGCAGTCTCTGTGCCGCTATTGGACGCTTGCTCTACCTGCTTCACCTTGATTTCCTGTGAAGCCGAAGCAAAAGTTACCACAAATAATACACAGTACAGTGGGTCTCGGGTTCAAATCCCAATAAGGACCGCATGATTTCTCTCATCTCATGTTTGGTTGTTTCATTTTAATGGAGATTAGGTACTAAATATTGCATTTGCTAAATTGCCTCAAAGCTAAGCTGGTAGAGCATCTGCCCGGCGAGTCAGGGTCTTGGTTCGAATCCCAATAAGGACCTTCTAAACTGTACCTCCATTTGAAAGTGAAGGGTACACACAAAATGCTAATTACCACATCGGTCCATAAAATTAAGGTAATGGGTTAATTTAAACTGGACTGGTTAAGTATGGTTATCCCAGGCAAGAATGAGTTTACCCAAAACACCACTTGTTTAATGCTGGATTCTGTAAGAACCTTTTGTGGGATGATTTCCTCGGAAATATATCTGCTTTGGGTTTTGACTGCATAGTATTCCTCCACAAGATTTTGTTGGCTTAAAAAACATGGCGTGCAAAGTCAACTTTTAATCCCCTAATAGAGATTTCTGGGTGTGTGAAATGGGAATACAACTATATTTCTATTTTTAATAGAGCTACTTTTATTAGTGAAAGAGAAAGATCTCTATACGAGCATTAAATGTTAACTCTTGATGCTTGATGTGTATGTGTGACGGGCCAATTTCACAAATGCTTAGATGCATCTTAGAAAGTGTCACTCTTCTTATCTTGGGAATTTGGTATGGGAATTAGGATGCATTGAACTCGTCTTAACTTTTGTGAAGTCGATCCCATGTCTCAGTGGCTAGTTGAAGATTTTGTACCAACTGGCGAGACCCGTTACTTGATTTAAATACACGACCAGGGGCCGATTTCACAAGGCTCTAAGACGCGTCTTAGGAAGGGTCACTCTTCTTATCTTGGGACATTGGTAGTGGAATTAGAATGCATTTTAACTTTGGTGAAATAAAAACCAGGCTTAACTCTGCAAAAAACAAAAATCAACTTACCTCTTTTTCCGCCGACTTTTTGGCATCTCCATTAGCAAGTTCCGCATCACCGTTAGTAGCTTTATTGACTCCGTTAGTGGAAGGAGTAGCATCCCCTGCTCCATCCTCCTGACGAGACTTCTTGATGGAGCTCTCCTCTTGAGGGGCATCTTCTGGCTTCCTCTGCTAGCAGGGAATGTCCCAATGGGGTCAGGGGTTAGTACAGTGGGGTCATCACGGTTATGCAAGGTCGATGAATGGCAATACCTTTACAGTGAATTTCATGTGGGTTACAGTGGCCGAGTGGTTAGGGCCATCAACTCGCAATCATGTGAAAACTTGGGGTTGCGGGTTCGAATCCGGCTGCGGTACCTGTGCCCTTGGGCAAGGCACTCAACAACACTTGCTCCATCCTTCGGAAGGGATGTAAAGCCGTTGGTCCAGTGTGTTAGGTAATGGTAACGCACTCTAAAGATCCCAGAGCATTTTAGTGTTTGTTTTGGAAATGGAATTTTATCACTAAGTGGAGTCGAAAGTCCCCAGTGAACGTACCTTTCTGTGAACGAGGTATGAGATATCGTCTGGTTTTGTGTCTGTGGTCTTTCTTACTGCAATCTGGAAAAGAATCAAACAATGAAAGTGAGCAATGAATACCAAGGTCAGGCGCGGATCCAGGGGGGGGGGTTGGGGGGGGGGGGGTAGGGGGGAGGGGGGGGGGGTTGGGGGGGGGGGGGGGGGGGTAGGGGGGAGGGGGGGGGGGGGGGGGGGGGGGGGGGGGGGGGTAGGGGGGGAGGGGGGGAGGGGGGGGGGGGGGGTTTGGGGGGTCAAAACCCCCCTGCTCCGACACCAAAAAATATAATGCAATGCATTTTTTGCGTGTCCGCCTGTCCGAAACAAGCTGACATAAAAATCTGACGGGCAAAACCCCTCCCTGGTAGAAAAACCCCCTCCTGGAAAAATTCCTGGATCCGCCCCTGGGGTGCCAACGAATTTCAATGGACGAAATACCGTTTCCCAAACTACTGTAAGCCAGTGCCTAGTTAGTAACTGAACACAAATGCAAACGTAAATCTGCCATTTAATTTCATGGTGATTTTTTCTGTAAACTGAAACTAATTAAAAATGTCATATATATTTTCCCCTTTAAATGAAGAAAATACCAGCTTTAAAGGCACAGCAAAGGCATGGAGCTGCATATTTCGTGGCATGAATTTGGCACGCGCGCATTGCTGACGAGCCCGTGCCTTTAATAAACAGTTCTAAAAGCTGGTTCATACTTTGCTCAAATGCGAACATTAATCAACATAAGTCTAATGTCTGTCACACGCGGCGAACATTTGCACAAGTTGAAACTAGTTTAATTTCTGCAAATTCACTGCACAAAAACTTTTCTATGACGTCAGATTCACATTTTCAAGTATCAACTAAGCTTCAAACTGAACATTTCTTCCGCATCTTCACTTCAATACCAATCTGTCAACGGCATTGTTGATGCAGATTTGTTAAGTTAAATACATTTAACTCCTTGCTGCACAGATTGTTTTGGAACTCTATTGTTTTGGGCAGTCGCTAGTGACCGCCTTGTGCAATGAAGGGTTAAGTAAGAAGCAACTCACAGGTTTAGCCGGTTCTCCGCAGCCAGCAGCGACAAACCCACTTGAAGACGACGTCCCAAGACCCTGTGAGAGACAACATTAATAATGTGTATCAGATTCTAAATTGCTACATTTATTTGGAGTATTTTAATTTTTAAATTCAAACAATGAAAGTTTGAGGCAGTCACTTACAAATTCCGCAGCAGCTCCTCTCATGGCCTGGCCAACTGCGCTTTCTGCCGAGTTCTTTTCTGCCTTTGCATCATCAATCTGTCATTTAGAAGAACAGTGGAATTTTTTATTTTTTTTTAATAGAAGCCTACTGACAAAGCTATATGAGATGCTTTTTTTCAGAACATTTTAATTTTTTCCCGTCAAATGTTAATTTTGATAAATTAATGCTAATATTTTACATATTTTTTTATAAAAAAAAGAAATTCTCAACCACACAAATTTTGGTTCCTTGGAAGTCAATATATTCTTTGCACCGGCGGCCATATTACAAACAGGTTTTTGTGTATTAATGATGTGACAATAGGCTACATTGTGATGGCCCCCAAGATGGCCGTTGTGCAAAGGTTCTATTGTGATTTAGTAAATGTTACCTTGGCTTTAATATCAGGCCCAAGAGCTTCCAGTTCAGCAATTTCTTGCTTGTTCTGCTTCGCCTCCTCCTCAGAGAGTGGTTTGTCTAAAGATGGAAAAATTGAGAATTGATGGAAAAGTTGGAAATAATTCCGTTTACTGTTCGCCATAAAGACTTAATAACCACCAAAACATGTTAACATTTTGAAGGGAAGTGATTTTTAGTGGAAAACATTCATCAATTTTCTTGAAAATACTTGAACTTTTTCTGCCCTTTTCCATAGACTTAACGCACGGTGCCTCAGTGGTGACCAGTGACCATCTGGGAGAACTCCTTGGAGAAATCTTAAGATTCAGGACCAAAGAATTAACAAAATAAATTGAAAGTACAACTTTACCTGCGTCTGTTGCGGCTTTCTTCTTGAGGGTAGCTATTCTGTTTTGTATCACCACTGATGACTGCTCGTAATTCTGAGGGGGAAAAAATGAGTTTATTTAAATTTTCCAAAGAAACCACTCTCTGCTTCAAAGCACACAACTTCTAGAACAATTTGTTACAAAGTTCAAGGAATTCATTCATGGGATTCGACTGTGTATACACCATTGGATTTGAAGATAGTTTCAGCAACTTAATACTCCAACTTACTGTTAGCACCCGACCTGGGGCCAATTTCATGGCGCTGCCAAGCACAAACATTTGCTCAGCACAGGATTTATTTCCTTTATAAAATGGATTACAACCCAAAATTATACACCAACTTGTGTTCTTCGCAAGAGTAGGGGAATACCTTTCAATACACATCACTAACGATTTTGGCTGGCAATCCATTTTTGCAAAATAAAGCAAACAAATCCTGTGCTAAGCAAATTTGTGTGCTTAACAGTGCCGTGAAATTGGCCCCTGGTATTAGCACCCGACCTACTATAGCACTCGACCCATTAGCACTTGACCTACCATTAGCACACAACTTACCTTAATTGCTTTGTCAAATTTCTGGTCAAACGAATACGCCAGCGCTAAATTGTAGTGACTGAGTCAGTCAAGTTAAGGAGTTAAAATTTGATAGGTTTGGGGTCAAGTTAAAGTCTGTCAGGATTCGACGCACCCCCCTCCCTCCCCCCAAATACAGTGAAATGTCAATAAGGGGCTGTCCAAAGTTGTCAACATTTTCACAGTCCACAGAGCGTAGCATTTCAAGACCGTCTCCCTCGCCCGAAAATACTACTTAAACATGCACTGCAAAATGTCAATATTTTACAGTGCATGTAAATCCAATGTGGCCCTCGACTCGACACCCCTACCCGCTTCCCCCCCCCCCTCCCCCCCCCCATCTTCCTTTATAGAACCGTGAAAATGTTTACAACTTTTGATGGCCGCAGGTAAAACCAAAGAAGCTTGAACTAAGTATAGTGGGTTAAACAGTTTGTCACAGTTTTAACAGACAAATTTTCGCAAAGCCGAGTTTGGCCTCTCAAGGTGTTAAACTAGGATACGTTTCAGCCAGTAGTCTACTATCATTGCCGAGTTGTTCCTTTTGTCTCGTAAGACACTGTGTGAAATCTTCAATGCTCTGGGTGTAGTTCCCCGTCTCCAAACCATGTTCACCAAGCTTCAAGTAAACTTGGGCCACCTTGAGTTTGAATTCGTCGCTGTCGTGTCTAATGAGAAAACAAAACGAAAGAAATTCAATTGTTAACTTTTGTGATACGGGGTATTAACACCAACTCCCTAGGGGGTATGTATAATCGTATTGATTTTGAAGAATTGAGGAGTTTTAGGGTTAAGCCTGTCCATTGGCAGTTAGAATTGGAACAAAGTATCCTATTACGTTAACAGTCTGGTTTACGTGTATTCTTAAAGAAAACATCTCCAATTTCAAAGCGATAGACGCTTTGCACGGGCACCAATGACAGGAAGCAGACTATACCCAGCACGATATGTGGCAATGGGACTCCCCCTAACGCCCCTATACCTCAACACACCTTTTTGTTAACACACCAACCCGCCCCCCTAAAAACTGAAAGGAATTTTCCTTGTATGTTTGAGACACAATGGGGGAACAATGGTAGGGGGGGATACCCTCTGATACATATCATGCTGCATATGAAGCAGACACTGTGGGTCATGCACAAGTAGACACATTGTGGATCTATTGTCATATCATTTAAATAAGAAAACCTGCCCCCTGTCATGGCCGACGGCGCAAAGGGTCTATACATACGTTTTTAACCGCATGCCATGCAGCATGATTGGTTTATGCCTCCATTAACTGTAAGGGAATCATTTAGTTACTCAGGACCCTATTGATCACATTCACAGACGCCATCTTCGTAGGAAGAAATGCTACTGCATATTAAACGCTATCAAGTACGCGCACGCACACGCTGTAACATGTTCCAAACACGCGCGCGTGTTGCTCAAAATTTTTTCGAAATACGGCACAGCCGATGCGCGTCACAAAACAATACGCTCAAAATTCTGATGCACGTGGCGATTTGTAGGAATTGACGTCATTTGAACGTGATCAATTGACAAAATCTTACTTGGAAAAGATGATTCTGGCAAGTTCCAGCATCTCCCAACTCAACTGGAAATTGGAAATGTCTTCATCCTGAAATAAGAATTCAAAATCACAAATGAATCAACTTTTTTCCCTTCTCCACAAAACTTATAGGACTCCGACACTTTTGGGGCCGTTTTTGAATGACTTTTACTCATTGACAATTTCAATGCCTTACTTTGGTATCTTCTCTTGTCGCTTCCTCTTCTTCGCCATCTTCATCTTCAGTTCCATCATCTTCAGTCTTTTCTTCAGTTTCAGACTGGTCCTTGACCGGTTCTTTTGTTTCATCTATCAAAATACAAAGTTACAGAGAGTTATTTTATCCAGAGACGATCCCAATCATTTGCTTTTACTTTCAATCCAAATTCTAATGCTTTTACAGGTTGCCATGTTTACCTAAATTACTTAGTTTAGGAGAAAACTAATAATTATAGTTTTGTAATCAATAAGAACAATTTAACTGACTTTTTAAGAATAAATCTTAGCAATGTCATGTATCCATATTTTGATCGTCTTTTGTACATTATCAGTTTTTCAGAGAAAAAGTCTGGTATGCACTAAAATTTCATTAGACACTTTAATTCCCAAATAAAAAAGAGCAGTAGCACATATATATAATGAATTGTAAAACAAAGAAACACCCCAAAACAAGCTTGAAATACAAGTACAAGCGTTGAAATGTGGAAGCTGCTGTAAAAGCACTAACGGAACAAAACAAAAGTGCATTGTGCATTTCAAAGAAACAAACTTAAAAGAGCTAAGTAAATACTGCGAAAGCAAACAAAAATCCAAAAGAAACAAAATTGAACATAAAATAACTTTACACAGGCATGCAACTGTGTCATTACAAAAAAAAAGGAAAATGCAAAAAATCTGAAACTTTGTGTTTTTCAATTTTCAATGGGACAGATGAGGAAACAAAAAAGAGGAAATTAGCTGATCAGCTGAAAAGTTGCCTGTCCGTTTACATTAGGATTCAAATTTATAAACTGGCACTCTGAACAAGAAAAAGAAAAGTTGCAACAAAAAAAACCAAAAAAAACCAAAAAAAAAACAAAAGACACCTGGCCTCATGCCAAATAAAAACACAAAGCAAACAAAACTTGTGCAGCTGAATTCGTGAGCAAATCAAAATGTTGAATTCATTGACGTGCAGCTGGAAGTATGAGCTGCTACCTTTCCCAGATCCGTCCTCGGCTTGCTTCTTATCTTTTCCTTCCGCATTCTCAACCTCCATGGCTTTTTCTTTCCCTGGTTTGTCACCATCTTTATCTTTCTTCTCTTCCTCCACGGTGGATGCTTTTTTGCTAGCAGCATCTTTATTTTCCTCCCCAACCGCATCCTCCGAAGGAGGAGGCAGCTTCTCATCTGCATCTCCACCTTTCTCAGACTCGGAAGCCTTGTCGGAAGCCTTGTCGGAAGCCTTGTCAGAAGCCTTGTCAGAAGCCTTGTCAGAAGCCTTGTCAGAAGCCTTGTCAGAAGCCTTGTCAGAAGCCTTGTCAGAAGCCTTGTCAGAAGCCTCGTCTCCATCCTTGGTCTTAGATGCTTCCTTGTCTTCCGTCTCCATCTCAGATGCTCCTTCCTTATCGGTCTCACTTTGTCCTTCGTCCGTCTCCTCTTCCAAGGCATCTTGAACATCGTGGAAGATTTGTTCCCTCTCTTTCGCTAGTTAAGATGTTAATCATTTCATATAACCAACATCTTTTGGCTTTCCACCTTGCTCATTTCAAGAATACATATGACATACAAGTACTGTATATTAAAAATCAAAGTTATATGGTGTATTGTTCTTAACTTTATATGTAAGTAAACCCCTTCCCCTCCTCCCCAACCTCCTTTCCTCCCCAACCTCCTTTCCTCCCCCTCCCCAAAAAAGGAAAAACAAATATTGCAGGTTCGTTGCCTGGTCATGGTACCTGTGCCTTTGAGCAAGGCACTTATCCACAAGTGCTCCAACCTTCAGAAAGGATTTAAAGCTGTTGGTCCAGTGAGTTGTACAATCTTAAAAGATCACAGAGCACTATCATGAGCAGTAGGGGATTACCCAGTGTCTCTGGTCGTCTGCTGCCAATGGCGCATCCTCTCGATGTTTAGGTGGAAGACACAAGCTTCATGAAATTCAGCCTACGGGCTGCGAATTGAAGTTCCATAAACGCCAGTGTAATCCTCCCATAGACTTTTTGATTTCACAATGGAAGTGCCTTTTTAAACACAAAGATGGCACTTCCCTATAAGTGACAATAGACCGATCCAGTAAGCTCCGCCCATTTTGGAATTGACCAATCACAGCCTCGGGTTCAGGTAACCAAAATGTTTGGTTACCCGAGTCCTCAAAATGTTGTGCACAGAGCTACATGTACGGCAAATGCAGCACGAGTCACACAAAAACGCCATAAACATCATTTTTATCAGCGCAGAGGAGGCTAGCGGGTTTAAAACGGATTGTATAAGACTATCCTAACCTACTTTTAATCCCTTCATAAATGTGTTTTCTGTAAACGTGAAAAACTTACCAAAATTAGCTTGTCGTTTTGCTAAGTTTTGCATTCACTTCGTTCTAGATGTGTCGAGATGTTTTTGTTCGATCGCGGGCGTTACGCGTATCGCAGGCGTGTTGTACATGCGCGCACACGACTGGATACTTAAGTGCACATTTTGCTTTCGAGCGTGCAGTTTCTGTGTGCGTGTTTCAATACGCGATGACCAGGGCGCAGACGCTGACGCACGGCACGGCCACGCGACTCTACTGCACACGTGCATGGCACGTGTGGCATGTTGCTAGGCAATATCTAAATGGGCGGAGCTTACTGGATCGGTCTATTCCTACTCTAAAACCCATTAAATTATTAAACAGGCATACCTTCCACTTTGTCCGGGTTTTCTAAGTTATCCTTTTCACCTCCATCTTCTTCCGCCTCATCTTCCGGGACCCCCTGCAGAGCATTGCCAAGGACGCCCGTCTCCATACGTGCCACCTCAAGCAAGGCCCAGCCATAGTAATAATAGCTCTCTCCACATTCGTCCGCAAGCTCGCCGTATTTGGTTCCGCTACATTGATTAAATTGACATTATAACCTCAATAGACATTTTGCATGGTAGCCAGCTTGGAGGACAATCACAATAGGGACCATTAGAAATGGTACGCGTACGGGAAACGTATGCGGCTGGGAAAAACTGGATGGTTGTATCAACAGTTTGCGCCGTTATTTTGTCTGCACAGCATAGGTAATGTGACTTTTTACATCAATATAACCATGTACACATCCGCACATTTCTTGAACAGCCACGCAAAATTGTGATATAACAACCCAGATTTTGCAAGCCGCACACGTTTCCCGTACGCGTACCATTTCTAATGGTCCCTATTGTCAGCATGCATGAGTCGGCAATTTGTCACAGAAAGAATTGAGAAGCTGACCATGGCTTTGAACCTCATGTAATACAACATGCAGCGGCTCCAAAACAATTTGTTTTCTATGAAAATCTTCAACTTTTCACTCCTAAATGAGTTTTTCTATCGAGTCTGCACTTGCCGATGCTTGATAAGTCATCTTAAGGGAATAATAGTAATACAATGTAGTCAACGTAATTCTTGCCCCCAAATTGACAAAATGTTGTGCAGCAGGCATTAGCGTTAATCAAGTCCTTGTAATACACTAATATCCAGGAGCCAATTTAAAGCGGTTTAGCTGAAAAATTTGCTCGATGATAATCCAAAAGTTATATGTGATGTGTATTACAATAGACCAGTTGTGTGATAGATTTACATAAAATCATAGACTCTCGCCATGCGGTACCTGGAATACCTCGCACATTATTTTTTAAGCTGGACATGTTGATCAGCAACTTCAAACCAGTCGCATAACCCAAAATCGTTTCTCCACTTTCTTGAATGTATCATTGCAGTTTGGAAACATTTGACTGGTGGTCTGCTACTCTTAATAATAATAATAATAATAATGAGATTTGTAAAGCGCACATATCCACCCTGCAGGGTGCTCAAGGCGCTGTTAACAACAACGAGTAAATTAATTCTCGAAAATTTGCGACATCAAGTAAGTTTTTAGAAGTGATTTGAACCTAGTTGTACAGTGGCATGATCTGAGGTCAAGTGGCAATGAATTCCAAAGTCGAGGAGCTGCAACAGAAAAAGATCTGGCGCCCCATGTTCGCTTAGAATTTGGTTCCTTGAGAAGTTGCTGGTTACTTGATCTAAGAGTTCTTGCTGGAGAATATTCATGTAGTAGTTCCTTAATGTAGTAGGGAGCCTTGTTGTTGAGAGCTTTGTGGACCAGAAGCATGAGTTTGAAAATAATCCTTTGGGAGACAGGAAGCCAGTGTAGTTCCTTCAAAATGGGGGTGATGTGACAGTTCCTCCTGGATAAGGTGATGATGCGGGCAGCGGTATTCTGAAGACGTTGAAGACGGTATATTTGATTCTGAGGGAGTCCGTAGAGTAGTGAATTGCCGTTGTCTAGTCGTGAAGTCACAAATGCATGGATGATTTGCTCGGTGGCACTTCTATTCAAATACTTGCGTATACGACCAATGTTTCTAATTTGGAATGATGCCGAACGGACAGTGTTAGTGACGTGAGGTGTAAATGTCATTGCTGAATCAAATATAACCCCCAAGTTCCGGGCCTGCAACGATGGGGCTATCTGTGCATCACCAATTGTAATAAATGGCACAGACACCTTTGTTAATTGTTGGCGTGATCCAAACAAGAGAAACTCCGTTTTTTCCTCATTTAGCTTTAGAAAGTTGTTTTTCATCCAGCATCGGATCTCGGAGATGCATTGTTCCAGTCTTGCAACAGAAGAATCGGCAGGCTCCTGCGAAGACTTGAAGGTTATGTAGAGTTGAGTATCATCTGCATAGACGTGGTAGTTCAGATGATGTTTCAAGATGATATCACGAATTGGCAAGGTATAAAGAGTGAACCACTGTGGGCCTAGCACAGACCCTTGTGGTACAGAGTACTCTAAAACAACAGGATCTGATATTGCATTGCCAATGCGGACATGCTGGGTTCTATTTGAGAGATAGGACCTGCACCATTCGAGAGCCGTGCCGTGTATACCGAGATAGTTCTGAAGTCGAGATACGAGGATGCCATGATCAACGGTATCGAATGCTGCACTCAAATCAAGCATAACTAGCGCAGTGATATTACCATTATCCATTGCGGACAGGATATCATTACTGACCCGAACAAGCGCAACTTCCGTCCCGTGGAATGGCTTATATGCAGACTGGAAAACGTCCGAAAGCTCATGGTCTTGGATGTGGTCAGAGATGCGGGATGAGACAATACGCTCGATGATTTTCCCCAGGTACTTCAGGTTTGAGACGGGTCTGTAGTTTTTCAGAATCTCCTTGTCCAGGCTGGGCTTCTTCAGAAGTGGCCGAATGTAGGAAACTTTTAGGTTGTCCGGGAAGCAACCAGAGTCCAACGATGTGTTGACCACCTCGGTAATAAAAGGAGCAAACACATCAATGTGTTGCTTTATCATCATAGTTGGAATAGGGTCAAGTTCGCAGGATTTTGATGGCGAGTTCATGATGACACGCTTAATTTCGTCAACATTGGTTGGCTCAAAATTAGAGAGTCTGCAGTTGGGATCCGCATGTGGCTGAACTAGTGGGACGGAGTTGGACACTGGCATCAATGAGGATCGGATGTTCGTAATCTTGTTGACAAAATAATTTGAAAATGCATTTGCAAGGTCCTGGTCAGATTGTGAGGACGGAAGGACCGGGGACTTAGGCTTGTGCAACAGCTTGTCGATTACCCTGAACAGCTTTTTCTGGTCACCAGAGCTTTGCTGCACCTGTGTTGAATAGTGACTCACTTTCGCTTGGTTGATCATGACGTTCACAACATTACATTGCTGGCGAAAGCTCTCCCGATCAGCCTCTTGCTTGCCATTGGCACGCCACCTCCGTTCAAGCTGACGGCGAATTTTCCGTGCTGCTCGGATGTCATCATCAAACCAACGTGGTCCCGGTCGAATCTTGATGGATCGTGTTACCTGTGGAGCATGTTTGTCCACATTTTCACGTACCATGCATTCATACTCTTCAACACAAGCTTCAAGGTCATCAGTGCCGAGGTCGATGTTCGATAGAGATGTTTCAATATCATGACAGAAGGCAGTGATATTGATATTTCGCCATCGCCGAGTTCTCAAAGTCATAGTTGGGAGGGGTGGCTTCTCAAAGCCAACGTAGCCCATGATCGCATAGTGATCCGAAAGTCCAGGGTGGATTTTAATATTTGAGATTATAGGTGTGACATTCTCACGCGTTATCACCAAATCGAGACAATGTCCAAGTCGATGAGTTGGCTCATGAATGTGTTGGACGAGACCGTACGATGAGAGCAAATACTGAAACTGTTTTGCATTGGTGTTGGACATATCGTCAACATGGATGTTGAAGTCGCCAGCGAATATGACTTCGGATGGGTGGGTGAGATATTGTGTGATCAAGTTCTCAAATTCATGCAAAAAAGTGGAAAAACACACATGTTGTCCATGGATGTCTCTTTCCGGACGATAGATGACTACCATGCGAACAGAATTGGAATTACCAGTTATCTCCACATGGAGAGATTCAAAAGTTGCATAGTTCGCGTTATCATTTTTCATGCAGACACCCAACGTAGATCTGTAAAGTAGAGCAACACCTCCACCTGTCTTGTTGGGTCTGGGTATATGATGAAAAAGGTAACCATCTGGGGTGCACTGGCGAGCTATCAAGTCGTCGTCTGGTTTGAGCCACGTCTCTGATACAGCAACTAAATCATGATTATTTTGAAGTACCAAGTCGACAAATTCATCCGTCTTGTTGCAGATAGACTGCGCATTCAAAACACAAAAACTAAGACTTGTGCTTTTACATGTAGGTGATGATGATGATACATACTGGGGTAAATCTCTAGCAGATGGAGGTTTTACTCTTGCTAAGAAAACAAGTTGACATGCTAACCCATTTTCACAAAGCAAATAAATGTTTGATTAAGCAAATTTTTGTGCCAAACAGTTTTATGAAATTGGGCCCAGTACACATTTTGGACAAAGTTGTACAATGACACGGTGCCACTCATAATGATAAGGCCTTATGTATGTCTCCAATTACTGATCACCTTCCAAAGACTTACAGGAGTTGGCAGGCCTCCTGCAAACACTGGACGGCTTTCATAGAATCCTCAACAAGTAGATGGCGTCGACCTTGAGACAGCAGAGTTGCTGCTTCTACATCAATGTCCGAACTACATGAAAACAAACAGCCAAATGTCGTGAATGTAGGATTAACAAAAAGTGGAATTTATTCTTTATTAAAAAACTTCAAAGTCTAACGTAAATGTCGGCATAGTCGTCAGGTCCGTGACGTCCACGACTTTGCCGAGTTTTAATGAACGTGTGAGGGCGCCGTCAAGTGGCCCGCACCCATCGCATGATATTTTCGAACACAAAACTCGCTACGCACGCATGCCTTCCAACATTTGCTTTTCATGGAAATCATGGAAATCTACGTACGGACGTGTGATTCCCCCATTTTCCACTGTGGCTATGCCTATGGCAATTTCCCCCCCAAATGGCAAATCACCAAGTTTGAGCGCCCTCACACGTTCAGGAATACGGCCTATAGGCCTACATGGACTTGATGTAGGAACAAAGTCAAATGGCATTGCATTGAATTTGTTGTTGCACGTGCCCGCGCATACTGCACTGACGTGTATGGCTTATGCTTTGGCACGCGCACGAAAACAATGCAAAGCAACACCGACATTGACAAGACCACCGCTATTTTTACACTCTCTTTTTGGCAAACTGGAACAAAAATGACACATTTCGAATGCTTCAGTAGCTTCCTGCGTTCTTAAGGCATTCACCTGGCCTCGGCTTTAGAGGTACCTGCTCCCCTTCCTGACATCTTTGCAAGATTTTTCGAGGGGTAGACGTTTTAAATATTCCGTTCCTTGCAAGGCCGTTGTCTCTCCACACGCAAGCACACAGCGAAATGAAATGCATATGATTTCGCGGGAAATAGCTTTGAAGGCAGCTGGCTCTTCCAATAATACCACATCCTCCCTAAAGATAGTGTATGTTTTCCAAGATTTCTCAAAAATGTCACATGTTAAACAGGTAAATGCATTTCCAATAAAATGAAACAGTTTCAATTTGTACACAAATTCCATTGAAAAGTGCTTTATGTACTTTTTTTTATCGTAAATGTCTTCAAGTTGCACTCTTGTTATTGTTAACAATAAAATATAAGACAACGACTGTTGCATGAAGCAAATCAAAATTACGTGACGTCACACATAGTCGCCATATTTGCGCATGTACGTTTTGTTATATGGTTCCTCGTGGACATGGTGGATCGCGACTTCGACTGGCAAGGAAAAATAGTTTTGTGTAAGTTTTAATTGTTTTGTTGTGCACTATTTATGTGATAACATTGACTACATGAATCTTTATTTATCTGGGTACATTGCTATTCGTTTATTTGTATGTCATTACAATATTTCGTGTGGAATCGGGCACTTTTGCGAGTTACAAATCTTTCAACTTGGGCAGTTCATTCAGGCGTTGACATGGTTGACACACAGGACAACTCGTCCGTTGAGACAACTTGACTCCGGAGCATGCCATGGAGTGATAAGTCGTCCGTAGGGACAACTCGACCATTGGCCTATTCAACTGAAATACAGGCTTATCGCCATGAACAAGGTCATTTCTAAAAATAAAAATTTTTAAACGTCATTTATTTCAATGTCTTTTCAGAAAGAAAAGTTTGAAGTGGACTCTGTCGCAATGAACACAGCGGAAAAACTAAGAAAGCAAGTGGACCAGGTTCGGATAGGGGGCAAGGGTACAGCTCGGAGAAAAAGAAAGGTTGTCCACAAAACGTCAACGTCAGACGACAAAAGGCTACAGACAAATTTGAAGAAGTTGAGCGTCAACACAATTCAAGGAATTGAAGAGGTAGTTGATTTTTTTTTTTTTAAATTTATTATTATTACTTCTTTCTGAGTCTGGAACCAAGGATTCCTCAAAAGTGCCCATTGCACTGTCACTCGTATTAAAGCGTGGGGAAAACCCATAAGGAGAAGACGATGAATTAGAAACAGCCAGAGACACCGGAGAATCCCCTTACTCTTCACGAAAGAATGATCTGGGATCTTTAAAGTGCGTTACCTAACACACTGGACCAAGGGCCTTACATCCCTTCCGAAGAATGGAGCAAGTGTGTTTGAGTGCCTTGCTCAAGGGCACAGGTACCACGGCCAGGTATCGAACCTGCAACCCCAAGTTTTCAGTATTGCGAGTCAGTGACCCAAACTGCTCGGCCACGGTACCCCTCAATGCCTGAAAGCTTTCGGGAAAAGTTGAATCATACTGAATCACAGAAAATGTTTCATTGTTTGGTCCTGAGGTGTTAGTCGTTTCAAATAATATCTCGAGGTTGTCAAGTTTTACCACCAAATTCAGTCACGCTCACTGGAAAAGAATTGAGAAGTTGATCATTGCTTTAGAACTTTTGTACGGACCATATGAGACAGGCTGAACAGTTTTTCCTCATAAAATCTTGAAATGTTCTTTTTATACTCCCAAGTTAACCATGACCTACTTTCTTTAAAGTGACTTTAAAATTTAGTAGTGAAAAATTTTCAGATTTTCTAAAAAAATACTTTAAAAAAAAGTTTCGCTAGTTTCATGTTTCGTACAAAAGGTCTGAAGCAATGTTCAACTACAATTCTCTCCAAGTAACAGCTGGTACTTTAAAAAAAAAAGAACTTTATATTAAGGACATTACGGGTATAACGAGAGTATGCATTGTGAATTGACACAAGTACATTGCATGATGCATGCTAACTCCATGAATTATTTATCAATACATGTATCTGTTTGTGTCATTTTTCCCCAGGTGAACATAATCAAAGACGATGATACAGTTCTCCACTTCAACAATCCCAAGGTACAAGCCTCATTGGGGGCCAACACATTCGCCATCAGCGGCCACGCAGAAAATAAAACCATCACAGAGTTGTTACCTGGAATTCTTAACCAACTGGTGAGTTAATTATTAAAATGCAACCAAAGAAAAAGTGCCAACAATTTGATGCCTGAGAAACTAGTAAATGTACAGGCTAGTACTAGTAGACTGTATCCAATAGCTGCCATCTTGTGGCACAAAATGTTTAACCATGCTTGTCCTCAAGGAACAAAGGAACTGCCCTACAAGATAGCAGTTACATATACAGCCTATAGGTGCAACACGCTATTCAATTAATTTATTTCAATGTTGAATTCACACAATACAAAGATAATTTACTACAATAAACTGTAGAAAACATCTTAATATCAATTATGAGTACATTATAAAGAATACAACATTAGGTACCGGGTGAAGCGTTAGCTTTTGTGCCCTGACCTGGGACAGACAAATATGAATACCAAGACAAAAAAACAAGACAAAGACAGACCTCATGAATAGATGTCCAGGCAAGGCAGAGCACCATCACCAATGTAAGAATATTCTACATTAATAGACATTATGGATAAGTATGTAGAAGTTCCCTTTTAAGATTTTTAGCAAAAACTAGAGTTCATTTGGGCATTGAATGCCCTGAAAAGTACTTAAGTAAAGGGAAAACTTTGTAAAACCTTTTAAGTTTTAAGAAGCCACAACAAGTACTAGGATGTTTTCATTCATAGTATGTCTTCACAAATTCCTGACATTTTCATATTTGAGGTTTGAATTTTGCCACATTTTCTGAAGCTTACTAATCCAGTTTTTGCATACCCTATGGAAGTATTTTCTTGGTCAATCATTGAATTTTCAGGGAAAGATGTAAATTGTTACTAAAAAGTGCTTTTCTTATGTTAGGTTACTCAATACCTCTTCAACAAGTTGTGTTCTTGATTTTAAGACCCAAATATGACCTTGTTTGAACACACTGTCCTCATTTCTGAAACCTTGTCTTGCTATACAGGACAGCCAAAACAGTCTGCGTCAACTTGCAGCTAAAATCCCCAGCATGCAAGTGGCAGTGAAAGCAGGCAGTAAACCAGACACTATTGATGAAGATGATGAACATGTGCCAGGTAAGAAACATTGCTTCGTCATCCAAATCTTGGACCACACAGGAGTGGGAGAACTGGTTCCAGCTATCAGCAACTATTGTAGGCAAATGGCCAAATCGGGTTTCAACGAAAATAAGGGGCAGGTCACACCAGCCTTGATTTCAAAGGACAAATGAGGCCAACTGGAGGGGCACCACGGCCAACTTTGTCCCAAATTATTATTAGTGTATACAAGCCTCATGAAATTTGAAAGAGGATAGGGCATCCCGGGCCCCAGAAAGTATGTCTTGAAGGGGCACCGGGGCCAACTCAGCAGGGCATAAGGCTATTGGCCTTGGTGGCATTGGTTAATGTCAAGGCCTGGGATAGGGCATGCTGGCCAAGTTGGCCTCAGAAAGTGTATACCTTGAAGGGGCATCAGGGCCAACTAAGCAGGGCATGAGGCCATTGGCCTTGGTGATCTCAGTTAATATCAAGGCCTGGGTAAATTTTACAAAAATGCTGCAACAACAATGTATTTAGCACTGTATACAAAGTTTGGGGTTAATTCCATTGAAACTTTGGTGGCTACATGTAGATTATGGATGTTGATTTCTCTTTTTTTTTCCCTCCTTTTTCTTTTCAGACTTAGTAGAAGATTTTGACACTCCGTCGAAGGAAGAATCCTAGTAACTTCAGCAGGTCCGCAGTACATCTGACAAAACAAGACTGATAACAATTGTCTCGTCAGAGTAGAAATAAAAATGGCCATTGTCATTGTGAAATGGCTTCAATGCATCGACTGACGGCTATGGTCAGAAGGGCAGTTAATGTCCGCTTACATTATTTTGTAAATTAGCTTAGCGTATATAGTTTGCTCAGCAAATGTTAATGCTAAGCTAATTTGTATTTCCCTTAAGGTCAACTGGATGATAGTATACATGTATTCTGTTTATTTGTGGTGGAAACCAACTCACTGCTTAGCCAAAATGTTGTGTTAAGCAAATTTGTGTTCTTCCTGGCTTTGTAAATTGTTTTGAGAAAAAATTTGTATTGATTGGCAAATGAAAAATATAGCTTTGTTGGTGGAGGAATGGTATTGCAAAGCAGAGGTCTCGGGTTTGAGTCTGGTTCGGTCATATTTTCTTTGCTTCATTAAAGTTGACCTCAGAAAAACATCCAGAGGTTAACTGGAGTAAACAAAATGTGGTTAGCAAAGCTTTGTACCTGCCATCTTGTAAACATGTTGCTAAGATTTATAAAGAGCTAAGAACTCCAACTTGCTTAGGGCACAGATATGGTCACCAAGCCAATGCTTTTTGGAGTAGGTAATACATCTTGAATTGCTTCTTATAAGCAGTATGTTGGTAACCAGCTACTTGTTCATGTGCTTGAGCATAGACAAAGCTGGTCGTCATTCTGAGTAAATGATACTTCAATTTTCCAAGCTTCTCTTTTTTCAGTTGTTTACCCGTTATTTCTAATCAACATTTGTTTATTAATTACATTATTTTTTGGTCTTTTTTGTCATTAAATCTGTTGTGTAACTTAAATTGCAAATTAGTTGATCTTCCAATTGTATACTTTAGTTTTTCATTTATTCCTTTAACACATTTTCACAAAATACATGTACCATTGCTGATACACTTTCTCTGCTGGTGTACTGGGACTGCTCAAAATTAAAATTGTAACTGTTGGACTCGTTTTTAATATTCAGTTATTAAAAGTCGTATTAAAAACTGACCAGTAACCACAATTCTGCTTGCAGTGTTTTTTTCATTCAATTTACATAGAGTACTAAAGTTACCACGTCACCCTTTGTGCCATGCCAAAGTTACTGGGTCAACACTAAAGCCAGTGAACTTATTTCCCTGTGCTTTAGCAATGGATGTTTCAAATTACTAGCGAATGTTTAGACCCAGTTACCCAAGCAACTGACATCACACTTCAGTAGTCTGTTGCCTGAGGATGTCAATATCTGACCTAAATTGTTTTAACTGGCTTTTGAGTAAAAATGTAAAATCCTGTATCTTATAGTACTGGACAGTAATATACACATAACCCTGCCCACACATTTCCAATCAGTGGCTTCTTCAATTTGACAATGGTTTATTTGGAAAGTCTCCTGGATGATCTTGCATGCACCTGTTACTTCCATGCACCTGTTACAGTGTGTAACAGATGGGCTGACCTGAACCATTTGTGCACAGTTAAACTTCCTCATTCTACCACTGTCACGTCAAGAGGTCTTCTGCTTCATATCTAAGATCCTGCAGAAGCTCAGCTATTTGTGAGACGGTCAAGTTTGATCTGGAAGAAATGACAAAGATCATAGAAAATAAACGTTTTTGTACTGCTGATATTTTGCATTTAACAATTCTTTCCCCAGACGACTTCCATACTGCAAGAAAAAAAAAAGACAAGTAAGAAAGAAAGTTTCTTCAGAACTGACGGTTTCAGTAATTTGTATTGCATTTTTAAGGCACAATAATAATACAAGACAACATATATGATAGGATTGATAATTGAAAGAAGAATTTAGAAGAGGCAAATGCAAGATTGTTGTGGTGCTCCTGCGGGATGCCCAGATAGCTCAGTTGGTAGAGCAATTGGCCATGTAAGCCAAGAACCTGGGTTCAAATCCCAGTCGGGGCATTGCAACTTTCTCATGTTCCTAAATTCATCTTTCAATAATACAAGAGTCAACATCCAAAGCGAGGCTGAAGTACTAATTTGAAATTTATTCATACACCAACATTTTCCAGGTCTTCTAAAGATAAATGTGACAGCATTTAAACACAGCATCTTGAAAAGTCAATGGTTAACATTAAGTTTTCCTAACATTTCCAAATCCTCCAAAATCAATAGGTACAAGGAGAAACATATTGTAATAAAAAACCGATGTTTACTCATCTCACAATGGCATTTTTTAAAGTTAACACATTTATTTTTGATAACAAGGAATGTCATATTAGACCTACTTGTGTTTGAGTTGTCTAACTCCCGCTTGTGTTTCGTCTCCCGGATCATCTTGATATCTTTGTTTGGCCAGCTGCAGTTGACCGGTCTGTAATAAAAGAGTGCAAATAGAATTTCAAATTTTGCTCTCATCAAAAGGAATTCTGTTGTAGAAACACGAATAGGAGCAGTTCTATATATTACTCAAAATTTGCTGGGGATGATATTTCTATGAATAATTTTACTAAAACTAATAATTAAGCATTTTTAAGGCAAATACATGTTTATTGACCCCTTATATAAGAAAACAAACTTCTTGCATAATTTCTTTTGATTAACATATAATTGGTAATTAGTTAAAATACAAATGTAGAACAAAACGCAAACATTACTCTCACCAATTCCAGCTTCTTTTGCTCATTTTCCTGAACTCTGTGTATCAGTTTTGCAATCTCCGCATTGTGAAACTCTGTCCTAAACCGACCTTCAATTGCAATGATCAGTTTGGAAATTCGCAAGAATTCCTGGGAGCAGTCGTGAGTGACCTGCCGGAAAGCTGGAAAGTCGTAATTTGGAGACGTTTGCAGGTAGATCATGTGACCTCTGTTAAGCAAATCAGGCATCAGAATAAGTTACAATAGGGAAACAAAATAAAAAAATTTCATTGTTATCTTAATTGCTAAGAATGAGGTTGAGGGAGTTGGGGGAGGGGGAGAGGGAGATAATCACTGTAAAGAGAATTTAAGATGTGGACCACAAAAAAACCTTTTTCCAAACATTCTAAATTGTACTTCTTATTCTTTCTGTCGGTCGCACATCCTGACACTTTTGTGACCCGGTGTCATACTTTTGTATACGGGATAGCACCTTGACTGGAGTGAAAACAAATTCTTTCATGCTAAGCTTAGATACGTGTACGTGTTGCGTAGACAATGGTTTCGGTCCTTTGTTTTCAGTCCAGCCCTACCGGATGTGACGTGGCACGTACCGACCGACAGAATTGAAATGATGCTTTTTCAATCTCTAAAGGCATGTGTAATACATTTAAAGACCAACCCTGAGGCCATTACTAGTGATTTCTGCAAGACAAAGATTTAACCCATTTGACAGCACTTACTCATCCAGCTTTTTGTAAAATTTGACTCTTTCTTCCTGAAGAGAGAAGAACTGCTTAATCGCCTGCGTAGCATCAACCTAAAATTTAGTGATATATGACATCAAGACAGAACCCATTTACATGTAATTCATTTCAGCAAATTGGGCATTTGGTTTGCTTATATAGTTCTATCTAAGCTAGTACTAGCATATAGCTATAGCTCCAGGTAGTAGTACTAGGCCTAGTACCTAGGCCTACTACACACAAAAAATAGTAGGTTTTTTTGTACTAGTAGTAGGCCTAGTACTACTAGGATAGGCCTAATGCTTATTTGTTTGCAATAGTGTGCAACTGCAAGTGTTGAGTTGAAGTATTAAACCACGGAGCTAGGCTACCTCCATGATTAAACCACATATATTACAAATAAAAAACATGAATGGTAGGCCTAATAAATAAGTAATAAATTACAGATGACGCGTTTATGATCATCACAGATTACTGGTGTTAGAGTAAAGGTAATCTGGTGGTAAACTTCATGTAAACAAACCTCAGTCATCCTGCATGCCGTGCGCCGTTCATCACCAAATCGCACGTGCTAATTTTCGAATGCTACATTTTAGATAGAGGTACGAATCATAATATTTTTGACAATTTACTCAAGTGAACAGCAAACGTATGATATTATATGATCAAACCAATTCATCAAAACGGCTGTATTTAAGAATAAATCTACTTAAAAACCTAATTTTATTGTTCTTTTCTGTGTTAAAAATTAAAAATTATTTTTCCACCCTGCTTCCACTTTGAAAACCACCCTGTTGTCAAAATGTTCCGGTCCTTCTAAGTTCAATCCGGCCGTTGAGGGCGACAATCTGTCATGGCGGCGCCCACGACCCGGTTCTCTGTTATGTCTGTGCTATTCGTTAATCAAATTATTTGCAAAAAAACATTTGAGAAATGTAGCAACGGGGCGGTAATGTTTGTGCTGATATCTACTCCACCTAACTGACTATTTTACGCCAAGTTGGAGCTGTTTAAATTGACTAGTTAGCCTAAAGTTAACACTGGTTAAGGTCAGGTTGGTTATTTATTGATTGTTGACATATGTTAACCGCTAGTAGAAATAACCAGTCCAGTTAACCGTTCATTTTGTCCTTGGCTTTATTTTCACACCTTTTTGGTGTAAGAAAATCTTGCCCAGATGAACTCTAATCATGTACATCAGAAATAATTGATAATCAGTCACTAATGTTATTTATTATTAATATAATCATGACATAATCGTTGCTAAATTTGGGATGAAAAGGGTGTATTAAGTTTCGAACACTATGGACTTTTAATGATTATTATATAACCGGTCGTAAGTGAATTTGTTTTGGCCTGGCATCATCTATGGCCAAATGTCAATGACATTTATGCAGTAATTCATCCACTTGCATTACTTTGACTGCCTGCCACCTCGTAGAAACAGTGGTCACACGTGCTTGCAGTAATATACCTTATGCACGGCGGCCATGATAGAGGGCAGTCACATTGTCACAGTGCGTCATGCACAAGTAGGCACTTTGTGGGTCTATTGTCACATCATTTGAATATGAAAACCTGCCCTCTATCATGGCCGCCATGCGCATAGGTCTATTATAAGTATTAAATATTGAGTTATTTCCAGTTCACTTGATTTTAAATACGTTTGTATTCTTGTCTTTACAGAAATAACCATGGCATCACACAGTGCCAAGGTGGCGTTCTACACCAATCTGACAGGAACAAGCCCTCTTGAGGTAGCCCTGGTTGTTGCTGTTGGACCGGCTTCTGAGCTGGTGCGATGGGTCCTTGTGCCTTGCCTCATTATGGTGTTTGGAAGTGTGGTTAAAACATTTTGGTAAATGTTTCCAACATTTGAATCCTTTTAATTTTTAATGGGGTTTGGGGCGTATCTTAGGTGATCTCTGGGAGGGGTGGTTATTTCTCTGTAGGGCTTGCTAAGCTCACGTGATAGCCAATCCCAATCAGTGAGAAACAACTGCAATATACTGTGATTCGAGACCACCAGTTGGCTTCATAGCTCAATTGGTAGGGCGTCTGCACGTTAAGCAGAAGGTGCTTTTCACTGCAACCAGATTTCCCTAACTCATATGGACATTTGTCCACATTTGTATCGAATTCATTCACCCCGACGGTCCCTGGGTAATGGTGTTAGTACTGTTACACTGGAATTTCACTTGTGTGAGTGGGATTGTGTCTGCCAGTGAAAACATCTGTACATTTTGTTCTTTATTTTTCATTGGTTGCGAATTTTGCTATGGGTTACTATTAAGCTTGGTTACCATTCACTAATCTAGATTTGCAGGCCCATTCATTTATGACTCCTGAGGCTGATTTCACAAAGCGCTAAGATGCATCTTAGGAAAGGTCACTCTTCTTAATATCTTGGAACGTTGGTATGGGAATTAGGACGCATTTGTGAAATCGAACCCATGGTCTTGGTCATCATACCCTTTTGCATATATCTTGTGTGTTTTCATTTTTTAACAGAAGCTTCCTTTTTGAACACCAACAATTCATTCACAATTGGCAAATGGCAGTGCCCTGTGATTGGTAAAAACAATAAGGCCTAAAAGAGAAAGATTTCATCAATGGCCATTTGAGAAGACTTTTACAAACTAAATTTAACCAAACTGTGGGATTTACTTCTGTGAATTCTCCCTTTTCTAAACAGGTTCAGTTTTGCCGTGGATTTTGCCATCCTTGTTCTCCCTCTTCTGTCTGCCCTCACCGTTTGGAGCGGAAACCTCAAGATGTTTTTAGTTGCACTCCTTGTGACTTCTACAACCCTTCTCCTGGCAGCTTACATCTTTCAGCCGATGAAATCCCACAGGGCAAAACGGCCCTCTAAAGCAAGTACAACCACACCAAGACACCTGTGGGAGCTCCCCCTGGAATCGGAACACCCATTCTTCATGACCATGTTTCGTGTGCATGGAATGGTTGCTTCAGCTATTACTATCCTGGCCGTTGACTTTCCAGTGTTCCCAAGAAGGTTCGGAAAGACGGAGGTGTATGGCACTGGGTTGATGGACATTGCTGTTGGTGCTTTCATGTTCATGAATGCACTGGTCTCTAAAGAGGCACGTGGAAAACACCAAGTTATATTCAGGTACATCAAATCTTGTTAATAAGAGGTGCTTGTTTTAAAGGCACAGGCTCGTCAGCCATCGGCGCGCACCAAATTCGTGCCATGAAATATGCAGCTCCATGCCTTTCCCTTTGCTATGGAGCTGCGTATTTCGTGGCACGAATTTGGCGCGCACATTGCTGACGAGCCTGTGCCTTTAACGGGAACCTTGTATTACCAGGACTGAAAACAATGAAGAACAAGAAATTCCAACCAAATATTTTTCTTGTTTATATGTAAACGGGGGTGGTTTTTGGTTGAGCTCGAGATTGCCAGCTGAAATGAAGGAGACACGAAAGAGTGGTGGTCAGAATTGATGTTGTAACAGCACTTTAATTAATGACAAAAAAAGAATAATAATACAAAAATAAACAATCTTTCTGGGAGGGGTGATAAATTATTGCGAATTCTTAAGATTAGGCTCTACCGGACCTGTCAATGGAACTGTTATACAAAATACAGTTTTTAAAAAAGGGGGCGGTGTCAAAAGATCTGCTCTTGTAACAATCTAAAGGGGCACCGTTTACATATAAACAGAATGTTGTATTAACAGTGCTCTCATTATCCGTCCGACTGTATTTTGATAATGAGGTTAGCAGCAACAAGACTAAGAAGACAGAGTGTCGGGTTCAGTTCCCAATTGAGTAGAAGATTCTACGTTCAACTTGTAATTAAATTAAACTAAATCAAACTATTCATGTTGATAAATTTTGTGTTTTCTTGACAGTTCAGGAATTGTGGCAGGCATGAAGTCTCTTGTGAAGACACTGACATCCACCTTGCCTTTCATTCTGCTTGGTGTAGTGAGACTTGTTGGCGTCAAAAGCACCGGATACCATGAACACGTCTCTGAATACGGCCTACACTGGAATTTCTTCTTTACGTTAGCTGTTGTGATCGTAAGACTTAATTTATGCATTTGAGTCTTATGCTGGTATATGCTAATGAGTCCAATCACAATGTCTTTAACTCGCTATACCTCATGCGACAACTCATAGATACTTTGATGGTATAGGATTAACTGTTGTCAGAAAATACAGAAGGGGCATGCTTACAGAATTTGCATGACAGATTTTCAGCCATAGGCAGGGTTGTAATAGATCCTTTGCACCGGCGGCCATGACAGAGGGCAGGTTTTTATATTTAAATGATGTGACAATAGATCCACAAAGTGCCTACTCGTGCATGACGCACTGTGACAATGTGACTGCCCTCTGTCATGGCCGCCGTGCAAGGGGTCTATACTGGTAACTCGACTCAGTCAGTTGGACCCGAGTCTGACTAGAGTCACAACTTTTGACAACTTGCCCCCAAGTTATTTTACTTGACTTATGTCTCGCATTAAAAGACTGGGCTAGAACTTCTGACCGTAATGAATTGTAAGTTGTTATTCGAGTCCGTCTCGAGTCACATTTTTAAAAACTTGTCCGAGTCTCGCATTCCAAGGCTTACGATTTTTGATTTGCGTCTTCTTTCCATGTTTTCTTTCAGACTCTCTCCTCAATAATCTTCCTCGTCATTCCGCCCAGTCTGAGTGGACTGCTCTCATTGGCTGTTGCTGTGGGTTACCAACATCTCTTGTCCAATCACAGCTTGGGACAGTTTGTCCTCCACGGCAGTGATGGGAGAGGTAGCAGGGAGGGTCTACTTGATGCCAACCGGGAGGGAATTGTTTCCTGTGTTGGATATGTCGCGGTTTACTTCGCTGGTGTGTGTGCTGGCAGGTTTCTCCTTAAACGAAGGTGAGATTTCTAGTCAGTGAAATTTGCTACTTTGCAAAGACAAAAGAAACTACAGGACAGAATGAAACAATCGTTTCTCCTCAAGACGGGGGAAATTGTGACAAGTGTCTGCAAGGAATATTTTGCTCAAAGTGAGTGCAAAATTATTTACAAGTACTCGGTCAAGTCTATCACAAGAACATAACTGCTTCAAAAAGGTATAAATTTAGGACATGCACTTCACACGCAGTTCATATGGTAGCCACTCAGTTTATCATAAATTGCCTCTCTTCTTCCAAAGCAAATGTGTACTTGTGAGGGCAGTGTAGGTGTTGTTTGATTAGCTCATGACCGCCAGGGCTGTATAGTCCCCAGGGAGTTAAGAAGGTTCATTTAAGGAAGGCTATAAAGATCCCAATGACCAGGGGTAATAATGTGGAGCACCATGATACATGTGATATGTGCGCTATATAAATATCCACACTATTATTATTACAGCCACCAAACAAATTTACCCACGTTCTCCTCCATCCTTGTCCCCCACAGAACGCTGTTCCTTGATTGGTGGTTGGCATTCCTCTTACTAATTGTCATCAATGTTCTGTTGTGGATATTCTTGGAAGCGACATCAACTTACATTGAGCCAGTCTGCAGACGGACGGCCAATCTGCCTTACATTATTTGGACAGTGAGTTTATAATATGGTTGTTTTCCGACCACTGATTCGTAACAATATGCAAGAGGTATAATATACCAGTACTTATTTTTAATGCATTTTATTACACTCTGAAATCTTTTTAATTTTTATTTATTTATTTATTTGTTTACTTTTTTGGCAGCTCTCATTTTGCATGCAGCTGTTGGCGTCCTACATGCTGGTTGACATCATCGTCGCCGTGAGTAAAGAATTCATCTGGAGAATGCCCCAAAAGAGCTCCAGGTCAAAGAGCAAAGGTGAAGGGTCATTTAAAATGGTCGAATGTGTTATTAGAAGCATTGACACTTGGCTAGAAGTCAGTCAGTACGAATTTGAGGGGAATTGTTTTTGGTTAGTTTTAAATATGGTTTTTGGTTATCCAAGCTTTGTCATTTTTTCTTCCTCTTCCAATAGACCGTATCGAATAGCCGCCATTTCGTGGCCACCTTTTTTTACTTAAACCGTTTAACAATGGAATAACAATATGTGCAACCATGCATGTCCTCAATGAACAAAGATACTACCCCACGAAATGGCGGCTGCTCGATACGGTCTATACTGTGCATCACCTCTTGGAAGTATATTTACACAACGGTTGGTCAGCTCTCAAACATAACAGGCGCGAATCTCAGAAGCATACAACACATGTACAAGACAAAAAACAGACTAGATTGTGGTATGATGCAATATAATTTGTTTTCCATTTTACTGATATATGCCATGTATAACAACTTACTTTTTGTTTTTCATCCTTTCTCCTTTTCAGCCGCTAGTAACCCCCTGGTTCCAGACTCCATCCTCATCTCCGCTCTACGGCCAAACCTCCTCCTTGTATTCCTCCTGTGCAATCTCCTAACGGGTGTAATCAACCTGTCTATGGACACTATCAACCAATCACCAGCCATCAGTGTCGCCGTTCTGGTTGTCTATATGCTTGGTTTGTGCTTAATGGCACTCGCGCTGCATGCCAAAGGCATCAGGCTGAAATTTGGCTGACAAAGACTAAGATCACCTTTTTAGTGGGAAGAAAGAAAATGTTTATACAAAATAAAAATCTACCAATTAATGTGGATGTTCTCTCCAACTTGTCTTTGTGGCTACTGAGTATCTGTCTGGTGCGGTTTACAATCAAACCTTGATAATAAGAGCACTGTTAATACAACAGTCTGCTTATAACGAGAACAATTTTAGGTCCCAATTCTTTGTTCATAATTGTTTTAAAGCCCCATTATATCATTTGCAATTACCCAATTTTGTTTTTCATGAGTTGACAAGAAATGCCTTACTCAAACACCACATTAATTTATTTCCGTCCAAAATGGTATTTCATGCTGGAAATTGACAACTGAAGGTGGTTTTCTAAAATCACTTGTACACAAAATCCATATATAGATTTTCAAGGTTTTTTGAAGCATTGACGCATCTAAGTAGCTAAAATTTCTTCAGGCTAGTTTACCAACATTCTTCCTTTGATATAATTACACTCTTATTCCACGAATCTGTAAAAGTTTTATCTTGCAAATATACATAGGCCTTTAATTCCTGATAATACAATGTTTCTGTTATAACAAGGTCATCTGCAAAAGTTCTAATGATCTCTATCTTATTTATGAAGTTCGACTGCAATGTTTTTGTTTGTTGTGTCATTTTGTCTTTGAGAAATGGCTGTAAGCGAAGCTGTCAATTTTACAAGAAAATCTAAGAAGGTCCTCGGAATCTTTCTACAATTTTGACTGCATAATGGTACTGTACACGGGTAGGTAGTACTGTTTAGATATGTAATACCTGCACGTACAGTCAATATTCGAGTAGAAGAATAAATGTCACTGTGAAAATTGAATTGTCTGTAAAGTTCTTAGCTCTCAAATTTGAAACGATGTATGGCTTATGTCGCCGACTATTTAAATGATGTGACAATAAAAAACAAAATACCAGAAAAGGCGACTATATACGTGTATATATGCTAGCGCCTGCGGTTGCCCCCAATATGGCCACTTTGCAAAGGGGCCAATGTCCCCGCACACTCTTGACCATGTTGGTCGGTTGGTGGAAATCTCTCTAACCGGGCTCTCTGATTGGTTGTTAAAACCGATGACTACGAACTGAATTTTTAATTTATGCGAATGTCTGGCTTGTCATTCGACTTTTTCGGATTCTGAACGAGATCTAGTGTATCACACGACGATATATTGCTATAAGCATAAAATAAATATTTCATAATGGCTGTTTTGTGAAAAGCCATCTTTCCGATGAAATGTACGTAGTGCAGATCACGGCAAGTAAGATGTCGAAGTTCCCGAAATAATAGGTTTCCGTGATAGAAAAATCTAAGGACGACGACATCTTGATTTGCGGATGTTGCCACTTTTGAATTAAAAAAAGGAAAATCTCAAGCAAATAACGTACAACCATGCACGATGTAGTAATATCGCTAAATATCCTTGGAAAATGACACTACGTGTATTTCCACAGAAATGTTCGTGAAACGTCAGTCAACAATTTGTAACTTTTTTCCTCTCCCTTGGTCCATATGCCACGCCTACCCGTTACAAAAATAAGATTGCCTAAAAAGGCTATACACACGTAATTTGAGGCGATGATGCTTTTTCGGTTTTGTTTTTTGGTCAATCATGCATGTACATAAACCATGATAGGTTTATTCCGTCCTCCATATTCGGAGTTGCGCTCGAACTGAACTTAAAACTTCACTTCTGTATTGCGTAATTCCCGTTGTGCAGAACTAGAGTACATTTTGTTAAACTTTCTGAGACTGGAAACCGTTGACTGTGGATGCCATTTAACTTATGAATAATTAGCAGCTTTGTGCAATGGACATGGGTGTGCTAGCATATTCGACGGCTGTTTTATGCACTCTTTCAACAACAGGCGCATTTTAAGTAAAATGTGCCACAATTTTTTGTCGCCAAAAAGTCAGATTTCAAGTTTAGTTGACTTTTTTGTTTTCAAGAACAAATATACATGTATTCGGAATTATTTTCATTCGTATGGACGACATACGTGTTTGTGTATATTTTTCTCAATAAGTGGATCATTAATTCAATATTTTATATTATTTTATTTTATTTATTTTTTGGGGTGGCTGTTTTTTAAAATTTGTGGTGGTTATTTTATTAATTTTATATATTTGTACAAATATTGTTATCATCATCTATTTAAAAAAATATTGTTAGTGTGTTTAATGTTTGTACACGTATTGATTGATTTGTTTAGTGGGAATTACATTGCGGTTTGGGACATTCCTAGATTGTATGCATACATAAAACAGTCGTCAGTACAGTTTACGCATGCGCTGTAAACTGGATTCGCGGGTTTATCATGGTCGTGAAGACGCCGTAGTTTGCGATTGGTAAAGTAACAATTCAAGGGTCGTGATCTTGCTGAAAATTTGACGGAATCGTTGGACAAATGCACAGATGGGTTCCAGGACAAACCAGGAAGTGATTTTGGAAACTATCGACTCGCTGCGACGCCGCAAGGCCCGGCCAGATCTGGAGCGAATATGCCACATGGTCGAGCGAAAATATGGCGTTAGTGCAGCCGAAGTTGAATGCGAGTTGGAGCGCTTAGTGGACGATGAAGTCGTGTACAAAGTGGAGTACAAAGGTAGCACAAGCTATCGCAATGCCAGCAAATGGAAGAAAAGTCACCTCAGCGGGATTCTTCTTAACTCGGCCGATTCCAGCCGCTTACTCGTGGAAACAGTGAAAGAATTGAGCAGAGAGAATGACCAAAGCCGCGGAGTGGCGATTGAGAACATTGAGAAGCACCTGGTGGGCCTTGACCCTAGCACCAAACTGACCATCAAGATGAAACTACAGAATGCACTAGACAGAGAGGTATTTAGCGGTCGACTGGCCAAAGTGGCTAGAGGGATCTACGCGATGCCCACGGTACCACACACTACGGAGGAAACATCGGGTAAAGTCCAGCGCGTCAAGAAACGAAAGGTAGGCTCCTATAAAGTCTCATGATTATGCAGAACTTGCTTGATCCCTTAGTTCACGCATGGAGGAAGAAATGGTTCACGTCGTGATAAATGATATCAAACTTGAAATGTTGGTATTTGCTCTACGTCTGATTGATTTTTGGTAAATTAATTTTTAAAATGTGATTATTACGTAATATGAATTATCTTCCACGTGCATGTATCAAGTGGTGAAATACATGAATACAAGCGCAAAATACATGAATGTAAAATATCCGTTCTTGCATGCAAATTTATGGGCTGCGTTTGCACTTGCGCTGGATCCGGTTGACTGCATACACATCCCCCATATGCATGATGGGCACCGGTAATACGCGCACCGCAATGGCACCACACGCTACTTTACCAAGGACACTCAAAATTGCCGAAGTATGGAAACGTTTGTATACAATCCTATCACCAAAGGCTGACAGAACAAAAACCTATTGACCCCTTTCGAACACGTGCGAATATGCAATTTTGGGAGTCAAATAATGCTGAGTCATTGTGGAAGCAATGTGCGTGCGCGTTGTGTGTCTCTCTGGTGGGCGCAACCATTGATTTACATACATATACTGGATACGCCATCTGGGAGTGTTTGTGTAGAAATGCGCGGCCGAACAATGGCGGCGCGTAGGGAGGGTATTAACGCGTCACTTTGCGTGCTTTGCTGCAGTACGTGTACAATGCATACGAACAAGATTGTTGTTTACCCTACTTTGAAAATGCACGCGCGGACGCGATTCCAGCCAGATGCCGTCTCCAGTTATTATATATAGCTCAATGGGCGCAACGCGGTTTAGTTCACCAATGGGAGCCTCATCCTAGCGCGTTACGCGCGTTATGGACACACACAACGCGCGCGCACATTGCTTCCACAACGACGCGGCATTGTTTTACTCCCAAAATGACGTCATTGGCACGAGCTCAATAGGCTAGGTATAAACCTGAAGTTAAAGTGTTGCCGCTGTTATCAAAAAGTCCGTTTACACACGTTTCGGCATATGCCGGGTTAGAATTGCCACGTGCATGGTCTGCATGATCTGATAAAATGTACCATTTTTGAAATGCTCTCCGAATCAAGGGCGAATTTCAAAGGAATTTCAAACAAATTGTTATCGGCTGTCTACTGCCAATTAAAATACCGCAAGTTGCGCGCATCGGCAAAAGTCTTCGAGAAAGCAGTTTTTATTTTTGCCATTGCACGCGCATCGACAAAAAAAAACGTTTCTGGCTGTTTCGATACAAAAAAAACGACACAAATTACTTTAAAGGAGCGTGACTAGATCACATTTTTGCACCCCCCCCCCCCCTCCCCCCTCCCCCCACACACACCTACCCATGTGTACATTACGTACGCACTGTGGACGTTTCTTTGTATTCGTGCACTTAAGAGAATTGGTCGGAAAATCGTTGTTTTCTCCAAATTCTTCCCTCATCCACCCCAATTTTTTTCCTAATCCATGTTTCTAAACTTTACTCCTGAACCCTAACCTTTTTTTAACCCTCCACCCCCACCCTAACCCCTTTTCCCAAGTTGGGACAACATGACTGTGGACTTGAGCGAACGAGTGCAAGTCCACAATCCGTCACTTTTTCCCGCAAATTGTGGACTTGAATGGGTTTCGAGTCCACAGTGCGACCGCAATGCCCACACACACACGGTTCTGCACACACACGGGTTCCTTAAAAGTGCCCATTGCATCGCTCGCAAGCGTGAGAAAACCCATGAGGAGAATTAGAAACGGCCAGAGACACCGGGGAATAACTCTTCACGAAAGAATGCTCTGGGATCTTTAAAGTGCATGCAGTACCTAACACACTGGACCAACGGCTTTACATCCCTTCCGAAGGATGGAGCAAGTGTGTTTAGGTGCCTAAGCTTGCTCAAGGGCACAGATATTATACTACCCCCAGCCGGGTATCTGTAACCCCGTTTTCACCCGAGTAGGCTACTGCGAATCATTGATAACATTGATTAATATTGTTCGCATTTCATTCCTCCATGGTGTGATTGGAAAAACAGAGGACGTAACAGAAAGACGTAAAGCTTAATAATATTTGCGGTCGGAAGATATTTTTGTTGCATGGACCGACTCGCGTATAAACGCGTACGCGGCGGTTAAGCGGCTGGCAGTTGGTACATGTACGTGTCGATCGCGATCCGCACGGCCTGTATTCCTCGGCATTCTACGACTGTTGTATTATGTTTTTTGGTAATCGCAGATTATACAGTGTACATTGTAGTACATGTAGTATGATTCCGTGCATTTTGACTTGAATCTCTGTGTTATTATAATACTTCCGAGTTTAAGGCCATAAGGGCATGTTCAGTTGGATTAATTTGTGTTTGCCTTCAAAACGTGGTGCATAACACGTTAATGTCACAAACTTATGGCTGCGTTCGGGCGTGCAGTTCTCGTTACTCGGGAGTAATGCGTGCGCATTGCACTCGGGTCACATCACGCGAACGGCAAATCCGCAGTCCGCGTGCGCGAATGGCAAGTGAAGATGGACGTCTCTAGCTCTTGCCATCACTGTACAAAAAAATGCCGTTTCATTGCTCACAAGAAACTGAGGAAATACAGGCCGTAAGTCGTGAGAACCTTTGATGCCGTCTAAAACAAACCTTAGTGAGTTATTGTTTCAGTTATTGAGTTGACACGTTGGGCAAATTCACCAAAAATCCCACCCATATTCCGCCATCTTTGTACAAATCACATGGCACTTGACAGGAGGTACGAGCACACTCCCCATTTGTTGGAGAGTAGTGAGAACATACTGGCTGCGTTCGGGTGTGTACTCGTGTTAACACGAGTTATACTCCTGCGCGCGTGAACGGCAAGAATAACGACACTCGGGTCAGTGAGAGTATGCTCTCACTACTCCCCAACAAATGGGGAGTGTGCTCGTACTCCTGTCAAGTGTCATGTGATTTGTACGAAGATGGTGGGATATTTGGTGAATTTGCTCAACGTGTCAACTCAATAACTGAAACAATAACTCACTAAGGTTTGTTTTAGACGGCATCAAAGGTTCTCACGACTTACGGCCTGTATTTCCTCAGTTTCTTGTGAGCAATGAAACGGCATTTTTTTGTGCAGTGATGGCAAGAGACGTCCATCTTCACTGATTGCCATTCGCGCACGCGGACTGCGGATTTGCCGTTCGCGTGATGTGACCCGAGTGCAATACGCACGCATTACTCCCGAGTAACGAGAACTGCACGCCCGAACGCAGCCCATGAGTGTCGTTATTCTTGCCGTTCACGCGCGCAGGAGTATAACTCGTGTTATAACACGAGTACACGCCCGAACGCAGCCAATTAGTCCAGCACTAGTATCACACATAGCCGATGACGTAGTTACTGAGACACAAGATGCGTGATATTGTAAACGGTGCATCGGGTACACGTATGTCGGTAGCGTAGACAGGATTTAAAAAAAATTATTTTTTATTTACACCATTTTTAGACTTATTTCAAGCCTGACTTCGTGTATAATGTACCAGTTATGCATAGGGTCATAGGGTACTTCCCATAATAGACCGTATCGAATAGCCGCCATCTAGGGTCATTGGTCATGACTTCTAAATGTGCGTCCGTTGCTATTAGAGGTGTATTTTGCATTAAAATAATATTGCCCTGAAGTTTGCACATAAAACAGCCGTTCAATGCAGTCTTTGACTGAGTACGCATGCGCGCACGCTGATTTCGCGGGCCGCTGCTTATTTGATAACGACACAATACTTTGCGCGTGAAAACCGAACATTTATCGTGATTTTGTCGACTGAAAACACACCCAAACTGTTCCGCAAGTACACAAATGGGTACTAGGACAAATCAGGAAGTGATTTTGGACACTATCGACTCGCTGCGACGCCGCAAAGCCCGGCCAGATCTGGAGCGAATATGCCACATGGTCGAGCGAAAATATGGCGTGAGTGCAGCCGAAGTTGAATGCGAGTTAGAGGGCTTAGTGGACGATGAAGTCGTGTACAAAGTGGAGTACAAAGGTAGCACAAGCTATCGCAATGCCAGCAAATGGAAGAAAAGTCACCTCAGCGGGATTCTTCTTAACTCGGCCGATTCTAGCCGCTTACTCGTGGAAACAGTGAAAGAATTGAGCAGAGAGAATGACCAAAGCCGCGGAGTGGCGATTGAGAACATTGAGAAGCACCTGGTGGGCCTTGACCCCAGCACCAAACTGACCATCAAGATGAAACTACAGAATGCACTAGACAGAGAGGTATTTAGCGGTCGACTGGCCAAAGTGGCCAGAGGCGTCTACGCGATGCCCATGAGGCCGGAATCTCGGGCTCAGCAACGGACCAACAATGAAACATTCAGTAAGGTCCAGCGCGTCAAGAAACGAAAGGTATACTGATGAAGACCTGTTCATTAAATAGGCTATATCGTTATTACTTCATCTGTATTTTTTCCTCATTTGGTAAGGATTGCAGCTGCAACTGACTGAAAAATCCAGTAACGAAAATTGTAATTGGTTTTTAATTGATCTTTCTTTAATCTAAGTTTTTGTTGGCTAGTATCCGTTGCAAACGTGCAACTGTATCCAAATTTCAAATGTGAACATAGCCTACTTTGTGCAAATTATTGTGAATGGTATAATTGCCGCTTTTAAGTTTCATTAAGTTATTTTAAAGTTAAATCGAGCGTATTTTACACAGCGGACAACGATAAAGTGTCCTGTGCCATTATTATACAACAAAACCGCGTGTTTACGTTTGTTTGCTACACCTGGAGTATTCATGAATATTCATTAGGTTATTCCGGAATGCAGTGTTTGCAAGCAGCGTTTATGTTTTGGATACGCGCGTGTGCACATGTACTATGTACATGCATACGTACGTGTACATGTACACGCCGTATAATATGCACGTAGGTTGCGTGGGCGGACGTTTTTGCGTGTTTCAGCGAACCATGAAATAATGTTAGAGGCCTTTTAATTGGCATTTTCAGTTAACAATAACAGCACCGCTTTTTAAAATTCTCCCAAATTTGTACTTAACAACATTTGTTATTAACAATGGTTTGTGCCCAATTTCCATTGTTAGTTGCTCATATAGCCTACTCATAGTGCTACTTGGCCAGACACGGGGGAAAGGTGCGCCCGCGCTCCTCCCCCTGCTGGATGTATTTACGACACGACCGTATATCCTGTGGTCAGTGTGCTAAAATTGGGTTTTTTGTGTGTACCAATTGTAATTCCATCAGTGGAATGTTGTGGTTGTCTCTTCTTTGTGGTGAATATCAGATTTTCCCGCATTTGTTCACTTTGTTTCGTTTATTCTGTTTTCCTATATTTGATTGTTAACTTGAGCATCCCATGCATTTTATCACGCGGATCGAATCGGTTTAGTTTGCACAGGGTGTGACACGGAAACTATGCGCGATGGCCGCATTATGCACGAGATGCGTCCGCCACTCAGACGTACGTGCACGCACGTGCAGTTAGACCTGACAAAAATAGTGCCAAACTCAGGAGCTTTTCATCTGACGACAAACGATGTACATTTCATTTCGCACAGGAACTAAAATTAATGTCTTTTTACCCCGTGTTTCCCGCTGGAACCTAGTCTTTTTTATTAGACCTTGACCCGTTAAGATTCTTCTATAATGTGTAGGCCTACTGACTGTACTACTAGTTCACACGCAGCGCGCGTGACCTAAACCGCACCAGCCGTTGACACAAGTAGTGTGCGCGGCCGGCATCGTAAGTTGTACATGTAAAAAAAGTATTCGCTCCGATCCGCGCTCGCTCGTAGGGCCAGGGTGAAGCTAAAGGTTTTTCGGACGACGCAAGTAAACAACAAAATACATGATTTTGTATAATTTCACAGCATAGTCGCCCTTGTCACAATCACAGAAGAAGGGAAATGGTTGCCGGGAAATCATGTCGTCGACGTCACAGGATGAAATTAAAACGCGGCTGCAAATAAGACAAATTCCGCACCGTTATTAATTTGGGGAAAACGTTTTATAAGCAATGCTGAGCAATGGTAAATTAAAATAAATACAGAATCCTGGGTCAATCGAATATTGTCTGTAAACCCTACGCGGATGTATGTATCCGCGTGCAAAATCATTTTGGGTCAGTGCGTAGGCCTTAGTATAAAGAGGAGAAAAAAAGAGAAAAATCGGCACTTTTAACGACTCCAACTCGTGTCGGCAAACCGGGATAGACAAACGGGTGGGTCTGTCCAGCAACACAGCAATGACACATCAGCGCATGGGACAAACTCCTGCGGGGTCAAAATGGACGCTTGCATTTCCGTCATGCTCCACTCGCGTCGCCGTATTCTTTGATAACCGATGTTCTGTTTTTACCAAACGTTTAAGCTAAGAATGAACATTATTTTAGCTTTATTATTCCTTTCAATCAAGATAGCCTACCTTGTGTTTTTATGCCCAAGTATAAGGTTATTTTCCGCACTTTTTATCCCACGGCATTGGCATTTAATTCAAAGGGAAAACAGTTAGCTAAAGAAAAACGACCGCCAACCCATCGATTGAGCGCGCGCCAACGCCACCAACTCAAAATTATGCGATTTTCAATTCAGAGCGAAAGATAATGTCGTTCATTCGGCCTCGGCTAATAACCTAAATTATCTGATGATACATTGATAGAAGATTCGTTTGCGGGAAAACTCAAGGCCATTATGGACATTTAAAACGGCAACTTTGTTCATCTCATATGTCACACTTCCCGAACCTATAAATCGCCTACGTACGTACGCAGAACAACGTCATCATGGTTAGAAACCTTTCGACCTTGCACACACACACACACGATACGATTACCACACAAGGCATGCGGCACAGCAGTCGAAGCGCGGCAAAAAAAAAGCGCGCCGAATATGCTAATGAGTTACGGTTGGATGTGTCACAGATTGGCGCGTAATATTGCGCGCGGTTCTAGACTGTACGATCGCATCATGGCACTTCAGTCAAATATGTTGTAGATTTACGCAAAATCCGCTTGAGCAAAACCTAGTCATTGATAACGTTCATTGATTGCTGGCTTACTGGTTATGCTACAATGTAGGCCAGTGGCCTACTGCATTACTTTACAAACAACGACATCACATACGTTGGATTAAAACGAAAGCGAGGTATTTCTGCTGGCGCATATAATGTAGGCGCATATAATGTAGGCCTATATAGTTTCTAGATTTTTGAGTTGCGCTTTTGCGTCGCCTTTTGTGAAGTTCTTATCCGCTTTTCAGTGTGTCTCATTTCCGTTTAAATACAACACACGTCATTATTCCGGAGGACGAGGACGATGGCTTTGTGCGCCGCCATTTTTATTATCGTAAAAAAGTGTTAAACTTTGACAGTGAAGGCCATATCGGAGCTAGTTAGAGGTTGTGTGCGTGACACGGTGACATTGTATTTTGCCGTATATGTGCGGGTCCCATGTTAGTACGGTGAAGCTAAACTGAAAAGTTGCCGGTGCTGCACTAGCTGCGCTCTGCCGATCGACGCGCGTAGGCCTATTTAGGCTTTTTTGTCAATTTTCCCCATACCAAGTATCATTTACATATTTTAACAGATGTGTTTTGGACGTTTTGTAGGTATTTATTGTAATAATCGTTTGCAAAAACTTGTTTTGTAAATCATTGCATTTGTCATGATTTTGTTTGTTGTTGAAAAGGGAAGGACCATGTTTGTGAAAGATCAAAGGATTTCTTTAATTTGTGCTTCGCTCCATAAATGTCCTACATTTAGTCAACCGTAGCTTCATTGATTTTTTTGTACCACACAGCGCATCCGTAAGACCCACGGCCCTGATTTCGAGCACGAACCACTCTGCAAACAGCCGTCGTATGACCAAAGATGCGACTACTGCTCACTCAGGGCAAGCTCCAATCGATTTGGCGAAGCCGAAGAATTACTCGTGTGCAAAGACTGCAGCTTAAAAGGTAAAGATATCAAAATAACTGCTGCATAGTGGCTCCAACATTTAGCCTATGGTGCACGGTGTTATGTGGTCTACGGCTGTTGCCAGAATGGTCAGTTAATAGTTGTTGAATAAGGTGTGTGGCTCTGTGCATGGCAGTCGGCCAAAATATCGTTCATTTTTTTTAACGTAGAGCCAAACAGTTAGTTACGTATGTACTTTGGCGCTTTATAATGAAACAAGTGTTCAGAAGATATCCTTAGGATTTTTAAAATGTAATTTCTGAAGAAAAAAACTTTATTGCGGACGCAAAACAAGCTTATTTGCATGTAACATCTTTGACATTACTTTTTTTTAACCTGCCTTTTTAACATTGCTTACTCTTGCTCAGCAAAGACTTGACTCACTTTTTTTTATAAAAACCTTAGGTAAAACAAAAACTTTTTCGCATTACTCATATTGATATAGGCCTACATGTATTTTTCTTTCTTTTGACCGTTTAGTTCATCCATCATGCATGAGATACTCGGCCGAATTGGCAGAGCGTTCTCGCCTGTCGCCTTGGCAGTGCATGGATTGCAAGACGTGCTTGGTTTGCAACGAGTCCGGAGACGCCGTAAGTACATCACGCGTGGGGTATGCATGTGCGTCACAATATGAATATTCATGAGCCATGAAAACGTGCACGTCGGCGGTGACATATATGAATAAATAAATCGTTATCTCAAGCATAATTTATATTTCACCGCGTTGGTATGTCGTTTCAAATTGAACGATGATTGTAACCAACCCAAAACATGCAATAGAACCACTTTCCAGATAAACATTGGTTTCCCATCAATAATTGTACGATTATTCCATTCTTACGCTACAGGACAAACTGCTGTTTTGTGACTCCTGCGACAAAGGTTACCACATGGCCTGCCACTACCCTCCGGTATTTAAAAAGCCAGAAGGTTGGTCAAGTATACATATAAAGTCTTTGTTTTTAGTTAAGAAAGTAATTAATTAGCATATTCATTTCATTTCTACAAGATGGCAACATATTTTATAGGGTACGTTTTATAATGATGATATTGTTCCCTTTTCAGGAAAGTGGGTGTGCTTCGCTTGCGAGAGAGATGAGGAAATGGAGTATTACTCAAGCGATGGTAGCGTCGTGTTGTCAAGTAACGAAGGTAACGTCCCTGTGTGTCACAACGTGTCACGCATGTGACAGATGTTGTTCATTAATGACCGATTCGTAATTTTGGCACGTCTACGTGTACATTACGCTATAAGGTAAAACACTATACGTAAATAACGTAAAAGCGAATGCCTTTTTGGCGTCGCTAGATGAAAAGACGTACTAACTCTTCTAACAGTGGCATTCTAACTTGTTGATCTTGTACGATACGTCTTCAGTTTTAATGTAAGATGGTTATCTTTTATAAGCGGTTGATAATAAAGGTTTCCCATTGTCGGTTTTTGTCGGGTACGTAGGCCCGTTTTAATTCTTGCCATTAATTCTTCTTTCCGTAATTCACATTTTTATTTATAGATTTCTACAGTTTTCAGTCTTCCCCGTCCGAGCCAGGGCTTGTGCTACCGCTTAATGATGCTTCGAATGAATTAAGGTATAGAAATATATGCAATTTAGACTTATAGGATAAATGTCGTTATCGATGTATTTTGATCACGTTGCATTACCATTTTGCCTAAAGCCGGCCTAACACTATGCAATTTTTACTCAGAATTGTTCACGATTAGGTATAAGTTTGTAGAGATTGTACCTGATGTGTCTATATAGAGTCTGTATGTTCAGTCTCGGGTAATATCAACAAATCTTACCAAATTGTTGAATTTCGTAGCAAAAATCCACCGGCTTAACAATAACAAATGAGCGTTTGGCATTGCCAAAGCATTTGCCACATATAATATTTAAAGCTGTTGCAAGCATGTAAGAATTATTTTAATTTGGTATCTAAATTTTCACCACGCATGCAGCGCGGTAGCGGGTAAAATCAGCCCTGACGTAGCCACTCCGAGCCTATCTAACGCCGCTAGTCTTCCGGAGCAGTCGGCATCAGCAGGAGCTAGCCGTGATTTTCCCATGACTGACCCCTTAAAGTGGGGCATAGAGGACGTGGTCAAGTACTTCACGGTACACGGATTCCCGGAACAGAGTCGAGCTTTCCAAGAACAGGTGCATAATCTTTTGATTCCTTTTGAAACAAAAAATTTATCAAAAGTATCTGTGAGCAACAGCGGCCTGAAGAAATTTGTGGTGGAAAATGGGTAGATATATCGAAGTTTTGCGTGGTTATTTAAGAAAATGGCATATGTGTACATTGGCATATTGACATCACTAATCCTAAACTGATTGTTCAACTTTAAAAAAAAAAAATTTTCTCAGGAAATTGACGGCAAGTCTCTCTTACTCATGAAGCGCCTAGACGTTTTGACAGGCCTTTCCCTCAAGCTAGGCCCGGCTCTCAAGATCTATAACCACGTAATGAGATTGCAGCTGTTCTGTAAACACGGTAACAAGGCCAAGATGGAGAAGAATGGCAAGAACGGCTCCACAGGCTCAGGATCAGTTAAGACGGCTGCGAAAGCGTCTACGTCTAGCGCGCCCACAACAAAATGAAAGAGCGTAAAGCGATTTCAAATTTGAAAATGGCGCCAAAACAGAGTAGTGCAAAATCTGGTCCAGAACATTATACCCTTTGCAAGGGCGGCCATGACAGGGGGCAGTCACATTGTCACCGTGTGTCATGCTCGAGTAGGCACTTGATTTGAATATGAAAACTTTCCCCCTGCCATGGCCGCCGGTGCATAGAGTCTATTGGCCACCATCTTATGTTGTATCCAATCCCCATAACTGTAGTTTTATTTTTACGACCTAAATGCTGCATACATGTATTACTACCCAATATAAACCTCATTAGTAAATATCACTCTGTACTGCATGTGATCAATGAAATGTATAATAAAAAATATGTAAATATATGTAGATATTAACAATATGATCACAATCTCCGTGGAAAAACCCTTTGTAAATTCGTTGGGGAAAACTGACTTTGTAAATACGTTTGTTAACACGTCGTATACGATTTGCACAGAAGCCCTTTTTGTTTTGAATAATAATGTCGTAGAAATAATGAGAAATCATTAAGTAGGCCTATAGCTGATAGTTAATAAAAAGGAATCGTAAAGAGTAGATTTTTTTGGTGAGCAAAAACTTAGCTGCTTTCATATTAGTATTTTTGTTCATTTTGTATGATACCTTGAGAATCCCGTTGATATGGAAACGCAGATTCCCGATTATGGTGTTTTTGTAACTAATTTTCTATGCAATTGACCATATCTCCCATGTATATATACAACTTTTCTTTTGTACTGAAGCTATTGTTTAAATTGTTGTTAATTACTGATTTTTTTATGGAAATGAACTCTTTTTCCCGAGCGCAACTTAAAACGAGAGTACATGACATCAACTACACTGGCGTGGCAAGTCGAAGGAATCCCATTGGTACAGCGCGCGCGTTCCTGATACAACCAATGGGGTGCTTTCGTTTGACTCGTACTATAGAACGACCACTTGATACACGGCCGCTAATATGCACAAACTTGGAGGGGCTTGCGTGTGTTTAGTAATATTACGATGATGAATATTACAGGTTTAGATACCAAGGCACGTTTTTTACGCAGTACGATATGTGGAGAAAATCAATTAATGACCGTGGTTGAACCAATAAGTGGCATGCGATAATCCTGTATTTATTAAATTTTGGATGCAAAATATATTGTTCGACCAAAGTCGAAGGGTTTGTGGATTTAATTTTGTGGTTATTTAATATGTCTTCATCTGAGTCAATCGTTCAATTTTCCTCGTTCGTCACTTGGCACTGTTTTTGTTGAACAGCGCCACCTGCCGGGCGAACATGATGCTGCAGGCATACACTTAGTATGGGCTCCAGATCCATGGATTTTGATTAAGAGAATCGTAAGGTCAGGGAACCAGACTAGCGTCCACTAACCAATGATCTAGATTAAAGGGGGAAACGCCTCTACTAAAAAAAAATTAAATACAGCAGTTTCTATTGCATCGCTTTTATGAAAGGAAAAACATTCATTTAGGATGTCGCCTTTATTGGTACATGTATGAAATTCTTATATCGCACACAATTCCACCAAATAAGATCGCTCATCATTACCCCTGGTCATGGGTTCAATTCCCTGGGGAGCATGTATAAAGTCTTGAAGATAGGCCTATACATGTAGCAACACTTGCAGCAGTAAAGATGCGATTCTTCGGAAGACAATCTCACTGCTTTGAGGCTGCCGCGAGTTATTGTTTGGGTTCTAGATCTTGTCCTCCAAAAGCTTCTTTAAATCGATCCCGGTTAACCCCAGTAGAAGCTGTCACTTCTTGTCTTGGCTCTACGGAGTAAGAGATGGACATATCGTATGGAACAGCGGCGATATTTAGCATCTCTCTCGGCGGGAGAACACGGCGAGACGACACGGGCCAGCTAGCGGTCCACGCTTGGTGCGTCAACTGATCACGACGCTTTCTCAACATGGTTTCGGATAAATAATCAGACGTCAAGGGCCTATAGGCAAGTAGGAAAAAAGAAAAAGAAAAGTTAAAGAAAAGGATAACATGTAATGCAGTACATGTGTCGTGGAGATATATATAGATGAGAAAAAGACCTAGGTCTAAGCCTTTTTGGTTGTGCATTTGATGTACATGTGTTTTATTTTTGGATTTTGTGATGTGTGAAATTGAGTTACATTATTATCACATTGCATTATGTTCATCAATTAACATGCCTATACTGAAACTCGTGGACATTTTTTTAAAAACCAGTATTTTTACCACATCTTCCTTAAGTAATTTCAATGTGTACAGCTACAGGAGCACTAATGTACGAAGGTTTTCTGGCGTCAATATTTCAGGAGGCAGTTGCAGTTATCGTTTAGAATTCTGTATATTTTTTAAAACGACTTCGACTCCGTTTGTTCTCTTGTTGGGTAATGTCTGGCCTGCAAGGTATGGCATGCCGACTATTTGGTAGAGAAATGTATATTTACATGCAAATCACTTGCCTGAAGCAAATATTTCTCAAATATTTCTCAAGAAGCTCGGTACGCATTGATATTCAATATGCACTTCACACTACAGAATATAGAGGGGGCTGTGCATGAACTGCATAGAGGTTTCATGGAAGATGAATGTGGTAATGTGGTAACTGCAAGATCGATGTAAGTTGTCGATTGGAATAGGGAATTAACAATTTCATATTAGAATGGATCGCTTTGGTCTATACAGATCAAAGCTTAACACAGCACGTAACACCGGGACGGAACTTAAATTTTTGAACTGATGTGTTAACGAGAAAAAAGGAGGAAATTGTTGGACAATGGTCTCGATTTATAAACATTCGACGGGAATGTTCCTGATTATGCAGACGATATCATGTTGTCTTTATCAGATAGATATTCTTTTCAAACTCAGAGGTTTTATGCAGGAAACGGATCTTAAAGATTACACTACGGGACGCTGGAGAGTGACCCCGTGTCAACCTCGGTTTCCGGTTCATAGCTAGACTTGCTCAAGTCTCGTTTCTACTGAGGACCAAGACGTCGACCGAAAAACTATCGTAACAAGAATATTATCAGTCCAAACCAATTGAACTGCCTAAACCTAAATCGGTATACCAGATTGACTCATGGCTATCATCTCACATTTATATCTACCGTATTTCGGTATAATTATGATGTATAGACTTGCAGAATGCACAGGGGGGGACACGGACCGGGGCCTAAAATCCCATCATGCACACGCGGGACTCGAACCTACGTCGCGTGTATGATAACCCCAATCACGCGTATTGCATCATTTATTTACACCGCTGTAGCCATCGATATATATACACTGGATGAAGTATGCAATATCAGTTGGCTATACGAGCATTTGAAGCCACACGCCGGCCGCCATTGTACCCCACGAACAATGCTTGGCCAAGACTGCTCCCCGGTCCATGCGATCGCTTGCATTCCACTTAAAGCGGGCCTCCCACTGTGCGATTTTGGGCACGAATTATGTACGATTAGCTACGATTTGGTACGATTGTGTGTAGAGCCTATACGTAGACAGTCTCTGGTAATCGTACCAATTCGTAGGAAATTCGTGGCAAAAATCGCACAGTAGGAGAGGCCATGATGTAGACTAGTGAAGACAGTACGACCAGTCTAGGCAAGGCATTGTATTTGGTGGGGTAGGGGCCTACAAGGGCGGACGGTGGCTTCAATTTTAGACGTCGTTGCTTCATCCAGTGCATATATAAATCGATGGCTGTAGCCCATAAAACAGGGAAATAACCTGTGCAATCCAAGGTTAATTCGGGTTATTTGTGTTCAACGCTCAAAGTCAAGCAATGCAAAAAGGCCTTAATTACTGAACTTTTTTCCCCAGTAATTAGCCTTTTGCGTGTTGTATGAATGGCGTTTGATACCATGGCGTTTGGGTGCATGTACATCCTTTCACATGTATGCACACTTAGTATTCAGATGACCAGACTAAATTTGTGTTGCTATGTAAAGTGACCTGGTGCACGCTGCAGGAGTAAAACACAGATTCAGTATACCGTGTTCATCGGGCAGCACGATATTGTTTCCCCATTGTGTCTCAAACATCCAATGAATTTCAAAGGAATTCCTCCATCCCGGAGGTGGAGGGGGAGGGAGGGGGGGGGGGGGGGGGGGGGGGGTGCATTAACAAAAGGGAACAGTGTGTTGATGTATAGGGGCGTTATAGGGGGAGTCCCTTTGCCGCATATCGTGCTGGGTACAGTGTTCACGGTAGGCGAGAATGACATAAAGCGACCAGACTGAGTGATTACTATAGGCATTGGCGTGCACCACGTAGCAACAACAGCATAGTATGTGGACTTTCTAAACTACACCTCCATTTGAAAGTGAAGAGTTCAGGTGCCGTCCATAGTGCAATGGTAGCACGCAAAAGGCCCATTACAAAACCTCCTCGGCGGAACCGAATACTCGATCATTTGAATCGACGGAAGTAATCGACAGGTTTATTGCCAACCTGCCACCACTTTCACCCTCTGTTATCTGGTGAGATACGCGTGTACCGATTCAGGGGATTTAAAACAAGGGATATTTATCCCATGTCATGTATTTTCGAGAGATAATGATAAGCCAAGGTCACTAAACAACCGGCGGAAGCTCAGAGCTTTCCTGTTTGTTTGTTTATTGAGTGTATTATGATAGCTGACCCACTCTAGATAGCGCCGTACCAAAAACACATACACCCGTGACCTCGCAGATAGAACTGCCCACAATCACGCGAAATTTTAGTGCGTCCATTTCATCTTTTAACTTTTATTTTTGATTAATTTCATTATATTGTCTATTTGAAGAAAAAAATGGAAAATGTACATATGAGATCATTTGAAATACATCAAGATCGAGATAAGGAATAAATTTGACCAACAAATGTTTAGACCCAGTTACCACAGCAAATGACGTCACAAATTCTGCCGAGTCACTAGGTCTCTGCCCAGCACTCGCACCAATCGATATATATGTGGGTCTGTCCACAGTAATGGGGTACATTTCTGTAACATTCAAGATCTTAGGTCCCAGTTCACTTCAAATGTCTTAATTTTATCTTTAAATTATCAAGCTAAACTGAGGAAATAACCTTTTCACCTATAGAGAAAAATAGTCCTACAACATACATTTGTGAAAACCTCGTGCACAAATTTTCCTATTACGCATGTAACAAAGACGGGAAAAAATGTCACAAAATTGTCTGTCCACGTTACATGCGTAATAGGAAAATTTGTACACTTGCTTTTCAAAAATGTATGTTGTGGCAACAATTTCTTACTTTTTTGGGCAAAAGTTATCTCCTGAGAACAAAACAAGGACATTTCTTTAATTCTGAGATAAACTCAAGACTTCTGAAAGGAATTATTGACTTATTTTTCAAATGTACCCCATTACTGTGGACAGACCCATATATATACACTTGATGAAGTATGCAATAGTAGTTGGCTATACGATAATTGAAGCCACGCGCCGGCCGCCATTGTACCCCACGAACAATACTTGGCCTAGACTGCTCCCCGGTCCATGCTATCGCTTGCATGCCACTTAACACATGTACACCATGACGTGGAATAGTAAAGACAGTATGACCAGTGTAGTATATCGATGACCCGAACCCCATATAAAAAAAGGAATATTGTTTTCAAACATTGTGAATTAAAAACACCAAGCGTTTTGTTATTTTTCCATGTTCACACATTGCCACGAATCAGAGCTCAATCCGTGCATAGCACCTATAGACCTTTATCACGGTGCGTCCATCTTTGTCTTGTTCCCCCATAGTACGTGTCGGGCACGATCAGTGCGTCTGCGTGACCGAGCGATAGCGCGTGTAATCTCCCGTCCACGCTGCACACTCTCTTGACCGCGCGCGCAACGCCTGTGCCATTGTGATGCACACAATAAAAAGAAAATCAAAACCGGGACCAAACTATTTTTTTCTGCAAGCCTCGCTTTGGTTACGTTCATTTTAATAGGAGAAAGGAGAAGATGGCCGCACCGTGATAAAGGTCTATAGCTGCATGTCCACACATAATTTTGTCACACTTCCGTGCTTTCAGGAAGCCTAAAAACCTACGCGTCAGTGGACCAATCTCTGTGCACTTCATACGTTTTTCCTGCTTAGATCTAGATAAGGCGCGCGATTTGGCGTGCAAACCTGAAAACAGCAGTTGGCCCATGACATAAAGAATCCTGGTTTAGTGCAAGACGGATGTCGGAGTGTTTATGTGCACATGACCCTGCAGTTTTATCTGAAACTCACAGACGATATCAAGTACCAAGAACACCCGAACTCGTAGCCTACTCGTAAACTCTTGTACCACTTATCATTCTGTACGTACCTTTCAATCTGAGCCGTGTGGATGTCACTTGATATCGGTGTCCTAGCGTGAGTGGCAGACAACACACCGTAATGGCGAAGTGTGTTCTTGCAAGCCTAGCGATGGTTATGGCTCTCTTGACGGTTCATCAAAGCGGTGAGTGAAATTTTGATATCGATGACACCTTTTAATAAAATAAAAAAGAGAAAGAAATTTGAGTTTTGAGTTTGTATCAAGTAACAAAAAAAACCATGTTGTTGGGGTTTTAGACAATTGTGGTTTTGTGACTGAAACTTTACTTTTTTGTATACAACGATTCACCGTCTTCCCTGTGGTCGTGCAAAATGCCACCATTCTTCAAATTTACGAGACACATTTTGGCAAAAGTCCAAGCTTTTTCCATTTATTAAAAACAGGTCGGTACTTTCTGCTAACAGCAAAAGGTTATCCGTAAAAACGAACTTCCCCACAAACTATGCATTTGTAAACGCACTGGTCTCAATTAATTTGTTACAATGCCAAGTGATGTGTTCTTAGGCAAGGTACTTTGTCACAAGTTGTAACAACGTATAGGTGATTGTTGTGTTATTAGAATGTTTTTGGGTGGAAAATACAGATGGTGAACAGATAACAGTCATCAATTCCACTCCGCTGATTTCTAACGGAGACACCATACTGTCCTGCCTGGACGCGGCCGATACAGCCCCCCTCTCACCGGCCCAGTTGACCCTCGGTGCCCTCTCCCCTAGCGGCCAAGCGTCGCCTCTACCAAGCGGGGCTGCAGCGTCCATCAATCCGGAGGGTGATCTGTTAGAGGCCCGCTGGGGCAGCGATCTCGGAGAGACTCGTCTTGGGGTCTTTTATTGCTCCGGGCAAGACCAAGGCAAGAAGGTCATCACATTCAAGACGTACAAGGAAGGTGAGTTCCATGGTTATTTAAAAAAATTAAAAAAAGGAAAGTGTTATGCGTTGAAACTTTTTAAATGTATATGGAAGTCACTGTGATACATTATTGTCATAGACATTATTGTTTCAGACATTTCTGCGTAGATCGCCTGGTTAGTTTGTGCTCGCTTCTTCATTATAGGTACCGCATCTAGTATTTCATAATAGATCTCATTGTTTACGGTCTGCCTCATTGACATACAACCTGAATAACCGCCTAATTCCACACTCAAAATCGGCCCCAACAACCCCATTTTGGGGGTTTTGGGGGCCGTTTCTTAAAAACCTCTTGGTATATAAATTTCATTCAAGCGGTATTTTACAGATGGCGTCAACAGAAATGTGAAGGCAGAGGCTCGTCATGCATTGCGCGCGTGAGGCCAAATTCGTGCCACGAAGTACGCAGCTCCATGCCTTTGCTAAGGAGCTGCGTATTTCGTGGCACGAATTTGGCCTCACGCGCGCAATGACGAGCCTCTGCCTTTAACTTTCAAATTTTTTTAAAACCTCCGTTACTTATTTTCAATTAACGTGTATAGGCCCTATATAAACGTTTAAAACGGACAAACCGCACATTTTCCCCCTTACTATTTGCCCTCATACACGATGCTGCGTCATGACTTGTATACCATTAAAGGCACAGCCTCGTCAGCAATGCGCGCGCGTCAAATTCGTGCCACGAAATACGAAGCTGCGTATTTCGTGGCACGAATTTGGCGGGCGCACATTGCTGACGAGCCTGTACCTTTAAATCTTCGGCTGTTTTATGTTGTTCACAATGTTATAGACTGTGAATTATCGCTTAAAACAATAAAAGGAAACAGTACGAGTGCGTCACATAGTTCACCAAGATAAGGGTTACCAATACACACTTTTTGAGTCACGCAGAAAACACTTCCCGTGTTTGTGGGAGGTTTTTCAGGAGCTTGGAGCCAAAGAATCGTCACAGCTTCGCGCCCAAATGTTTCAACCACTTCATTTCCGTGCGGGTTTCGAATTTCATTTATTCTCCCTGAAACCGAGAGGGCACGAAATAATTTACTATGACATGCATGGTTTCTTGTCAAAAATAGATTTCAGGTTCGCCTAATTTCAGGTGCTTTGCGAGGACCGTGAAATATCTTCCAAGTACTGGGCAGTAATGTGAAATACATGCAGACGGGGGTCATTGGGTCAAGGGAAAACGAACTGAGTGATTTTTATTTTTGAAAAAGAGAAAAAACAAAGACGCTTCCGCACTAAGGCTGTTATGCAATTCCAATACCTGTTTGCACAAAACGTATCTCAAAACACTTTGTAGACGTTTTCGAAACAACCGACTTGAATTTGTGACTCCGGCCTCTTCTCTTATTGCTGTTCGGTGTAGCTACATTCCATTTATACGTTACGCAAAAAGATGCCGGAGCTTTAAATTTGTCTAAAAAAGGTGAAATAGGTCTTGGACACAGAGATATACTTTTACACTGCAAAAACTGTAGTGTTAAATTAACACCAGTGGTGATGTCTCAGATACCAAGCCAGGTGTTAAAACTTAACACCACAAGTAGCTTAACACCTAGGGTGTTTAAAAAAAATTGCATTCATTCCAAGTATGGAATTAAAACTAACATCTATGGTGTTAAATGTTAACACCGAGCTTGGTATCTATATAAGACAACACCACTAGTGTTAATTTAACATCACAGTTTTTGCAGTGTATAAATTGGAGTTATAAAACAATCTGTACGCCTGCAGGTTTCAGAATAAACTTAGACTGGGTTTTGATAAACAATTCTTTGAAATTGGGAAATTGCGCCTAGACCTATATGCACGAAACAGGGTCTACATCTCGTGTCAAGACATTAAAGTTCCTCAGAAATAAGGAAACTGAAAAACTTCTAATAGTTTCCATCTGCCGCAAGATTGGTGCGACCATGCGGAATATCGCTTCGCCACCTGCCAATTTCACGTCCCCAGAAACATGTTTTATGAGCTTATCTCACCGCGCCACGCGACCCCTTTCGATTAGGCCCACCAATGCACCATTTCTCGGTATCCAACTGTCGGGTGTGTGTTTTGACAAGAACTGACAGGTCCAGTGAACTATCAGAAAAAGGGGGAAATGTTGATGGAACAAGTTTTATTTGTAATTTTCAAAATGTGTATTATAAATAAATCACTTTCAGTATACTTTGTATTTTCAAGAATGCCTTGCAAAATTAGTTTTAAAAATGTGGAATTGTTTTAGAACCAAACCAAGGGTCATAAAATGTGTTAACAATACAACTTTAAAACGTGCCACCAAAAGATTCTCAGAATTTTACGAACCTTTTGTGCTTGCAAATTATCGAAGGAAAGTTAAAGAACCAATTTGCATCAAAAATCGTGACACCAACATTCTTCACTACATTGATGTTGTTTAAACACTTTCGCCCGATCCACTCGTTAAATGTAAATAAATAAAATACGAAATTTTAAGAATATAAAACAGTTGATTATGACACAGAACAGTTTTAAATGGTTTAACTTCAAGCATGTGTTCCAGACAATGCTGTATCGAGTAAGATACATTTTAAAATATAAAACAGCGTCAACATTATTTTGCTGCAGCGTCTTAATACATAAGTCACACGATTTGAGATTGAATTCACTGCCCACGCTGGATAATTCAAGCCGTTTACACATTTTGGCTTGCAGCAAGCACATCAAATGCTATTGTAAAATTCAATCTTTCTTCGTGCAAACGCAAAACACGCCGTTTCTGGAAGTGTTCGAATCTTGTAAAATGTGACGCATCGCATGTTTTTCTTATTCGTGAAAACAAATTGTAAAATTGCAATATTATATTAGTCATTGAAAACATTATCGCCTTTACTGCAAAAACATGTTTATACATGGATTTATATATTATTTTTAATTCCTTGATCCTCCATTATGGCTGATGTGGTTTCCACAAACAATATTATCGTATCATAAATCTTTTGTCGTAACAGACGAATGGCTCTTAAGAAAACAACAACTCTATAGGTTAGGCGGACCATTGTATTTCCTAGTTCTATAATTAGTTCTATAATTAGTTCTATAATTAGTTATATATATACAGCTCCGGTTTTCTTAACCTCTGACCTAGTGGTTCTTGTGCTCATGAGCAAGATATTTTGTCACAAACTGCATTTCTCTAGCCTGAAAAAAACGTGTGGTTGTAAGGAAAGTTTGGTGTGCTCTGATGTGACAAACCTACAAATCGGTAGCACTGGCTAGTGCATAGGCCTTGGCAAAACGGTTAATATGCGTGCAGAGTTAGAACAAGAGCGAAACAATGGGCAGACACTTCCTCCCTGATGTAAATGAAGCGTACAGTCATAACAACCATGTTTTTAACTTCTTCGTGGTTTGGAATAACTAAGTCGTGGGTTGGTGACCGAGTTTGCTTGGGGTGTTTAGCACTTTCCTTAAACTGGGTTAGGCACGTTTGGATACCAGAAAGGGAGGCGGCTGGTTTCCGCAAGATATATTTATATTGGATATGATAAGCGGGTTTTCTTCGTTTGGGACATTCCCGTGGTATTTTTGAGCAAAACTTCCTTGTATGAAGGCAGACGCCTTTCCTCTTTAAGTAACATCCAAAGTCCAGAATTCAACATCAAGCCATATTGTGACTAAATTACGGCAGATTTAACCCTGCACCCCACCCACTCCCTGCCCCTTCCCATTCGGAATATAAAAGAGGTGCTCCTTATGCGCCAACCACGGAGCATGGAAAGTATATTAAAGACATGACATTCTTGGTATATTGTATTTTTATTTAATTGGAGGGTCGTCATTTTATTTAGTCTCTCGGCCCCTCTTGGGTGTCCTTAGATCTACATCTTTGTACGGCAGCCATCTTAGGGGCAATACTTTTGTCATCGTGCGTCATGCATGAGTAGGCGTTGTCGCAATGTTTAAATAAGAAAACATGCATGCCCCCTAACATGGCCGCTGGTGTAAAGGGTCTATTGAATTGCATGTATTGTTCCTTTTTGTCTCTGAGCAGCATTCATCCAGCCGGAGCGCCTTACAGTCACAGCGAGCATCGGCGACAACGTCCGGCTGACGATGTTGAACAAGCGACGGCGGCCGGCATTGGACGCGGCTCGCTGGGCGTTCAACGGGGCCGAAGGAACGCTCAACCCCACGAGGCTGCAGTCACCGTCCGCTGACAGTGAAATCTACACCATCCCGAGCGTGGGGATGGGAGATGCTGGAATTTACGAGACATACCCCTCTTCCAACCGGTCGCTGGGAGGTTTTATGCGCCTGATCGTTAGAGGTAGGGGTTATATACCTTATTCTCGCGTTACGGAGGTTATAGAACGGTTCAATCGGGCTTCCTGAACCAGTTCTATGGAATGTAAACTGCTGACTGGAAAGGTACCAGACTATATGCGTCCCAAGCCTTATTTTCAGAACGAGGTTTGAAACGCATACTTAACGGGAACCTTTTCAGTCGGCCGTTTGTATTCCATACTGATTTTGGCGGTCCGATTGGTTCTAAGGCGTGAATATGGTAATTTAACGCACAGTGAACTATATATTTCGTTCAATCTCGTTATTATTTTTATATTCCTGTAGTTATATAGATTTCCAATCAGGTCCAAACTTGGCTTCCAAAAAGGCATAAATTGAGTTAAAGTGGCGGAATAAAAGGCGGGTGAAAGCGAGTTCTTATTTGAATTCCGAAGGACCTTTGTGCACCACATTTACCTTTCCTCTGCTCGACGTTTTTTGGTAAATTATTTAGCCTTGGCGCAAGAGCTTCCCTGGGAGATTTGAAAAAGTGTACCAGTGCCATGAAAACCGGAAATGGGTACCAACTTCAGGAGAATATGTTGGCCCGGGATTTGCTGCATTTGCAAGACACAGAGTTAAACCCTCCGCAGTATCCGCTAAGTTACACAATTATACAGACGGCCGGATCTGTGTAGTATTCGGGACCCTGGATTTAGTTGGGTCATAAAGGGCGTCTTCGCTGTTGAATTTCCTTTGAGACAATGTTTGGTACAAACAACATGAAGAAGTTCAAAAGGTAAACTTGATACATGAAGAGCCTAGCAACGATTGTTGCACCAGTTTCAATGACTACTGCTATAGATGCACCTTTTAGACTTTTCTACAACACATGTCCGGACAGACGCGCTGCACATAAATAATATCAGAGGCGCGCTAGCTGTGTGAATTCTTATAAATGCATGCGTCTTCATATATGTGTTTGAAATTGTTTGTGGGGCAATTATTTCAGAAGATTATTTTGTAAAAATCGTCCGCCCGAAGTTGGTATGCGATAGATTCGTCAAATGCGTTTAGCACAACAATTTGTTTAGCACAGAATTTCTTTGCTCTGTAAAATGGGTTACCAGACAACATTGTATGTCAAATTGGATTTTTAGGAACAGAAGCAAATATCAGTAAATACACACCACATTACGATTTTGGCTGGCAACCCAGTTTTGCAAAGTAAAGGAAAGACATTTTGAGCTAAGCAATTTTTTTGCTAAACAGCGCTATGAAATTGGCCCCAGATTGTGGCATTAGATCGCGCATAGTGTGACGTTAGTCATCAAGGTAACTGTATGGCCCTAAACATTCGCTGGTAATCTGAAATGGTCTATTGCTAAAGCGCAGGGAAACAATTCACTGGTCTTAGTATAGACCCAATAATCTTGGCAACGCACAAAGGGTGACGTTTTTACTTACGATATATCGGCGTAATCTACAAACTTCAGTGGTTAATTGCAACCACTAAAAACATTATTAAGAAAAGGTGCACCAAAAAGTTCAAGGAGCCATTCTTTGCAAAACAAAAGACCTGTGATTAATCTGTGATTTCTATGTAAACAACGGGAGATACTTGGGTCCCGTTTCCTGTTTTTGGCACGCGCAGGACCGTCCCTGGATGGCTTGTTTTTGTCGTTTGTTTCGATCATTGTTTGTGCCAGGCTTCGTCGGTTCATGGTACGTGTTAATCGCATAAACATGTTCTATTGTCGATATTTATATAGTAAGTTGTTGTTGTTTTTTTGCACCATGTTCATGGCAAACGTTTTGACACGCGGTAACGATTGCCAAAGTGCGTTGGGCGACAAACCGGGACAATTAACTGGTGATATTTATTGCTTTTTGCCTGCAGAAAGTGGTCAAATATCTAATAACAAAAACGGGAAATGTGCTTCGATACCAAAAGGATATACTCTTGAAGAACGGACCAACTTGCATTCTTAGTCGTTACTTCGGTTTCCGTTTTTGTGTGCATCGCGCAAAGCGTTCTGGGGCCAATTTCATGGCGTTGCTTAGCACAAAAATTTGCTAAGCACAGGATTTATTTGCTTTATAAAATGGATTACAAGCCAAAATTATACACCAACTTGTGTTCTTCGCAAGAGTAGGAGAATACCTTTCAATACACATCACTTACGATTTTGGCTGGCAATCCATTTTTACAAAATAAAGCAAACAAATCCTGTGCTAAGCAAATTTTTGTGCTAAGCAACGCCATGAAATTGGCCCCAGATGGGTCGCTTTGTATATGTACCAAACCACGATAACACGCAACGACCAATCTGCGCGAAATCTGACGGGGCTTTATAATTGACGACTTTCTTTTTGTATATAGGTTGCCGGGAGGGGAAGTGGGGTTCAGGGTGCCAGCAGGACTGCCCCTCGTGCCTGAACGGGGGAGTTTGCCACGACCAGACGGGGGCATGTGTGTGTCCACCGGGATTTAGAGGAAACCGATGTGAAATAGGTATATTCAGTTCTTATCGCAACCTCTTGCTTAGCTCAGGTTGGACGTCGTCTTCATTGCATTATGTAAAACAGTGCAGCATGCCGTTGGGGGTACCACTTGCTTTGTTTTTCTTCAAGGTATATTTGCTTTATTGACGAAACGATTTCACTGCAAACAATCGCTCAGTTTGGCGTATCATATCTGATTTATTGCTATAAAACCGGGGAGGGGGTGGGGGGGGGGGGGGGGGAATACGCAACCACTTCCACCAAAATAATGATACATGAGTAAATTAACAAGTCAAAATTAACAAGTCAAAATCATGTTAATAACGTGTCAATTGGAGGCTAACTTCACGGGTCAATCACATTCATAAGTCGCCCATACTTGAACCATTGGTCAAACGTAAGTTAACCTTAAGGTCATTCACATGTCAATTAAAGGTACTCACAAGAAAATTATAAATTAATAGCAGATTAATCATGAGGTCAATCACATGTCATACACAAATAAAGCATCAATTACGTCGGGTATAAGGGTAAAACAAACCTTAATTAACATTCAGTTTCCCCGACGCAAGCTAAATCAATTTATGATTAATTGCAATCCCCGTTGCGAAATGATTCAAACCGTTCATTCAACACCGGCCAGCTCGGTGGTCGAGTGGTTAAGACGTCTGCTTCGTTTGCAGGAGGTCTTGGGTTCGAGTCCCACCTGAGCACGCTATGAAACTTGTCATAGTATCTCGGGGAAAGCACTGAGTATACAGTGTTAACAATTACGTCGGGTAAGGGCAAAACAAACCTCAATTCAGTTTCCCCGACGCAGGCCAAATCAATTCCTAAAAGCATCACTAATTATAACTATTTTAGTCATTTTAGTCAAGTCACACAATATTAAAAGACGTTACACTTTGTTAAAAATCGTTGCAGACGCTTCTATAAACCGAACCAAACGAGTTGACCAAAATGTGGACAATTTTTGTTCTTTGTTCTTTCTATTTTGTTTAGGTTGCGGTACCAACAGGTTTGGCCCTTCGTGTGAGTCCCAGTGCACGGCCGATACTTGCCAACACAAGCTCTTTACGCTGCCTGATCCGTTCGGTAGCTCATGCGCCACTGGATGGAGAGGACTGGCATGCGACTTGCGTAAGATACTATAGAATCATTTATTATACCGCTTTCTCTTGATATCTGCCTACAGATGTGCGCACGCATCGCGTTTTGCATAAGGGTCATTCTATAAATTTGGGGTCCACTTTTTCTGTCCCCGTTACATCTGACATCTTGTAAAATGTTGTATTTTGTAAATTCAGGACATATTCTTTAAATGCCTTCTATTTCAAAGAGTGATTACATAAAATACAATTCATAAAAATATGGTTTGAAGGCATTTTTAATGATACTTGTATGGCAAATAGCAGTAGGCCTATGTCAGGTGTAACGGGGACAGAAAAATATCACACGTTGGACCCCAAATTTATAGAATGACTCATAATTAAAGTTGCGTCAAAGGTTATATTATTCAAAGGCGATCTGACTCGATAGTGTGGCTTCAGTAATTAAAACGATAAAAAAGTGTCGCTGATTCTCTGTTTTTGCTATCTGTTATATTTAGTACTATTTTTGCAAATAATGCAAAAATCTTCACAAATTATAGTTAAGACGGACAAATGTATGAGGCGCGAGTTTCATTGAGAACCATGGCGATTGAACTCTGCTGCGAAAATAATTAATCACGTGGTGAAAATGCTCGAAGTTTGCCACACACTTTAATCGTATCGTGGTGCTTATATGGGCTCAGTACAAGCATTCTCTGAACAGTCTGTGGTGAAATCAGTACTGCTCTTCCTAAATCACGATAGATATGAAGGAATAGACCACCCAAAGTATGATTGAATATAATGTTTATTCTATTACACACTTCTTGCGACTTGAAGATAAACTTCCAAATAAGAGTAGGCCTACGTGCATAAACAAGTAAACGGCAACAATCAGTGGTGATGTAAACAGTAGTAACACGAGAAGCACCATGATAGAACTCATCCTAAATCGGAAGCGATTACTCCATGCTTGCCACATAGCACGCGTGTGCCGCGATCCTCATAATAATCCTCAAATGGTGACGTGACCCAGAACGGTCTATAAAAACGAGAAATCGATAGGTTTTTTAGAGTGTTATTTTCCTGGAAGAATATCAAGTCCTGGAGTATTCCAACAACATTTCCTTTTTAAAGAAACCCGAAACCAGTGGTTCTGAGTACACCCATGCATTTGGAACAAAACCAAACAAGCAAAAATAAACAAAAACAAAACTACAAAACGTTTCAACCTTTTGGATGTGATGCATTCGTTTCGATAATTTTGTACGACTATATCTTCCCGCGCTTCACTGCAAGGGTGGTACATCATGGAGCCGCAGATATCACTTTTTCTGCCTTTTGCGAAACAACTTAACCCTATACTTGAAGTTCTCAATGATCAAAACGGCGTTTACTCGAACAATTTTGTGTAAACTTCCTACTACCGCAACAAATAAACAGGGAAACAAACTCACGCGATGCGGGCGGGAATGTTTGTTTATCTGTCCAAAATTGTTTATTTGCATTCAGTAAAACGTATAGTGTGCTTTTTGTTTCGATGTTTTCCTTCCTCCACGGTTTTTCCCAAAGTATTTTTTTGCAAGTCATTAGGATTAAAATCTATTGAAATGTACGAGATATCGTCGAGACAACCTGGCAATTTTTACCACCGGCACCATTTTAAGAAGGAGGATTAGCTATGGGTGTTTATGGGGCTGCCTTCGACTTTGACGCTATACAAATTGCATAGAAACCTGAAATTCGTACGCCTACCACTATAGACCGTATCGAATAGCCGCCATTTCGTGGGGCAGTTTCTTTGTTCCTTGAGGACATGCATGGTTGCACATATTGTGCTTCAATTGTTGAACGTTTTAAGTAACAAAAGGTGCCCCACGAAATGGCGGCTATTCGATATGGTCTGGTATTTGTTCCATCTCTTTGGCTACGAGCGCGGCTAAGTATAGCCTATATCTGACTGCCAGAAGACGGTGTTACTAGATATGACAAAGTACGCCATTTTGTCGTATTCTAATAACACATTATTGCATAGCCCGTAAATGTGGCAGCCTTTAGATTTTCAAATTTCCCTCCGATCTCTCAAATCCTGAAATTCGTTTCGCCCGAAAGGTTATGGTCTTTGTTTTCTCACTCAATTGGAGCAACTCTATATAGCAATTAAAGTACAAATTGACCGGCTGCATAATTTGACTTTCCCCCGCAACTATAATAGGCCAACGAAGAGTGCCGTGGCCTCGTAACTTACCGTATCTACCGGTGGTTTTTCAACCAGGATTTCCCCCCGACCGCCGGTACCTGGCAACGATTTCCACGAAACGCCGCTGGCACTGAATCACGGCTTACCCGGTTGGGAATGTTTCCTGTGCACAGCTTCTGATAAAAAATATCGTTGAATATCTGTTAAATCAATCAAAATGAGAGCCAAATGTTTCTCAATGGGGCCCTCATTGAGGGCAAAACTGCCCCAAACATGGGCATGACGAACAGTTGAAATAAAAGTTATACCAAAGTAGTCCAAGCGTTGTAAGCCCCCAGCTAGCCGGGGCTCCTACCCTGGCTGTCCCATTATTATTATTTTTTTCGATAGGTGTTTGCTTAGTTGAAACAACGGGTTACGGAAGAGCCTTTATTGAAAATACGATTAATATAACCTATTCGCAATATGCAAAAATAGGAACTGTCAGTCAAAAATGTTACCAAAAACACATCCCCGCCACTTGAGGGCGCACCCAAACTTCTATCACGTGACCAAAATACATCACGTGCCACGTGCACAACATGCACGCGGCCAAAACAAACTTTGAAGTTAAAAACCACGGTGCCGTCCATCCAAATTCGTGATTTCCCTCTTGTTCGATCTTTCCAAAATATTTTGTTTTCCACATATTAAACCTAGCAGGTATTTGAAATGTACTGCTACAGTAGTACTACACTAGGCAAGGGAACAAAAATCGGCACACATTCTCCAGTTAAAACTCCTGGCTTTGCTTTGGATTACACCCGTTAAAACTTGTATAGTGGCCACCCTCGGGACCGTACAAAACTGGCCACTATGAAGAGGTGGCCTCGTTATAGAGGTTGCTTAAGCATTATACACATGGCATTTGGGCAAAGATGGGTGGCCATTATCATTATAAGGTGGTGCGGCCTTAGCAGGCACTGTACATGTATTATAATATTTATATGGATATATGCATGATCATGATGATGATCATTAACTTTTCTCACAGCCAAAATTCTGGAGCAATTATCATGTCATAGTTGCAAACATGTATGGTAATTAATACCCCAAACATAATGACATTCAATGAGATGTCCATACCCATCAGCAAAATGTTGAAATCGAACGAAGAACTTTTCAAGAACAATTGTATTTATGGAATGTGTATTCTATTTCTATTGGCAGCTTGTGAGGATGGGTTTTACGGAGCAGGCTGTGCGGGTATGTGCTCCTGTCCGCAGGGGGTCCCCTGTGATAGGTTCACTGGAAACTGCACATGTCCTCTGGATAAAATTGGACCAACTTGTGATGAAGATAGTGAGTGTACTTTATAGCGTAGCGTGTTCAGATTTTTAAAAAAAAATGGATTTTATCTTAACCTATTAAAGAATAATAAAAAATACCTCCCCAAAATACTATCCAGGGAAAGAAAATGGGAAATTTGCAATCTCCAATTTGAATGTGGAAGCAAGAAGGTTGGTGTACGGTAATCACTGTACTGCTTTAGGTAAACGGATAAATTACTTTACCAAACTTCAGTGGATTTTTGACGATATCCCTGGAAAAATACAGATTGAAAGCGCAAAATCTCAGAATGTTAATGAGAAAAACAGGAGATGGTATCAAAATCTCAACACCCATGGGAAAAATGTGGGGTCAAAAATGTGATCTCTGTGGTCACAATCTCTTAAATTTACTGCGTAATGTCATCGCATCCTAACAAATTACATGCTGTACATGTAGTTCCTGAACAACTTTTGGATTACATATTTCTTTGGGATAGTAAAACTTCATTGCCCTTTGTGTATAGAATTGTTAAAGTAATTTTCTAACAGCAAATTTTAAATGTCCATATGCCCAAACACAATTTAAAAATTTCAAATTATGAACCTACCAGTAATTTATATTCTACATTTGTTTTATTTTCAGAGTACTTCTTTGTTACTAACTTAAGCCAAGTGACGCTTGGAAACCACGTGCAAGTGGCTCTCATCTGCGGCTGTAAACCGTCAGTGACTTCGTGCCCACGGAGCCATATTGAGGTATTTTATCCTTGTTGATGTTATTTTCTAAGGGATCTTGGACTTTTCTTTTTGTCTTCGAAATTCAAATGTATTGAAAATGTTTAGTAGAAATCCTTCATTTCGTGTTCCACAGTTTAAAATAATGTGCCTTGCTTATGGACACAGCACTTTGCCCGGTTTTAATATGGCGTCCCTGGACCATTTAAATACGAACAATAGGCCGTATTCCAGAACGCATGAGGGCGCTCGAACTAGGTGATTTGGGGGAAAATTGCCATAGCCACAGTGAAAAATGGGGGAAATCACACATCCGTACATAGGGGAAAGTTGCGTACGAGAAGCGAGGGCCCGTAGTGCAGGCAGAGATTTCCATGAAAAGCAAATGTTTGGAAGGCGTGCGCTTGTAGAGCGTTTAGTGTTCGAACATAACATGCGATGGGCGCGGGCCACTTGACAGCGCCCTCACGCATTCAGGAATACTTCCTATTGAAAGTTGAAAAGATTACATGTAAATACCTTGGTTAAGACTGGAGTTTTTAATATGAAACAAAATGAATCCTTCTTGTAATATTTTGATACAGCATAAACATTGATAAACCTTTATTTATCTTTTCCTATACTGTAGATCGTGACGCCTAATACTCTACCATACATGTCTAACGTCACACGGAGTTTCCTAGACATGAACCGTTTTCAGTGGCTCTTCAGTCCTTATGGGATTAGTGGAGTTTGGTCCTTCAAGTGTACCATTGAATTGCCTCTTAGCCAGTTTGAATATTCTGTCAACATCACCGTTGTTGGTATGTGAGCTTCCTCTAAACCTCGCTAGTCCGAATCATAGGAAGCAGTAACCCATAGAAAATCTGCGCGAGTATGGCACCAGTTTTTTCAAGATTGGAATTGGCTCTCAAAATTCCAATCTCTTAAAAAAAAAATTTGATTTTAGATTTTAACAACATTGTAAAAATCTTCTCGCGGAAAAAGACTCGCCCACCGAAATAATCTAGATTTGAAAAATGCCAGAAAGTTTGATTATGGTGTCTTTCCATTTCACAGGAAATGATACTTCATTCACAAGGAATGCTCCGTTAGTTGACATTTCTTGCGGTATTGGAGTACTTGTACTCATAATTGGGTATCCGAAAACTATGAAAGTACTTACCCCATACACAACTTTTAAGACTTAACAGCTCCAACACTTCTGGGGTGGATTGCAATATAACCGTCTTAGGTCTGAGACACATCATTTGTCCTAACTGAATTTATGACATCTTACCTACGACACATTGAAAAATGTCTTGCAATATCCAAAAGTTGGGACGTCTTAGCTAAGACATAAATGGTTGTATGTCTTTACTGTTGTGAACGGCGTTTCAATCGCAGCCGGTGTGTTTGCATACCATCGCGCATGCATTCGCCGGTCGTTGCTGCCGTACGTACGAATGACAGTGGCGTGAAATACATTGTGAAAACTTTCATAATTAATAGGCCCAGCTTGAATCGTAACTACCTTCCAGTGAAAACTCAGTTTAAGAAAGTCAAACTATCAAAAAATAAAGTTTTGATCCTAGTCACAAGGCTCCTTTTGTCGGAATTGAGCAGGAAATTCCAAACAAATGTTCTAAAGACGTAAACTTAGGACACATATTATGTGTCTTAAATTGTATGTGTCCTAGGACACAAGTTAGGACGCATCATTTTTTATTGCAAGGCAAAATTATCTATGATGTCTTAGTGATGTCAGAGTTAGGACGTCCTAGGGGTTAGGACGTCCTAACTTTCTTTATTGCAATCCACCCCTGTTCTTAAAGGAGCATTTCCAGATGACATTTTTAACTCGTCATTTTCCCCATGAGCGTTGAGATTTTGATATATCATTTGTCCTATTTTTTCTCATTACCATTCTGAAATTTCACGTTCTTAATCCATATATTTTCAAGGATATCGTCAAAAAACCGCCGATGTTTTGTAAACTAATTTATTTGGTTTCATACTTAAATTTTTCAGAGAATCTCCCGATTGTAACCCTTGATGATGTAGAAGTTAACAATGGGTCCAGGGCAAGCATCATCTGCAATGTAAGAAACGTAGATCCTCCACACACCAAAGTTCGCCTTCTGTCCCCCGGTAGTGACCTCTCTGCTCAAGGCAAACAGCCTGATAACTTCATACTAGTCACGTCAGTCCGAGGCACGTACGTCTTTAACGTTCCCAGTTCAAAACCGGATGTTTCCGGGGTTTATACCTGCGTGGCGAGCGGGGCTGGTGGGAAATCATCGGGCCAAGCTCGGTTTACTGTTTACGGTGAGTGAATTTAGAGTTATCTTTTTTTAAAAGCTGAACTTTCAGTCTGTCGGCATTTTAAAATATGGCTTTTAAATTCTGTTAATGCAAAGAGTTATGCCTAAGAATGTTTCTCAGATACCTGAATCATTTTCCTCTGACCCTTGAGTTTAGATTTTGGTACCACTGAACTCTTTGGCTTCGTATGTGGGTCTTTCTATAAATTAGGGGTCCAATGTTGGTGTCCCCCGTTACATTTTACATCTCGTTTTTGTAAATTCAGGACACATTCTTTAAATATTTTCCATCTCAAAGAGTGAGTACCGGTACATAAAGTACAATTCATAAAAAATGGTTTAAAAGCCATTTTAATGATTTGTTTACGAAAAATAACACATATCAGGTGTAACGGGGGACACTAAATGTCACACTTTTGGACCCCTAATTTATAGAAAGACCCATATGCATCCCATCTTGATCCTCCTTAAAAAATAAATTGGAATAAAAAACGGTTATTTTCATGGTTTGCCAAAGTGAGAGATGTTGGTGAAAAAATATCCATTAAAAATCCTTTTTACAGAGAAACCAAGCCCAACTTCACCTCCTTCAGTGGTGGTGAAAAGCTGCTGGACGGCGACTATCAAACTGAACGCAAACGAATTTCGCGGTGACGGCCCAATTATCGGGTACTCCGTGGAGTATCGTAAATCAGTCGACACGACCTGGACGCCCACGGTCGAGGCGCCAGTTCCTTCAAGTGACATTTTGGTTCTTGACGGACTGGACGGCAGTACCGAGTATCAAGTGCGCGTGGTCTTAATCCGGCCAAAGGATAGTGGCCGCGGATCGCCTGGACCTTCCATTAGTTTCTTCACAGTAAATATTGGTAAGTTAATCTTTCGTCCCAATCTGGGGTTTCAGTGTTTGGTCTTGCAGATTGATGGCTTTGGCTTTGGACTAATTTGTTAAAGTCAAACATAACCAGAGCTCTATGAGCTGGTGTTGGATATGAAGCTAAAGATTTGCTGGAACCTTTAAATTATAGAAGGCCACTTTAAGCCAACGCCATAATTAAAGAAAGTTCATTTTCTTAAGCTGGCTGAGAGTAGCATAACAAAAGTGTATCAATACTCCTGAAGCCGATTTCAAGAACAATTGCGTAGCTTGCGCAATAAATAGTTGCGCAATCGGGCTTATGCAGTGCGTGAGGATTCGTTAAATCAGCTGCTGTTCCATCGGTCAAATAGTTTTAACTTTGCACCAGTGTTGAATGAATTGTACATCAGAAATTACTAAGAAATTATAAAATGTTTGTTTCTCTTTTGTCATCGTTTTTTTTCCTTTCAAAACAGCTGCGCCAGCTCGACCTGATATTGTGGTGTCTGCCCCGACGGGTGAATCCACAGTTATACAAGTTTCTTGGATAGTAAGTAGACACTAACCTGCTGTAATATCGCTTCTAGTTGGAAATAAAAGGTCTATGGGGAAACTGAATTTGGTCACCAGGACCAAACTTGCGAGGGAAATATTTTGGCTTTTGTTTTTTGGCCAGTTCATGCTTCACGCAAATGTGAACGCGAATTTGACGTCGCAGCAAACATTTTGTGCCACTAATTCTCTGAAAGTTGAACCTTTTCCAACCTGCGTGAATGTTCGTTGCAATATGTTTGATGTCAGATTTGCATCAGATTTGCATTCGTGTTCGCATTTTCATGAAGCATGATGAGCCGACTTTTAGGTTTACTAAAAACTCCAGTTCAGACCCCGTTTATGAATTGAACAATTATTTTTCATCGCAGACGGAGCCTCCAGCAATTGAAGAAGTAGAACATGCCGTGATTAGCTACAAAAAACTCTCAGATGATGATTACCAAGAGCTCAGAGTCAATGATCTGTCGCAGAAAACTGCTCGCATAGAAAACCTGGAGCCACACACAAAATATAAAGTCAAACTGCAATTCTGCAATTGTGGGGACTGTGGCAGCACGTCCCCTACGCGTACTGTAGCCACAAATGAAGGAGGTTAGTCTAGAAACCAGACATGTTCTTAGTTTAAAACCTATTTTGTTTTCGTTCTTGTTGTTGAGCTATAGCAATCTTTGGTATTAATTGGTATTAAACTGCAAAAATGAGAGTAGTATTGAAATATGGAATATCACCCATATTGTCAAGAGGTTTAACTTTAACAGAAAAAAATACTTTAAAGGCACAGGCTCGTCAGCAATGCGCGCGCGCCAAATTCGTGCCACGAAATACGCGCCACGAAATACGCAGCTCCATAGCAAAGACATGGAGCTGCGTATTTCGTGGCACGAATTTGGCGCGTGCGCGCGCGCATTGCTGACGAGCCTGTGCCTTTAAGAGAAACTAAAAGGAATTTTGAATTGGTCATTCAGAAGCCTTTGATCTCATATTATGAGATCTTACCAATTGATTCCACGCCTCAGACCTTTTGTACTCTTGATAATGATTAAATTGGTCTGGGCGTCCGGATTAAAATTCTGTTAATGTTTCAATGTTTCAATGTTTACCACAGCTCCAAGCAAAGTTTCCAACTTGGTGGTGGAAGTGCTGTCCCACGATCGCATCTCGGTGAGTTGGGACATACCTGAGATGCCAAACGGCCAAATCTCTCGCTACATAGTCACCTCCGAAGAGTTCATCAGCAGTTCTGCCGAGAATCGCCGAACCCTGGACGAAGTATCCAACAATCAGTTTGTGCTGCGTGATCTTCGCCCTAACACGCTGTACTTGGTGTCGGTTGCTGCTTTTACCATTGAACAAGGGGAGGTAGATAGTAAACAAGTAACCACGTCTGAAGACAGTGAGTACCACCGCACCCCTCTGCCCCCATTCCAGTCCCAATCCAGCAATTTAAGGGCGTGTTTGTTTCGGACGGATCCAGATTCAGATCTGCGCAGATCCAAGGTGAACTCGTTCACTTCGCGCACATCCTGATCGAGATATATGATCTGTGGAATCCTTCTCGAGAGATGGTTCAGCGCTAGATCCAAAATGGCGAAGTAAACATCGTGGAGATTTTGTGTGAGTAAAACCGTGTCGTTTAAGTTTTCAGAGGCAACACAAATTTATAATGCTTGTTTATTTACGACGAATGTCGTGGGAGAAATTTGGAACAGAAATTTGACAAATTTGGTAAATAAATTGCAATCCACGTGATTTGAGATCCAAGTTGAGAGCGGTTTCGTTTGTTTCTGCGCGGTAAAACAGATCGGGATCTGGATTCGGATCTGTTGTGAAACAAACACGCCCTAGACTCCACCTCCAAGGCTTATTTTGCTCCACTTGTGCCAACGTGTTTGTGGCCTTTCACACCCAACTCGCCCTTTTCTATCCCCACCAAACATATTTTGCTCCAATAAGTTGCATCATGATGGCTATAGACTGTATCGAATATCCGCCATTTCGTGGGGCAGTTTCCTTGTTCCTTAAAGGACATGTATGGTTGCACATATTGTGCTTTCATTGGTGTACGATTAAGTAACAAAAGGTGCTCCACGAAATGGCGGCTATTCGATACGGTCTATAGAGGAAATTCAATTTGCCATTGAAAATGAGTCTCAGTGCTTTTTCTCAAATGAGGCTGGCAGTGCTAATTTGAAATTGATCAATAAATGATGTAATTTCATATTTCCATTCTGATGCAACAATTCTTGTCCTTTTTATCACAGACCCGTCCGGTCCACCCATGGCAGTAGATGCAGGTAAACGTACATCCACGAGTATCGAGTTTCTATGGGAGCCACCAGCTGTAGAGGCATGCAATGGCATCATCAGGCAGTATGAATACATCTGCATTAACGCGGCTGCCACTGACAACTCTGAAACGCCAAAACACGGCAACGTCACTATTACTAGTCCTAGAACCATTCCTAGAACCATTTCTAGAACCGTCGTCAGCGGTCTGCATAGAGGGGTCTTGTACAGGTTTAAAGTACGAGCATACACCAGTGTTGGACCCGGTCCGTATTCGCCTGATATCCAGGAAAAGACATTGGTCAAAGGTAAATCAGATTTTATTTAAATATGGCTTCCTACTTTTTAATGCATAGTTCCGAGTTTGCCTAGTTAGCCCCGCCCCCGTGGATATTGTTGCTATGGCTCACACGCTATCGTCAAAAATGGCGACACACAACGCACAAAGCAATGGGACTTTCAACAGAAAGCACAGATTCATTGGAGAAAACTCAAAGGTATTCATGTTTCAAGGTCGACAGTTATCTTAGAACACACAGAGTAAAGGGCCAGTAATACAGGGATGTCATATCATGAAATACGTGCTTTCGTACCTTTGAACAACGAAACGACCGGCCTTGAAACCAAATATTCACCCGGATCATCGCATACAACACCGTACAAATTGTATGGGGCCGGCAGAACATATCGCGTGATCATGTTGTTGTTTGACAGTGCACTTTGACCTATGTCAGTGTTATCTGCTAGCTCTGTTGTGATTGGTCGGCGGGTTCGATTGATTGACAGGTCGGAACTATGCATTCCCCGTCTTTTAAAAAGAAAACAAACAATCACAGTGAAGCATTGTTTTTAGAAACAATTGTACGTCTTTCTGTACTTACTGTGGGAAATGACTAGGATAAGTGGATTTGTAGTCTCACATCGAGTTAGTCTTGCAAAACAGTTTTTCATGATGACCTAAATGCTTATTTTTTAGTTAATGAGGGATCATTTTTATGTCTAAAATGATGATAATAATACAATAATAATAATTATAATTCTTCTTAATGCAAACGGTCGACACCACGGGAAACCTTTCCAAAACTACCACCGAAATTTCAGCAAGAATCACTCAAATTGACACAAAATTTCTCTACCCAAAGCTTCAAAAAATGGTTCTAGACCTAATAAAAATGTTTTTTGACCTTAAAAAAATGGTTTTTAACCTCCAAAATATTGGGGCTACACCAAATTGTCGCCCTAACCGACCGTGTCGCCCTAACATAACTTTCTACGCAAAAAAAGTGTCACCCTATTGGATAAAATAGAGAAGTAAATTCTTATTGAGCACCCTCCATAAAAATTATCTCAGGGCGCTTTTACATGTACAATAAAAACACATTAAAATACAGCACATTATAAAGTACAAAACACAAAAATTATTGAACAAGTTTACATCTTTCTAACAAAATGTTTTAAGAGATCTTTTAAAAATGTCATATGAAACAGCACCACGTATTGACAGTGGCAGGGCATTCCAAAGTCTCGGTGCACAGACCTGGAATGCCCTGTCACTGTAGTATTTTATTTTATTTATTTATTTATTTATTTATTCACCACATCCAACAGCGGAAGGACTGTCGGTTACAGGAATGGGATCAATTAACATAGAAATTTGAATAACTATCAACTTCTAAGTTGAATTAGTAAAGTGCGTTACCGAAACCTGACACACTGGACCAACGGCTTTACATCCCTTCCGAAGGACGGAACAAGTGTGATTAAGTGCCTTGCTCAAGAGCACAAGTGCCACAACCTGTCACGGCCCGGAATCGAACCCACATTCTAGTACTGGCACAGGAATTTGAGTTCGACGCACTAGACCGCTCGGCCATAACACCCCGCAAGTACTTATTACCGCCGATAGGTTGACAGCAAAATTGACACATTCTTGGGACTACTTTTTTATCCCTGCAGATGAGATTGTGACACAGCTGCCTGTTAGCACCCGGACCCCTCCAAATAGAGGTAAAGAAACGTCAAGAAAACATTATTTAGTTTTTAATTCAAAAGAATTTCAACTGAAAAATGCAGTTTCGTTACAATCTTTGCACTATCAAGTTTACTGTAAAGCTGTTTATAATTAATCGACCTAATTTGGAAAGCAAAAGTTAAAATGCATTTAAATGAATAACATTGATTTATATAATTTGTTCTATTTCCAGGTGGAGATTTAAATACCCCTAGAGTCATTCCAGAACCTTCAACAAAAGGTAATATTAAACATTTTCCTCTTTCCCTTCTTTTCACCTTATTTTGCTGTCGTATCCTGAAGTACAGTTAAATCTACTAAACAGACACTTTGTATTTTATCGTCTTTGTTTTATCGATATGCCAAAATATAACGTTTTAGCATATAAGTCTGTTTTCAATACTGGAGATACTTTTTCACCAGGATCATATCTCTGTGCAATGCCAGTTATCTTCTCTCAAAGAAATATCTTAAGACGGATCTAAGGAGATAACTTCAGCAACAAATAGTGCAACAACATACCTTTCTAAAAACCCTGTGTACAAATTTCCTGTGTAACGTATAGGACACATACTTTGTGACATTTTTTGGTGTCCTTGTTACATACAGTATATTGAATATTTGCACACGGGGCTTTCAGGAAGGTATGTTGTGGCACTATTCGTTGCAGTTCTATAGCTGAAGTTATCTACTTAGATCTATTTTAAGATATTTCTTTTGTTTTGAGAGAAGTTGAATGACATTGTAAAGAGAGATATAATCCTGGAGGGAAAAAGTCTCTCCAGTATTGAAAACGGACTCATATACATTTTGGAACTGAAGCTTATTTTCTTGATGTCCAAACTTGCACAGATGGCGGTGTCGACGGAGCGGTGTTATCCATGATTGTCGTAGCGGTTGTTGTTGGTTTGGTTCTTGTAGTCGCGCTTGCTGTCGCACTTTTTACCATGTACCTTAAAAGCAAAAGACGAAGCATGGATCTCGACACTAACAATCCAGAGGCTATGATGCGCTTCACTGATGTAAGTGTATGGATAAATAAAGCAGCATTTACTGTAGTATATTTGGTTTTAGTGGAATTGTAATTTACTTTTTGATAGATAAAGCACTAAAGTTCAAGCATGCTTACAATAGTATTTTTTAGTTATAACGCATTGCCTGCTTAATAACCTAAACAAGACCTATATAGACCATTTGCATCGGCAGCCATGTTAGAAAGCAGGTTTTTTTTTTTTAAAGTGACAATTGATCCACAAAGTGCCTACTCCTACCTAATGCACGGTGACAATGTGATTGTACCCTAAGATGGTCGCCGTCCAAAGGATCTTCAGAACAAGTTCACAAGTTTGGATTCCACATAGGGATGAAGCGTTCACACTATCACGGAAAAACACGCTAATTGTATGCTGCGCTTACTGCATTGTATGAGCTCCCAATCGTCGATCTTTCCAAAATAGAAAATTCCACCCCAGTAACTTGGGGCTTCTCTGATACCTCATTGGCTATGCATTGGAAAGGTCAGCGCACCGCAGTCAAAGTTCAACAAATTTAAACCTTGACGGGCCATGCACAAGAAGAAAATCAGCTGTAGTACAAACATACGACACAGCCATTTTTCCTGCGATAATGCGAACGCCCCCTAAAAGGACACTTTACATTGGCTATCTTTTTATGCCTTATTTTGACAAATCATTTGACCCTTTTGCAGCTCCTTCGACAGCAGTCACTCTCCAACGAGTACGATGACAGAAACGGCCCAAGTGTTCTCTCACCTCTGACCCTCCCAGGACAAATGTCCCCCTCTGGCCAAATGTTCACATTCTCCCTAACCCCACCCCACTCCCCTACCTCCCCGAATTCCCCCGCTATGATCCCTGCCTGCTGGAATATCCCATGGAACAAGATTGTCATGGAAAATATCATCATTGCAGAAGGAAACTTTGGACAAGTTGTAAAAGCTGTGATTAAGAAAGATGGCGTTGCTATCGAAGCTGCAGTCAAGACACTCAAAGGTGAACAAATAATCATACAAACCTACAGAACATTGATTCTAAATGGGTCTTTCCACGCTAATGGGCCTATTTGAAAAACAAGTCAATAATTCCTTTTATATACCTCATGCGTAGATTCCAGTCATCTGATTGGTTAAAAGTGGGGGCATTGAATCGGCTAGACCCGGCGCGTATATGCCCACCGGTCAATAGTCTTTGCCATGCCCCGGACATAGTCATTTAGCGGGTTCCGGACGCGCGCATTACATGTGTTAGCATAGCTATAGCTGTGCACCAACTATGCAGCTGTGCGCTTCACGTAAACATTCATCAGGACGCTAATGGCGGAATCTCGACGTCATTTTGTCGTCTGTCGTAGATGATGGAGTCCTTAAGAAAGTAAGAGAAGTGGCCTACAGTGAAAACTGTGTCAGGTGAAATGTGCTACTAAAGTGCCAGGTGATTATGCTACAATGTTTGCTATAAATATACAACTTTTCCTCCGTAGACCAGCTTCCGAAATCGAAACGCGAAGGACCACTGTCATGACTGTATGATGTCTCGTTACTTTTAACCAACCAGATGACAAAAATCTACACATTCGGTATATAAAACAAATATTGACTGCTGTTTATTCGGGTCATGGTTAAGATTATAGGCCCTCGGTGATCTCGAAGCCATGACTATGCCCCTCGGCTTCCGCCTCGGGGCATAGTCATGGCTTCGAGATCACCTTGGGCCTATAATCTTAACCATGCCCCTCATTGCAGTCAATATTTGTATATTAGATGTCTTCAGTTTATCTCAAACTTAAAGAAATTCCCTTTTACTGTTCCCAGGAGATAAATTTTGCCCAAAAAGGTAAGAAAATGCTGCCACAACATACATTTCTAAAAAGCTTGTGTACAAATTTTCCATATACGTATGTAACAGTGGACAGACAAAATTGTGACATTTTTGTCTGTCCACGTTACATACGTATATGGAAAATTTGTACACAAGCTTTTAAGTTTTCAAATAGGCCCATTAGCGTGGAAAGACCCACATACAGTTTTTGGTCTTTCCAAGTGCTAAGGATCTTATCCAAGCTGGAATCTTGAAATATACATACTAATTACTCAAGAGAAAAAAAGCCATAAAACTGCGAATATTTTGCAAATTAACCATCACAGACACTATGAGCAACTAACAATGGAAATTGGGCACAAACCATTGTTATTAACAATGGTGTGTGCCCAATTTCCATTGTTAGTTGTTCATAGTGAGAGCAGCAAAGTTTTACAGCATTCATGTGAAGCATTGTAAATTTCATCTGCACCAATTGTCTAGGCTTGTGACCTTGTTGGGTCTGCCAGACATTGTTGGTTCTGCCAGACATTGTTGGTTCTGCCAGACACGTGTTACATAACTTTTACAAATATCTCATAAAATTTCAGATGAAAGGCATGCGTTTCTTTTTTTGTTGAGTAGGAGGATTTAAGTTATCTATGACAAGGCTGGCTCGTTGAACATTCATTTTGTTTTGTTGTATTGCCACCTCACAGCTGGTTCAACAGAATCTGATCGACGTGACTTCATTGGGGAGTTGGAGATTATGTGCAAGGTTGGAAACCACAGGAACATTGTCAACCTAATCGGAGCAACCGAGTACATGGGTAAAGAACTTCCCCAAAACTTGTTATTGTGATGCGACTCAAAGTATGACTCGTGACGGGACTCGTGTCACGACTCATGACGTGACTTATGACATTAAAAGTGGCGCAACTGATTGCACAACTGATTGCGTGACTATTAGCGTGACTGACGGCAGGACACGTCTTTGTGATATGACTTATGCCGCAACTCATGACACAAGTCGTGACTCGACTCATGACCCGACACATTTCGTTACACCAGTCATGTGACCTGTGACGCTACTTGTTAAGATACAAGCATTCATATGTAACTATAGACGGTGTGACCTCTGACGTCAGGCAGGCATCATTAGGGGTGTGGCTATATTGCACAGGCATCTTGCTGTGCATAAATTCGAATAAATTTTCATTCCCTAAGCATGCAAAGCATGATGCGCATTATATGTAAACAAAAGTCACACGGTCTATACTTTTCCTATCATTCTCCCACCAGGCATTTTGTACGTAGCCACAGAGTTTGCTCGTCATGGCAACCTACTGAATTACTTGCGACAAAGCCGGATATCTGACACTCCCGACCAAACATACACCAACCAGGGTGCTTCAGCCAGTGCCATGAACAGCCCAACATTTGACGGAGGGTTCACTTCAGAGCAACTGATCGGGTTTGCCGTTGACGTGACCAAGGGCATGCAGCATCTGTCTGAACAGGGGGTAAGTAGCTGTTGTCTCTCACTATGGAGTTTTTTAAGGTCTGCAACATTATTAATTGAAGACCAGGGGTTGATTTCATAAAGACTTGCGACACGTCGCAGGTACCCAAATCTATCACAACTTGCGAACCCGTGGCAAACGTACAAAGAGTTGCGATGGATTTGGGAAGTCTTTGTGAAATCGACCCCAGGTTTTTTCAGGTGTACAGGCGAGCCACCCAGCCGGAAGTAGACATTTCTCGAGATTTTGTGAGTGGCACACCATAGTAAATGCCAATATTGCCACTATCTTTCAAAGCCTCCATTCTGCAAGTCATCTACACATTACTTATCCTCTTTGATGATCTGACTTTGTTTTTGTGTGTTTCTAGTGTGTTCACCGAGACTTGGCGGCTCGTAACATTCTTGTGTGCGACAACTTGGTTTGCAAGGTGACTGATTTCGGCTTGTCTCGCAGCGATGAGGTGTACGTCAAGACAACTGCTGTAAGTTTGCCAAGCTAACACGCCATTACTGTCCGTGCATCTTGTATCTGCGGAGTTGCGTCTTGCATGCAGCTGATTTCTCAAAATTTTACACAACTGTGTATATGTGCTCTTATGCAACATTATATTGCTTAAACTATTGTGCTACAATCCTGCGATAATTTCATGAAAACTTTCTCATTTTCAAATGTTTCGCTGCAAGCTATGCACTTTTTCAAGAGATCAGCTGCTGTTGCATTCATTCTGTGTTTATCCAAATTAAATGTTAAGCCTTTAACAGTCCCAGAAAACAGAACCTTAACCCAGTCCTCGTCATAAAACTCTATTATTCCAATTGTTTACAGGGACGATTGCCTGTGCGTTGGATGGCTATTGAATCACTCAACTACAGCGTGTACACCACTAAGAGCGATGTGTAAGTTGCAAGGTTCATGTTGTGCCTTTGTCATAGACAATTTCGTAACTACTGCTTAACTGAACTTGGACAAAAGACAAAACTGCATTGTGGGAAGGTTATTAGCAATCAAACAACCTTCCCACAATACAGTTCTGTTTTTTTTCTAAGTTGCTCGGCGTGCTCAGAGCACACAGTTAATTGTGCATAGCAAGTGTTACCATATTTGGTCATCTGAACAACTGAGTATGCCTGGCATCTAAGACTGCTTTGCTGTGGTCTTGGAGTCTTGTTCAATGAAATATTGTTAAGCCTGTATAAAATATAAAATGGCAAAAATAATTCACATATTGTAAAATCCCTAAAAAATAATCAATTATTCATAAAAATGAGAAATACAAACACGGCATTTGAAGGAAACTGATAAATCTAAATTTATCTTTTATTTATTTTCAGGTGGTCTTTTGGAATCTTGCTTTGGGAAATTGTATCACTTGGTATGTACTCTTTGTGAGAGATCAATGCTTTTCTGTCTAATTTTGAGCAAATCAAAATTTAAATAATAAGCAAATCAATATTGAAATTAAAAAAAAAAAATTGTAAACAAAGGATTTGTTTCCTAAGTAAAGACATTTTTGATATTCTTTCCTTGATAGGCGCCACTCCATATCCGGGCATGTCTTGCGCTGAGCTGTATGAACGACTGCCACTTGGCTATCGAATGGAATCCCCGCTTAACTGTGACGAAGAAGTGTAAGAACATAAACTCATAAAATATCTATTCACCTCAGTGGAATGCTACTTATAATAATACATAGTGGTTCCTTTGGTGATCAAACTTTAATGTTGGGTATTATAAATTAATTTCTTTCTTTCTTGTGACTCAGTTTCTTAATAATTTGAATACATCTGTCATCAGAGATTTGGCTGTCTGCTGAAGATATGCCAGAAGATTTGTTTGTATTAAAGCTGGGAATAAAGCTGAAAGTTGGTGTCTATTACAGTTTTAGCATGTTTCTATTGAACAATAACAGTGCATTAAAGGTAGTCTACTTGTTTGGTAATTACCCTCCAAAACAAATCTGAATTATTATCTAAAAGCTTACTTGTTATCAAGATGGTAATGGTAGTAATCATCCTGTAAAATTATTTCGTCTGAAGTTCCCCCAAAATGACAAAACTATTTGAATCACCAAATCTTTGGAGCCATTCATCCATGTACAAAAACCGTGTTCAGATTTTTCTAGTTTTCCGAAGTATTACTGCATCTATGTGGCTGAAATTTCTACAAGGTAGTTTTCTCGACCTAGGCTTTCAATTACCAGTGGAAATCATGCCGTTTTTAACAGTTTACCAAACAAGTATACTGCCTTTAAGCACTACTTGCAGAGCTAGTATAAATGCACAAATTGTGATAGGACTAAGAGTTGGAAGATTGTTGAACATTATTGAAGCAAGATTTAATTTGACCATCTTGTTCATGTGAAACAAACTTCATTTGTGCTTTTTAGTATGTAAGTGCCATTTGTATGGGTAAATCCAGGTTTTAAGCTTTTGAGTTGTCTAGACAACCAGATTTCTGTGATTGTCTTAATAGCTGGCATTTGTTGGTTACATTTTTCTCCACGCAGTTACAACATCATGCGTCACTGTTGGAGAGACCGCCCCCATGACAGACCAACTTTCGAACAGCTCAACATCGCTCTGATGAAGCTTGCTGATGCTCACAAGGTGAGAACAAACTTCTTAAAGATAGATTACGGGGATTGGAAGACTGTTAAAAAACAGCATTATCTCCATGTGTGATAGAGGATGTGGATGATAAAAACCAACCTGTGTGTAAGTCAACTCGGTACCTCATTCACGTCACGTTCCGAGAAAACACTGAAGAACTGTGCCCTTGCTTTTCAAGAAATTGTGCGAAGCCGTCATCATATTTAGGCTGGATCAGTTATTGTTTTCTTATAAAAAGATATATCTTGGGCGAAATCAATGTATTGGACAATTGGAATAACTTCCATCTTCCATTTGAGTAAGGTTTCTCCGATCAAATTGTTGATATAATTGTGGGATTCTGCAAATCCTGTGTATAGGCTTAATTACTTGTAGATTATCACTGTAGTATCCATCAACACCAATGCTGTCTCCTCAGAATGTTTTCCAGTCATAGGCGTGATGGGGAATCGAACCCATAACCTTTAGCACCACAGGCAAGTAGTCTAACCACTCCGATGTGGGGATTTATATTGCAGTTGCCTACAAGAGTGTTGTTAATTTATTTGGTTTTGAACATTTCTATCTGTTCGACAGCCCTATGTGAACACAGAACTTCTGCGTCGGAGCAACTTTGAATTTGCACCCATCCTGAGCTCGGGAGAGCACGAGCTTGATCCGGCAGTACCTGTGTGATGCAGTAACGAGACCAAGAATCACTATATACTGCCCTCTAGTGGCAGAGATAGGACACAAAGCGCCCCCAAGAACTCGGCCAAACTTGTGTTGATGGATTGCAGTTGCATTATGGGTATGCTGCAGTGTGCATTGTGGGTATGCTGTGCATTGTGGGTACTTGGCAGTGATTTGCAGGTAACAAAAGGTGAATGTCACCAGACTGTAACAAGCAGCTGACCGAGAGTTGCACTAGTTGTACAGTCGAGTCCTTCGCAAGTCCTTCACTAGCCTTTTTCCAAGGCTTCGCAGCTGCGTGTGTATTGTGAGCGTGTATGAGAGTACCACCATGCGATGAGAATGCGGTGAGCAAAGCCTTGGACAAAGGGTAGTCCTTCATGGTAACTTTGTTACACTGAAAGTGACTGATAAGGAACCAAAATGGAGATCGGCGAATTACCTGTGAAGTGTAGTGTCTGTTTGTCTCAAGTCTAGTTCCATGATTGTTTGAGTCATGCCATTATTGCAGTTTATATAAAAAGTTTGATTTGAGTTTAGGGGAGGACAGAGGGGATTTGTGATGGACTTGTGTGGACTTGTTAAGTTCATCGCAAGTCCTTACAATTGTGGGGACTTGCGATGAACTCGACTACAGCACTAGAACTATTAGCCAAAGCAATACCGGCACACAATACCAGTCAATAGTTTCAGTACACACATACTGTATGTTTTTATTTGTACTTTTTAGCTGTTTAGAGAAACTTTCATAGAGTGAAACTTTGGCAATAATGATAAACTGTTTTTTTTTCAGCAGGTGTACTCAAACTTTTGACTAGTACTGTATGGTATAATTTTGTCAAATGTCAGAAAAATATAGGGGGAAAACATGGCCGATAATTTCTGGGAATTTATCAGAAAATGAGCATAAAAATCAAATGCTGAATACCTAAAAACAATTATTAAAATAGGCCTTTTTGTGTTTCTTTTGGGGCCAGTTTCATGGAGATGCTGAGCACAAAATTATGCTTAATTCATACAAATTTTGCTTTGAAAAATTGTGTGTATTCTATTTTTTGATAAGCAGCTCCATAAATTTGGCCCCAATAGAAATATACTGACACACTTTAGAAATGCAAAACACGCACTTTAAAAATGCAAAACGAGTTTGGAATGCAATAATATCACATGGACATTAAATGTTCTCGCAACCTCGCTGTGTGATGTTCCTGCCAGCACCATACCCAAAGCTCGCTCTCTCTCACCTTCCGTTAACCGTGGCATGATGGGAGTGCATGACATCTCGTGATTGTGTCTTGCTTTTAATGCATCCAGGTACTTGTGTTGCATTCAACATGATTGTGCATGCCTGTGACAGCTGCACAGAATTTTCTGCATTTTGTCTGGATGAGATTTAAACCCAGCCTTATTGACAAAATTATGTCTTTGCCACTCACAAATGTTCTTTGGGCCTTATCATTCTTATTGCCTGCATTACATAATAATTACACTAAATTTTCTGTTTTGCATTTCCAAAGTGTGTCCGGTATATTACCATTCTGGTAATGGTAATTGATATGCAACTTGAACTTGCATCGAGTTTGAGTTGATTTTTGTACAGTGTATGATAATTAGAAACTTTGCCTTTTATAGGTTCTTTGCACCGGCGGCCATGACAGGGGGCAGGTTTTCTTATTTAAATGATGTGACAATAGATCCATATAGTGCCTACTAGTGCATGACAAACGGTGACAATGTGACTGTCCCCTGTCATGGCCGCCGTGCAAAGGGTCTATAGCCAGTGGATCTTTGCAATACAGTACTTGAGGTTAATTAAAAATGTCCATAATCTAGATTTTTATATTTTTTCTTGTTTAAAACATTAATGCACTTTCAACTTGAATGCTGCAAGAGTAGTACATGTTTCAAGTGTTATCCGTCTTTCCGTGAACAAAATGAAACCTTTCTTTGAGAAAAGTAAAGAGTACTTTTAAGTAAAGTTGACATTTAATTTTAAAAAGTACAGTAAACTCTTGTTATAACACCCCCTGATATAAAGCTCTTCTCGATATAAAGCTCCTTTTTCTAAGTCCCAGCCATTATTCTCTGCATTGTGTATACATTGGTTATAGCGCTCTCTGGATATAAAGCTGAAATTATTTTGGTCCCTTGAAGAGCGTTATAATGAGAGTTTACTGTACATAAAACAAATTTACATCTTAACAAATTGGGAGAGTTTTGGAAGGAGCAAAATATTTACAGTTTATACTTAACATCATATGTACTTTGTTGAAAATGATACATGAAGCTTGATAAACATTGGGATACATTATACATGTACTTAAAGGCAGAGACTCGTCAGCAATGCGCGCGCGCCAAATCCGTGCCACGAATTACGCAGCTCCATAGCAAAGGCATGGAGCTGCGTATTTCGTGGCACAAATTTGGCGCGCGCGCATTGCTGACGAGCCTCTGCCTTTAAGTACAGGAGTAAAAACAAGAATTTGTGCTGTAGTTGTAGATTATAGAATGTTTTTTATTGATAACATTTTACTTTTTTGCATTCCATGAAGTAAGAGAAAGAACTAAGATGATGATTTAAAAATGAGTCGATTATGAGTTGCAATTTACTCCTTTTGTAATAACTAGTGTGTAAATAATATAACATTTATGTAAATATCGTTATGAATTTTGTTAAGCCCACCCCGTCCTTCATGTATGCATACATATGTACAACAATGCAAATTCCTCCATATTAAATGTTGCACGTAATATTTACACTTTACAGTACAGTGGCAAATCACTACAATGGGCCGAATATAGAAAAAACTAGCAATTGCTTTTTCTAGGCTTTTACTTACATTCTTATACATAAAAATAAGCAAGTGCTCACAAGCAAAAGCTTCTACTTTGAAGCAAAAGCAAGAACTAATCTCCTTCAAGCAAAAGCTTCCCAGATTAGCAATTCCTTAAAAACATATACATAAAAACAAGCTTTTGTTTTTGCCACTAAGCATTTGCTTGATGAATAGCGCTATTGTTCAGATCCCCAAGCAATTGCTGAGAAAAAGCTTTAGAAAAAGCTGTCGGCCAAAGCAAAGGGTTATGAATATGTTTTCAAGCAATTGCTTTTGCGTTTGCTTCTGCTTGATGAGTTTATGCTTTTGCTCGGTGCTTCTCCTTATTAGCAGTTGCTAGTTTTTATGCATTTGGCCCATTGTAGTTGGTGAACTTCCAACTAGTAAAACACTTCTTACAAAAATTTTCTTTTACCCCCAGCTGTTCATAATTATAAGTTAGTTTTTGTATATAACATTTCTGGTAAGAGTTGTATAAGCAGTATTTGAATTAAATGTGTGCTAATGACATAACAGTATCTTAATAGGACCAAAGCAGACAGTTTATACATTATGCATTGAACAAAATTATTTGCAGGGAAAAGGTCTGTTTTTTTTTTTTAAATAGTCTTCAACTTGAAGATTAAAGCCTAGCGTACATCGACATTGCAACTGGAAGCAACTGGTGTTTCCGGCAACTGTAAGCAACTCGCGGCAACTGGGAGCAGCTGATCAGTTGCTTAAAAAGGTTGATGTGCGCACACTTGCAACTACTGGAAACTGGAAAAATCCCAGTTGCCGCGAGTTGCACATGTTCTACTTTCTGGCAACTAGTTGTACCCAGTTGCGGTCAGTTGCGTCGATGTACGCGTACTTGCAACTAGTTTCTGTCAGTTGCACGTGTGTGTCTGAATACGTGCGTGCACATCGACAGCAACTGCAAGCAACAGTTGCTGCCAGTTGCAAGGTCAATGTACTCTAGGCTTTACCGAGTTGCCGTGTCGATGTGTGTGCTCTGAAAACTGGATGTTCTCAGTTGCCGCTAGTTGCGCAACTGATCAGTTGCTGTCAATGAGCGCGCTACGCACACATCGACAGCAACTGATCAGTTGAGTTGTTTCCAGTTGCAATGTCGATGTACGCTAGGCTTAACACTGTACAAATTATAAGTTTATCCAAGATGGTAAAAATCTGTAGCTGTTTTCGAGACATAGGAATAAGGTGTCTAGTTTTTCCTGTAAAATGTTGAATTTTATAATGTTCATGCTGTGCATTATGTTGTTTAAAAGTACCAGTTGAAACTAAATAGACCGCATGGAATAGCCGCCATCTTGTGGGGCAGTTTCTTTGTTCCTTGAGGACATGCATTGTTGTACATTTTGTTAAATAACAAATGTTTCCCTACAAGATGGCAGCTATTCGATACAGTCTATTCGAAGACAAGTGGATACCTGTTGCACATTCACATTACACAGTTTCCCCAATGTATAAATGTTTAGTCGGGCAACTGAGCAAAGTAACAATACTTTCTTGAGGCAAGTCGGGAAATATAATTTACACGTAGAGTTACAAATAAAATTGGCTATTTTGTGACTTTGATTGAATTGTGCAGGTTTTAGAAATCTATGAGTCTAATAACCTCACAAGGCTGTTTGTTCTCTCGATGTCACGTATGGCTTAATGGTGAGGGTGTTTGGACGAGCCGTGATGAGTGCTAATGCCTTGTTAACGACGAATCTCTCCCATGTAATCATTCTGTGATAGGGGAGAAAGATAAATGGTCAATAAGTTAGTAGTTCCATTTTCAGAAGAATAATAATGGTATGGACTTCTACCGCGCACTTATCGGGGAAACCCCATCAAGGCACCTACACTATCATTACCCCTGATCATAGGGCTCCATTAAATCACTCCATATACCATCTCAGCTTCCTTGGGAGTATACAGCCCCGGCTGCCTATCAGGCGCTCAATGGCTAATCAAACACATCAACTTTTTCTAATCTCTCAGGTACCCATTTTGCTCCTGGGTGGAAAGAAGCATTGCGTGGCAAAGTACCTTGCTCAAGGGTACATGCACCATGGATGGGCCGGACCGGGATTCGAACCCACTACCTTTGGAACTAACCAAGGTTTTGAATACGATCCACTAGACTGCTCCGCTGCAGCCTGTGTCTTGCAATATTGCTTTATTTTATGTTGGGAATCATATGAACAACTCTGCTGCAATCTTTATGGAGAAAGGGGAACTCGCCTTCCATTGTTCCCCCATTGTGTCTCAAACATCCAAGGAATTCGTTTCAGGTTTTAGGAAGAGTTCCTCTTGCTTTGTTCTTTGTGATTTTGATTTTGTCTTTCTGTAAATTTGTCCTCTTGCTATTTTGTTCTTTTCCTGTTGTTTTGTCCTTTTTTTTAATTTTGGCCCTTTTGGCCGCCCATAGAGTTGATGCTGTGAAGCCAATTAATACTTACTTGTTACATTCCTGTGACCAACTCGACCTTTCAAAAGAATGCATCATTTCATCTGTTTCATGTAGCCTGCGGATCAAATGAGAAAACAAATTGACAATATTTAGATAAACCTACATTGTTTCAACCCCCGCTCACTGAGCCAAATTCAAGGTGTAGGCATTGGACTCACCCAAGAGCACGTAGCCAACTTCTGTAAGCCTGTTCCGATTCACCAACTGTAATCATGCCGATGTTGGAATTGTCCAACATTCTGAAATACTTGCGCAGTTTTGTAATTTCCTTCAGTTTCAGATGGCCGATGAGTTTGCTCTGAAAGGAACGAACAGGTACAAAGAACACTTTATAATGTTAGTTATATGGAACACTCATTTTATGTGATAGTTCCTTCATTTTTTGAAATGAATCTTTCCACGGTAAAAGGGGCATTTTGGAAACACAGACCATATTTTCCAGAAAATACCTTTGTCTGGTCTGAAAATAAAAGAAATAAGTTTAAGTGTTCTGAAGAGATAACTTAGGCCCAAAAAGGGTTACAAATGACAACATGCATTTCTAAAAAATCCTGTGTACAAATGTCCAATATACGCTCAAAACCGGGACGGACACTTGTTACATTTTAGGCCGTACAGTCAAACCTGACCTGGGGTTCTCGTCGTAAAATTTTGATTGATTCCACCATGGCATAATCTCCCCACGTCACAACTCCGTCACTGTCACAATCGTACTCCTGAAACTGTAAAAAAAAATAAAATACATGTGTATTTTATCACATTTTTGAAATACCTAAAACAGAAAAACCTTGAGAGTGAAGTTACATCTATGAAAAATAACTTTTCTCTTTTATCAAAGTAATCATTCGAGCAGTAATTTCTTTAAAGGTGACTGGTTTTTAACAAACAAAAAGTCAAAAATTTGATTTTCTAGTAAAACTTTACCATATCTTCCCACTCTCTCATCTTTGAACCAGGCATGCTCGTGTTGTTTTCTTCTTCATATTTAGCAAATTCATACTCCATAATGTCGGGTAAAGTTATAGCAGAATCTGGGGAACAAAAAAGTAAGATAAATCAACAATCTGGTCCAACTGGTAAAAACTGTATTTGTATTTTAAAATAATTGAGTTGGTGTTCAGGTGTAGCAGGTGACTCAAAAAGGCTGGACACTCACACAAAGCAATGCCACTGTTGAAGCTTGATCGAAACAGGTGTGGTTTCAGACTGTGACCTATGGAATTGGGAGGACTTGCAGGGCCTTGTAACATTTTTTGAAGCCTTGTTTACAATATCAATGTCTATGTATTTGACAATGTATTATGATTTGTCAGCCACTGGAATAAGCACAGTAATTTAGTTGGTCATTTGGGCTTTTAATTAATCAATTTTATCAATAGATATTTTCAATTTCTATTTCTAATTCTAATTCTTCATGGGTTTCCTCACGCTTGTGGGGTACCGTGGCCGAGTGGTTTGGGTCATTGACCCGCAATCATGGGTGAAAACTTGGGGTTGCGGGTTCGAATCCGGCTGCGGTACCTGTGCCCTTGGGCAAGGCACTCAACCACACTTGCTCCATCCTTCGGAAGGGATGTAAAGCCGTTGGTCCAGTGTGTTAGGTAATGGTAACGCACTCTAAAGATCCCAGAGCATTCTTTCGTGAAGAGCCAGGGGATTCCCAGGTGTCTCTGGCCATTTCTAATTCTAATTCTTCATGGGTTTCCTCACGCTTGCGAGTGACAGTGCAATGAGCACTATTGAGGAATCCTTGGTATGAATACCAGAAAGAAATAATAATAATAAAAATAATAATAATAATAATAATAATAATTTTCCCCTACCTCCATCAGTGTCATATCTGTCAAACTGAATCATCAGCTCACTTATATTGTCCATTGAGATGAGGTCACTCAGTGTTTCCTGTAACAATACAAACAACTTTTAGATTTTCATTAACAACAGAAGGTATAGGACCAGTAAGGGGGCAGGGCCATGTACCATGCTGGGTATAGACCCTTTGCACTGGTGGCAATGTTAGAGGGCAGGTTTTCTAATGTACTCATGCATGATGTACATAGTGACAATATGATTGCCCACTAAGATGGCCGCCATATGCAAAGAGTCTATATGTTGACAATCGGACACGCAACTTACACAATCAGGACAAGTCCAGCCAACCTCTGTGTCGGCATTCTCCATAGCCTGGGATGAGTTGGTGTCCAGCCCTAAGCCTCGACCAATCAGGCATCCATGATGGAATGGCCGCCCACAAACGCGGCATAAAAACACCGTGTCACGCTTGTACATCCGGCAGATTTCACATGGGTCCTCGGATTCCAACTTTTGGAGAAAAAAGGAAAGACCAAAACTTGATTATTAGTTATTGATTTATCACAGTAGAAGGCTGAGTATGAAAACTCCTATAGAGCTTCTGCACCGGCACCCATGACAGGGGCAGGTTTTCTTATTTAAATGACAATGGAACCACAAAGCACCTACTCATGCTTGACACACAGTGACAATGTGACTGTCCCCTGTCATGGCCGCCGTGCAAAGGCTCTATTCAAACCACTCTGATAACACAGCAGGGGCGGATCCAGGAATTTTTCCAGGAGGGGGTTTTGCCACCAGGGAGGGGTTTTGCCCATCAGATTTTTATGTCTGCTTGTTTCGGACAGACGGACACGCAAAAAATGCATTACATTATATTTTTTGGTGTCGGAGCAGGGGGAGGTTTTGACCCCCAAAACCCCCCCTCTGGATCCGCGCCTGCACAGCTAGCTTCTGATCTTGCATTCCCAGGCTAAACTGAGTTTTCTCTTCAGGGCTCTCTTATAAATGCTATGCATGCATGCATCAGGGTTCAGGCACTTGGTTTCAAGACAAGAAAGAATAAATATCTCACACAATGTCTTCCTTTTGTACCTGCTCAAATACTGCATCATACTTGAGTTTTCCATTCCAGTCATCCAAGTTCAAGGCTTCCGAGACTGCTAGATTCTTCAGCTCCTCCTCCCGAGCTTGTTTCTTTTCTTCTTGTTCAGACAGAGCTCGGAGTGCCACTGGGGCCATATCAGGTTTGGCTCTGTTCATAACAAGAAATCATTCTTTAAAATGTTACTTTGATCTGACAAAGTTTGACAATTAATATTATAAGCACCTTCAGAAAAGAGCATTTTCAGAGCAAAATGTTTTAACTACTTTTCACTTTGTCAAGTGGTCAGTTGATCAAATGGTCAACTTAAATCCCGGGCAATTCCAAAATGAATTTAATACTTACCAAAGCAAAGGAAACAGACCACATAACCAGGCTGCTGCAGCCCCCTGTTTTAACTTAGGCCGATAACAAATGTGTGTTTTTGTTGTTTGTATTTAAATAAGTCTGACCTGGAATAATTAGGCCTAACTTTGAAAAAAAAAACAGATGATTTTTCTTATGCCTTTATTCTTTGAACAAAAATGCAGTGAAAGCTTCTTCCGGGATGCAACATAATTGAGAATATTAAGCTGCTTTTGCCTGAAATCTGGGTGATTCTCCTTTTTTAAGGCTGCGGTAAAATTAAAAAGGTAGGCCTATCCCGTCATCATGCCAGTCGCTTTTCGCACACTCACACTAGTTTATAGTCACACTCAGAAGAAAAAGCCAACTTTTGAGATGACGATCGGCCGAAAATTTGATGCGATGTTATGGGTGTTTTTTTCACAGACCAAAGACTTACACTTTAGATAAGAAATTGTTCCATCCTGATGATGTTGAAGGTTCACCACCAGTGTCCGTCGTGCTAGTTTGGTCAGCGTGACAACTGGGCCTCATCGCCCGGATGATCATGCTCAACCTCCCCACTCGTTTGGCTTGCGCTGCCGCTTCGTTCCCGTCACTCACCACATTCACACGTTTCTTTTTCGCTATCACCGCACCCATTTCCAAATCGAAATAAGGGATATCTTATCTTAGTAAGAAAATCTTGATTCTTTCCACAACAAATAAAGTTGTCACGTACCAATTTCAGACACAAACGGAAACAAAAAATGACAATTTTTTAGCCGGGTGAAACTTTTTAGCAATTCAACCAATCAAAAATTGCCGGGAAGTTTTAGATGACATTACACATGCGCATTGACTGCATAGCGCTAAAATTTTCTTTTAAATATTATCGTGCATTTCATGTTTTATATTTCCTTTCAAATTACGGTATGCAGCTCATATAAACCAAAAATGGAAAAGCAGTTGTTTCAAAATAAAACTTTGAACTTTGAATCAGTAAGATTGGTGTTTGAGACTGAAAATAATTTGGTGTTTGTTTTTACACCAACTACAAGACGGTAGGAAATTGGTACAGTGCACAAACAAACGAACCTGTGTCATTTATGTAATGTCCGCCGTGGAGGAAAGACGTGCGTTGGTAGTGCAATGCCCGTCGTCATGACTGTAGTGCGTTTGTTGAATAAAAATACGGTTTTGGTAAAGCATGCAGCCCTAGAAAATTTTCGCATCAGGGGTAAGCCTACAATGAAATGACTCTTGACAGATTAAGGTAAGCATTCTTAGGAAATAATTCCATGCATTGTCAGTGTCTCTTCCAGAGATAGTGTGTCTGTTTTTTACAATCATTGATCATGTACCGGTGTGAAGTTGGTTACTTATTCGACGTTCGACGTTCAATATTCAATGAGGAGCTGTTACTTATTCAACATTCAATAAGGAGCTGTTACTTATTCGACATACAAATGCACAGAATTTGTTTTTTGAAAGGGTCAAATGCCCCACCTTGGGGCATGAAAAACGTGACCAAACCCCCACCTAGTGGATGCATGGGGCAGCGCAGGGGAAGGGGGAGGGGGGACTAATTGATAGGTGCATAAGTAACAGCTCTTTACTGAATGTCGAATAAGTAACAGCTCCTTATTGAATGTCAAATAAGTAACAGCTCCTTATTGAATGTCAAATAAGTAACAGCTCCTTATTGAATGTTGAATAAGTAACAGCTCCTTATTGAATATTGAACGTCGAACGTCGAATAAGTAACCAACTTCACACCGGTTGATCATGTGTGTATCGTAACGTAATCCTATGACTAGTGACGTGAGCGACAATCCTTTGCTTTGGACTCTGTGACTCATCACGATTGTGTGCATTTAATATTTCTGCGTAATGGCTTGATTGTACAGTACAGTGGTGTTGTTAAAAATCATCCATTAATAGCATAGGTAATACATGTTGGCCGGCAAACGTCAAGGTATTAAGTGCGTAGAAATAGGACCGCGTGGATTTAGGGGTTCTGTACTTCTGACGATATAACATTTAAATTGAGATGGTAAAAGGCGTTAATTGTTTTAGTAAATATTGTCATGATTCATTGTCATTTGTCTTCACTTTGAAAGTTTTATTCTTTGAAAATGACAAGTCAGCTGGATGGACATTGCACATTGCCAATTTTGGTTCCAAGCGAGGTCCCAATGCGCAAACCGAGAGGGAACACACAATCATGCGAAATGTGCCCCTAATAAACAATTCAAACGCAAGAGCTCTATTGAGCATAAGTCAATCGATAACGGAAACAATTATCATGTATAATTTATTGAACAAATGTCAGAAATGATGACAGTTCAAAGTAGGGACGTATACATTCATCCTACCCATAAAGTTGTCAAACTTTAAAGGCACAGGCTCGTCAGCAATGCATGCGCATCAAATTTGTGCCACGAAATACGCAGCTCTATGGCAAAGGCATGGAGTTGCGTATTTCGTGGCACGAATTTGGCACGCGCACATTGCTGACGAGCCTTTAAAAGTTTGGCAAAGTACACATCCTCCACAATAAGCCTTTGTTTGTTTAATACTCTATTGTATTCTTTATGTATGGAGTTGTCCAATGCCCGTTTAAATATGCGTTATTAATATTATTGAACTTTTTGCTTAGAATGGCTTTCTCTATCAGTGAACAGCATTGAAGGTCATTTTTCCCAAACAGTATGTGAACTATTACGTATAACCAGGTTCCCAGCTTGTGCGCTGTGCAGTCGGAAAACACATGGTATGAATAGGCTACCGTTCTGAAACCCTGGAAGGTGTCAACATTATTTGTACTGAGATATAGGTTTTGATTAACACCTTCCTATTGTCAAATTGTCAATTTTCTCCCGTACAATAACATAAATCTTTGAATGGACAAAATTCTTGCATGTGATACCTGCTGGTTGGTGCCAAACAGATACAAAAAAATCAGATGGATTGACATTTACATAATAAAATTTTAAAAATCTAAACACAACCTTATAAACAGGATTCAAAATACCCACTGGATCGAGTAAGGTAATTTATTTATAGTAAAAGTCTGCCATTTGGAAAAGACTACTATTTGTTTTCAACTCCAGCAAGTTTTCAAAAAATTATTTGTGGTGTAAAATCTGGCTTATTGCAGCTGTGATAGAAAGTCATTTTGGATTTAGATTTTAATTTTAATGTTTAAAATCTGTGGACGGTTTCAATAATGCAAAATGTTCATGGTTAGTAATAGACTACTAAAGTGAAAACGTGACCCTTTGTGTGTTGCCATGGTTTTTGGGTCTACACTAAAACCAGTGAGCTGTTTCCCTGCGCTATACCAATGGACGTTTCAGATTACCCGCAAATGTTTAGACCCAATTACCATGGCAACCGACGTCACACTTTAGTAGTCTATTGCAATGCAATTAAAATTTCAATACAAAGTCCATCCTATATTGATCCAGCCTAATGTATGTTGATTGTTTTCAATTCAGAGTATTGACAACTGTGCACTTGAACAGGTGTGAGAAATTGATTCGTCTGGTTTGTTGCCATAGTAACAGAGGTTAAGATTGGAATGGATAATGCATGCCAAAAGGGTTGAAGTTTGGCACGACGTGATTGATGAATAATGTGCATTTACAAAATGGTTTGATTGACTTGAACGTGGTAACAATGAAGCACGTGTATGAGTAACCCTCTTGAGAGTATGTTATGTGAGACTACATGGGGCAGTACACATTGTAGATTTCAGGGACTCCAGGCAATAGTGCAAATATTAAAGTCGTGGGAAAGATTCTAAAACTGGATGCATAGGACTTGAATTAAGTCTAACTGAATCATATTGAAGTAAATGATTGACAAAAAAGTCTTCCCTTTAAGTTTAGTTTGTATTTTTGCAAGTGTCTCATCCTATTGTGTCAATGCATAGTTCCGACCTGTCAATCAACCGAACCCGCTGACCAATCACAACAGAGCTAGCAGACAGCGCCCACATAGGTCAAAGTGCATTGCCTCACAAACAAATTGATCGCGATTTTCTGCCGATACGTTGTATGCTGTGTTCCGGGTGAATTTTTGGTTTCAAGGCCGGGCGATTCGCTGTTCAAAGGTAAGAAAGCGAATTGTTATGAATATATGACATCTCTGTATCACTGCCCTTTTACCAAGTGCGTGCTACGGTAACTGTCGACCCTAAAACATGAATACCTTCGAGTTTTCTCCAATGAATCTGTGCTTTCCGTCGAAAGTCCCATTGGTTTGTGCAGTGTATGTGGACATTTTGACGATAGCATGTGAGGCATAGTAACAATATCCAAGGGGGCGGGGTTAATTCGGCAATCTCGGAACTATATGCATTATACCTAGATCCTAAAGGTAATATGTTGCTAAGATATGTAACAGTGCTGTGTAAACTTTGTTCGTATTCTGGTGGCCTTGTGGGTTGGGCTGAGTAACACACATATGCCTTTTTCCGGTTGCACTGTTATTGTATATTAAAATCTATTGAATATTTTCTGGGGCGAAATTCCGATTCCACATGTATTCACAAACACTCCTGGGTTCTTCAGGGCAGACAAAATAAAAATCAGTTTATTCCTTGCAACATGTGTGAAGGGATATTTGCCAGTTATGGCCAAGATATGGGGCAGAAGTTCAGTAGGTTGCAAAGAAATCCCATAAATTGCCCTATGCTTGTCATTTTCTGGGTGTTTCTTAAAACACTGGGGCTGAGTTAACATTTTCAAAAAGGTGATGAAAGCTTAGCAGTGCCAAAGTCACTGACTTGGTGGCAGTGACTCCAACTAAGCTGGGGGTATGTTAGCATGCATGTCAAGTGATATGAGACATGAATCATTGCAGTTCTAAATGTCAGGTGTCTGTTATAAATGTCAGGCGTCCAATGGAGGTCATGGGAATCATGGGCTCTTTGGCACCTGATTTTGGTGCCATTTCTAGTGGAAGTGCCCTTTGCAACAGTTGTAAGTGAACCGCTCTGGCAAAATGCGTCAGATGTCGCACAGTAGGCCAAGTTTTCGTGATCATAACCAGAAATCAGCAGTAGCACCATGTCCATTAAAATGTGAAAATGTAATGGACATTTTGGGCAGTACCCGGATATTACCTGAAATTTCCAGGTACATGTACCATTTGGTGTATCGTGTTTTCATATTTTTAATGATCTTGGATCAGCCACTATTTGTGGTAAAACAAATTCCAGACTGCAGGACATCTGACTCATTTTGTTATAACAAAGGAATTCCCAAGTCTCAAGAATCGTGTTATAAAAATGTTTGACTGTACCACTGTACATATCTCCAACCATTCGGGCCCTGAGGGGATATTTCAAGATATTTATTACACTCTGAAGTTGCATTTTATGGACCTTTTGTGACATTGTCAGCTGGCATGTATAGTCAAATGAGGCAATGTTTGCATTGTGGAAAGCCTATGATTGGCTAGCCAGTGTCTGTCACACCACAGTGATTATTATTACCTGCATGATGAAGGTGTTGGTACATGTTCTGCACATCAATTACTGTGTGGAAAGTGTCAAATTTAATCAGAGTCTTTGTTCTGTGAATGATTAATCGAGCATTTGATGATGGAGCAGTGCATGTACATGTAATCGTGGCTTCGTTGCTGCTTGTAAATTATACATATACATGTATACACATTGCACACTGGACCAGCTGTGCTCCAGGACAACTGTCTGGGATGTCAAGGCATGTACATGGTAACATACAAAGCACATTATAAATCTGTCATTGTGTATAATCTTGCATTTAAGAGGGTTGAGGTTGTTGAATTTCGTGCAGTACTTTTTAAAGTCTTTTTTGTTTTCTGGTGTTTTTAACAGTTAAGGTCTGGGGAGTCGGTCGACAATGGCAGGCTGGGACACACAGAATCCCTCTGCCTTCTACCAATGGAGCCGAGGCCACGCCCCTCTCAGCTATGCCCCTCCTAGCCACGCCCCTCCCAGCCACACACCCAGCAGCCATACTGGCAAAACCCACGATGACTTTGTCTCCAAGTACCTGCGGAATCACACCATGACGTCGTCAACCAGCTGTCCTGACACGACATTGCATCCCACAATGCACCACAGCATTCGATCTGGGCTGGTTCTCACCTCGCCTCCGAAAGAGCGGAGAATCTCGCTAACATACGGACCTTCGTTTTGCAATAAAGACAATCTGGAACACTGTGTATCATATCTGGATCAGGTGAGAGATTTTAATTTTTATTTGGGAGGATTTCCATCCATGCACAATACACGTAAATCAGGCTGATATAATATGAATTCCAAAACTTGTGTAGTGAGTGCAACAAGGTGTTACATTTTTTAAGACATTCTAAAAAAGAACCGACATGCCAGCAGTGTTCGAATTAGCACTGGTCCGTTGGCCAAATGACAGTTGAAATTGTCTCGGGCCAGTTGGAAAGCCTCCCCAAATGGTCCGGCTGGCCAGTTGAAATAAAACAGACACATGCCGTAACTCACACATTGTTTTTTTTAAATGCATTAGATAGGATATTATCATACAGTGCCTACTTTTAGAGAAAATTGAATGGAAAATCTACCCAATTTGTGGTTAATTCAAACAACTGGCTAAAAAAATTGAACCAGGCCACTTGAAATGCCGGTGGGCCAGTAAAAACTTAAGCCAACTGGCCCTGTTGGCCAATTGGGAAAAAAGTTAAAGGCAAACACTGCAGGAGATTCAGGTGGTATTCCCTGTACTTTAATTTGACTAAAAGTGTGTTCCCATGAGACTTTCTTTTCCGCTACCTTGCGGGAAGTTACAGTGACATTGCGGGAACATAATTCCTCTGCAGGCTTATGTTGTTTTTACAGGGCAAAACTGTTCTCAATGGACTAAAATACAGTTCTGTTTAATTACCGCGGCTGAGCGGAAAGTTTTTGTGGCCCCTCGATCTCGGCCTGTAAGTTTTACATCGTGGCCGCTGTAAATTGACAGGGACGTTAGTTCTCTGTGTGTCCCCATTGGACTTAATTTTGTAATTCTACCTCACGACCACGGTAGTTTAACTAAAAATAGTCAAATGGGAACACCACTTAATCTGTACTTGGCAGCAACATAAAGGCATTTCCATTTGCTAAAAGGTGTTTTCAGCTCTGTAGCGACATTGAATTTGTTCCATCCCTTTAAGCTGCTGCATGTTCTGACTTGCAACTCGGTCAAAGTACCGACAATTGAATAACTGTACTAGAAGGGCTCTCGTATACCCACAGTGAAACTCCAATGTACTTCCTGTGGTTTAGTGACGCAGACTACCATCATATCCTATGCCCCTAATCATTTCCTCTCCAAAACGTGTTCATATAGGTGTAGTGTATTTCCCTTGGTCAAAATCCAGTACATATCTTAGGCCAGATGCTCTCTTACCGTATTTCAAACAAGCTTTCTCCATCGGCGATTCTGACTCGGAAATCTAAGAAAGCATCAGTGATGTACACTTCACTTCCCTAATGCTACAGTCACACGGTCAAATACGTATGCTGCGGATTTTTTATATGTTTTATCCGCAGAAAATCACTTAAAAACTGCGCAGAAAAGTTAAATTAGCCATGAAATACGGATAATTGCGGGTGAATTACGGACATTTACGTCTAAATGAAAAACAATTGCGGCAGGTGACATCTAATTTTTACGGATAGTTTACGGAGAGTTACGTATATTACGGATAATTACGGATGCATTGCGGATTTTTTACGGATTTTTTTTTCCGCGGGAAATATTTTGAGATTTTCAAAATATTTCTGCGGATCCTGGCGGATTAATTACGGATCCATTACGGATAGATACGGATTCTGCGGATTTTTTACGGACAAAAATCCGCAGCGTCCGCAAGATCCGTATATGACCGTGTGACTGTAGCATAACATAGTGACATTTTGACAAGTCCCTGAAGAGCTTGCTCAAATGTTGAACCAAGCACAGTTTTGAATTAAGCATGGTTAAATGTATTGGTTTTTATCTGTGATGGGAATGAATTCTTAAGGGAAGGGACAACACTTTAATTTGAGCTTTGTTAATTTTGTTAAGCAAGTTTGATTGTTTTTGAGATGTTTCTGTAAAAATACATATACAGTAAATGTTTTTGCCAAAAGCCAACAACATTTATTAAGATATCAGTCATGCCGGCAAATGTTTGGTTTCGGTGTGGGTTAAAGTTACAGTATGATTTCTGTTTAGTTGGTGTGTCATTTTTGTACCAAATCATATTATAATTTACTGCCACTACAACTTAGATATAATTACCTATAAATAAATATTGAGGCATTCCCTAAATAAATATACATCGACGTCAGCGTTGAAAAATTGCTTTTGATATCAGGCTAGTTATCACAAATGGCAAAGGGCATTTGGCTGTGCAGTATTTACAGTTGTTTCTCTTGTCAGATCCCTTAGTGCTGCCAAAACATTTGTCATTACCGAGTACTGCCAAGGGCGAGTTTGTGAAATTATTCTCATAACTGGTGTCTTAAATGCATCTTGTACTAGATATTTATTATTATTATTATTATTAATATTTCTTTCTGGTATTCATACCAATGATTCCTTAATAGTGCTCATTGCACTGTCACTCGCAAGCGTGAGGAAACCCATGAAGAATTAGAATTAGAAATGACCAGAGACACCGGGGAATCCCCTTGCTCTTCACGAAAGAATGCTCTGGGATCTGTAGAGTGCCTTACCATTACCTAACACACTGGACCAACCACTTTACATCCTTCTGCATATAAACAGTAGTATTAGATTATTGGAGAATTTAACTGCCAATTTTCAGTAATAGATTGTAATAGATTGTTGACATGCAAATTTGAAAACATGATTCATTTAGTATTGATTGATTTTACCGGAAATCCCACTATAAACAATCCCAGCCTTTTACCAATCTTTCGGTTAAATCTACTATAGGTAGTAGTCTGCCAACAAGTGATTGATCCAAACATAGTGCTGATCACAGTGCCGATACATGAATTGATGAATTAATGAATTGATGAATTGATGAATTAATGAAATAATGAATTGATGAATTGATTATTATTGATTGATTTGACAGGAGATGACAGTACTAGGATTCCCTTCTCTGTATACCTCTGATCGCGGTACGTCCGGGGCATTCGATATCGTGCAATTAGTCAACTGCTGTTATGAGCTCACACAGAGACATCAGCAGCATGTACGCAAACGGGAGGAACTGGAGGCTAGGTGAGGTCTAGAACCCAGTCTTCGTTAACCCTTGAAATGCATAGAGTCATGCACAGAGTCATCGCAGACTAAGGTTATCTTAGGTCATAATACTGGTCGGCACATTTTATTGCTAAACACAATTTTGCAGACAATATTTTATTTCACATACTACATTCATTTCAAAGAAAATTAGTTTATTAGCTTTGTGATGTGTTCTTCAGCAAGGTACTTTACCATTAGCAACTTCTCCCCACCAGCATTAAATGACGATGATAATATGGATTTATACCGCGCACTTATCGGGAGAAACCCCATCAAGGTGCCTACACTATCATTATCCCCATCATAGGGCTCCATTAAATCACTCCATATACCATCTCAGCTCCCTGGGGAGTATACAGCCCTGGCTGCCTTAGGCACTCAACAGCTAATCAATTGCATCAACTGTTTTTGATTAGCCACTGAGCACATGACATGCAGTCAGGGCTTTATACATGTACTCCCAAAAAGCTCAGCACGTTTAAGAAATATTAGTTGAGCTCAGTGACCTGGGGTAATAACTAATAATGTCAAGTTAATGCCTTAGACACCATGCACAGTAGATATGTGCTCTGTATAACAGACGACATCACAGGAACTTAAATACAACTGTTTGGTTCCACTTTACAGACAGATGCGCTCCGACTCGGACCTAGAGCACCTGCAGGGCACCCACGGCCGACTCAAGGAGCGAATAGAGCAACTTGAGAGGGACAACGTGGCTTTGTCTGAAAAAGAACGACAACAGATGAACCAAAATAAGACGCTGGCCGTCAAACTCAAGACCGTACGAGAAGAGGTGAGGTCAGAGGTCAATTACGGAATCTCTTGTCGGCCATGATGATGACCAGTTAACTGGGTTTCTTTGCGAAGTCTTTCTAGGGTGTGAGTTGAAGATTAAAAGTGTGTTTTCTACAATCAAGAAAATGTTGGGGGAAAATGGAAAGCCCCAGTACAATTTGTGAAGAGTACTTACAACTGAGATTTTTTATTGTACAGTTTTGTGGAAAAGATAACAAAAAAGGTAATCCCCCGACCGAGGGTAGACTTATTAGAATTAATCTTTCTCTGGTAGCACAAATGCATATTGCCTTGTACATTTCTCGATGAGAGAATGTAATTTGTTTTCTTAACTTTGTTTTTATTTTTGAATTTCATGCTTCTAGTTGAAGAAGCTCGAGGGTATCGTCAAACATCGAGACACGCAGTTTAAACACGACTTGAAGAAGAGAGAACGGGAGGCAAATAAGATGAAGGAAAGGATTCACCAGCTTCTTACCGATAAGAACCAGGAGAGAAGAATAGGTAAGGGGTGTAGCGAAGAGGAGGGATGGGTGGGGTGTAAGGGTTAGGGTGGGGTGTAAGGGGTAGGGTGGGACATCAGATCCACTGAGCCTCATGGAAATCGTTGGAAAGTGTCATATCCTAAGAGTGCTCTGAATAAAAAATATATCGTGAATGTTTTGTTAGATTATTTCTCATGATATTTGTCGTAGGCATGGATATTCTAAACTCGCTGCAGAGGGCAGACGGAAAAAGAGCTACGTGGAAAACAGGAAAAACTGGTACAAAGTAAGTGGAATTAGAGCGATTTATTACTAACAATTTTTTAACTTTGTCCTTAAAATGAGAACTTTTTCTCATGATTCTGCAAAGTCTTAGATTCTCATCTTTACCGTTTCCCTCCTTCAAGACACGAGGAGGAGATGTATCGTCTGATCATCACCAACTACGAAGAGCGACAGAAGGAAATGATGCTTGAGAATCAAGTCCTGCGAGAGTCCCTCAGCAACATGCAGAAAGAGTTAGTGGATCTGCTAAACCGAAGGGGAGACACGGCACTGGTGAGTAAAAGGCTTTGTGGATAACCTCTGCCACTCAGTGGTGTCTGTAAGGTCTTATGTCCTTGTGGTATTTTGCACCAAACTTGTGTTACTATATGGGTCTGTCCACAGTAATGGGGTACATTTCTGTAACATTCAAGATCTTAGGTCCCAGTTCACTTTAAATTAACAAGCTAAACTGAGGAAATAACTTTTTCACCAAGGAGTAAGAAAAATAGTCCTACAACATACATTTGTGAAAACCTCATGCACAAATTTTCCTATTACGCATGTAACAAAAACAGAAAAAAATGTCACAAAATTGTCTGTCCACGTTACCTACGTAATAGGAAAATTTGTACACTTGCTTTTCAAAAATGTATGTTGTGGCAGCAATTTCTTACCTTTTTTGGCAAAAGTTATCTCCTGAGAACAAAACAAGGACATTTTTTTAATTCTGAGATAAACTAAAGACATCTGAATAGAATTATTGACTTATTTTTCAAATGTACCCCATTACTGTGGACAGACCCATATGTTAATTGGCTGGATTGTGGGCTCAAATTCTGGCCATCACTGGTCGTGGTATGTGCTCTTGAGCAAGACAGTTTATCGTACTTTTATCTAGAGGAGCTAAAAGAGAATTTGGCCCAATTTCTAAATCATGACCCAATGACAGGTTGCTTGCATAAAAGAGCTCTGAATAGAGCATAAAAAATTGTACAAGCTGTCGTATATACTAACCATGTTTAGTCACTGTGCTGCCTGAAACAACCCTGCCTATTACACCCAGTTGACCCCTTTCGAACAAGTGCGAATATGCCATTGTGGAAGCGATGTGCATGAGCATTGTGTGTAGTGGGCGTAACGCGGTTTAATTCACCAATGGGAGCCTTATAGTATAGCGCGTTACGCATGCTATGGACACACACAACGCGCACGCACATAGCTTCCACAATGACGCGGCATTATTTGACTCCCAAAATGACGTCATTGGCACAAGCTCAATAGTGCCCCAGCAATCTATTTAGTTTCTTCAGTGAATAAATACAATGTACATGTATTATAATATAACACTGTTGGTAATAGGCTAAATTGATGTTATATTGAATATGCCTCGCAGCTGTCCAGTCTGAATACCAACAGCGACAATGATGACGATGCGACGTCGGTGGACGACTCGTCGGTTGACGAGTTGAGTCACGGTCACTTCCAGATGCCGTTTGAGATGGTACGAGAAGGCATCGAGACCAGTCTCAAACAGAAATGGCAGAAACTACGAGAACGCATCCAACGCATGGAGAAGGAACAACAACAACAAGTGCGTTTACAAGAGGGGTGTGACAAAGGGGTGTGGCTTTGTGAGGGGGAGGGAGGGGGTGTATAGAGAAAAGTGCTTCAAGTTCATTAGAATTGTTTTAGATTATTAATAATGGTGGATTCTTGTATAGCACACATGTCTACGCTGGTGCTGTTGCCATTATTACCGCCGCGATATCTATATTAAGTACCATTTTACATGTTCACAAGAAAATAATTGACCTATTCAAAAGAAAAAAAGCACAGAATAAAATTTGGTACAATAAAAGTAATTTTACTCACAATTTTCTTGCACCCTGCATTTACACAATTGATCACGTTCAAATGATGTCACTTCCTACAAATTGCCACATGCATCATGATTTTGAGCGTATTTTTTTGTGACGCGCATCGGTTGCGCCGTATCTCGAACAAATTTCGAACAACACGCGCGTGTGTTTGGAACATGTTCCAGCATGTGCGTGCGCGTAGTTTATGGTGTTAATATGCAGTAGCATTTTTTCCTACGAAGATGGCGTCTGTGAACGTGATCAATACAAACTTACAATCGGAATTGTTGCATTTCTTGCAACTTACTCATGATAATCTAATTGTACCCAGCAGCAGCAGCAGCAGCAGCAGCAACTGGCTGTAAGCAGCGGCGAGAACAAGGAGAATGCTGGCGGAACCAACAGCGTCGACAGCAGCCGTACCAACAGCCCATCAGGCTCCAAGCCACAGATCTTAGAAGGAGAGGTCACAAGACTCAAGGATCAAGTCAAGATGTATCATGATATCATTGAGCAACAAGAGCAAGTTTTACAGGTCGGCGCTTGAATGTCACTTTGGAAATGAACTAGCAAGAATCCAAGATTGACCCTTTTTTTGGTGTACGGGTCTTTCTACAAATTAGGGGTCCAAAAGTGTGACATTTGGTGTCCCCCGTTACACCTGATATGTGTTATTTTTCGTACAAAAATCATTAAAATGGCTTTTAAACCATTTTGTATGAATTGTACTTTATGTACTCACTCTTTGAGATGGAAAATATTTAAAGAATGTGTCCCGAATTTACAAAAACAAGATGTAAAATGTAACGGGGGACACCAACGTTAGACCCCTAATTTATAGAAAGACCTATACAGATTACTGACTAAAGATCCTGTTTCACATTCCCGGTGTTGCGTCCCAGTATGCCCCCGGTGCGTCCTTGTGTTTAACAGTCAACCACGGTTTTGGCTTCAAACCGGGATGACTTCCTGATCTCACGATCATACCAATGATAATAATAATGATAATGGTGGATTCTTATATAGCGCACATGTCCACCCTGCAGGGTGCTCCTGGCGCTGTTACTAATATTACCGCTGCCATCAGGGAATCACCAGAACCATTTCGCTTTAACTAGGTGGCTGCTGGCCAGGCGCACAACCCTATCAGCAGTTAGATTGTGGCATTCCCCCTAACAGCTTCCCAAATATCGCTTGGGTTGACGAGGCAACTGGGATTAAGTGCCTTGCCCAGGGACACGGACACGTTGGTCGAAGTGGGGCTTGAACCCGCAACCTCTGATTGGGAGTTCCGCTTCATACCCACTAGACCACACGCGCTCCCATAGGAATGCCAGGAAGGGAGCCGGGAAGCCTAAGGGAAGTCCAATGCCCCCAAGAAGCAACAGCAGTGTGCCGGCTTCGATAGGATTGTGCACTAGGGGCCCCCTACGGGCCACTACGGCTATGCCGGTGGCCTAGGGGTCCACTACAGGCTCTAGTAGGGTTCTGCTAGGTTTCACTACAATTTCAATTTCTTCCCAGTTGATCACAGCAAAGTATTGCACCCAAAATTCTACCGAGACACGTTGCCGATTAAAGACTGTTGGTAAGGATTGACTACGGGTCACTAGGTTCGAGTACGGCCTGGCTAGGTTTGACTACGGTCTGACTACGAAGTCCAATCGTAGACCCACCGGGTCCCAATTCACGTTGTGCTCTTTTTCCCCAGTCTGTGCAGGACACCAACATGGACGACAGCCTGTTAGGTCTATTGAAGGACTCTCAGTTCCTTGAGGAGAAAGAAAGTATTGCGGAGGAGAAGAGGATGTTTTATCAGCAGAAAGCTACATTTGAGAAGGAGCGAAGAAGCTTTACTGATGCTGCCATTAGACTGGGCCATGAGGTAAACATCGGTGAAATAAGTTAAAATTTACCGTCAGGTGGGATGGAAGATGATATTTGAATCTTGCAATGGACCTCTCTCAAATGACGTCACTTCCTACAGATTGCCACGTGCATCAGGATCTTGAGCGTAAATGTTTGTGACACGCATCAGCTGCGCCGTATTTTGAACAAATATTGAGCAACTCGTGTTCGTATTTTCCACGATGTGCATACGCATACCTGATGTTGTTTAATACGCAGTTGTATTTTTCCTACGAAGGTGGCCATCTGTGAAAGTGGTCCTCCACGTTGAATAAGATGAGACAAACCATGTGTTTAATTTTTAAACTCCACTTAAATAAAACATTTAGGGGCGTATCTAAATTGATCTCTGTAGGGCTTGCTAAGCTCACGTGATAGCCAATCCCAATCAGTGTGAAACAACTGCACTACCGTGATTCGAGACCACCAGTTGGCTTCATAGCTCAATTGGTAGGGCGTCTGCACATTAAGCAGAAGGTCCGCGGTTCAAATCCCAGTAGAGCTAAGTTGCTTTTCACTGCACCCAGATTTCCCAAACTCATATGGTCATTTGTCAACATTTGTATTAAATAAAACATCTGAATAATAGGGTACTAAAGTGAAAATGTCATCTATTATGTTTCTAAGATCATCTACACTAAAACCAGTGAACTGTTTCCCTGCGTTTCAGGTTATGAGCAAATGTTCAGACGGACCCCAGTTACCCTTGTACATGTAACTGACGTCACACTTCTATTTTAGCCATTCTCTCACTGTCCGATTACGGACAATTTCACTGATTAGTTTAAATTTTCAAATACATTTACTAAGCTTTGTAAAATGTTGTTCATTTCAGAGAAAAAGGTTTGAAGAAGAGCGTGGTAATTTCCTTCAGCAGCAGTTGATGCTAAGCCCAGGCACCCAGGGCACGTCACCGCCACTTAGACCTCCCAAGTCAATCAATACATCAAGCAGTAGGTGTCTCAAAAAATGTTAAAAAATGAGTCCGCTATCGCATAGTGGGGTACCGTGGACGAGTGGTTTGGGTCATTGACTCGCAATCATGGGTGAAAACTTGGGGTTGCGGGTTCGAATCCGGCTGCGGTACCTGTGCCCTTGGGCAAGGCACTCAACCACACTTGCTCCATCCTTTGGAAGGGATGAAAAGCCGTTGGTCCAGTGTGTTAGGTAATGGTAACGCACTCTAAAGATCCCAGAGCATTCTTTCGTGAAGAGCAAGGGGATTCCCCGGTGTCTCTGGCCATTCCTAATTATAATTCTTCATGGGTTTCCTCACGCTTGCGAGTGACAGTGCAATGAGCACTATTGAGGAATCCTTGGTATGAATACCAGAAATAAATAATAATAATAATAATATACTAGGTTGAGTTTTCGTGCCAATAACAAGAAAGCTGGGCCGCGTTCCAAACACGCGAACATTGCAAATGTTTGCAACGTTCGCCAACATTTGGTACCCAGTTTTTTATAGACGCGTGCACAAAGACTAACCTGCGGCGAATGGTTGCAACGTCCGCGTTGCTGACATTTCACAAAATAATTCAATGTGATGAAGCTCAAACCAGTGATTATGTCAAAAACTTTTTGCTGCTTATGGTCGCAAAAAAGTGACTCCATACTCTGTGACATCAGACTCCTTTTTGCATTTTTATGCTAATATCAATCTACATATTCATGAGCAAGGATGCGATGTTACAGCAGACACTCACAGGATTATCCCATTGAATTTTGCACAAAAAATTTGCCCCTGTTAACTAAATTTTCATGAAATTTTTTTCAAGCCTTTGCATTTATTGATTTCTATAGGTCCATCAGGCTTTCCGTCTGAACTCAACACACCATCAACTCCGCCCAAGGACAGGACCCCAATTGGACAACGAACGGTCATCAATACTCCAACAACAGTAGAGCTGTACCGCGCCTTGAAACTTATCCCAGATCGAGGAGAGTGTATCAACTCGTAAGTTGCCAATATTTCTTGTTTGATCTTTCACCTTTTAGGAATTGTTATAGACCCTTTGCACGTCGGCCATCTTAGGGGGCAACCACATTGTTACTGTGTGTCATGCATGAGTAGGAACTTTGTGTATCTATTGTCACATGATTTACTGTAAGGCACATCATAAGTGACGCTGCAAGCCGACCTATTGTAGTTTGTAATGCATTTTAAGAGCAGTTATGTTATCATTCCACATGCGCAACTCTGTTTTTTTTTGCATTGACTATTTTGATTATTTTGAATTCAGTTCAAGAGAGAGTCTACATGCACCCAGCTACTACTCCGACACAGACCGGTCTGGCGCCAGTACCCCACGCTCGGGGGCCGCCACTCCTCGTTCAGTATGCAGTCAAAGTAGTACTACAGGCACCAGACGAACCAAACCGACGAATAGCAGCGGTGTGGCAACGCCAGGCAAAAATAGCAGCAGGTCTGAGGAACGCAGACGGAACACACCGCATCATGGACATCGCGCTAAAAAAGGTGACACTGGAAAGACGTAGTGACGAAGAAAAAGAAAATATTGAATGTATGTTAACATTCCTCAGGTATTCCTGTGATGCCAGTTATTGTGGTTAAACTTTACTAAAGAGTGACTTGGCTATCAAAATTATCGAGAATATTGCTAATTGCTTTTAAAGTGAGTACAAGTGTATAAAGGAATTAAAAAATATTTAAAAATTAATGTTTGCAAAACAGAATGCCTTTTGGCTCGGCTAGCTATCAAAATGTCCGAGAACTATCAAATTTTAAGATTAGCTCACATTTTTAAGATTAACTCACGTCATCTTTTGTTAGTTGCCTAGGCAATGGTTTTACACAAAATCACTAAACCGTGTCCCTGTGCTTTTGCATTGGTACTTTTTTCCGACGGCCATGATGTTTAGAGCCAATTACCATAGCAACCACGTCACACTTCAGCTGTCTATTGCGCAAAGTGAGTACGAGTGTATAAAGGCATAAAAGATATTTAAAATTAATGTTTACAAAACCGAAAGTCATTTGAGACGATTATCTAAATTATTGCTAAAAAATGTTTAGAGTTAACGCGGAATGTGAGTATGTGCATGTAACTTTGACATTGTAGCTTTTAAGGCCAATGCATAGTTCCGACCTGTCAATCAAGCCGAACCCGCGACCAATCACAACAGAGCTAGCAGACGGCGCCCACAAAGGTCAAAGTGATGCAATCATCACAAACAATCCGCGATGTTCTGCCTATATACAGTTTGTATGTTGTATGCGCCAGTGACCGGGTGAATTTTGGTTTTAATGTTGTGCGATTCGCTGTTCAAAGGTAGGAAAGCGCATTTTTATGAAAGATATGTCACCCCTGCATTACTAGCCCTTCGCTCAGTGAGTGCTACGGTAACTGTCGACCTCAAAACATAAATACCTTTGGGTTTTCTCCAATGAATCTGTGCTTTCCATGCCGAGTCCCGTTGCTTCGTACGTAGTCTCGCCATTTTTTTGCGATGGCTTGTGAGCACATAGCAACAATATCCAAGGGGGCGGGGTTAACTGGGCAATCTCGGAACTATGCATTACCTTCATTTTATCGAGTGTTTGAGGTCAAAGTTGAAGTCTAAATGGAGAAAAGTCCAACGATTGAGGCTGAGATGATTCCAGAGAAAAACATTTTGATTGAGATTCGAAACCAAAGCAGACTTTTGTAACATGAAATCCCTAAATTTCTTTGCATTTTTCAATTTCAAACATTGGTGCTACATGTGTATCAGAATTTTAAAGGTTGCGGTTGGAAAAGACCTCTTTACAATGCACAGTGTGATGATTTTATCCTTACTGGGAATGGAAATGCAAAATTTTTCAAGCCGTGTGTGCCTTTAAAATTTTCCAAGGTCTGATTTTCGGCAAGTTTCTTTAAGAAATGTATATTAAATGCAAACAACGAGCTAATATTACGTCAAAGCAAACAGGACACTAATTTTTGAATTTTACTGTTTGTTTAATTGTTTCACTGTATTTGACTTTTGGATGCTGATGATGGCCTCGGGATTACGTTAATGGTGATCCACAAGAATTGTTGTTGAAATTATTTATTTAAAGTTAATTGGTGGATTCAACGTTGTGTATGAATGCTGGGGCCCCATCAGTAGCTCACACCCGTTTCATACTGGCGCACCAGAGTCGCGCCAAACTAAATTATCCCAGAATTTTAATTGAGTTCGACGTATGAAACAATTTAGAGCGACTTGGTTTGCCAGAAGTCGAAATATTGACTGTTCCAATTGGTCAGAATGGCTGAAGAGCGACCTGGTTTCAGACGTCGATCTTCAGTGTGCGCATGGCTTGCATTAAGAACTCTGGTCTGAAACCAAATTTTAATCAGAGCGACTCAAAACAATTAGTTCGGCGCGACTCTGGTGCACCTGTATGAAACAGGTGTCACTTGATTTTGTTTGTTTGTCAGATAAATTGTTTGTCAGTAAAAGTTACATTTATTGATTTATTTTGAAAACTTTCAGGATGTGGATCACATTGATTCCTTGACACGGTGTGTGGACAAAAATGTATTAAAAACAATATTTTTGTATTCTTAGTTGGTATGTAATTTATGTCTTCCTGCCATTAATGCAGCAAGATGCTCTACCGGCCTTAATATAATGCCTTAGTTAACGTAAAAATTAGTTGTATATTTTGTTCAAACTCAGTAATAATAATTAAGCTTCGGCACTTATGTTTATTAATAAGTATCTTTCAAAATACTCTGATTGAAAGAGAAAGTTTAGTTTTAGTAATGCAATGTGATTTTCTTCAGTAAAAGGGGCATGGTATTAAACACAAGCCCCCAAATAGACCATATCGAATAGCTGCCATCTTGTGGGGCAGTTTCTTTGTTCCTTGAAGACATGCATGGCTGCACGTTTTGTGCTTACATTGCTGACAATTTAAATATCAAAAGTTGCTGCCCTACAAGATGGCAGCTATTTGATTTGATATATAAGACGACCATATCATTGGGCATTTTCATAATATTTGTACATTTCAGTTCAGCATCTGCACAGTATCCTTAAAATATTTTCTTGACTTGAGATGTAATGTCTTTTGTAATGCTCAATATGCACAGCTTGTATTATTGACAACTTCAGTAAGCTCCATTTATGTCAACTGAATTTTGCACACTTTAATTGCCAGTTTTATTTTTTCCTTGTGGGATAAGATGATTTTTGTGTATATTTTGCCGATTTATAGCAAGTTTATGTCCATTTATATCCATCCCAAAGATGCTCAAGGCGCTCTGACATTATTACCCCTGCTCATTTGGGCTCATATTATTCGTAATCCTTCTTAACTCCCTGGGGAGTATGTAGTCCTGTGCAGCTTATGTGCACAGGGACTAATCAAACATATCACCTTTTACAACCCTACCAGGCCAGGTAGTGATTTACTCTTGGTAAATTATGGCATTTCTGGTAAATGCAATAAGTATATTACACAGCATTAGTAATGGTGAAAGGCAGAAATGCATATAGTCTAGAAATCACACATGGTGTGACTATACAGTGCAATTATAAATGTAGAAATTATGTAAATAAATGCTTATAATATGCGAGGAAACTGAAACTTGTGTCTTGTACTTTTAACCGTGTATTGACAAAACTGGAGTTTTAGGGTCGTCTTGAAATTACATACACGTCAATGAAAGACACACTTAAAAATCACTTTACAAAAACTCGTGCAATTTTAAGATACAACCAATGATTCTGGACATAACCTTTGTTATAATTATAGCATTTTGTGAAGAGACAAAAATTTTACAAATTATTAACTAAAAAACAATCTAAATGTTGATTGTAAACAGCTGTGCTGCCTAGACTGCTGTGCTGGACTTGTTTTAAGCATAATTTAGTCGAACCAGATGAAATAAAGTGTATACGCAACGCAAGAATAAATACTTATCTTTGATGAGCAAAATTAAGCCTAAAGAAAAGAATTTCATACTCGGACGTCACTATTGTTTTTCCTTAAAATTAAAATGACTTAGTAAGCATCAATAACAGAACAATATAAAGATTTTTACTGGGGAAAACTTCATAGTGCAGGATATGCATGTGACGTCCGACTTGTAAATTCTTTCCAGCCGTAATGTAAGTGGAAAATAAAGTTTGGAATTTCATAAATATCCACTAACTGCTGAATTAGAACTGTGAAATGATTATGATGCTCTGTCAAACCATGGAGGTCAAACTAATTAGCGGCTTGAGATGACGTACATGTATTTAATCTCCTGCTGGATGGATTTTACAAATTATTTTCATTCAGCATGGCGTCGCCGTACAAAACTGCAGGCGGACCTCTTAAACTGAAAGGAATCGGTGATTTGGGAAGTAAAAAGTAAATATCAGTGCTTTAGGAATAGAGTTTGGAATACTGGTTCTACATTCATGACACTCAAATGCATTTACAAATTTTGTGGTATTATAAATCGTGCAAACAAACGATGCTTGGTTTTTGCACGTAAAAAGAGATGCTGGCTAGACCTAGAGGGCGCTGTTTATTTTTAACAGTAGGCCTACCATGTTCTCCGAAATACATGTAGGCCTAACACCAAATAAATGGTACCCTTTTTAATCAAATATCTCTGTTTAAGCTTGTTAGTTAGTGTTTATAAACTAAATTTCAGGAAATATAGCTGGGTACGAAATTCGGGGGATCTTTCTGATAAAAACGTTAGACTACGCCTACCATTTTTCCCCGTAAAACGAGCTGCCGGCAGTACATATTTCGGATTTATTTGCACTCTTGTAATAAGTATAAAAAACCTTTCTCCGTTCCAGGAAAAAGAAAAAGAAGAAGATGACAAAACAAATCCAGGAGCTTGTCTCCAACTCGACGACGATAAGCGAAGACAATGACGACGGAGAGAAGAAGCAAAAGACCAACAGTCGAACACCGGCCGAGAAAGCCTTCGCTAAAATACAAGAACAAAGGGTAAATAACTTGCACTTTGTGAAGGACTGAGCTTGCTCTGTCTTCAACTATTCATCTTTTTCAAAAAATAAAAGAATCTTATTTCCGGACACCACCTGAGATTGCCTGTGACCCTCTGGGAGAAACTACCATACACCCTCGCCAGTTGAGACTCCAAGCACTAAAGGCTATGGCGCATGACATAAAAAACCTAAGTGTTTTCAAAGAAAAACCTTGATAATTTATCATTGCTGAAATAATGTTTCCTAACAAAATTTACACTTTCTGGAGCATTGTCATGTCATATCAGGGAAAATTAGTTGCGAGGGTGTATGGTATTTATACCACCCTCTGTACCGCACTTTGCAACAAATTTATGTTGTTTAGTTTTTAAGTAGAAAAATTAAATTTATCTTCCTAATTTTATGTTTCTAACATCAGATACACTCTTCGAAATATAAACGATCCCAAAGAAAAACTAGTGGTACATGTCCAGATGTAAGGATCTTTCCAGTGAGAATATCGGTGGGTCTTAGACGAAGACGGAAGTTAGAAAACTTTTAAGATACTTTCCAACATTACTAAATGTATTGCAATGTCTGTTTTTTTTAAATCCTCAGCAAACGGAGCGAATCTTACTAAAAGCACAAAAGAAGCACAAGGATAGAGTAAATGTGAGTATTATCAATCAAGATGACAGGATTTGTCCATTTTATTTGAGGATATTATTTTTATCTTTTTTTGAACACCTTAAATTCGGTGCATTCCGAATCTTTATGAATTATAGGCTTAATGAGCGTCCTCCACTTTATTTGATTTCAGGAATTTAACAGCAAATTGGACACGTTAACGGAACACTTTGACATTCCTAAAGTCAGTTGGACCAAGTGAAAACAGACAACATCTCACTGGAAAGGTTTACTTCCTCAATCACCCTCATGGATGTGGTTTACTGTCTTGGTCACAGTGGAAAGAATGTTACCTGCCTACAATTTCTCTATGGTTTGGTTAGATAAGTGCAAAATACATAATTGTTTTGCATCTTCCGTCTCCTTGAACAGATTGTGTGGTAATATTTGTTGCTCACGTTCATCCACTGTTTTCCGAGGATAGTTGTTTGCAGGCTAATTTGACTGCCCCAATGCCACAGCTGAAGTACCATAAAGAGTCGTTCATGAATATTCATTACAGAGGCTAGTGAAATTAATGAGTGACCTTAAAACTATGGCCAGCTTGACTGTTTCTGTGGATTTCAGTGAAAGGTGTACTGTGGAGGATTTATCACGAGGGCCTGTAAAACTTTACAACTGTTACAAGCTAGGGCCCTTTTCCAAATCTCGTCTCCGTCTCTGGCTTCAACTTGGACCTTTCGCAAATACTGCTTGAGGGAACTTGGATGAGCTGCAATGTGAGAAGGTTACTTTCCATATATTGCAGTTCTGTCTTTTGTGCAGGAGCATTTGCGAAAAGGTGTATGGCCATATGGAGCCGGAGACGAGATTTGGAAAAGGCCCTGGAACATGTAGTTTATTGGACACTCTAAATTTGGAACCAAATGAAAACTCAACATACTTGACAACATGACGTCTACAAAAGTGCCAGTTTGATTTTTATTTCAATTAATAACTAAGTGGCATACACAAGCGAAATTCTACTCAAAACACCGGTGTGAAGTTGGTTACTTATTCGACGTTCGACGTTCAATATTCAATAAGTTGAATAAGGAGCTGTTACTTTTTCAACATTCAATAAGGAGCTGTTACTTATTCGACATTCAATAAGGAGCTGTTACTTATGCACCTATCAATTGTTTTCCCCCCTCCCCCACCCGTGCTGCCCCACCCCCTAGGTGGGGGTTTGGTCACGTTTTTCATGCCCCAGGGTGGGGCGTTTGACCCTTTGAAATAAAATTGTCTGTGCATTTGTATGTCGAATAAGTAACGGCTCCTTATTGAATGTTGAATAAGTAACGGCTCCTTATTAAATATTGAACGTCGAACGTCAAATAAGTAACCAACTTCACACCGGTACTCAAAACACTGTTTTAAAGTTTAATTATTTAATTTGGTGGTTGGAAGGGATTAGATCTAGGTTTCCCTTTTCCACACTGTTATTTATGTACTGTAGTATTATTTCTTTTAACAATTTCGTCTCTAAGTTATACTCGTTGCCGTTTTGAATTTTCACTTTAAGATACTTGACTTCTATACATGTAAATACATCATAAAATACATAAATTGGAATGAGCCTCATTTTACGAATTTTAAAACAAATCATGTTTTGCTTAGTTACAGAAAAATATTAAAAACGAGTACATAAGCTTCAATCAGCTTTTAATAAAATTTACACGGAACAGAGCTAACATGATTCAGCCATGTTTATACATGTAATAAAAACTGCACTACCGTGATTCAAGACCACCAGTTGGCTTCATAGCTCAATTGGTAGGGCGTCTGTACATTAAGCAGGAGGTCCGCGGTTCGAATCCCGGTGGAGCCAACTTGCTTTTCACTGCTCCAGATTTCCCAAACTCGATCATGGACTTTTGTATTCAATTAATTCACCTCGGCGGTCCCTGGGTTATAATCCCGAAAAATATAATCACTTATTCATATATAATAATAATAAAAAAATAAGTTTACAAATTTAAGGTGCGGCACGGCACAAGTCCTTTTCTATGAAGAACAACTTTTTTTACTTTGCAGTGCAATTAAAGAAGGTATACGTTATGTACATGTTGTATCTTTGCCATTTTTAGGTCAATGGTGGAAATGGTCCCTTGGCAAAACAAAGGCATATATTGTACATTATAACCAGGAATGCAGAACATAAATTTATACCTAAACTTTTCTTTGTCATAATAAGAACATACCGGTAATTTATTGGCAATGCACAAAAAGGGACGATTTCACTTTAGTACTCTACTGACTCAGACCCCGTTCTCACTAGAGAAAACGCTTCGTTCGACGATGATACGAAGAGATTTCCTGATGTGAATTCACGCCTCTTTATTCGACGAAGCAAATTTGTAATGTGAACGCTGCCTTTGTTTGACGAAGCAATTTGGCAGGCCTGTTTGCACAAGCGTTGTTTTTGATGCGCCACTGGAAAACCACAGCGCGCTTAGAAGCTTGGTGCGAGACGCGCATGTACGACCATAGTGGCCTCACAGCTTCATTCGATCTCCGTTAGCAGTCACTTAAATTGTGAACGGTACCGCTCTTCATTCGATCTTCGTTAAGTGATATGTGAAAACACTCTTCATTAACTAATCTTCGTCGAACGAAGTGATTTTTTTAGTGAGAACAGGGTCATTGTCTTAGTTTATTTTGTTTAAGTACCAAATTTGCATCACGTTCAAAACAAAGGTTTTTGTGCACTTGCATAACTTGGGGTAACATTACTAGAGATTTGGGTAAGAGTTGAGAAGTTGATCCGAAATTTGTTTTCTTTAAAATGACTCGTCTAGTATTGGAATGTGCAGATTTGAAGGAAAAACCCAAAATTTCGAGTGGAATTTTTTTTTAGATTTTGTGAGGAAACACTAAGAAACAGCCTGTCTCATAAGTTTTGGTCTGAAGCCATGATCAACTTCTCAATTCTTTCGGAGATAGTTTAAGTCCATTTGGTCTACATAGTGTGTAATATACTTTGCAGCTCGTTGAAATTCATCGGATCGGTGAAGAGTAACGATCGCGAGACAAAAAGACGCTGCTGGTTGGCGTCATAGCGCCACATGTTGATGACATGTCCTGGGTAGGGACAATAACAAAAAAAACTTCAAATAACTGCATTTTGGACCAAAAAAAATGTCTCTGCAGTCCACATGTACACAACAATGATACAGCAAAAAAATATGTTTTCTTTCTTGCTTTTTAAATTTTTACAAAACCATGCATGAATTTTGAAGGTTTTCTGAAGCATTGCTGCATTTTTTTCTTTGATGTTATTTTAGGATTTTGTAAAAATGTTTCATCTTACAAATGATACAATGGGCCTTAAGTCCATTTTTAGCCCTGGGTGTCCCTGAGCAAGACACTTTGTCACATTTACTCCCCTAATTTGGGAGGAGGGGAGGCATTTTTGGAGTGAACTACATGTACATTTGTAATTGTAGCCTCCCCTGCCCTGTGCACATGTACTTATTTTATTTTGGTGTGAAGGGTTGGTTTCTCTGCATTTTTATGGACAGGAAACACTATTTCCTTCCTTTATGGCCTTACCTCATGCTACTTGGCTTTATTATAATCTTGGGTAAAAAAATGGAATCTTGGTTTGCAACAAATATTTGATGCTTTAATTTTGTATCAGTTTACCTAAATATCTTACCATGGTCAGATCGCACATAGTTTCCTCTGTGGTCACCAATGAAGTACGCACCAGACTCGAAGCTGACTTGCTCAATGTGTCGCATGTTAATGAGAACGTCGTCCATAAGAGGGCGGTACATCGTCTCTCCTTTCGGCTTGACAAGTTCCGACTGGAAGACGCGAGTCGAACCCTTCACGGGCAGGAAGTTACGACCTGGCAGGGCAGAACAGGGGAAAGTAACAAAGTCTTCGTTCATTGGCTCCATGTTGTAAGTTCAATGAACGGTTAAAATGGTACGCAGCAACATACTGCTGAACAAAATTACACAGTCAGCAAGTGTTGGTTGCAAAGTTGCAAAAGCCGTTGTCCACCATTAAGTATTGAGAATGCCACAGCTGAGCACAAATACATGAGATAACTGCATGCATGCTGTACATGTCCCAAATTAAATGTATACATCACACATGGTGTACAAAGTCAACGTAGTGTAAACACTAAAATAGATAAGTTTTGTTTTTTCCCTAGTCCCTACATAACCAAACAGGATGTGTGCGAGTCAACTCTGGTGATACTCTAGCTTGTCAAATGTCAATGTAGTTTTTCTTTTCCCCCCCTCAAGGTCTGTGCATAATACCTTCTGTTGGTATGGGATGACCCATTTCACTGCTAACCTTGTGCATTGTGAAGTCATGGTTCAGTGCCTCTTTCTGCTGTTGTGTGTACAATTTTAAAAAGGACTGGGAATTATGGACAAGAAAAGGCCCCACAGAACAGTTTGAAAAAAAAGAGCGGGAAAAAGTGGTGAAAAATTAAAAGCCATTGCCACAAACTAAACTAAGATTTATTTTATTGGTTTTGGGCATAATTATAACAGTTGTCTGAAACTGAAACCGAAACCATTAATATAAATTTGATGTCGGCACTGTTCCTGGTATACCTGATATAGGCCTATATTAGGCACGGTTTCAGCTAAATGAACATTTCTGTAACAATAACCGCAAACATTTTTAGAGAGTGACTTGTTAATATTCATACACACATCAAGGTATAATGTACAACTGGTGTTATTTCCTGAAATTACTGGCTGCATGCTTAAGGCTGCATGCATATTCTCAAATAATCCTGACCTTTGAACCTTTTGTAATTCACAATAGTCTGTACAGTTCAACCGAATACAATGATTTGATTTTCATACATGACACATGTTTGGCAATGAAATTGAGAAAAACTGTCTTAATCTTTGTGCCATTATGTTTATCCATAAAATGCAAAAATGTGACTACAAAGCAACATAATTATTTTGAAAAATTTTCAAATGTTGTCGTTTGTAAGCGTCAACAACATTTTACCTGGAAAGTAAAACAATTTTTAAAAATAACATCAATATTTTAGGAAATACTTTAATAAAAATGTATTTTTTTCATAAGTTTTAAACTCTTTAATGTTTTTGGAAGGATTAGAAAATGATGTGTCAAGAAAATTTTGTTATTAACAACATTTTTAAATGCATGCAAATTTGTTTTACTGTGGGGAATGTCATAAATCTTGTAGGCATGGGACAGCTCGTCACAGCTGTAACGTGACTAACTGTAACGTTACTAACCATGATTTTTCAATAGTTCTTGAAACTGGTAAGAGTAGGTGTGACTTAGCATAATTAAGAAGAAAAAAAACACGCCAGAAACAAGCAATGAAAGAAGTATTTGTAAGTTTGTTTCAGTTTCATTTGAGAAAACTTTTTGTTTCAAGACATGCATTTTTTTTCAATGTCCTTTAAAAATCCTTTTTTTGTAACATAGATTAAAATCTTTATTACAATTAAGATTAAAATCTTTATTACAATTCACAAAATGGGGCTAAATGATTTTAGTTATTACTGTCCAGTAGATGTTGGTGAGATGCATTGATGGTACCAAATTGGAGAACTGACAGGCTTGCGTGTTGATGTAACAGAGGATAGAACTCCAGTAAATTGCTCAATTTGTAACGTTGCTAACCGTGGAATTGTCCATTGCCACTTGCCAGATTTTGTTTAGGGTTAAAAGGGTGCTATTTGTTTGTGATGTTTGTCACAACTGCAGATCTTTATAATGGGGAGGGGCCTTGAAGTGGGGGAGGGGTGGGACTGGAGGAGTGGGAGATTGGGATGGAGCACAAAGGGGGGGAGGGGGGTGCATGCAAAGGGTGTGACAGAGTGTTTGCAAGGTGGTCAAGTGTCAAGACTAAAAAGGTAAACTGGTAAAACCTACCTTTGAATCGAGATGTTTCACACTCACAGTGGTTGTACCTCTTCTGTCTTGGCTCTTCCATCCTTTCTACTTCCTCCCTCTCCCTCTTCCTCTTCTGACCGAGACAGAAACTTCCACCGAGGGCACCGTCACTCAGTCCATTGTGATGATGGCCATTCATGTGACTAGTTCCTGGAATACTCATCATGTCAAATGACTGCGCTGTGTGGAAGGGGTTTCCGGGTACTTGCATCATTGATGTTGCTTCCTACGTTACCGACGGCAACCAATACTGTGCTCACAACTTTACAATTTCTTAGACCTCTTGTGAAAAAACTGCACTTTTCATTCAGTGAGTTTATACTGCATACTTCTCTGTCTGCGAAGAAAAAAATTTTTGAACCAACAAGTTAGATATGCATGTATCATGTTGAAATGTTAACTCAAGCAACTTTGCTATCAATTCAAAGCTAAACCAATCAGGGGTGGATTTGGCTTAAGGGTGGGGTTGTGGCTCCTCCTACTGTACTGTGTGTCGAAAACATGCCCTGCGTGCTAGGGTTTGAAATTTAGGTGCTTTCTCCTGCAATAAGGCAGTTACTTGAGGGGCTTAATTGTTAAAGGTCAGGAAGGGATATTTTATTTATTTCTTCATTAAAGGCACAGGCTCGTCAGCAATGCGCGCACGCCAAATTCATGCCACGAAATACGCAGCTCCATGCCTTTGCTATGGAGCTGCATATTTTGTGGCACGAATTTGGCGTGCGCGCATTGCTGACGAGCATTGCTGACGAGCCTGTGCCTTTATTATACAAAATTAGTTCTCCTTAAGTGTCAGGCCTTGAATAAATTCCGTAGTGAAAAAGTTAAAGTGATGTAGATTACAAAATATGCATTTTACTGTAGCATCAAATCTTATGCCCCGCCCACTACTTAATCCAGCAACGCCCCCACCCTTCTTGATTATCGATTGGCCTTGCAATGCAATGCACATGATTTGCTCCGCGGCGGCCGGCCGTGCGCAGCATGCACTCGACAACTCTCTACGAATCACGCTCGTCGTGCTCCGGGCTCCGTTCGGCACTAGCTGCGTCAAATTCAAAATAACAACGATAGGCCTAAACCTTAAATTTCTGCCGCGATTTAGGCGAAAAGAAATTAAGACGCACTAACCCCAAACGACTTTCCGCTGCGCCCCGCTTTTTGAATGCGAATTCTTTATGCAAATTTGGGTCATTTTTAGGGTTCAACAATGAGGCATGATGGGATTGATATACCGATGGTCGATCGACGTCTACGTCTGCGGATAGGATTCTAGGATTCTACCACGTTGGATGCACAGGGAAAATATCCGTTTTTTAACATACAAAGAGTAGTTATCAATGGTATAGACTGCTGAAATAAGACGTTCAACGTCAGGCATTATGTCTTTATCGGCAGTTTTCTTTTTAGACGTGAAGGGAAAGGTAAAATTGCACACGACAGTTGGTCCATTTTCCGGACAGTACAGTCTGGGAGAGGGGCGGGGCAGTGGGAGTGGGAGGGGGAGCGGGAGGGGGAGCGAGGGTTTATGCATGGGTTTATGTGACGTTTGACTTGTACATTTTTTTAAAAATAAAACTTTTAAAAGAATTGAGAAGTTGGTCACTAGTAAAACTAAAAGTAGGCCTAGATTTTTCTTTATTTTTTTTAATTTTTCTTTAAAAGTCCAAAATATTTAGGATTGGGAAAAATTAATTTCAGAATTTCTTTAGCCCATCTCAAGACAAATGTCTTGTAGTAGGCCTACACAAAATAATATTTTTTTATTTACCGATTGCCGATGTTATTAACATCACAGTTGGAAAAAGTACTAACGTTCATGTTTATGTTGTTGCGACAGGTTTTGATTTCCCGTAACTACCGTGGCGATGTGGACATGTCATCAGTGGATAAGTTCATGACATTGATTCTAGACACTGAAGAGGAAGGTCAAGTTTCGCCTATCATCACTCATGGACAGGTCACATTTATGTACATCAAGTACAACAATCTCTACTGTATCCTTGACTGAGTTTGTTTCTTGCTTCAAGAAAATCTAAGACTAAGTGCCATCTCAGACCTCAACCCTTCCATCCCCTCCACCACCACTACCAAATTTTGAGCGAAAAAAATACCAAAGATAAAAATGAATGTGGATATACAGCTAAAAAAAAAGTGAAATTTAATTTCCCCCAAATTTTCATTTGTTATACAGTAATTGATGTAATAAGGCATACGATGTATTTAATGAGTTTGACATCACTCAACATATATGCCTTTAATATGTCATTTACTGTAGACAAGAAAAAATTGTAAGAGTTATGAAGTTAATCAGAACTTTGCTTCTTTAAAATTACCCATCTAGGATTAGAATGTGCAGATTTGAGGAAAAAAAACAATTTTGAGTCGGAAAAATGTAAGATTTTGTGAGGAAACACTTAGAAAATGTTCAGCCTGTCTGATTTGTTTTGCACACAAGGTCTGAAGGCAGCCATGATCAACTTCTCAATTCTTTCTGTGTATATATAAACAATTGATACAAGCCAGATCTAGATTGAAGTGGGTTTGTAAAATATGTTGGTTGAAAGTTCTAGATTAAAATTTGTTAAAGAAGACCGCACAAATTTAAACGTTGTATAACTTTGCTTTGTACCAGTTCCTTGACTTAAAATCACAGTGGTTGCGTGTACCAAGAAAAATGCCAATGTTGCCCTCGTCTTCACAATGCTCCATAAGATTGTCGAGGTACGTATTTGTGAATATCCTAACTAAATTTATTTGCAAACTCACCCAGTTACCTCTTTAAGTATTCTGGAGAGTAATGTTGTAGATGAGTACACCACAAATCCTGCTTGAAACATATATCGAGAGGTAATAACAGCCACGAAAATTATGAGATGGAACCACCCATTTTTAGCATTTGGTACTTGATTTTTTTCCGTTACACTTCCCATGGACACAGGTGTTCATCGAGTACTTCAAGGAACTTGAAGAAGAAAGCATTCGAGATAACTTTGTCTTAATCTACGAGCTTCTTGACGAGTTAATTGACTTTGGCTACCCTCAGACCACCGACAGCAAGATATTGCAAGAGTAAGTCATCAACCTCAAAGATTAACCTTTCACTTCCCTGGCCCTGGTTCGAATCCCATCCAGGCTGATCTGTGGATTGGGTTTTCAGTCCCTGATTAATACCATGGGTTGTAGCTGTGCACACTTGCTCAAGGGGTTTTCCTTCCACTTTTAAAACTCAATGTTTCTGATTTCATAAATACCAATCTGTAATTATAATCATTTGATAACATGAAATGAAAAAAAAAACATTCCAGTACTGCACATTCACTGATGTGTTTAAGAATGTCTGAATTTTGAAAGGTGATTTTGGATGTAAACACACAACTTTTTTTGGAGGAAGAGGGGGAAACAAAGACAATGTACACAGGTTTCAGGTAGGCACAATCAATAAGGTTAGAGTTTTTATGAAATTTTCAATAAAAATATTCTGTACAAATATTAGGGTGGATATCTGTTTTGTTTTTGGATTATGTAATTTTGACCCACCAGGTACATCACCCAGGTGGGCCAGAAGCTCGAGATTGCCCCTAAGCCACCCCCTGCAATCACCAACGCAGTGTCTTGGCGGAGTGAAGGTATCCGATATCGCAAGAATGAAGTGTTTCTAGATGTTATTGAATCGGTTAACCTTTTAGTAAGTTGCTTCCTGTTTAGGCTTCTATTGTCTTTTTTATTAATACATCATTAGATACTGTACAGTGTGTTACATGTTAATAGATCTGATCTGATCAGAGATTGTCATAGGCATTAGAATCAGGAGATCACTATTTGACGACTCAAATTGTTGTATATGCAGGGCTCCAATAGAAATCAGTATGGTTTGGGCGTACCCTGGTTAAAGAAATGAAATAAGAAATGCTGCTTGAATTTTTTTTAGGTGAATTCTAACGGCAATGTTCTACGGAGTGAAATCGTAGGAGCTGTCAAGATGCGTGTGTTTCTGAGTGGAATGCCGGAGCTTAGGCTGGGTCTAAATGATAAAGTTCTCTTTGAGAACACAGGACGTAAGTTTATATGTAATCTGTTGGAGGAAGGGAATGGACAGGTTAATAGTTTGTGATCTTAAAATGTTTGTGAACTCCATATTGCTTGTGAATCCCAATGATCAGGGGTAATAATCAAAAGTGTCATGATTATTATTTGTTTTATTGTGTGAGGTGATTTGTTTATTTCTTTTTAAATATACAACCAAGTGTTTTTAGTCTGTTCCATAAGAACATGTTCAAATAGGAAGTGGATGATACTATTATACTACAATAAATTGTCTTCTTTTCTCCTTCTTTTCCCCTCTCCCAGGAGGTGGTAAGAGCAAGTCCGTTGAGTTAGAAGACGTCAAGTTTCACCAGTGTGTACGGTTGTCTCGCTTTGAGAACGATCGCACAATCTCCTTCATTCCTCCTGATGGCGAGTTTGAGCTCATGTCATATCGTCTCAACACCCATGTAAGTCGTTTGGTCTTTTAGTTAGATTTGTTATCTTACTGTAATGGCCTTGGCTAGTGGGTACACCGCAAGGTGCTGTTTAAGCGTTAACTGAAAACATGGGCTTAGTATAACAGAAAGGTTGCGATAATGCTTAATACCGCTACGTGTATTTCCGCTATTGACATTAACCAAGGCCATCAATGCCAATGGCCTCATGCCCTACTGAGTTGGCCCTGATTCCCCTTCAAGATATACACTTTCAGAGGCCGACTTGGCCAGCATGCCCTGTCCCAGGCCTTGACATTAACGAAGACAAATGGTCTCATATATGGGCTCCGATGCCCCTTCAAGATACACACTTTCTGAGGCAAACTTGGCCGGCATGCCCTATCCCAGTCATTGACATTAACCAAGGCCACTAAGGCCAATAACCTCATGCTCTCCTGAGTTGGCCCTGATGCCCCTTAAAGATGTGCACTTTCTGAGGCCAACTTGGCCAGGAAGCCCTGTCTTCTTAAATTCCATGAGGCTTGTATACACTTATAACTAGTACAAATTTGGAATAAAAATTGGCCATGGTGCCCCTGCAGTTGGCCTCGGTGCCCTTTGATATTTAAACAAAATCAAAGCCAGAATGACCTGTCCCTTTGGCTCATTTTCATAATGTCAAGGCCTGCACAAATATTGTAACTCAATTTGACGATTTTCCAATTCCTTGACCCTTTCAGGTGAAGCCCCTGATATGGATTGAGTCGGTCATTGAGCGTCATTCCCACTCTCGGGTCGAGTACATGATAAAAGCTAAAAGTCAATTCAAACGACGATCTACGGCCAATAACGTGGATATTATCATCTCTGTACCTAATGACGCGGACTCGCCCAAATTCAAGACGACCGTTGGCACCGTCAAGTACCTTCCTGAAAGCGGTGCAGTGATTTGGCATATCAAGTCATTCCCGGTAAGTTGGTGTGGGGATAATATTGGGGGAGTGGGGGAGGTGGGTAAGGGGAGGGCAGGGAGGGATGGAACAAAAAAGGGACAATAGCTGTACAAATGCAATGGAGGTTGCTGAGTAAAAAATACAACAATGGGTTGACCACAATTTTTGGGTATGTTTTGATAGTATGTTTTGATAGGGGGCGGAGGCAGGGTGTGGCTGCCGGCCGCAAGTCAAAAAGGCCCTTAAGATCCCCAGTTTAAAAATTGTCCACGGTTGGGAAAAAAGTTGGGTTGCATGAGCAAACCTTTAAATAGTATTTAAACTCTAATACATGTTTTTGATAACGTTCACTAGGGTGGCAAAGAGTTCCTCATGAGGGCGCACTTTAACTTGCCCAGTGTGGAGGCCGAGGAGGCCGAAGGACGGCCACCAATCAGTGTCAAGTTTGAAATTCCTTACTTCACCACCTCCGGAATCCAGGTGAGTTATCATCTTTTGAGAATAAGACTTGATTGTTCTTAAAAAACGATTTATGCCAGAATGCCGTGCTCAAAGGCACACACAATAAGGGGCTGTCCAAAGTTGTCAACATTTTCACGGTTCTCCCCCCGAAATACTACTTTTTTCTGTCGCTACCATGAAATGTCAACATTTTACAGTGCATGTCAAGTCCTACCCTTCCTACGCTTTGTAGAACCGTGAACATTTTCACAACTTTGGACGGCCCTAAGGATTTCATACAATCTTTTTCATATTGCCCGTTTTAAAATAATCTAGTGCAATTGCATTACTCACACTAGAATAATTTTTCCTTTTTACATAAACAACGTGGTTGAGCTGAATTTCTAAATTTTGCTTGCTTTATGTTTTGGGACACAGGTGCGCTACTTAAAGATTATTGAGAAGAGCGGGTACCAGGCATTGCCATGGGTACGCTACATCACACAGAATGGCGACTACCAAGTCAGAGTATAAGGGAACCAGCGAATATGTCGTACTAGGGAAACAAATGTAAAGGCATTTGTACTCCCCAATTTGTTTTGTGTATATAGATATCATTAATTTAGCATATCAATTACATGTATACACCAATCCAGTAACTAAGGTCTCCTTCCCTGTACATCCGCCATAGCTGGGGGGCGTCCACTGAATGAACTATGTTTTTGCTGTTGCTGAAGCTGCATTTGTTTACTTCGAACGAGTTGCACGTCTTTAATGATAGGGGCGTGCACGCGGAGGGGGCGCGTTCGTGCATGTAATTGATGAGCGCAACACAAAATGCATAGCCCATGCACTGGAAGCCCCCCAGCTATGGCGGATATACAGGGTGCAGCATTTGGGAAGTAGACCTGAGTTACCGGATTGGTCTATATACACAGTATAGTTTTTCTTTGTAACAAATGAAATGAAGGCTTTTGAAATATAAAGCCCCAGTGTTTTTTTGAAATGTTGCATTCCACCCATGTTAATGAACTTGTGCATTATTTTATTTAACGCCCAAGTAGATCACTGTCATTTGATTGGACGATAGCAGGTCACATGGTGTTAAATAATTTAACAATTTAATGCTACGTCACCAACCTTGCATTTTTGTTCTATACGATTTTTTCCATTACACGGCGCATTGCATGCATTTTTACTCCAAGCGCGTGTTCACGTACGCACGTGACATTCCACGACACTGTGTGTAAGACGCACCTGTGGTAGATGAACGAGAGATGTCGGAGAGCTAGTAGGGTCTTAAGAACTTTTTCATAATCTCAGGCTGTCAGATGTTCTCCAATCAAATGACAATGATCTCTTTGAGCATTATATATAACAAATAATGAATGTTTTTTACTCGGTGAAAGATGGAATGTTTCATTCAACTCATCAGCTTCGCCTCGTTGAATGGAACATTCCATCTTTCACCTCATGAAAATATTCCTCCCATTGCACTCATAAACATAAATTATTTGTATACTATTGATTGCTTTCCGGTGACGTCACCTCTTCCATCCACCATTTTGGTGGGCATTTTTCATGACCCACGTGGCTCGAGTAATAACCGGCAAACAGAGCAAGAAAAGCGCATTGGTTGCACTTACTTTTGTTGCTTTATGTTGTATCGATAAAGATAAAAACGTATTTCTTCAGGCTAAAAATCGCGATCAAGTAGAAGCACTTTCGTGTTTACAAGCTGACTGCATGCTCAATATTTGGAACGTATCGCAACGCGCGTGTGTGGCATCTTCGAATGAAAATACGCTGGTGAGTATTTTTTATGCGTGTTCATGTGCGTCTATTGGCGCGCGCGTGTACGCGCGTGACCGTTGCCCACCACACATTCCCGGATGTTCTACGTCATCGAAAGCAATCAATTGGTAATTTAGTTGTATTCCCGAATTCACATGTGCCCTTGGCAGCAGTGCTGTAGTCAAGTAACCAACATCGAGTCAGCTAAATTAATGAAACTGAATCTGCTATATTTCGTTCACACAATATGTGAAATTATGACGTAATCATGCGCTCCTTGCCGGCCTGGTGGGCCAGTCTAAATATTCACGCATCAGACTTTTTTTCCCCCCAGGAATCCTGCATTAAGCGGGCTAAATATATATTTTTTTGAAATATATGACTCGCTAGTCACCATGTTCGAGTCGGAGTCATTTTCCAATGTGACTTGAGTACTATAACACTGCTTGGCAGTAATGATGTTAAACTACATGCCCCAATCTTATTTTGGGACGCCACGTCTTACTTTGCAAAATTACCTGTTCTGAAAATTCGACTCCCTGTTCTTGCTTCACAATTTTATGGCTTTCTGATGGGAACATTCCACGATTCACAAATCTCCAGATACCACTTTGTTTAAAATATTTAGCATGGCAAATGAAGTATTCTTTCTTGTTATTTTTGTAATTCCCCCTTTTCTTGTATGGTATGTGCAGCACTCCATTGACCATCATGACACTACATTAAATAAATTGAACTATTTAAATTGGCCTTTCTTGGATTTTATTCATAACATCTTAAACGAAATAAGGCAAACAATTTAATAGCATGTACTGTACAAGAATCAAAATGCCTTGCACACTTAAAGGCACAGGCTCGTCAGCAATGCGCGCCCGCCAAATGTGTGCCACGCAATACGCAGCTCCATAGCAAAGGCATGGAGCTGCGTGTTTCGAGCACGAACTTGGCGGGCGCGCATTGCTGACGAGCCTGTGCCTTTAATTTTGGGTACCCAATTTGGTCCCACAAAGTAAAATTATTAGAACCAAGTACAAATAAAATTGGATACTTTTAAGGTCATCTTAAAATATTTTAAGATAAAAAATGACCGTAAGATGCAAAATGAATAAACATTCTTGGGTCCGAGCAAGAATTTATTTTCTCATTACAAATATTTAGTGGCCATCTAGGTTAATTATAATACAAGGAGCACAGCCCTGTATTTTGAACAAACTTGAGTCGCATAAAGTGCTCTAATCGAACCTCGTTAATATGGAGCTTTCGATTGGACGACGGTGAAATATCTGTCCACGTCATTGCACAACTTCCCCAACGATTTGTGATCGGTCATATGATGCAAAAATGCGTTGAAGGTCAAATGTTAACTAAACGTTGATTCGCCCCAACTACCGTCCTAGAAATCGGATGGCAATTCATCCATCGTAGAATCATCCGTCGTCCAAATCAAAAACTCCCTTATAAGAGGTCCTTGAGACTTTGCAGAATACCTCGTTGAAACAAAGAGCTCGGATCCAAAATTGTCCTTGTTATTAGCAGAATGTTGTATAGACCCTTTGCACCGGCGGCCATGATGCTGATCCACTAGGTGCCTATGTGACTGCCCCCACAAAGGGTCTATTATCAATGCTCTTTTTATCAAGGTTTGGCTGTACAACCCTCAAATTGTCTTTGGTGTTGGATTCTTTAGGATTTCAACACCATATTTAGAGCATGTCTTACAACTTCATGCACATACAAATAAAATTTCAGTTCATTATCTCAAAGCAGAAAAGGATTTCACTTATCCAGTGTTTTCTTTTAAATAAAACTAACATAACATTTTACACCAAGCACACTGCTCTTAAATCCCCACATTCTAATCTCTTACAAATAAGACCACATCTATTGTGAATGTAATGCACAAATTGGATTTTTTGTTTTTTAAAATCCATGCTGGCACCCAGTGCTTGGCCTAGGAAACTGATAATTTTTTTTCCAAATGAACAAGCCTTAGGCCGTAAAGCTACAATGGACATAAACATTCTCAACTTAATGTTACGACTGAATCCAAAGGAATGACATAAGCAGATCATTTTAAAGCTTTATACATGTAGCTAGTAAGCCCATGACGACCAGCATGCTAACCATTGGCTGATTCACAAGCATCAATCCAATCGCTGTACACGTCAACTGGCTCGGTCAAATCTGTTTTATACAATGTTAAGGACTCTTTTTCTGATATTTTGGAAAGTTAAGGTGACTCGGGGGACAAAACCAATGCATGGACAACCGGGTTTTACTAACCTAGACTAGTTTTTTGTCTGAAAGGATACAATTTATGTTGGTTTGGAAGTCTTCCAAGCAGACTCTGCAGGATATGACGCCTATTTGTCTGGTTCTATCCCTGAAAGGTAAAAAATCAAATGGTTACAATGTCGCTTATTCAATATGTGGTAACTGGTAAGTGTACAGTTACCGGAAGAAACAATTTATTTGAAGTTTTTCATGGTGAAATGAGATGTATGTTACGAATAGTGTGACAACATGCCTTTCTAAAAGCTCTGTGTACAAATTTCCAATATATACGCTCGTAACCGGTGTCACGGTCTCAGATGTTCCGCGTGCTCAGATGTTCCGATGACGTCACGGAACAGTTCAGCACGTTGCGTGCACGATCTCAGATGTTCCGCGTGCTCACATGTCCCGGTGTAAAAGGTAAAACTGTCCCCTTGCGAATGTGTCTGGCCTCATCGTACGTGTGTTTCTTTGCCTGCACACGCACGACTCTCTTCTGACTCTCAGAACAACAAGTTATTGCTCAAGTAATAAATTATTTGTTCGTTTTTTTCTCTAAATACGGCGAAACGGCATGAACGCTCCGCGGCCGCCATCTTGCAAAAATGAGACTACCGTATATCCCCGTACGCATACGGTACCCTACCAGAAAGTTGCGAGAATAACCAGTTAATCCCCCTAATTTTATATCTTTGTACTGTCTCTTACATCTTAACGTCACAGGCTTTTTCGTGGTTGCAGAATGGACATGTAAACTGGGACTCCAGTGTTCCGATGATCTTCTTCTTCGGCGGTGGCTTTCTCTTTGAGCGTCGACGCCCCATAATTCAACTTGAAGCAGATCCTAAAACCTGAAAATGTTAAGGTAATTGATCTCCTGTTTATTTTACCTTGGAAAGATTACCATCCACGGACACCCTCTGAGACCCCATATGCTAAACCTATGGGACAACTCTCAAAAATTATAAGTTTTTCCTCAGTAAATTCGACACTTTCCCTTCTAATTTTGCGTTTTTATCATCAAACTAAAATGTTTACATGGTTTATAATGTCATAACAAGGCAAGGAAAATCATGGGTGTCCGTGCAAGTTATGAACCTCGTATGTTTTGTACACAGAAATTTCAATTGCAATTTCGGGAACACCAGTGATGAGTTACTGCCGCCGTAAAGATAGCCACAGGGCACCACATGATGCATGGCTAGCGCTACGGCACATGCGATCGGCATCGCGTCGTCACATGCTGCTTGCTGCGAGACGGAGTACGGTAAGCAAAGATACATTGGGGAACCATGTATTGTATTGTATTTGTAGGCCGATGTGGGGTTTAGAACAAAACAACAAACCCTTAAACCTTACCTCTCGCACAATACAAAACGTAGAAATATCGTATCTTTCGCGCTAGTCGAGCACTTGCCACGCATTAATACACACACACACATCACATGTAGCAAACGAACTTGTTCTCAGGGAAGAATGCTGCAAGTGTACGTACGTACGTACATTGTGCCATGGTGACGAGGTGATAAGTTCTTTCAACATGTAGGTTGGGCTTGTTCGTGAAAGGGGCGGGAGGCTAATAGTATCCCTAAAGTAAGGTTCATCTGTGAAATAATTTTAAAGAAGCTGATTTCAACTGATTTTGGTAGGTGTGGGTGTCGACATTTACCAAAAAAAAGTGAGCTGGGATAGGGGGTGGGGAAATTGCGTTTTCGGGGGTCAAAGGTCATTGACCCCAAATTTTGCTCAAAGTATATCGTGTTTGGTCTCAAATGAAAGGAAATTTAATTTTAAACACTGAAAGTGATATTCATTTCATCATTTAATACGTCTGTAAAAAGTTAAGCGTGATTGAAGATGTGGCGCTGGTTAACAGGGTATTTCCCGCTATTCACAATTTAGGAAACCTTTGAACTCTATCATGACACATGAATATGTATCTTTGAAGATATACCACATTATTCTGAGGCTGCTGTCGAACAGTTCAGTGCACGTAAAGTACACATATGCACTAAGAAATACAAATTACAGTCTGAAGCCATCCCGGCCCAGTCTGAATAAACCATCCCGGCCCAACCTGAAGCCATCTTAGCCAAGCCAAATGCCCTCCCAGCTCAGCCAAAAACCACATAACCCCAGCCCGAAGCCATCCCGGCCCAGTCTAAAGCCATCCCGGCCCAACCTGAAGCCATTCCAGCCAAGCCCGAAGCCATCTCAGCCAAGTCTAATGCCCTCCCAGCTCAGCCCAAACCCCAAAACCCCAGCCATATGCCATCCCAGCCCAGCCCGAAGCCATCCCGGCCCAGCCCAAATCAATCCCAGCCCAAACCGAAGATACCCCGAGCCCAGCCCGAAGCCATTCCGGCCCAGCCTAAAGCCACCCCAGGCCCAGCCCGAAGCCACTGCACCCTGACCCAACGTAAAGACTTCCCAGTGCAGCCCGGAACCCTCCCAACCTTGTCCAAAGCCTTAATTCTCAGCTCTGCCCGAAGCCATCCCAGTTAAGTTCAGCCCAAAGCCATCCTGGCCCAGCCCGAAGTCATCCCACAGCTTCAGGCTGGACTAGGGTGGCCTTCAGACTTGGCCTGAGGGCTTTGGGCTGAGCCGGGGTAGCTTTGGGCTGGGCCGGGGTTGCTTCGTGCTGGGCTGGGGTGGCTTCAGGCTGGGCTTTTGGGCTTTAGGCTGGGCTTTTGGACTTCAGGTTTTTGCTGGGAGGGCATTGGGCTGGGGCTGGATGACTTCGGGGTGGGACGGGATGGCTTCGGGCTGGGGTTTTGGGGTTTGGGCATAACTGGGAGGGCATTGAGCTTGGCTTAGATGGCTTCGGGCTGAACCGAGATGGCCAAGTTTGTTAGGTTTTTTATCCTGATTAAACCTGCATGGGCCTGACCAGACTTTTTGAACCCCATGTCTCAAAAACAGCCCTAGAAGTGCAGGTTGTCAGGGAGGCAATTCTGGCAGAGTGGCCCACCCTGCCTTAGCGGCTCATATGGTGACTGGTGCAGCCAGTCTTGCCACAGTTATACACATTAATGAATAATAAAATTAGCTATATCTGACATCAGCAGTTATATTAGAGAAGTCATTCCCTTCCATGCCTGTAAGGTTTTTTTTTATGTTGGAGTATTTTGGTGCTATATTGACCCACATATTTCCCACGTTGTGGCAGAAAGCCTTTCTACCAATATAATCAAATTAACCTGTATTTATATGGCGAATAAAATACGTTGAGACAGAATAATATCATGTTATAGTAAAACTTTATTAATTTACACGTACAGTTTTGTTTGATGGCGAGGATTATCAAATTTAGCGAAACTCCCTTTAAAATTGACCTTTTGACCTCTGTTGACCTACTTACTAAATTGAAAGACATAACTCATGTACCACTGTGTATAACTCTTTGGTACAACAATTTGGTGAAGAAATAATTTGGTAAGGATTTAGTTCCCAGATTTCGGCAATATTCCCTGACTACCAGTGCTTCTCAAATAGAGGTGCCATACGATAATTGATCACCAACACTAGTCCCACATCTTCAATCACGCTTAACATTTTACAGAAGTATTAAATGGTAAAATTAATATCACTTCCAGTGTTTGAAATTAAATTTCCTTTAATTTGAGACCAAACACGATATACTTTGAGCAAAATTTGGGGTCAATGACCTTTGACCCCCGAAAACGCAATTTCCCCACCCCCAATCCCAGCTCACTTTTTTTTGGTAAATGTTCACACCCACACCTACCAAAATCAGTTGAAATCAGCTTCTTTAAAAAATTTTCACAGATTGGCTAAAAATATGTTTAATTTGGGGTTACTATAAATGTTTGCAAATTACTGCAGAATACACCAGGGCCAATATCATAAAACTGTTTTGCAAAAAAATTTGCTTAATCCAAGAACACAAGTTGACAAACAATAAATTTTAATTATTGACCCATTTATAACGCAAACAAATTTTGGATTAAATAGTCTACTTGTTTGGTAATGGTATTAATATTATACCCTCCAAACAAATTCTGAATTATTATCTTTAAGCTTACTTGTTATCAAGATGGTAATGGTAGTAACCATCCTGCGAAATTATTTCGTCTGAATTGCCCCCATTCATAAACAAATTTACAAAATGTTTTGAATCTCCAAAGATCGCCTACAAAAGTACAAGCCATTATTGGAGCCATTCATTCATGCACAAAAACCGTGCTTGGATTTTTCAGGTTTTCTGAAGTATTACTGCATCTAAGTGGCTGAAAGGTAGTTTTCTCAACCCATGCTTTCAATTAACAGCAGAAATCACGCTGTTTTTAACAGTTTACCAAACGAGTATACTACATTTTAGTAATTTTTTTCTTTCTATAAAGCTGTTTAGCAGAAAATTTTGCTTAATCCAAAATTTGTTTGCTTTATAAAAATGTGTTTTAATTAAGCTTATATTATAATTGATTGGTGTTCTGCTTTTCTTGCTAAAAACACAAGTTGTTATACAATTTTGATTAACCCATTTTTATAAAGCAAACAAATGTTAGATTAAGCAATTTGTTTTGCTAAACAGCTTTATGAAATTGGCCCATGGTAAATTCCAGGCTCGCTGAACTTATTTAAAACTTTAAAGACACAAAGAATTACAAGGGTAAGTCTCAGATTCTTAAAATTTTGTTAGGTTTTTTTTTTATTGTTGGCACCAGGTCAAACTCTCTGAAACACTGCATTTATAACACCTTAGTTTAATATTCTTTGCACCAATTTTAACAAATAGATCTTGCTTATAAATGTTATATCAAATAGCACAATTTCATCAAGTACTAAGGCTCATGAAGGACAAAACAGATGCAAATTTTCACTTTAATCAAAATTTGAAAATTTCTTTTGTAGTTAACTTGACATCGAAAAATTCACATAAAAGCCCAGATAACAGCTTCATTATGCAAGACTGCATAAAGCTTCCGTGTGCTGAAAATTCCCACTTTCAGATTGACTGCCTTTTTTAAATAACTAAGTGGAGACATTTTTTGCTTAGTTTAAGAATGTTCATATAAGTCGTATTACAATTTTAGTTGCAGTAGTTAAATTGCCCCCTGGTACCCGACCCCAGAAAATAATTTATGACAAAATACCTTCCTAATGGAACATCCACCATGGTCCGAGAACCAACAGACCTTAATCTAGATACACTTAACTGCCTGGCTGTGGTACCTAGTAAGTAGGGATAGGACATTTAAAATGAAAAACTGGTTTTGCCGAACGTTTAAACGAAACCCAATTTTAAAGAATTTACAAAAGTTTTCAGAGGATTATTTGTAATGACTTCATGAAATTTAAATAAGTTTGAGGTCGCCAGCTACAATCTTTAGTGTCGGCCAAACTGTACTTGAATTAACCGTGCGCAAGTGCATATTTATTCCATTTGCTACAGCAAAAACTCAAAACTTGTGGATAACTAACTTTATTAATATCTTTAATCTGAATTACCAGTATGTTATATTTTGCAATATATATTTTGAAGATTCTGTGCAACAAACACTAAAACACTTCTGTGAAAGTGACGTTCAAGTACTCCTAATGTCTCTATTGTTTATGGCAAAATGGTTCTTATAGACCGTATCAAATAGCCGCCATTTCGTGGGGCACCTTTTGTTACTTAAACCGTTCAACAATGGAAGCACAATATGTTTAACCATGCATGTCCTTAAGGAACAAAGGAACTGCCCCACGAAATGGCGGCTATTCGATACGGTCTATTATGTATGTCTGAAAATTGACAACTAACAATGCTTCAATGAGTGCAAACTAGAACAATAGGAATTAATACAATTGGGTCCATTCATAATAGCATTTGGGCTACTTTCTTTGCACACTCTCCAACCTTTGCAGGGTCCTGTACTGAACCGTGTTTCTTAACTGTTGGCAATACGTCCAAAGATCTTCCGATGGCCAGTGTATTGTCATCAATACTCATGAGTGTTCCCATGGCAACAAGGAGTCTAAAGATTGCTTCGGGGTCAGTCTCTGCTTCGAGCATCGTCGACGCGGCGGACAGGCAATGGGACCTTGCCTCGACGTCACCGCCACTCTGTAGAACGACGGCGTAGTTGAGCATCACCGTGGCTGTTGCGATGTGAAGGTTTTTGTTGCTGACCGCCTGACACTGCAGGACCGACGTAATCACAGCATCTCGGTTTCCGGTAAGGAGTTTCGTGCTGTCTGATTGGCAGAAGGCATTTGAGAAAGTCCTCATGACAAGCATGCGATTGGCTGGTTTTGAATCATCTGACGCCAGCTTTAGAACGTGGGACAGGAACTGAAGTCCGTCTTTTTCATTGCAGAAGTGATTATTGGTCGTTGGATTGCGAATGACTAAGCGAAGAACGTCCAGGACTGGAAACACTTTGTCTGTTAAGAAAGCAGGGAATAAGGTAACAAACAGAAAACTCTAAACCTTGACGTTTAAAATTTTAAAGTGTTAAATTTAACTCTCGGATCCCTGTTGGTAAAACCAGAGGGTGCCAGTTCAAGCCCCCCGCCCCCAGGAAATCTTTGGTATAGTGCTTCATGACGGGCTGTAATGTACCCAAGATCCTAGAGCATTTGTTCGAAAGAAAGGGGCTTTCTGGTTAGGTTATTTGAAATCACCAGCCACGTGCACCAGGAATCTCATAATTAAAGAACAATTATACAAAAACAACCCATATCCAAGTATGGTTACATACATTAACTTTGCATTTGTGTATTTTTGTTTACTACAGCTGCTCTCACCTATAGGCCATTGTAAAGCTTTCCACAAGGCACCTAGCTGCTCTGCCGTTGGACTACTGGAGTTGGGAACATCCAGAAGTTTCTCAAGATGTCCCAAGGTGGTCGTATCTAGCTGGCTGGACTCATCCAAGGTCAGGTTGAAATCTTTCAGCTTACCTGATGCAAATTATGAGAAAACAATTAACTTAAATACAACACAGTAGAGCCTTAATACTGTCGAACCCTAATAATAAGAGCACTGTTAATAACATTCTGCTTATAACAAGGAAAATTTTGAATCTCAAATTGTTTGTCATTCTTGACAAAACAGAGTAATATGCTAACTCCCAAGGATGTCTTATTAATGAGGTTCGACCTGGTGTGACTGTAAACACTTTAGCGTTCTGCTTATAACGTTCTTCTAATAAGAGACAAATGAACTTACTCAAAATGGCCTGTGGATTAGCTGAATCGAATGTGACGATGCTCGTCTTTGGGAAGTACGGATTGGTCTGCTTGACTTGTGGATGAGACTGAGCTGGCTGATTGGGTTGATCTGATTGGCCGTAGGTTGGGACGTAACGCCCAGCTCCTGTCATGAAAAGGAAAAAAGGTCACTTTCTTTGTAAATCATCGTACCTATTTGTCAAAAAGCTACCTCAAATGTGGCGTGGTGCCCTGAATATTTCCATGCCCATTGCCTTAAATTGATCGATTCGGGATAGTTACACATGTAGAATCATAAGTTATGAACACGTTGACTGCCGAGCATAGTTTCACAGGGTGTTCCCACAGAGGGCATTCCCATTTTCTACGAGTATACTCGTAGTGGCAGAATCCGGTACACCTGTTATTTACTACGAGTATACTCGTAGTCGGCAGTCAACGTGTTAAGTAGACTAAACTTCTTAGGATGATTCTCCTCTATTTTCACGCCCATTTGTACAAACCTATTTTGGATGGCCTGTTCCTTAACATCCTTCACATCTATGGTCACCATTTATACTTTTGAACATCGTGCACAAAGTCATGTGCAAGCGCCCCCACCTAAAAAGACAAAATATCTACATACCTGTAAATGGGTCCGTTCTTGAGAGAGGGTCCCCTCCACCACGCGGTACACCAGGTGGAGGCTTGGAACCGGGGATGTACCGTGAACCACCTGACCATAGGAAAACAAATTATCCAAAAATTAATTTACGGCAATGATTATTCTTTGTTCTGCTGAAATGAGCATCAAACCCATCTGGTTTACTTTTCAACACTCAAGTACTAAAAACTCAAAATGTCAGTATTGTAGTAATTTTTTCTATACGTGTATTTGACTTATCAAGTACCGGTACATATGTCTCCCCACAATCGCTAATTTTGATTAAAGCGAAATTAAAGCCAACCTGTGAATGGATCACCAGCAGCAGGTGCACTAGTACCCAGTGTTACACCCTTGGTGTTATTGATGATAAAATTAGCAATTTCTTCTAGGTATTGCTGACTGAGATCGTTGGTGTGGATGAATCGTTGAGCTACCAGCCAGGGGTCCTCGGAGATGTTGTAGGGGAGCTTTAGAGCAGGTTTACCCTCCTCGAGGTCGACGTTGAAAACGTAGTCGTATTCCTACAGAATTGGAAAAGAGTGTATAAAGTGAGCTATAACATCGACCCGGCTCAATACATTAAGATCCAACACTGTAGTGTTTGAGCCTGGATTTTGGTAGTGGTGTTGGATTTTGACGGATTGAGCAGGCTAATCCTGAATTCCCCAGAAGATTAGGGAAAACATAATCCATGTTCAATTGCACAAAATCCAACATTTATTTGTGACCTGGCATAAAGTGTTTTGGGGATTCTGTGGATTTTAGTGCATTGGTTCACACCAAATTTTTGTCCGCGTCGCTTCAAAGTGACGTACGTCAAATTAACAAATTTACATGTGTGACAAGTAAAAAAAGTTCAGTGCGAATCCACCTAAATTTTGGATTTTTACCGACCACTTACCTTCCCTTCATACATGACCTTGCTACTGCTAGGCTGGGTATCATCACCCTCAGTACCCACAACATCTCCAATCTTGTTCCAGTTGGCATCCACAACGCTCCAGGAGTACGCTTCCACCGTGTCACCGACTCGCACTAGTTTGGTTTGCCCTTCCTTTGTGCCTTAAATTATCATAAATAAAAACAGTACTAATCAGGGCCATTATGTGACAACCTTTAAAACGTCAATTAACACAAGGCACTAATTTCAATTTAACCTAATCTCTCTTAGCATTTTTACTGTAACTAGGGTATGGTTAAAAAAACAAAGAATGGCTGTATATTATTCAGATGCTGTATAATAATTCTGCATTTTGTAAGGACATCTTTCATACCAGGTTTGGCCAAATCCTCTTTCCCTGGTAAGTCCTCCATCTTAATCCCACCAAAGGCCTGGGTCTTAGCAGGCACTGAGAAGGATGCTACTTGTTTGTTGTACAGCTCAATGACGTCATCGCTGGCAATTCGCTCCGAGTTGGTGCTGAATACTCTAGCTACACCGTCGCTGTTAGTGCAAAAACAGAAAAACTTTTGTTTGGTTATGAAAAATTATTGGAAGAGAATTTGAACTGCAAGTTTCTGGACGTCAAAATAAATATTTATGCATAATGTCAACATCAAGATTTACTTAGGATTTTAATATTTTTAAACGAAAAATTATGGAAATTTTTTTCTTACATAAGGGATTAATATGTATTTGCCTTAAAGATTCTTGAGTACATTACTTTTACACGTAATAAAATTATATATGAAAATATTAGCAATTCTTAGCCATTGAAGTTAACTTCAATTACCTAGAACCAGCGACAATGTCTCCATTCGGCAGCACAGCCACACACCAGATTGACTGAGCAGGGAGTGTAATTGTCTGTTGGCAGGCACCTTCACGCCATACTCTGATTGTCCGGTCTTCCCCCGACGTCACAAAATCCGTGCCATTTGGTAAAAGAGCCATGGAGTAGACAAAGCTGGTATGGCCTTGAAGTTGCTGGGTGCAGTCTCCCGTTGTCAACCAGCGACGGATCGTGTTGTCATTTCCAGCGGAGAAAAACTCCACCTCGGAAAGGATCATAAGGGCACGGACGCAGTCACTGTGGCCTGAATTGTAGCAACACGGTATTTAAACTGGTTATTTTTTTCTAGTTATAAGCAAAATGTTGCATTAATTGTTGGATCATTTTTTAAAACTCACCAAGAAATGTGCGTTCACACTTGCCAGCACGCCACATTTTGATGCTCTTATCTGCCGACCCTGTAAGCATGAGGCCTTGTGTTGGCATGAGAGCTACTGCCCATACAGCGGCCTCGTGACCCTTTAACGTCATCACATTGCGTTGGTTGAGCCACACTTTGGCTGTGTTGTCCCAAGATCCACTCAACAAAGTGCCAAACTTTCCTGCTGCCAGAGCACACACTGTAATAATAATAAACAAGTTGGCACACTGTTTGAATGTCTCATTTCCCATTTCCTTATTGCAAACAAATGTTGTGCTGTATTCTTTCGTAAATATTAATATACTGTCCCAATTGGTAGGCATTTCATTAGAATAAAAGGACAAATTCCAGACACATTTACAACTTCTTCTTGATATGAAAAGATAATGCCCTAGAAAGTGTAAATTTGCTGAGGAAGCATTTATTTAGCAGTGAAGAGGTTTGTTTTTAAAAAACACTTAAAATAAAATAAAAATTACAAAAAATTACTTTTTAAATTTCAAATTTGAGCCCAATCCCATTGTGAGCATTACATTTTTCAAGACCGACATCAAGCAGATCAACAAACCTGTATTTTCGTGACCTGTCAGAGTATACTCCGGCATCGGACTATCTAAATTGTAAACATTGATCTTGTGGTCATTTCCTCCAGTGGCTATTAAACCTTGCGGGTTTTTGTCATTGGGAGGCAAAACACAGACAGCTGCGATGAAATTGTCATGACCTCTCATGCAGTGCTTTTCTTCATATCTTTTATTTCTGAGGAAGAAAAGAATTAAAGTTCTGTCAGTGTCAGTCTGTGAAGAAATATGTGGGAATGTCGTGAACCAACAACATGATGCATTTAATAGATTTTGTCGTTTTGATTCCAGGAGGTAAATAAAAAAAATAAAAAAGAAATCTAAGCTAGACATGATAATTGATATGATCATGCCGAGGATATACGGACATTGCTCGAAACAACCGATGGGGGCGCCCTCCATAAAACTGCGGTGTTGTATGGATGTGCTGTGTGTGCAATTTAAATGGGCAGCACATACGTACAGCCTAGGCGAAACAAAATTACGAAAAACAAAGGGTAAACTACCCTGTAGGAACCCAGAGTCGAGCAGTACGATCCCTTGATGCCGTTACAACTGATCCTTCTGGATGGTATGCCACAGCAATGGCTCTAACATCCATTTCATGCCCCTGTAAAATAGAGGACAGTTTAAAAATTCCGTCGGTCATGGTGGCTGCCATTTTGTTTTTTGAATAGCCTCGGTCAAAAAGAATAATATTGCTAATACTTTAGACTCTTGCAAATAGTACTAGTTATTAATAAGTCTTTTATAATTTTAAATATTTTGTAAAACTAAGGATAAAATATAATACAGAATGAGTTTTAAATATTAATATATGAATTATTAATATGATTTTAAAAACATAAATACTGAACAAGGTTGTAGAATACGAACCAATCAAAACGTGTGTGAAATAACTCATGAATATTGAGCAATTCAACCAATCAGATTTCTCGATAAGAAATCGTTTGTCCCCTGATTTTGCGCCACTTGCGATATCGTTTCGAAACGCCGCCAAATCCTGCTTGAAAGGTTTCCGTAAAACTTCGACACGATCGCTTTGCTTAGACATACAGTATGGCAAAAGTACAGATAGAGAATGTCGAAGTGCTTGACAATCCAACATCATACCTTAATCCTTTCCAGTTTGAAATAACATTCCACTGTTCAGACGATTTGTCCGAAGGTGAGCAGTGACTTCATTTTACTAGCTGACTGGGCGAACAAAACATTGACATTGTGCATGCCCCGCGTGTGCAGGCGCGGCGGATCCGAGGGCGGGGGGCCGGGGAGGTCATCGAGCATCAGTAACTTCGTGCACATTTGTCGGGCCTGCAGGAAAAACCCAAATTTAGGAGTGAAAACATTGTAAGATTTTGTGAGGAAACACTTGACTTAGAAATGTTTCAGCCTGTCTCATAATGTTTTCTACTGAACATGACTACCCCTAGAACTATGGGGGATATAGTATCCCCCATAGGTGATGTTGTTTTTTTCCAATATGGCGGCGCCTGAACTTTAAGATCGGACCGAAACGTTTTCGGCTAGCGCAATAATCCGCTGCCCAATCGCCACCAAACTCCGTCTGATAGTTCTTGAGACACTCACCTTGCGTGTGTCTACGGAATTTCGGTACCATTTGTCCACTAAATTCTCCGAAAATAATGTTGGGAAATGAACGGGAACATGTGCGATGCATGTGGATGCATGATCGAGGCATTCGGTGCGATGCATGTGGATGCATCGCACATGTTCCCGTTCATTTCCCAACATTATTTTCGGAGAATTTAGTGGACAAATGGTACCGAAATTCCGTAGACACACGCAAGGTGAGTGTCTCAAGAACTATCAGACGGAGTTTGGTGGCGATTGGGCAGCGGATTATTGCGCTAGCCGAAAACGTTTCGGTCCGATCTTAAAGTTCAGGCGCCGCCATATTGGAAAAAAACAACATCACCTATGGGGGATACTATATCCCCCATAGTTCTAGGGGTAGAACATGACATGAGACGGGCTGAAATTTGTAAGTGTTTCCACAAGTCACAAAATCTTTTTCTCACTCAAAATTTTGTGTTTTCCATCAAATCTGCACTTACCGATTTATGTGTAAAACCAAAAATGAAAGGTCCTCCCAATAATGTCGCAAAATTACTAAAATTCTTAAAGACACAGGCTCGTCAGCAATGCGTGCGCGCCAAATTCGTGTTACGAAAAAAGGAACTCCATGCCTTTGCTATGGAGCTGCGTATTTCGTGGCACGAATTTGGCGTGCACGCGTTGCTGACGAGCCTGTTCCTTTAAACGATAATTTTACAAAAACGAATGAAAGTCTTTTTTTTCCCCTAAATCATTAGATTTGGAGTGGAAAATCATTTATGTTGGGTCAGCCGAATCAGAAGACCACGACCAGACGTTAGACTCGGTCCTCGTAGGACCAGTGCCAGCTGGACACCACATGTTTGTCTTTCAGGTAAGCGAGGCGTCTTTTGAGGGACTTTCACAGGGAATTCCACAGATTGCCCTTTTGCAATCTTCCCATGCACATTTGATTTCCTAATGGAAGTACCCTTTGCAATTGAGAAGTATCCCGAGTTTGGCTGTATTCAAGTCCATCCCCAGTCCTCTCAAGCCTTCATAAGACCATCAGTTTATGTTCATCCTATTCTGTCGGTCGCACATCCTGGCACTTCTGTGACCCGGTGTCATGTGCCTTTGTATACGGGCATAACACCGTGACTGGAGTGAAAACAAATTCGTTCATGCTTAGATACGTGTACGTGTTGCGTAGACAACGGCTTTGTTATTTCGCTGATCGCCATGGGCACAACGTTGTTTTCACTCCAGTGACGTTGCGGCGACCGACGGAATTGTTAACTGGACTCTTCGGTTCACAGACAAAAAAAAGAATTTATTTCATCACCACTGGACAAAGTCAATACACTTTATGAAATGCAAATTTTCTAATGATTAGAGGCATATATGTAATTTTGTATTAGTTACTATGTTGTCCGCATAATAGATCAATTTCTTAAAATGTTCAATCAGGCTAATTGTCCAGACACGTCGCTCATCCCAGAATCGGATGCCTTGGGTGTGACTGTGGCTCTTCTCACGTGTTCGTTTCGAAGCCAGGAGTTTGTGCGCGTGGGCTACTACGTAAACAATGAATACGCCGACCCTGAGATGAGAGAGAATCCACCGTCCAAACCGCAGTTCGACAAGGTTTGTCATTCTTCTTTTTCTTAACTTTTATATTTATTTGTAATTGGGTCTTTCCACAGTAATGGGGTACATTTCTGTGACATACAAGATCACTTCAAATGTCTTAATTTTATCTTTACATTATCCAGTTAAACCGAGGAAATAACTTTTACCCCAAGGAGTAAGAAAAAAAGTCCTACAACATACATTTCTGAAAACCCCGTGCACAAATTTTCCTATTACGTATGTAACAAAGACAGAAAAAAATGTCACAATTGGTCTGTCCACGTTACATACGTAATAGGAAAATTTGTACACAAGCTTTTCAGAAATGTATGTTGTGGCGCAATTTCTTACCTTTTTGGGCAAAAGTTATCTCCTGACAATAGTACAAGGAAATTTCTTTAAGTTTGAGATAAACTGAAGACATTTGAAAGGAATTATTGACTTATCTTTCAAATAGGCCCATTAGTGTGGAAAGACCCACAAACGGTTCTGTTCTTTAGCTGATGGCCTGTTTCTGTTTAAGGAATTGACTTTTTATTTTCTTCCTCTCAAGTTGGGTCATTGTAGTACAGGAATTGAGCACTAAAGTGAAAACATCGCCCCTTGTGCGTTAATGAGTGTTACTGGGTCTACACTAAAACCTGGGAACGCTTTATCAATGGATGTTTCAGATTACTGGTGAATGTTTAGACCCATTTACCCTGTTATCTGATGTCACACTTCAGTAGTCTACTGATTTCTGCAGAATGATATAACAGACCTGACAACATTGAGTTAAATCAACCTGGTGGCGCTTTAATGTTTTGTTTTGTTTGTAATTACAGGTGGTACGGAACATCTTGCACACCAATCCTCGCATCACCCGCTTCAAGATAGACTGGGAAGACAGCATGAACAACGAGAACATCCCTCCCCAACAGAACGTCATGTCTCCTCAACAGAACGTCATGTCTCCTCAACAGAACGTCATGTCTCCTCCCCCCTCCTTGCCCTCTAGCACGCAGTGCCCTTCCCACTTGGACAAACTGGCATCCAGTGATCTCGCAGCACCGCTCAACACAGACAGTAACAGCAGCTTGCCAGAATACGTATCCACCATGGAACACTGAACGCTTATTTATTTGTGACTTTTTGGTTAATGTTGTAGTTGAGTCCAAAGACAAAACCTGCTGTCTCTGCTGGACTTTCCAAAGCATGTTTTGAGATTCTTCAAACACGAAATGGTGGTTCAGCAGTCCATGTTCAGTTGTAAAATACAGGCTTGAAATTTTGCCATGTCACCAAAGGGCACATTCAAATATCTGATGACAACAATGCTTGTCCTTTGCCAGATACCATAGGCGCCTTTAACTAATTTATTTGTTAAAGGCGTCTATGGTGTCTGGCAAAGGACAAGCATTGTTGTCGTCGGATTTTTGAAAGTGTGTGGGGGAGGATGGCACAACACTTTGGAGGGGCCATGCTAATTCCCTTAAAGCAGCTTACACATGTAGATTATCAAGCCTCAAATCCCATTTTGGGGGTCACATGCTCTCCCACAACACCCCCTCCGGCAACGCCACTGCAAAGGGCACTTTCGTTAGAGAATCAAAAACCTAGGGGATGATTGCAAAGGGACACCACCGCCGAGATGTCAGTTTTGGATACACAACAATATTGGGGTCGTCCAAAGTTGTCTACAAAGCGTAGGAAAGGGAAGGGGACTTTACATGCACCGACAATTGTGACACTTTATGGTACTGACAGAAAAATGTTGATTAGTATTTTTAGTGGGAGGGAGGAGGGTCTTGAAAAATACTCTGCTCTGTAGAACTGTGAAAATGTTGACAGCTTTGGGCGGCCCCTTATAAAAATATTTTACTGTCTCTGAAATGGAATCGACTATAACACTCCTTTTTTTTTAACTCGTTTTCTTTTTGTATGTGCTGTAAATAGACATAATAGATTTTCTTAGATTACCTAAAGAAAAATCCACCTGCAATTAAATTGACAGATTTTTAAAAATCTACCCCACTCCACACAAAATAAGCAGCCTTTTATTCCTTTAAAATTGAGGTTTTGCTTCAAAATTACCGGCATGTGAAATCTGTTTCGATCAGATTTCATTGTGAAGGATGAGTGCAATAGTGTCATCAAAAATTACTTTATTATAGCAAGCACAAAGGCACTTACTTTAAAGGCCCATTGTATCATTTGCAACGACCCCATTTTTCATGAGTTGACAAGGAAAACCTTACTCAAAGTGTTGATAGCAATGTTGGAAATTGACAACCAAAGGTAGTTTTCTAAAAAGTCCCATGCACAGGACTTTTTTTTTACCATTATTACTTGTACACAAAATCCTTATATAGATTTTCAAGGTTTTCTGAAGCATTGATTCATCTAAGTAGCTAACATTTCTTGAAGCTAGTTTACCAACATTCTTCCTTAGATATGTTACACTCTTATTCCACGAATCTGTAAAAAGTTTTATCTTGCAAATGATACATAGGCCTTTAAATGAAATTTCTTTGACACCAGCACTGAGTCATACTAATCTGTGTACATCACAAACAAAAACGCCTTCGATTAAAACATTTTGATTGTTACTGATTGAAATCAAAATGTACTTTAAGCACAAGTGGTAGTGCTAAATTGAAATTGTTGTAAACAGTTAACATATGATCGTTTCAGTGAAAAGCAATTCTTGGTAAATTTATGACACCCTATAGACTGTATCGAATAGCCGCCATTTCGTGGAGCAGTTTCTTTGTTCCTTGAGGACATGCATGGTTGCACATATTGTGCTTCCATTGTTAAACAGGTTAAGTAACAAAAGGTGCCCCACAAGATGGCAGCTATTCGATACTGTCTATATTGTAATTTGTGGAATTTTGAACTTGGAATCATGATTGTTCATATCATAAATAAAATAAAGAATGTTTATGTTCTGCAATCGTTGTTGGAGATCGGAGGAGAAATGTTGATCGGTGTACGATTCACCACTGTATGCAACAAATTTGTGCATAAATTAGTTCATATCGGTCTTCAAATGCCAAGTTTTCCACAGGGCCATTGATAAGTTTTTAATAAAAATGCATAAATTAATGTACAGGGTATGTTAATATTACCAGACCATTGATGACAAAATTATTTTGGTAGTCCCTGTTTGAAAATGTCTGTATTTGTTCCTTTTGCTTGTGGATTTTGTGAGGAATAAAGTTTAATGAAAAACATGGTCTGGTTTTGTTCTGTTCTTCATTAACGTCCTAAAAGAGCTTTTAAGCTTTTTGAAATGTTGCTTTTGAGATAACTTGATTTAACAGTTTGTGTGTGTTGTCACTGATTGAAATTGACTCTTTAAAACTTTCATAAAAGTTGGATTATGTGTGGTTGCAGTTGGAAAATAAAAACCGATGTACAGTTAAAATTAAACAGAAAATGTAAAATGTATCCTTAGCTTTATATCATATACAAAATGATTGTAGGTGAGGAAAAAATACTCCAGGGGGCACCCGGATTTGAACCGGGGACCTCTCGATCTGCAGTCGAATGCTCTACCACTGAGCTATACCCCCACCGTCGAATGTAAAGGAAATTCTATAGCTTATAAATAAAAGTAAATATATGCGAACAAACAATTTTTTAATGTAGGCAAAAAAGTCCAGTTTATCATGTCAATTCCTTTTTTAAAGCATTTTTTTTCAGTCCGCGTATTTCTCTTGTTTAATTTTACACCTTTATTCCACTTTTGTGTGCAAAACTGCAAAGCAATGAATTTCGTTGAAAGTACTTCCGCCGGTCAAAGGTCATTCATCTGGCAACGATGTCAACGAAAGCCCGGAAAGGTGATGCGCCAACGAAAAATGCCCTGCAAAATTCTTTCTTTTACTTTAGATAATGGACTTGGAATATGTAAGAAAACTTATATTTTACAGCCGAGATCTTTACCAAACTTTCAGGCTACCAGTGGTTTCAAATACTAAACTGGCCTTCGTGCATGCTGCCTTTGCTGAGCTAACAGTTGACTTGGCCTTTCCGACGTACGGACCAGTACCAGCGTACCGAGTAACCATGCGTACCGACGTGACGCCGGCCGACCGACCGACCGGCGCGGCCCAGATTTGGCTCTCATGCTCCGGCCGGCGGGCAGCGGCGTCAATTCCATCCGAATATTTTATAACATGTTATAGTTAATATCATTAAATGCAAATCTGATTTAAGTCTAAATTTTTAAAGTTGTCCGGTGAAAGTTTAAAAATTTTAAGCTAGGCTATTCTTTTTATTCAGGCTTACTAAACTTTTACTGCCCTACTCTTTTCATTAACGTAGAGATAAAATAATTCTGAAGTACCAAGAAAGCAAAGACAATTGTGATGGCAGATGAAAACCCAATCTCGGAGAAGGAGGCAGAGACTTCCAAAGAAAGTGAGAAAGAACAAGACACAGCAGCCACAAATGTCAAGGACCCGACACCAGGCAGTGGGAGATCATCCAAGGTTCGAACTTCGTCAGCATCAAGCAAGAGGAGTACTTCTCCTGCTCAGACACCAGCAGTGGCTCCCGGTGCTGGCAAGGCCAAACCAGCCGAGAAGGGGGCGGCAAAACCTAATAAACCAAGCAAACTTAGCAAAGCAGGTATGGTATTGTGGAGTAATCCAAGTCTCAATTTTATAAAATGAGAGGCAGGTCACTCCGTTCTTTTGTCAGAATTTTAAGGGGAATTAAAGTCAACTGGAGGGGCATCAAGAACAAATTTGTTCCAAATGTGTACTGGTCATAAGGCATGTTGGCCAAGTTGGCCTCAGGGTGTATATCTTGAAGGGAATTGACCTCGGTGGCCTCGGTTGGTGTCAAGGCCTGGCTAATCCTATATTATTGTGTACTATGTTTATTTTAAATTCATAAAGCGAACCAAGCACAGGGGATATGTCGATCACAAGTTGCTGTTTTATTTGACAGGAGCCAAACAGACCAAACCAAAAAAGGAAGAAGGTGAGGCTGAGCTGTCAGGTGATGTCAAAGGTATGCACACCATCTTAATATCGTACCCAAATCAATATAAGGTTACACTTTTATATTTGGTTCAAAAAAGAAATGGAAATTATACTCTGACCAAAATATTGAGGAGGCTGAGTTATGTAACATATTTTATCAGTCAGTAACGTGTATGAATACCTCTTGTGGCAAGGCTGACTGCACCGGCTTCCGTAAGAGCCTCTGAGGCAGGGTGCGCCACTCTGCCTGATTGTCTCCCTGCTGCACTTTTAGGACTGTTTGAGAAGTGCATAGCTCAAGAGGTCAGCTCATCCCAAGTAGGTTTAATCGACAAAAAAAATAACACTTCGTTTCTGTAGGATTCACTTTGCTCAAATTGTTCTACCTGGACGAAATCACTGAGGGGGAACAGTCTCGAAAGTGATTCCAAAGTGATCGGTCAATCAGGGCCTCGTTATCCACAAGTTCACTGTTTTCAACAAACTTCTGTTCCAAGCAAGAATTTGTATTTTAAGAATTTATACAAAGCGTGTTTTTGGAGACTATATTTATCTTTCCTCTCATAATTGTGTTTTTCCCCCTCTTACTACAGGATCTAAAGACGACACTGTCCCCCTGTTTCTGTCATCTAAGACCCAGGAACTCTTTGCCTGTAAAGCTGATGAAGATGTAACGGAGGAGAACCCATGCAAACTCCTCCCTAAGGAGGGCATCATCCAAGACATGAAAACAAGGGCTGCAGTGTCAGACTTTCATCCCGTCAAACAAAAGATACTGGTAAGTCTAGATGTAGAGGGCGCCCTATGTACCATCAGTACATAGTTTTAGAAGTTTTAGAAGTTTCATTGTGTGATTATTGCACAGAAATCTTCAAGGGACTGCAACTTGTATAGTTTGTTTCTAACACAGTAACAGTTTGATTTTAACTGTTAAGTGTAAAATAACTACAGTAGATAATCTCTCATTTGCATTGTTGCAGGCAGCTATATTTGCGAGCTGCTGAAAGTGATACCCCAGTATAAATCAACTGTTAAACGTAAAAATAGCTTTCAGCTCACTGAAAGTAGATATTTGTCTGGAAACAGTAGACACACATTTATTTCATTTAACAAATCAAAAACATCATCAGTGACTTAAACGCCCAATTTTATTTCCAAAGTAAAACTTTATGGATTCCTGGAATAAGGACATAATATGTAAAGAAGAATGTTGGTAAACTAGCCTGTAGAAATTGTAGCTACATAGGTGCTGCATTGCTTCAGAAAACCTTTAAAATATATGCATGGTTTTGGTGTTAAGTGATTGCTAAAAAGTAAGTTTTGTTTTCTTGTCAACTCATGAAATAAAATGTTGGGTCATTGCAAATGATACAATGGGCCTTTAAGTTACAGAATGATTGGTATTTAAGGGAAGAATAATCACAATTTACACACTAATAGGGGGCCTGGTGTCATTCTCTTAATATGCATTATCATTGACAGGACTACCCAGCTGATGAAATTTTGGTGGTGTTTGACCCAGACTTTAAGATGGGACAGAACTTCTACATTGTCCTAACTGAGGAAGCAAAAGATCGAATTCTTAAGGTGAGTACTTAATATATATTCCTTATTTAAAATGTCCTCTTATCTTCTTTTAACAGACACTGTCAAAAAAAAAACCATATAATGTGTAAGCACAAAGTACAAATGAGTCTTTCCACGGTAAAGGGGGCATTTTAGCAACACAGACCATATTTTCCGGAAAATACCTTTGTCTGGTCTCAAAATAAAAGAAATAAGTTTCAGTTGTTCTGAAGAGATAACTTGGGCCCAAAAAAGGGTTACAAACATTGTGACAACATGCCTTTCTAAAAACCCTGTGTACAAATTTCCAATATACGCTTGTAACCGGGACGGCCTAATATGTAACACAAGTGTCCGTCCCGGTTACGAGCTTTTAATATTTCACGATTCACATACCAGTTGCTTTGTCGTTGTATTTTTAGCTTAAGGACTGAAAGTTGTATGAATTCTTGAAAATATATTTTCCTTGTTTATGATGCAGCCTCCAGCAGAGGAAGGGGAGGAGGGGGCGGAGCTAGCAGATGGAGAAGGAGGAGGGGAGGAGGGGGAAGAGGAGATAATCATTTATCGTTACATTCCTCCAGAGCCCAAGGAGTGGGTCTCACAAGGAAGTGAGATCGAAATTCAGGAAGAAAGTGTCGTGGAAAAGAGATCCAAGGTATAAAAAAATATTTCTTAAATTTTGTTTAATTTGTTTTGTTTAATTGATTGATTTATTTACCACATCCAACAGCGGAAGGACCGCCAATTACAGGAATGGGATCAATTAATGTTAGTTGTCATTACCATATCACCAAAAGGTGTCGGTTAGCCTATGGGTTCTCGCTTCCACAGGTTGGCAGATGCGGCCATTCGTGAATTTGAATTCAGCTTAAATGTTGGTGTAAATCACAAGCAAATAAAACAAATTGAAGGAGAATCTTTAAAAATCTGGATTAAACATAAGATACGTGGCAAATTGGCATCAGATTTATGCTATTCATGCTGAATCATTGTTGGATTGAAATTAAAGGTAGTATACATCATTGGTAATCTCGGTAATCAGAAATGTTCACAGATTTACGCCTAACTTACACAATATAAACATGATGACCGTAGAAAACTTCCCCTGAAATGGTTTAGTCTGAAGTGCTATAGTCTGAGAAATGAGTAAAACAATTAGTTTTCGTCTCATGAGACGAAAATTAAGATCACCCCAAAACCATTTCCCCCAAGTGCCATTTCGCCCCAAACCACCTTGCCCGAGTGCCATTTCGCCCCAACACTACATATAGCTCAAATGCCACTTCGCCCCAAAACCACTTCGTGCACAGGCCGTCACGGTTCAGGGCGAAATGGTTTTGGGGCGAAATTACTGCAAACCCTTTTTTGACTGTTTTCTTAAAAGTTGACGAAGTACAGAGCTGGTTTTGGCTCAGGTTGGTTTTAATCATGCATATCTTCAATCACACAGGGGATAAAACTATTTGTAACAGTTTACCAATCATGTATACTATCTTTAAATCACAGTCAAAACGGAATCAGTTTAGAGTAAATTCAGAGTTGAATTTGAGTTGAATCACAATAGAATCAATTCCAGATCTAAATCAAATTCCAGATCTAAATCAAATTCCAGATCTAAATCAAATTCCAGATCTAAATCAAATTCCAGATCTAAATCAAATTCGAGGCAAGCTGGCATCAAATTGAGATCAAAACCGAATTAAAACTAGATTAAATTAAATTTTTGTCAGCCTAGTTGAAGAATTACTCCTTTACTTTCTTTATGGATCAACAGATTAAAATGGCTATTGAGCGAGTTCGTCGTGAGTTTGGTGCACCGATCACGTTCACCGATAGGAATGCGGGCGACGTCAAGGATGGCTACATTGAATGCGTATCGTACGAGGACAAAAGCTACAACGTGAAGAAAGTGGAGATGGATTCAAGTATACAGGCAGTACCCACATGCATCGACAGCGGCACCCAAACAGAATGGTTGGTCTCTATGATTATTGCAGATATGGGTAATTTCCAAAATTAGGGGTCCAAAATTGTGACATGCTTTTTAAGATTTCCAAGTGTTTTTAGTGATTGAAAGTGGTTTTCCAGTAGAAAATAATTATTTTTATTTCAACAAATACCACTTAAATTTAATGTTTGTGTGTAGATATGGCTCCAAGGTTAATGCAAACTCATTCTACAGCCAATTTTCATTGGCGTAGGTAACCCGGGACACCAAACTCCTATTCGATACCATGGAACAAATTATAAGCCTTTATGGTCTTTTGTTTTGAATATTTTTCAGGAATCGGAGAACAAAATATTGAAGAAAATGATGCTGCCCCCTATAATCATACATATGGAGTTGGGTTTAGTCAAATCCTAATGATATAGACTCTTTGCACAGCGGCCATCTTGGGGGCAATCTCATTGTCGCCGTGTGTCATGCATGAGTAGATGCTCTGTGGATCTATTGTCACATTTAAATATAAAAACCTGCCCCTAACATGGCTACCGGTGCAAAAGGTCTATTAGAAAATTTTTGTATTTTTGTTTTCTTTCAGGAAGCACCCTCGTAACCAAACCACGCAGTATTTCCCACGGGAATTCAACGTTGACGAGAAAAAGAAACTTGCAGAATCTGACGAGCTACTCAATGCCATCATCCGCGTTGTCCCAAGGTTTGAGTTGGCTCTTCAACAAAACGAGATAATGAACGTGTTTAATGATGACTGGCTCGCCCTAGCAGACAGTGATAGTACATTTGGCAGTAAATCCGACAGCCACCTCAAGGTACTAATGTTGTAGTCGAGTACTTTTTGAGTACCATCTAATTTTCTTCTCGATTTGACTTTCTTAGTTCATTCGTAGCTTCTTAACAAAGGCTTTTTTACAAATTTGTCTCTTTAGTAAGTAGATCAAATTAGCTCTTGTAGGAAGACATAAATTATTTTTCATCACCTTAAATCTTTTTTCATCAATTTAAATATTTAAATAAATATAAAATAAGAGATTATACAAACCCAGTTTAACTGATGTCCAGGTTTTAATGTACAGAGACTTTGGATTATCTGTGTGATTTAAGGGAAGACACACAAATCTAACCGCCGGTAATGACAGTGGTATCGCTGTTATTTGCAGCGGTACCACAGTTACTTTTAGTGGTACCGCTGCCAATGGATTTTATGTATCTTCCATAACTAATTAAACAACACTTGATTTACTCGAAAAGTGCTCAAATACACCTCTGCAAGGTCCTAATGAGAATTTTATGTGAGTTGGGTTCACTGACTTCTTCTTGTATGAATGCATTTCAAATCACTTGCCATTCAATGACATAATTCTCTGTTAATTATTGTATTTTGACAGGAGTACCAGTCTTTCACCGATCTCCAATTCAGCAAGGATAAAGCCATCACGTGCATTGAATGGCATCCAACCATTAAGGGAATCATCGCGGTATCGTGTGCAGAACGGATGTCGTTTGATGATCGTGTCGATCATGCTGCTAAGATCATCATGAATCCTTCCCTCGTATTACTCTGGAGTTTCACTGATCCAATTCACCCACAGGTGAGATGGTGGCTTTCCAGGACATCCCCATTCCATTTTAACCCCTTTTTGGATGGTATATTTGGTGTATTATTGGCACCAAGTGAGCGCCCGGGGGAGGGAGAGGGGTGGGGGTGTCGTGCACCCCCCTCACCCCCAAAAAAGGGTTGTCTCCCACTTCTCTTTTGCACCCTCAAATGAGATTTGAGGTTTGCAAAGCTGCATGTGTAAGGCTGTAAGCAGCTTTGTGTGCCCCCTTCCAAAGTGTTGGGCCCTAGCCCTCCCCATCACCCCCCACATCACCCCCACTTTAAAAGGTCTGGTGACACGGTTGTGTATCATTCAGTGCTATTTGGATCTCCAATATTCATTTAAATTCATCTTTAGTTATCATTTTTGTATAAAAAGATATCATCTCAGGCAGAATCATTGCATTGGACGGTTGGAACCACTTCTATCTTCCATTTGAGTAAGGTTTTTCCAGTCAAATGGCTGATTAAAATTTTGGGACATTGCAAATGGGCTTGGAAGATGAGTAAATCTTTGCTATATCAACTTTATTCCTCAAACTGTAATTTGTTAATGTCTTTTTGTTAATCATAGATCCTGCTGGAGGCTCCTGACGACATTTTCAGCTTCAAGTTCTGCCCAACAGACCCTAACATCATCGCAGGAGGTTGCATCAATGGACAGGTAGTCATGTGGGACATCAGTAAGTATAGCGACCGTCTCCGTAGCAACCAACAAGGCAAACAGACCAAGAAAAACTCCATGATGAAACTGGTAAGTTGGTGCTTTGCAGGTAGTCTCATTTTGATTTGTAGGGCAGTAAAGCATAGTTCCACTTAGCTTTATAAAGTTAAACCTCCAAAGTTAGTGGACCTTGGCCAAGTGGATAGATGCATAAAAGTTAATCAAACCTTAAACATTAATGAGTACACATGTGGTGGCTATATCCGTAGTGTGTCCTTGGGCAAGGTACTTTGTCATAAACTGCTCCACTCCAATTAGGATTAGCTGGGTAACTATATAGGAAGTACCCTATATTCTGGGCAGTGGAGGTGTTTTTTTGCACAGAAAATAAATAAAATAACGATGATGAAATTACAGGTTTGATGACCAGGGTCCTATTTCATAAAGCCCACTTAGAAACATTCCTAAATAAACATTCTTAACTCATTTTTTTAAAGATAGGAACAATTAGATTTTATTGTTCCTAAATCCACTTAAGAATGTTTTAACTTTTATGAAAAAGGACCCTGGTGTAATAATATTCAAGAATTGTCAGTTCTTAACAGCTACAGTGTGAAGCAAATCATCAATAATCTTGAAATCTTTCACCCGCTAACAAAATAACAAAAATTGTTATAATCAACTCACATTGAACCCACTGGATCCTCAGCAGACTCTTTCATTCCTTTCTATTTTTGTAATTGTTTCCCCTCATACCACTTCACTCCCAATCCCCAAGCACCATGGAAGGGGTCTGGACCAGGTAACATGCTTTGATCCAATAATTGTGCAATCATTTTCCAGCTTTTGTTAATTAATTATGAATATTAAATTTATCATTGTGTTATATAGAAGCCAGAATAAATTAATAGAAATCAAATTGACGTTGTCACACTCAATTTCATGTCTCTGTGCCATGCAACATTTCCCAGTTTAAAGTTACAATTTGTTAATTTTGTAAAGAATAATTTCTTTTTAAAACTTCACTAACATCGGCATCATGGCAACAGAGCCATGAAATTTGGAGTGTTTATCAAGTGTTCATTTTGGTCTGTCAGTTTAAGTGGTTTTTTTTTATTCCACTGATGCCTTTTCTAGTTTAATTTCTACAGATATTGCATGTCTTTTATGTTTTTAATTGTTATGGTTTTTTGTTTATCATTTAAAGGTTTTTACCAATTTAAGGGTTTTCATTTTTTTAATTGTTTTTATTAAGAGTTTACTTGCATGTTTCAAAAATATTTATGTATTTGAGGTTTTTTTTGGTGTTTTTTTTTTGGGGAGGGCAGTTCGTTTTGTATTATTACGCTTTTGTACACCAGTAAAATTTCATTTCTTTGTATTTTTTAGCAAAATTTGTGAAGTATTTTGTTTTATGTGCAACTTTGATGTGACTAGTTTGTCATACTATATGAGACTAATGTATGATACACCTTGCAACATGACTTGATTTTGTTATTGATTTGTGTTATTACTTGTCACTCGCCTCATGATATGACTCTTAATTTACTTGATGCATCACGTTATCTCCCTTCAGCCTGGCTTTGAAGATGAGAACACTGAGAAGACACCAATCATCCGCTATTGTGCCGTGTCCGGAATTGAACACAGTCACAAGACAGCCATCTCTGAGCTCCAGTGGGTTCCAGATCACATGGAGGTCAGTGTTTTTTAGAGATAGGAGGAACACAATTGTTTAGCAGACTTTTATCTATATGGGTCTTTCTATAAATTAGGGTCCAAAAGTGTGACATTTAGTGTCCCCCGTTACACCTGATTTGTGTTATTTTTCGTACAAAAATCATTAAAATGGCTTTTAAACTATTTTGTATGAATTGTACTTTATGTACTCACTCTTTGAGATGGAAAGTATTTAAAAAATGTGTCCTGAATTTACAAAAACAAGATGTAAAATGTAACGGGGGGACACCAAAATTTGACCCCTAATTTATAGAAAGACCCATATAATAAATTATGTTGGTATTTTTCAACTTGTGGAATAGTTTGCCAACGTGGACTATCTGCCCTCAAATCATGTCAAATATTTGTATATCTCCCTCCAGATTACTCGCACAGGGATCATTGTTGAAAATAGAACTGCAACCTGTAGTCAGATCCTCACGGCATCTACAGACGGGTGAGTTGTCTCAAAGTAAAATTTAATTTTTTAATTTATATACCACATCCAACAGCGGAGGGACCGCCAATTACAGGAATGGGAGCAAGTGTGGTTGAGTGCCTTGCTCAAGCGCACAGGTGCCACAACCCGTCACGGCCAGTAATCGAACCTACATTCTAGTACTAGCACAGGAACTTTAAAGTTCGACGCACTAGACCGCTCGGCCATAACACCCCACATAACCGTTGACATATGCTTTTGACTCTTTGTGTTAACCACAGTATGATATATAAGTGAGTATTGATCACGTTCAAATGACGACACTTCCTACAAATTGTCACGTGCATCAAATTTTAAGCGTAATTTTTTGTGACGGGCATCGGTTGCGCTGTATTTAGAAAATGTTTTGAGCAACATGCTCACGTGTTTGAAACATTTTCCAGGGTGTGCGTGCGCGTACTCGATGGCGTTTAATACGCCAGTAGCATTTTCCTACGAAGATGGCGTCTGTGAGAGTGCTCAATTGTGTTCAGAATTAGAAAGAAAAAAAAAAGTGTTAAAAAAGGGGGTAGCTGAATACCCATAAATACATCAATGAGTCTTGGTAAATCACACAGGCAATACTCAAAGAGATTGCAAAATCACTTTTTAAAGCAATTTTTAAAGTTTTTTCTTTTTCTTTTGTATTGGCCTGAAATTAAAATCCAAATCTGTCAGCATGACTGAACATCTTATATTATTTTAGATACATAGCGATCTGGGACACCAAACCTCCCAAGGGTCACACTCCGTCTACAGAAGATGCCAAACAGAAAGACAATCCACTCGCTATCGCATCAACGTTTAAACACCTTGACCTGACTTGGAAACCGACACTCAAGGTATACTCTCCCAAAAAAGAGAAACGGTTTTCTTAAAAATATCAATTCTTGATCAGAACAGAAGTTTGTGTGTATGGGTTTACGGTAGCACCATGTGAATCTCATTTGTATATGTGTGGTTCTGAAAAGAACCGGTGAGTGTGAACTCAACGTTTCGAACAGCGTGCTCTGTTCGTCTTCAGGAGTAATGCCGGACTCGTGATGATGCAGGGCTATAAGTACTGGTTGAGGGGTTTCAGTGTACAATGTGTGCATTGAAGCGGCTTGGCTTGGGTGGAGGAGGCGTGGTTGTGCTAGGATCCTAATACTGTGGTTGGCACCAGTGTGCTCACTGGTGCATGACACTGTGGCAGTGGCTGTCGTGGGTGGAGGACCTAGGGTATAGGTGACCCATCGGTCTGAACAGAAGTTTGTTGAATACAGTGAACTTGTGGATAACGAGGTACTGATCGACCAATCATTTTGTAATTGCTTTCAAGACTGTTCTGCATCAGTGATTTTGTCCAGGACCTGTTTGTAATTAATTTAGCTTGCGTCGGGGAGAATGAATGTTAATTAGGTGTTGTTTTGCCCTTACCCGACGTAATTATTAACACTGTATACTCAGTACTTTCCCGAGACACTAGCTCGGTGGTTGAGTGGTTAAGACGCTGCCTTGTTTGCAGGAGGTCGTGGGTTCGAGTTCCACCCGAGCACGCTATGAAGTTCATAGTGTCTCGGGAAAGGACCTGTTTGAACAAAGTGATTCCCGCAGCAATGAAATGTGACATTTCCAGTTTCTAGGAGAATCATATACTTAAGGGCTCTCAGAAAACCCATTTTGTTGGGTTTCAGCCTGATTAAACCTGCATGGGATGAGCTGACCTCAGCATGTCTTCCAAACAGCCTTAGACGTGCAGAAGCTCACTTGTTCATCGCAAAAACATTTTCAGATGTAACTTGATTTGTGCGCTTTTTATTTGCTGTAAGATAACGAGTTGTGATTGGCCTTTATCTGTTTGCAGTTTCCAGTCAGTAGACTCGAAGGCAGTGGTGAATACGGTGTGACACGGATTAGCATACAGGAAAGACAAGGGGATCCAAGCATCCGTAAGTACAGAGTAACAATCAGTAGTGCAACTAATGTGGTAGGACGGCCTTGTAAAGGTGCTGGTCACCTGTTCCTCCTTGCCACGCACTGGCTTGGTATTTTTTTTTTTTTTTTACATTTTATGTATATTTTAATTTCTACATTTGTATATTTTTATTAGCATTTTCTGTATTTTTTATGCCAGTGCAAAGTGTAATAAAATAAAATAATGAAAGAGAGATGGGTCCCCAAGATGGCCGACCGTGCAAAGGTTCTATTTACTATTGTATATTTTGACGTTTGATTTCAGTGGAGAAGACGGCCAATAAGGGCTCAGATGCTAGCATGGGCACCAGTATGGGGCTTGGTAGCTCTATGAGATCAGGGTCTGCTAAGGATAAGAAACCAATCGAAGGGGCTTCTTCAAAGTTCTTTGTGGGAACCGAGGTAAAAGATTGTTGGTTGACCTTAACATTTGTTTAGATGTTGCAAGAATATATTTTTGGACATCCCATCTAGAGCTAGAGCTAGAGCATGTACAGTTTAGTTCGTAGGGAAATTTGAGGGAGTATACCACTGTGCCTCATAGCTCAGTTGGTAGAGCATTTGCCAGGTGTGTTGGATGTCTTGGGTTCAAATCCTGTTGAGGATCTTATGATTTGTTTGCTTAACCTGTATTTTTGTTTATTTTATTTCCGTGATAATAAGTCACCATAACAAACAGTATGCTAATGACCTCTTTTTAAAATTGTTGTCGCTGCAAACGTTTTATTTGTTGGGCTAGTAATGTTTATTATAATTTAAAAAAAATTAAAGTAAAGATGACATTATTTTTTTGCAGGCTGGTGAGTTTGTGTATGCTGACTGGAAACTAGAAAAGGACCCTGACTCGGGCAAACTCCAACGTAAGTCAGTTTCTCCTTTTATTTGGTTTATTGGAACCACTAAATCTTGTCATTTCAACAATTGATGAGGAGATAGGACTCAAACTGGATAGGATTCAAACCATAGAATTCCAATCATTGACCTTTGGCTTGCTGTTACAGACACAAATTTAACACTTGTTTTTCTGCCATGGAGTCCAGTCTTTAAGCCCCATTTGTTTTTTTTCTTCTCTCTGTGATATGACAGCGCCAAGACCAGAGTTTGCCAAACTGAACCATGATTGGAGCATCAACACTCTGCAGCGATCGCCATTCTTCAAGGATTTAATCCTGGTTTTGGGCGGTTGGAACTTTACTCTGTGGAAAGAAGGAATTGAGGCAAGTTACAACATATTCAAATGGATTGTGCACTTTACAAATAAAATAATTAATTTATAAATTAATAATTTAATTAATTAATAATTATAGTGATCAAACTACACCAGCAGTTTTAAAGTTTTTTTTGGCCCCACGACCCCATCAGACATTTTTTTGTCACCCTGTTTAATTACAGTTGAAGTCAAAAGTATAAATACATGTACACCACTACCATCATCACCCAAAATGGTAAACAGGACTACCCGAACCATTGCAAGGTGTACAAGCTATGTTTTAAGTACTGCAGGCACGTGAGGAATTCCACAAAATCAAGACTTTAGTAAAGACTTTTACAAAAATGATGTAAGCACACCACTTGGTTGCATACAGTTAATAATAATAATAATAACACATGCATTTGTAAAGCGCCATCTATCTATGTAAACATATTCCGAGGCGGCTGTTGCCATTATTACCGCTGCCATCAGGAAATCACCAGAACCATTTCGCTTCAACTAGGTGTGCAACCCGGCCAAGGCGCACAATCCTATCAGCAGTTAGATTGTGGCATTCCCCATAACAGCTTCCCATATATCGCTTGGGTTGACGAGGCAACTGGGATTAAGTGCCTTGCCCAGAGACACAGACACGTTGTTCGAAGTGGGGCTCGAACCCCCAACCGCTGACTGGGAGTCCCGCTTCATACCCACTAGACCACACGCGCTCTCTACAGTTGTATTTATACTTCTGACTTCAACTGTATATAATAAATTTGTTTCATTTATGACCCCTTCATGACCTCCAGAAAACCTCCCAAATAAACGACCCCCATAGGGGTCATGACCCAGTTTAAGAACCATTGAACTACACCATAACATTCTTAAGTTTTGTTAAGAATAAAAAAAATTTAAAAAAACCAAACATGGCACAGCAGAGTGGCAAATTACTTCTTGGTAACTTCCCCTCCAGGGTGGTCCAATTATCCACTCAGCCACATCCCCTAAGAAGCTAACAGCAGGCTACTGGTCTCCCAGCCGACCCGGAGTATTCTTTGTCGGTCGTAGCGATGGTAACATCGACATTTGGGACTTGTTAGACAAGACCCACGAGCCGTCGCTGACGCAGAATGTCTCGGCTTCGACGATCACGCAGATATATCCATGGGTTGTCAACAGTAAGTTGCAATTATATGGATTATATACACTGACCACATAGTGAGACAGCAGATGAGTATTTGTTTATTCCGATTACTACAATGAATAATCTATTTCGATTTATTAAGTTGCAATTGTATATTTCTTGTTTTTAGAGGCAAGGGTCTATTATTATTATTATTATTATTTCTTTCTGGTATTCATACCAAGGATTCCTCAATAGTGCTCATTGCACTGTCACTCGCAAGCGTGAGGAAACCCATGAAGAATTAGAATTATAAATGCATGGCCAGAGACACCGGGGATGATCCCCCTTGCTCTTCACGAAAGAATGCTCTGGGATCTTTAGAGTGCGTTTCCATTACCTAACACACTGGACCAACGGCTTTACATCCCTTCCAACACATAATGAAAATAGGAAACACATCGACATTGTTTTTAATAAGAGAAGAGTTGTATATTTTAGTTTATGCACAATACTTTCTGGCATACACCTGAGGGAGTATACCACTGTGCCTCATAGCTCAGCTGGTAGACCATGTGGCCAGAGAGTGAGACGTCTTGGGTTCGAATCCTGATGTTTTTCTTCTCATCTCACATTTAGTTGATTCATTTCAATTGTGATTACACACCTTACTAAGTATAGCAGTAGTTACTTTGCTCAGTTGTGCATATGCCTGCAGAGTCGGAGGTCTCGGGTTCAAACCCCGATGAGAACCATATGATTTTTCTCTTATCCCATGTTTGGTACCATTTTGTAAGGTAGCTGGCACATTACACCAGAGGTATGCATTCAAAATGTTAAGTTTGTTGGTTTATTCTTTGGTTCAGGCAAGCAGCAGCTTTTAGCCGTTTCAGACAGCGTGGGAACTCTACATATCCTTGAAGTGCCATGGACATTGCGTCATGCAGCCGTAGGAGAGGTAATGTAAAGCCTGAAATACCTTTTGGGCTCATTTGCTAGAAGATGGGGGAAGATGAGGGGTGTGCGTAGCACCTCTTAGGCCACAGAGAAATATCCCGTCCATATAAATAAAGAGCCAGTGACCCCACTACCAAAAGCACCCAAAATTTAGTAAATCCATTGTTATTTTGCCCATGATGTTCATGGATGTTGATGTAAATTATCCCGTCACCCCCTCCCACCCCACTCCACTCCTTGTTTGTCTTTTTCTCCCACTCCCCTCTTTCCTGGTACTCCTAATCCCCGTTTTGTTCACCCTCCAGCCCCAGACCTGCCCTTTGTTCCCGATCCCCTAATGCATAGTTTCGAGTTTGCCCAGTTAACTCAGCCCCCTTGGATATTGTTGCTATGCCTCACACGCTATCCCTCAAAATGTCCACACACACTGCACAAACAAATGGGACTTTCATCGGAAAACACGGATTCATTGGAGAAAACTCAAAGGTATTCATGTTTCAGGGTCAACAGTTATCTTAGAACACACTGAGTAAAGGGCCAGTAATACAGGGATGTCATATCATCATGAAATACATGCTTTCTTACCTTTGAACAGCGAATCGCCCGGCCTTGAAACCAAAAATTTACCCGGATCACCGCATACAACACTGTACAAACTGTGTGTTGTTGTGAGGCAATGCACTTTGACCTATGTGCTAGCTCTGTTGTGATTGGTCGGCGGGTTCAGTTGATTGACAGGTCGGAACTATGCATTGGCTTTCCACTTCAACCCATCTTTCCTGCCTGAGTGCTACTCTTTGCGTTCCTCCTAACATCATATTTAAATATGCTGGTTTTGATTTGTTTTTTTGCATTGTTCAGTCATTTTGCATTTGAAGAAGAATCAGTTCGAAATTCTAGGTCACTAATTTGAAAGTGTAAATGATTCCCCTGCAGTTGTCCAGCATGACTGGGTACATAGAGCGGGAGGTGAAACGACTGGACTACATCAACAAGCGACAGGATTTCCACGTCCAAAACAAGCGCAAACTGGAAGCTGACGAGGCACAGAAGAAAGTAAGAATTAAGGCTTTATTCTCACTCAATTGATTTTGATTCCACTTAAAAAATCTTGATTGCATTCAGATCCGATTTCATTTTCAAAACAAAAGTTAGCACTCAAATTTGAAGAAAAAAAATTCGCAAACCTTACGCAAAACACTGCTAAATTCCTGTAATCCATTAAGATTCAGAATCGTCGGGTACTTCCTGGAATCGTCAAAATAAAGGGGATTTATTCCTCCAAAAGATGAAATCGTGATTCCAATTCCTGATTTTAAATCAATTTCTATTAGATTCTAGAGAGGGTTCACCCAAACCTAGATGTAACCCAGTCATATTTTCACATTTATCAATCCCATAATATTCATTATAACAACTTTTCACAATAGTACACTACTTACAATAAGTTAGGGATATTGGTATGTTGTCTTTTTGTTTTCTTCAAATGACTGTTTCACATATTCCTGTGACAAGGTGTGTCTGTCATGCAGAGGCCAATTTCATAGAGCTGCTTAAGCATGAAAAATTGCTTAAGCATGAAAAGGTTGATAAAATTAGGTTACCAACAAAAATTTCATAAGATTATCAATGTACTGAAACAGTCCTCTAACACTGCTCATATACTACTTATATCGCATGAGGATTTCACTGGTAACGTTCTCTACTAATAGGGGGTGGTGTTAGTACCAACTTCTTTATATACCCCTCTTAGAATATGGAGATGTTCAATATGAACGAGAAAATACCAATGAAAAACTGTTTAGTCAAGCCTAACCCCCCTGTACATATCCCCTGAAGTTTCCACCTCCCATTCCCAAAATGAGCGTTTTTTAAAATTCAAAATCGCCTCACAATATTGGTAAAGACCTGGAATACAGTAAAGAAACTCAATATCAATGATATTAAATTTATTAGAGACAATTGATAATACACATCATGCACACCAATACAACTTTCCAACAGTACATATATGTACAGGGGGGTTGTAACGATACCACGGGCCAAATGTTGGTGTTTCCAGATTCAGGTAAGCCTACACCATAATATTAGGGGGGTACTGCTTCGATACAATAACTTTTGCAAAATAACACCACCCCCTACTACTAAGCAAGAGTTTTTTTGTGCTTCAGTAAATATTTGTGCTTAAACACTTATGAAATGGCCCCTGATCTAACCATGTACAAATTCGTTCAAGCGGAATGCAAACCCTCAATACAATATCTGCGTACACCCCACAATATCCCTAACTTATTGTGAGTAGTGTATTATTGAACATCCTTCCATATTCCTATTTTAACCCACAGATGGCCCCACCTCCTGAACCAAGCACCGAGGAAGTTGAGAACAAGATGCGGTCTGGCTACTTGGATTACTTAGAAGACGAGAAGAAATTCATGGAAGCTCTAGGCCTGACCTCAGAGCCTGAGGAACCGTTACCCGAGGTCTAAAAACACTCCTCGGGGAATCAGGTTGATTTAGTGGGACCAATCCTCACCTTCCAAATGTGGTCCTGGTTCGAATCCTTTCTAGGCCAATATGTGGATAGGGGCTTTCAAGTTGACATGGTGTCACCATTCTCGCTTTCCACCTCTGTGGCCTGGTTCGAATCCTGTCTAGGCTATTTTGTGGATTGGGGCTTTCAAGTTGACATGGTGTCACCATTCTCGCTTTCCACCTCTGTGGCCTGGTTCGAATCCTGTCTAGGCTATTATGTGAATTGGGTTTTTTCAGTTCGTCCTTGATTCCCTGGATTTTTCGCATGTCTTCTGACCTGATTAGGCACCATACTAAATATGGTGTTCGTTACATAGTTTGTTATCTTGCTCATTTGCGCACCTATGCAACACGGAGACAAATTTAGGGAAAACATGAGTATACTAATGTGACTCATAGTTCAGATGGTAGAGCATCTGCCCGGTGAGTCAGAGGTCACAGGGAAAACCTGAGGGAGTATACCACTGCCTCATAGCTCATCTGCCTGCCAGGAAAGAGCAAATAATCTTTGCAATAGAGCTCGTATAACCACTGTGGCAGCCATTCCATACAGTCTATAGTTTTAAATGTACAGGGAGAATTCCGTCCAGTATATGCTCCGTCCAGAATTGTTAAGCAATTTATTATTTCAAAAAAATTGTATATAACCTGATATGCAGATTTATGTGCAGTGTATGTGTGACATTTTAACTAGACTAATAAGGGAGACATTTCTTTAAAAAAAGAAGAAGAAAAATAACCCATGCATAATAATGAATTAATTTATGCAAGTTGAATATTCAGCAAGTTTGTATATGGCATTTCGCTACTCATTTTAAACAAATTGAAAATCCGAATGACAATATATATTGGGCCAAATTTCAAAACATTGGTAAGTCATTAAATCTCTTATATTTTGTAAAATGTCGTTAAAAATTGCTGTTGCTTAAGCAGCTAGCTAGCTAAGGTTGCTTGCATATGTTTTGTTCATTATAAATAATAAATAAAATTGACTTAAATCATACATAATGTTGTTACGAATCCTGTTTTTACTTTCGACAAATTGTGAAATCTTTCCCGGTCCCGCTGAAATGAAGTAGTACAAATACCTTAAGAATGCTTTTCTATTCATGTTGTTAATGTTCCAAGTTTTACAGCATTTTCTGTATTACATTTGTCAGATTTTTTCCAATATCAATTTTTTGCACACTTCATATTACTTTTTAGAGGGAATTAAACACGGACATCCGTGAACAAAATGTGTTTTAAAGTCTGAGAATTTCATCTGTGGTCAAAACCTAATTACTGCAGTGTTGGCAAAAAGATATAACATCTTGGGGCCAGAATGGGAAAAAGTATTGGGTTAGCATCACATTTTGAAATTATCTCGGAAAAAATAAATATGGTCTTCAGTGAATTCCGTACAACCTACTGTTTGCAAACCATTACCACTTCTGGGGTGTCGTTGAAACCCGGAGGTCGGAGGTAACCCGGAGGTAGAATGTTTTGTGACCGTGTAGTACATGCTACAATCTACCTCCGGCTTGTTATTTTAATACCGCGTAGCTCCGGAGCCACCGTCAACGCACCAACTACACGTTAGCAAATAATTCTACCTCCGGGTACCTTTGGGTACCTCCGACCACCTCCGACCTCCGGGTTTTATAAATTTCCCCACTTCTGTAAGGACTGGCTGAAGTCTATTTTTTTTACCCGCGCTGTACAAAACTACGCCTGTGCACGTTTAATATGGCTGATTTTACGAGAGTTTTCTCCCTTTATTTGTGAGCAGATATTTGGATGAAGACAAGATTTTAGCCACTTGTGATCTGTCTGGCTTTTATTTCACGAATTCAGCAGAGAAAAGGTATGTATCTGAGCTGGGAATTTAGGAAAGTTCTCAAACAAATTGTTGCCCAATTTCCGGACGTAAATAAGGTGTGGATATCAATTTTTATCAAACACTGAATGTCAGTTTCTGCTAGGGATGGGAATTTACGGTTAATTTAGAAAACGGTATGCAATTCCTTCAAGTGTCGGTTAACCGTTAGGCCAACATACTGGTGTTTGTTTGAGATGCATGTGCAATGTACATGTACACAAACCTAGGCCCCCAAAATAATAATTTACCTTTAACTTTATCTGTTCAAATTTTACTACGACTCCATGTCAATTTATTTTACTTTCATGAAGTCATTACAAATAACCATACCAAAAAACTATTGTAAATTCTTTAAAATTGGGTTTCGTTTAAATGTTCGGCAAAACCGGATTTTAATTTTTTTTCGGTTAACCGGTTTAACGTCCCATCCCTAGTTTCTGCACAATTTATCTATGAGCATCTGCAGTTATCAGTTTTGTTCTCGCTCCTGTAAAAGCTTTTTTTGACATAGTTAATATTTGGTTGCAAGGAGAATTTAAGGCATGAATTCCATTCACTGGTTGCCAGTGAGATGCCGTGTACAGAGTATACATGTAGTATGAGTATGAAGCATGGCAGACAATTAACTTTGGAAATAATTTACAAATCGGACATCACCTCGTGTACAAAACTTATGGCAGTGGCTAAAAAATTACTAAGTTTTTCCAAGTGAAATTTTCATATTTTTTCCCTGCCAATTTTTTTTTTTTTTCCATTTAGATCTGCCCCTGCTGATACTAATACTAGTTTGTAAGTCTGTAAAACAAATGGTAATGTCAGACTTGTAAATTCTTGCCAAAAAAATATTAACAATCAACTTCTCAGTAATACCGTTGGTATTTTTTCCGTATACATTGAACAAAGATTTTAAGGAAATTACCTCCTGGAATCAATACATAATGTAATTTTAAGATATACTTCCCACTTGCACTTTTGTCGCAAATGTTGCTTTTCTCGTTTAATCCTTGGTATTCAAATTTATGCAACTTAAAGCTTTTCTTAGATTTCCTTACGATGTACTACATTCACCATATACATATAGATATATTCAACTCAATAACTTAAATGCTTGATATCTGTAATTTGATTTACGAACCGTTACTGAAAGAGATAACATATTTACGTAAATTTCACTTTTACTGCATTGCACTTGATCACTATGATTCTAATTTTGAGAATAATTGCTGGATTTTTCTTAGAAATTAGCTCAGAAAAACTGCCAAAATAGGTTCCAAATGGGATAAATTATCGTTAGGAGTCATTTCTGAGACATTTCCAAAAAGTAAATTTTTGACCAATTTTGAGAATTTGTTTTTTAAATTGTTGACCAAAAATTTTATGATTTTCTTTAAAATTGCAGGAAATGTTGCTTAGGACCTATAGATGATAATCCATGAATTTGACCTTGTCTGCTCATAAATGAAATAAAAAAGAAATTGGGGAAAATATGATTTTTTTTTTGCCAAAATGTCCGTTTTCCTAGAGATTCATAGCTGGAAACTGGCGAAAATAGATTCCAAACGGGCTAATTTTTCGTTAGGAGTCACTTCTGAGACTTTTTCAAAATGGTCAATTTTTTGCAATTTTTGAGAAAAATGCTTGACTAACACCTTACAATATTTTTAAATTTTTGGCCAAAGATTTTATGATTTTCTTCAAAATTGCAGGAAATGTTGCTTAGGACCCATAGATGATATTCCTTGAATTTGACCTTGTCTGCTCATAAATGAAATAAAAAAGAAATTGAAGAAAATATGAATTTTTTTGCCAAAATTTCAGTGTTCCTAGAGATTAGGTTGCAAACTGGCGAAAATAGATTATAAACGGTCTAATTTTTCGTTAGGAGTCACTTCTGAGACAATTTTAAAATGGTCAATTTTTTGCAATTTTTGAGTGGTGATGTCACATTAGGAAAACACAGGAAAATCTCATTCAACTGCGCACAAAAGTTTCCACAATTTTCTCCAACTTGCTTAAACTTTAACCCTGTTGCAAACCATGAAAAAACTAAGGCTGGAAACTGCAGCATTTTTCCACAATTCCAGTTCGAAGTCTTATGTTTTTTTCTTTGTGTTTCTATAAATTTTCCAAGTTAAAAAACGCCACTTTTTATTCATGGGGCATCAAAATGAACAGTAGTATTGTCTTTCTACACTTGAGTAATCCTTCATATTCAGCAAAAACTGTGCATAAAGTTATGAAGCATTTCAGGGGCCCCTTAATCAACTTACAAAGAAGTAAATTACCACAAAAAAATATTTCAACAAAATGAGGCCATTTTGAACAATCATGGTAAGGGTTTCAGGAACCTTTTATTTATTTCATTAACAGCAATACTTTGTCTTTTCTCCTCAGGTTTTGATCACCAGCCAAGGGTCCAGTTTAAATGTAAGTATCAGTCTCTATTGTAACTTTAAAGGTGCATTGTTTGTGCTTGGAGCCAATTTTACCATGAAAATCTGGGCAATTCTCAATTTAGTACTGGAGTTTTATACATTCACTTCCAAAGTAGGTACCGGTACCTATTTGTATGTGTGGAGAGAGGCAATTTATGGTAAAATGCCTTGCACAAAGGCACATCTACAACCTTTTTGAATTAACCAAGGTATTGAGTAAATGACACTTAACTGTTTGAATATCAACATTTCATACTAAAATTGGCTCTGTGCATGTATATTTTTAAGGAAAGAACTGACCTCCAAATTTAAATCTTGTGGCAAAAAGTAAAACTAAAACAAAATTGGAATACGTGGCCGGTGAAATTAAATAAACTCAATTGGCTTGAGACCATTATTTTTGGAAACCATTATTTTTGATAATTTTAAAGCCAATTAAGTTTTAAAAAATAACTAAAATATTCATTGCTTGAGAAGTCGGTGGCAAAATCAGTGTACACAAATTTACCGTCAAATGTCTGATATACATGTATATATGTCCTTTAATATCGCATTTCATGTCTCTTGACATCTAAAAGGCAGTATACATGATTGGTAATCTCGAAAATCAGAAATGTTCACAGATTTAAGCCTAACTTACACAATATCAACATGATGACCGTAGACAACTTCCCCTGAAATGGTTTTGTCTGAAGTGCTATAGTCTTTGAGAAATGAGTAAAACAATTAGTTTTCGTCTCATGAGACGAAAATTCAATTCGCCCCAAAACTTTCAGGGCGAAATGACTGCAAACCTTTTTTTGACTGTTTCCCAAAAGTTAGACTAAGGCATAAAAAAAAAATATGTTATGTTGGCGTAACGGGCCCCAAAAAATAGGGTAGGTAGGTCGGGATTCTTTTTTTTTTTTTTTTTTTTTACCTCCCAGCAACGAAAATGACATGAAAAAGTGGAAACCAAAATCAGACAAAAAGCTGTTGACTCAAATTTATCCGTTTTAAGCGATCAAAAATGACCGCAGATCCACATTTTTCCTTAATGGAAACATATAGATATTTATCATTAAATTTCTTCCCTTGAAAAAAATAAAAATATCCAGGGTCGGCCGTATTTTTAGGGTCGGTCGGGTTACGCCAACATAACATATTTTTTTTTTATGCCTAAGTACGGAGCTGGTTTTCTCAAACTGTTTTATCCCCCTGTGTGATTAAAACCAACCTGAGCAAAAACAAGCTCCGTACTTCATCTAACTTTTGAGAAAACAATCAAAAAGGGGTTTGCAGTCATTTCGCCCTCGGTGAACCATGGCCTGTGCACGAAGTGGATTTTCGTCTCATGAGACGAAAACTAATTGTTTTACTCATTTCTCAAAGACTATAGCACTTCAGACAAAACCATTTCAGGGGAAGTTTTCTACTGTCATCATGTTTATATTGTGTAACTATGTACCGGGGGTAAGTTAGGCGTAAATCTGTGAACATTTCTGATTTTCGAGATTACCAATGAAATACACTGCCTTTAACTTATTTTGCAAAATACCTGCAGAAAAAATTGCATTGTATTTTTATATCATCATGAAGACTAAATCTGTGCATATCAAGTTGAATTTGCGTACAATGTACAGACTTGACCTATACTCATCTGTAAATAATCGAAAGGTTCAATGTTGTGACTGGCCGCAATTTTCATTCATACATACTGGTAAATGTACAGCACCAAAACCCATCATTTTTGACATGAAAGATTAGAACAACCTTAAAATTGGAGGTCAGTTGAATTCCCTATTTTTAACTTGTGCTACAGACATTCCATTATGCTCTTCCCTGCCGAGTACGAACTGCATGTTATAATATGAACTTATGTCGGCTATTATTCCAGCAAACACATCAACACATCAACATTCACTGTCCTTATACATGTAGGTAGCTCATTCCGTGTGAAATCACCTCGAGGTTGTCAGACTCGGATGAAACTTTTTCTAAAAATACTTCCACCTATGTCATGAATGTGTACACAATTTTAGAGACCAACTCCAACTCGTTGCTTTGTCCTTGATAGAAAGCAAACCCATGTGCCTAGTGTGTGTGCATATAAAGTCAATCGGACCATCCATGTGGGCACGATAATCAAAAATGAGAGTTTTCGGGGAGCGACATCTCGAACCGTACAGTTGATAACAGAATCATGCAGATTGGATGCCAATCTATGTGTATAGCAATTTTCAGGTAGAAATTCCCAAGCATTTTCGAGCTACAGGCCTCTAAAAATGTAAAAAACTTCAATGGCACGGCTATGATTGGGAAAAAGTGGGTAGGGTAGGCATTTTTTGGAGGTCATATATCAGCAATGAGTTGGAGTTGGCCTCTTAACATGTTCATGACATAGGTTGAAGTATTTTTAACGTCCAAATCTGAGTCGGACCCCTGACAAATTTTCTGAAATTTAGGTGATTTCACACGGAATAACCCAGGTACCTATTTGTGGAGAGAAGAAGCAAAGTGCATTGCTCAAGGACACATGTACTAATTTAAAGGAGCGTGTCCAGATCACATTTTTGAACTCCCATTTTTCCATGGGTGTTGGAATACCATATAATTTGCCATATTTTTCTCATTACCGTTCTGAAATTTCACATTTTCAAGGATATATTGTAAAAAAACACTGATGTTTTGTAAACTAATTTGTCCGATTCCATGTGCAGTAATTACACCAACCTTTTTGCTTCCATATCCAAATTGGAGATTTTTGGAAGAGTATTTTATATGATTGTTAGGTTAGAACAAAATCCATTTTCTCGTAAAATCTGAATACGCTCCTTTAACCCATGTTTAGCACTAATCAATGTTTCAAATGCAATCCACATGAGACCTTTTCGTTTTGTAAAAAATGAAATGTGTAACATGCAGTTTGTGCTCTTGCGTTTATAACGAGAAAAAACGTACTGAAATGGCCAGGGAAAGAATTGAGTACAAAACATGAAAATGGCTAAAAACAAAATATAATTTCTTTTGGTCAAATCTGCACTCACGTTTTATGAGAAAAATCTACTTACATGTAATTCTTACCTATAAATTGATAATCATCTTAAAATATGTTTGTGTGCATTTTCAATCTTACTAATGGGTATTCAACGAGCTTTTGGACCTGACCCTCACAGATTGAAATTTGGTGTGCTGAGTGGACTCCTTGAGAACTAAAATTTTATATCATTTGGTCAATTAATTTTTGAGATACGGGTTAACAAACTTTGACTAATTAGCATGATTTGCTATGTTTGGACAATTATATCTCTAAAAGTAATGGACATAGAGAGATAAACTTTACATCATTTTCAATGTGAAATTTAAATTATGTTGATCTGAAATTAATTGTTTATTTTGTTTTATTTTTCAGAAATGGCAGCTTGGTTCCAGACGGAATATGCGTTAGTTTTTAAATCTTTTCGTGAGTGATGTCTTAGTGCGTCGTTGCTTTTTTTAGTTAATATCTTGAGATTGCAGTTATCGTGTAATTATATTTTCTTGTTTAATAAATCATTTGAATTGTACAGGATTTTTATTAATGTTTTCTTTAACAGTTAGAGGAGGGAAACCTCCACTTCAATACATTAGAAAATCGGACAGGGGGTAACCCCTGGCCGATTTTTCTATATGCTGGACGCCAGCGCAAAACCTATCTGTAAAGACAATAGCAATTAGGACCTTGCATAAATTAAGTTAATGAACATTTTGTTTGCATATATTACTTGGTGTATTGAGAGTACAGAATAAAATGAGACTTGTTTACAATTGAAACCTTTGTTGTCACTGACTTATTTTATATATAACACTTTAAATAAGATTGTTTACAAACAACATTTAACAATGCTACAAGATAAATAAATACAATTGGTTGTTGCTAAATGAAGACAAGAATATTAAGTACAAGTCAATGTTTACAAACTGTTAGTCAATTTTTTGAGCAAGTTTTGGTTTGTTTACAAACTGATAGTCATTTTTTTGAGAATAATTTGAGCAAGTTTTGGTTTGTTTACAAACTGATAGTCATTTTTTTGAGAATAATTTGAGCAAGTTTTGGTTTGTTTACAAACTGATAGTCATTTTTTTGAGAATAATTTGAGCAAGTTTTGGTTTGTTTACAAACTATACATGAATAGGAGAAGACTGCTGAAAAGTTACTTTGGGTTTGTTTACAAACTGTTAGTCATTTTTGAGACACTGAAGGATGAGTCGAGTTGATTCTAATCACAGAAGGTTGAGCAGCCTTGATTCTTTCAACATTTGTCTGCGGGGAAAATAGAAGCACATTTTCAAACAACATAGCTACTACAAATGTAACTTTGTGGAAAGAATTCCATTTTTATTCAAAAGATTGTTTAATAATTTCACATGATAAAACAAGTGGTCAGATATAGAATTCTACCAAACTGATAAAAACAGGGCAGTTTTTCTGGGGAGGTGAATGATTTCCATGCTGTTAACTGCAACTCCTAAAGGCCCAATGCATCATTAGTCAATTTTTTTCAGAGACTGGAGATACCTTATATGGCAAATGTGTGTATTGATCACGTTCACAGACGCTGTCTTCGTAGGAAGAAATGCTACTGCGTATTATACGCTATCAAGTATGCACACGATGTAACGTGTTCGAAATACAGCGCAGCCGATGCGAGTCACAAACAAAATACGTTAACAATTTTGATGCATGTGGCGATTTGTAGGAAGTGACGTATTTGAATGTGATCAATTGGGACTTACTATGGGTCAATCTTGGCCACTCTGAAGACGATGCAGTGAGGTCTGCCAAAGCACAAACAGATCTTGTAAATATTCAGCTCCTGGTCGACATCGCTTGACACACGTGTTCGTCACCTGTCACAAATGAAGAAAGTATAACATTATAAAATGCTGCAAGTTTAGAGGAAATTAAAAGGTGAATAGTTTCTGAATTCATAAATAAATTGACAATTTTTCAGTTTGGCTGGAAATATGAAGACACGTTAGGTTGCTGACAAATAAAGATTCACATCTGATTTCCCACCCAAGCACAGGTTTTGAATGATTCAAACTGACACTCCGACAACTGCTCTAGAATGCAGACGGTTGTGGGTTCAAGTCCACCCAAGCACAGATTTTAATAGAGTTCTTGAAAAGGCACTGAGCATAGAGTTCTGATAAATTACATCGGAAAAGGGCAAGAGATTAGTCCATGATTCAAACAGGTCCTTTAACACAAATGCACTTGAGTCAGAGTGATTGAATGGTTTTAAGACAACTGCTCTAGGTTCGAGTCCCACCTAAACACAGGTTTTTTAAACAGTTCTTGGGAAAGCTCTGAGCATAAAGTGTTGATAAATTGCATCGGAAAAGGTCAAGGGATTAGTTGAGACCAGCACACCGAGTGATCGAGTGATCGAATGATTGAGACAACTGCTCTAGGTTCCAGTCCCAACTGCTACATGATTTGAACCAGCACACGGGTTCAAGTCCCACCCAAGCACATTTTTATGTTTTTAATTGTTCTTATCAATTGTCGGAAAAGGGCAAGGGATAAGTTTTGATACTAAATGTTGCAAGAATCAAACAGGCCCTTTGACACCAGCACACTGATATGTTGAGTAGTTAAGGCAACTGCTCTAGAATGTAGAAGGTTGTGGGTTTGAGTCCCGCTCAAATTGTTGACACAAAAGTGCCAATAGATTGTTTTGGGAAAGAGCAAGCTATTCCTAATTTAGAGAAGTGGTAACAAGCTGATCATTACAATACCTGAAAGCTGCTCATGATGACAAATGAATTCCAACAGGAGAGAGACATGTACGTGGAGTCCAATAGTCCAGGTGAGGCCAAGCATGGGCAGCAACACAAGGGAGCTTCACAAACTGGTCCTGTTAAAAGGAAATCAAATGAAATGCATGAGTATGTAAAGTTTACTCCTTAAAAGTTTGGAAATTTGTTTTCAATCACCTATATCTCAATTATTTGTGACTAGCTGTTCATATCATGTAGCATATCAACAGAAAGCTCATTTATGTAAAATTTAAAAAATCAATTTCAAATTAAAAGTAGGTATTTTAAAAGAAGATTTCAAGTGCATTTAAAGCTTGATATTAAAGATGTATGAAATGCAAAAATTATTCAGCTGAACCCTGTTAATAAGAGGTCATTAAGACTTTGCCGATTACCTTGTTATAACAGACACCTTGTATTATCAGAAATGGAGGGAAAATGAAGAACAAAGGATTGGGATCTAAACTTTTCCTTATTTTATATGCAAGTGCAAAAGAGGGAAAATTAGCATACATGCTAATTTAGTAAAGTTATGTGTTGGGGCATTCTGGGTAACATCATGATGAAACCATGGCCATGATGTGACTTCTAAAAAACCAAACTGGAACTCAGCTTCAGGGAGACACCATTCATGAATAAACATGAGCAAACTGAGGGAAGACATGTGTTTGGAGCAAAAAGTGTATTGGGGCATTCTGGGTAACATCATGATGAAACCATGGCCATGATGTGACTTCTAAAAAACCAAACTGGAACTCGGCTTCAGGGGGACACCATGCATGAATAAACATGAGCAAACTGAGGGAAGACATGTGTTTGGAGCAATCAGTGTATTAGGGCATTCTGGGTAACATCATGATGAAACCATGGCCATGATGTGACTTCTAAAAAACCAAACTGGAACTCGGCTTCATGGAAACACCATTCATGAATAAACATGAGCAAACTGAGGGAAGACATGTGTTTGGAGCAAAAAGTGTATTGGGGCATTCTGGGTAACATCATGATGAAACCATGGCCATGATGTGACTTCTAAAAAACCAAACTGGAACTCGGCTTCATGGAAACACCATTCATGAATAAACATGAGCAAACTGAGGGAAGACATGTGTTTGGAGCAAAAAGTGTATTGGGGCATTCTGGGTAACATCATGATGAAACCATGGCCATGATGTGACTTCTAAAAAACCAAACTGGAACTCGGCTTCAGGGGGACACCATGCATGAATAAACATGAGCAAACTGAGGGAAGACATGTGTTTGGAGCAATCAGTGTATTAGGGCATTCTGGGTAACATCATGATGAAACCATGGCCATGATGTGACTTCTAAAAAACCAAACTGGAACTCGGCTTCATGGAAACACCATTCATGAATAAACATGAGCAAACTGAGGGAAGACATGTGTTTGGAGCAAAAAGTGTATTGGGGCATTCTGGGTAACATCATGATGAAACCATGGCCATGATGTGACTTCTAAAAAACCAAACTGGAACTCGGCTTCATGGAAACACCATTCATGAATAAACATGAGCAAACTGAGGGAAGACATGTGTTTGGAGCAAAAAGTGTATTGGGGCATTCTGGGTAACATCATGATGAAACCATGGCCATGATGTGACTTCTAAAAAACCAAACTGGAACTCGGCTTCATGGAAACACCATTCATGAATAAACATGAGCAAACTGAGGGAAGACATGTGTTTGGAGCAAAAAGTGTATTGGGGCATTCTGGGTAACATCATGATGAAACCATGGTCATTATGTGACTTCTAAAAACCAAACTGGAACTCTGCTTCATGGAAACACCATTCATGAATAAACATGAGATGGGCAATAGAGCACATTTAGAATGCTGCAGTGACATGTAAATAAGCAGCAGATTTGCATAATTAAGGCAAAAATAGTACATCAAGATGTCAGTATTAATTAATGATGCAGTAACATGTAAATGAGCAATTATTTGCATATATTTAAATACGACATATTTAAATTCCCTCATTGCTTTTTTATCAAAATTACGTGCGTGAAAGCAGTGTGAATTTTAAACCCAAAAATATAGCACCGTAGGGGCAAAATAGACTACCCTACCCTGACCTCCGTAGAAATTCAAGGCGCCATTTTAGTAAGCAAACTAGATGCGCCTCATGTCTGTTTGACATGCCTCTCGCGGATGCTGATTTTTCCTCTCATCCCAAGTTTAGTTGTTTCATTTCAATGGTGATTATAGGCACCGTACATTTACCAAATATTGTGTTCGATACTTTGCTCAGTTGCGCTACCATGCTACACCAAGAGAAGAATTTGGGTTCATAGGGAAAACTTTAAGGAGTATACCAACTGTGCCTTATCGCTCAGCTGGTATTCTGCCTGGCGAGTCAGAGGTCTTGGGGAAAACCTGAGGGAGTATACCACTGTGCCTTATAGCTCAGCTGGTAGAGCATCTGCCCGGTGAGTCAGAGGTCTTAGGGAAACCTGAAAGAGTATACCACTGTGCCTCATAGCTCAGCTGGCAGAGCATCTGCTTGGTGTGTCAGAGGTCTTGGGGAAACCTGAGGGAGTATACCACTGTGCCTTATAGCTCAGCTGGCAGAGCATCTGCGGGGGGTCAGAGGTCTTGGGTTCGAATCCTGATATGAAGGGCCCTTACAATTTATCTCTCATCCTACAGTATTAAAGTGCGGATGCTGCTGTAACTGTTCGCCGCAACACGTATATTACACCACGAGGCATGTCAAACGGACACAGGGCGCGTCTAGTTTGCTTATAGCGAATTTCCACTAATAAAATTGGAATGATGGCCAAAAACTCACCTCTCCTGTGTTTTCAGTATCCATGGCAACACGTCCATTTTTTTAGTGTGTAATATCAAGCTCCACAGTCCGTACGGCTCCATCTCCAATCTGTTAATACATAAGAAACAAAAATTAGCAATTGTGACAGAAATGCAACCAATCCAGGCCTTGACATTAACCAAGGCCACTGGGGCCAATGGCCTATAGTGCCCTGCTGAGTGAGCCATGATACCAAGATATACACTTTTTGAGGCCAACTTGGCCAGCATGCCCTATCCCAGGCCTTAACATTAACCAGGGCCACCAAGGCCAATGGCCTCATGACCTGCTGAGTTGGCCCCGATGCCCCTTCAAGATACACACTTTGTGAGGCCAACTTGGGGTCCTGGGTTCAAATCCAGGCAAGGGTTTGAACTTAGATTTTTTGTGTGAAAAAGAACTTATAAGTTGACCATTACTGTTTTCCTTAAAATATTTTTCTTAGGAAACACTTAAAGATTTTTCAGGGTTTTGTACATGTATACCAACAAAATAATCTGCCATGTCCCAATGACCTCTTATTAACAAGGTTTCACAAACAGATAGCACACTGAATACATCATGTTTGGTCTTTTGATGTCTTACACAAATTACTAGTTGTTTCATGCAGTCGTTACCACAAATAATGCGCTCACTATTATTATTTGAAATGCTCCGCAAAAATGCATTTTGTGCTTTTTGCAAATGAAGTCTTTCCAAGACATGATTAATAACCATATGTCATACGTGTGGTTTGTTCCCCATAGGGTGAGGATATCTTCAGAGATAAGATATGCCAAACCATTTTGGTTCAAGATTGTCCAATGTTTTCTTACCATTTTGACTAGCTAAACGTATTCGCGCAATTGTGAAACGTTCCCATTATCACCATGTATTCCAATCCAGCGGCTAAGGTGATGCTGTCATCTCGTGTTCTTCGGCAGACCTGCCGTCAGTGTGCTCCAGCAGTGCTTAGCCAGTCCTTCTCCATCAAAGTGCATCACCTCGTGTTATGGCCGAGCGGTCTAGTGCGTCGAACTTAAGTTCCTGTGCTAGTACTAGAATGTAGGTTCGATTCCGGACCGTGACGGGTTGTGGCACCTGTGCCCTTGAGCAAGGCACTCAACCACACTTGCTCCCATTCCTGTAATTGGCGGTCCCTCCGCTGTTGGATGTGGTATATAAATAAATAAATAGCTACAAGCACAAAAAATGGTTGAGGGACTGAATTGCATGCGAGAATATTCCAAAACTCGGGGTCCAATTTCAAAGTGCTACTTGACAGCGGTTTTTCTGTTATTCAAACTTCCAGCTATTTCATAGGGGCCATTAAACTTCTTGTCGCAGCAAATTGGTCCATGGTATTCAGGAAAATTCACATTAGGCCGTGTCTGTAGACTGTATCAAATAGCTGCCATTTTGTAGGGCAACTGTTGTTTTTATTGGTCAACCATGAATTATGTCTTAAATAAACTGCCCTACAAGACGGCAGCTATTTGATACAGTCTATACACCAATCCAGGAGCTACTGTGCTTTTTGTGTTGATGATTACATTCAGTCGTCACTTCGAAAAATTTGGCGCGTTTATTGTAAGCTTGCGAAGGGGGCGCGTTTGCGCTGTTCAATTTTACAACACAGAAAATGAAATTTTCTAGTGAAAATTAAATATCCAAATGTGTTGCATGGCTGTGCATTGTTTGGAGTTAAAAATGTGCCTTAAAGACATAGGCCCGACAATGCACGAGGAACAAATTCACAGCGTTCCATACTAGTCAGCTGTTACGATCCCGGACGGTGCAGGCTCAACGTACATACATACAAACAACTTCGAGTTAATACCGTTAGCTGTCGAGCAAGGTATAGTGAATTTCGTGCATTGACGAGCCTCCGTCTTTAAGGTGCCTTTCTAACTCATTTTGCCCAAATTTAACTAGGATACAAGACAATATGTATAATGGGGAAAAGCACCCATGTTAATGTCAACTTACCAGAAGACGTAATGGAAATCATCTTGTGATATTCTCCTCGTAATTTCAACATCTCCTTATTTCTTCTACTGCCAAGAGTTGAGTCTCAGTTGTTCTCGAATTCAAAAATTGCAGCATAACCAACTGCCACTTTGTCCGGACTCGATCCCCTCAAGAGGTTAACAGTTGTTCTGGCAAAGCAACAGAAAATTTCAGATTTAATAATTTAGACAAAAAGCTTCATTGGTATTCTAAATAAGCATATTGACAGGGTATTTGCACCAACTGTATTAAAATTTACCTTAAAATTACTGTCTGAAAATAATGATTTTACAAAATTTACACTTTTTAGAATCAATATCTAACGCTTACCTTACCCGTTGTAAAACACAATCTGTTCGAAGAACCTGTACAATGAAGAACTACAAAAAGACAATATAATTTGTAATATTCTAGAACGTTTTAAAATGGATAAATGAATCTCGTCCAAGATCACAATTTATTTGTCAGAGACTTTTTATTCAACATCTTTGGATCCTCAAATATTAAAAAGGCATCCACTTCTGAACACAAACTTGCAGCACTACACTGTTATGGACTTTTTACTGGGCTCTACCGTAAAATGAGTCGAGGTTTTATCAAAAACTGATCAGTGCTGCCTTTGTTATCAAAGCTATATGGGTCTTTCTATAAATTAGGGGTCCAATGTTGGTGTCCCCCGTTACATTTTACATCTCGTTTTTGTAAATTCAGGACACATTCTTAAAATACTTTCCATCTCAAAGAGTGAGTACATAAAGTACAATTCATAAAAAAATGGTTTAAAAGCCATTTTAATGATTTTTGTACGAGAAATCACACATCAGGTGTAACGGGGGACACCAAATGTCACACTTTTGGACCCCTAATTTATAGAAAGACCCATATACACTTGAGTAAGTTACACAATTTCTTCTAAACGACTGTTTCTTGATAGTCATGAAAAACCAAACTATTCAAGGATAAAATACCCTTAATGTTAACATCTGGAGTTAAAGGCACAGGCTCGTCAGCAATGTGCGCACGCCAAATTTGTTCCACGAAATATGCAACTCAATGCCTTTGCTATGGAGCTGCGTATAACGTGGCGCATTGCTAATGAGCCCGTGTCTTTAAGCTGGTTACTCTGAAACAAAGGCAGTACTTTGTCCAAAAGCTAAAAATCCAGTGGCAATGAAGACCAATAAACAAAATGCTTTTTAAAAAGCACGGAAACTACAGCTAAGACTGAAATTCAGGTTTTAACTACACGTTTCCGATCATGACCATGCTACAGTGGATACACAATTTACTGATACAGAATATATCATTTGTTAAACAACGTTCAGAAATCGACGCAACATTCAATAAAAACTGAACAAATATTCATGTTTTAAAGAGACCATCCTGCAATGAAGTTAGGATTTTTTTTATCTTACAATTTCCATAAACGAGCAGACATACTGTACACCGGTTACACATGAATTGATGGTATGTATTTCAAGTCCATTTTTTTCTACATTATAAATTTACAAATGAAATTGATAATATGCCGTTTCTCTTCATGTTTTTAAATGTTATCACTTTTCCTCTTTTTTTTGGAGTAACATGGCTAACAACAAAAATCACTGCCATTGGAAAAAAAAAGCTTTCCAATTTCAAACATGAATAACTTTCATAATTATTTACACCAGCTTCAACATCCCCAGTGAAATATCTCAAAACAACTGACCGTCGACTTCAACGTAATGAAAACAAGAGGTCTGTAAAACCTATTAGGAAAATACTGAGTAACTCAAGATTTGTGAAGTTAGATTTACAATTGAAATTAACCTATTAATTTTAACTCTCTAATTAAATCTCTAATTAAATCTCTAATTAAATCTCGTTAGTTATCGGATGTTTGCCATAAAACGATGGTCCGAGTTGATCTAAACCAGAGCTGCCAACCCTCCCGGATTTTGCAACAGATTTTCTGGAAAATGACTGATCTCATGACTCCCGACACAGATGAACACTCCTCTTAGATTGTCAATTAACAACCTCAGAGATTTATAGATATGTCTTAAGTCACGAGATTGTGCCTTCTTTGAAATCCGGGAAAGTTGGCAGGTCTGTCTAAGGGGGTCGCAAGCAGTACATGTACTTGTACTTATTGAAGAGATGACCCAAGAAATGTTTTTCTAAGACCATTCTGGCGGTCACTAAAACCCAAAACATCACTCCCAATCTGTGTATCGGTGCTTTCAAACTCAATATAAAAAATATTCAACTAATCCAACAACAATAGACCTGAAACGTAATGACGTCACGCAATGTTTACCGCAGTGCATTATGGGTGAAAAAAATCTCTGCATCTCTAGTTTGCGTGTGTTGCGCCTAGCGTATTATGCACGTAACTTTGTGAACTTTACTAACCTCTTCGCTGGCCAAAAAACGTCAAAAACAAACATTTCTATAATGGTTCGTGTCAACTTAGTTGTGCCTGTGTGAGTTTTAAGACCACGACGGACGCCGGAACTATGGTTTTACCTTTTAAGGCCTCAAAAGGCGGCGAAAATAGCCCTGCAATAATTGTGCAAACTAGCGATACCGAGTTTTCGTCCCCACATTTCACCCATAATGCACAGCGGTAAACAGTGCACGACGTGATTATGTCAAGGTGGTGGCCAATAAGATGAAGTTTAAGTGACCTGCCTAAAAAATCTTGTAAGTTATTACATAAAAAAAGGCTGCTAAAAAAAGCACATTCATAGAATGTGTAAATTTAAAAAGCCTAATATTAAAAATTAGCCAGTTTTCGTGCACCTACATGTACAATACGATGTATTCGTGGTGATGTTTGTGGTTCGTGACTTTGAAATGTAGGACCAGTATTTGCCAACAACTTATTATCTGTGTTGAATGAAATGCACTAAGGTGGGATGAGGGTTATTTTGCCGTAATTTTGCTAAAACTAGCACGTTCTGCAAAATCCTTGGATGCTGTACTAACCACAGAACTAAAAGACCCAACACTTTAAGTTTCCCGACTTAAGTGGTATCAGCATACTGCTATGGTACAACAACCCAATCATATTGCACCTGAATTGAACATTAAAAATCACTTTAAAAATTAACATAAAAACACACAAAATGTGTTCAAAGCTTACGCTCTTCTTGTCCCACCCTCTTTGTCTGAGTAATCACAAGATGTTTTACATTTACCTGTGAGAAACTATTATAAAATTACGACTCAACTTCAACAACAATTAACAAACGGTAATAAACAGCTATCGGAACATAATTAAGTCGCATGAAACATGGCAGGCAGTCATATATACAATTTCTCTCTCAGTTATATATATCTTTTGTTTTGTTGAGAGAAAGGCAGTACATGTATATCCAATTTCCAACAATTTTCCGTTTTTCTCAAAATAAATCTCACATTTTCCCAGTGACGGCTCAATATCTTGTTACTATAATGACCAACCTGTTGGCTGAATGCAGTTGGCTAAAAGAGCAGCACTCAGAGGGATATACATCACCATCATGAATACATTAGTCAAACCTCCCGCATGCATGAGCCTTATGCAAATTAGTCATGTTAATGACGTACACACCTCTACGTGCTGGTATTTTGTGTGTACTGCTTTGCTGTAGATGAAAAGAAAGATAACTGAGTTGTATGAGTTGTAAACCCTTAATCACTCCTATTCCCAAAATCCAACTTTTCATGTGCTCTTGACAGTTCTCCCCTCGCTTCACCACGTTGTAAATCAGACTTACTCACCCAAGCTGTTCCATGATACATGTATCCTTCGTCCCTTGACAAGTGAAGCAAGTAACAAAGCACAAGGCAACACATTTCTTGAGGACGTCTTAAGACTCGAGTTGAATCTAACCAACAGAATGTGCCTTGCTCTTGCTTCTTCAATCTTCCTCATTCTATTTCTTGAGACAGTTGGTAGACCATCTTCCCGGTGAGTATGAGGTGTCAAGCTCAAATCCAGACAAAGCCCATATGATTTTTCTCTCATCCCGAGTTTGTTTCGTTTCACTGTTGATCAGGCATATCGCGTTTGTTACGTACATTCCTTGCGATGATCAGTCGGCGCAGACTTCCTTTTGAAACTTGTACAGTGCCGACGAAAACCGCACAGTCCGGCCACGAAATACCGCAGAAGCCAGATTATAACGAGCATGGTTATATTGGGCTGGGTTTGAAGTTTCAGAAAGTTGGGCAAGGAGCAATGAAGGTTACCACAGATTACAGCGAGGGGGGAGAGGGAAGGGTGCAGAGGCAATGAAGTAGTCCTGGTTAGAAATCGGCAAATTCCTTGGCACATTTTTCTGAGGATGAGATGCGGAGGGCCTCCTCTTCATAATCGTCAAAGTTGCTGGGATCGCTGGCACTTTTGACTTTGGGTACAAACGGAGCTTCAACCTGCGGAAATGTAACGGGTTCTTGGGCATCAGTTGATGTCTAAAAGAGATTTTATGTCAATCGATTTCAGCGTGGGAATTTCACAGACCCCTGGTCTTGGTGCCCTTTTGTAATCCTCCCAAATATATTGATTTTCTAATGAAAGTGCCCTTTTTCAAACACAAAATGGCAGATCTCCTTCACTGACAAAATGTCTACACTGCAATTTAAGATACTTACAATTGATTGCCTTCCATCCACCATTTTGGTTGGCATTTTTCATGACCCACGTGGCCCGAGTAATAACCGGCAAAAAAAGCAAGAAAAGTGCATTGGTTTGCACTTACCTCTGTTACTTAACCTTGCTTTATGTTGTTGGGTCATGGCTGTTGTATCGATAAAGATAAAATGTCTTTTTTCAGGCTAAAAATCGCGATCAAGTAAAAAAAATTTTTTGTTTACAAGCCGAGTGCATGCTCAATAATTTGAACGTATCGCAGCACTCACATGCGGCATCTTCGAATGAAAATACGCTGGCGAGTATTTTTTACGCGTGTTCATGTGCGTCTAGTGGCGCACGCGTGTATGCGCGTGATCGTTGACCACCAAACATCCCCGGATGTTCTACGTCACGGAAAGCAATCAATCGGTCCAGTGGAAAGAGTGACAAATTGGGGAATGTCGACATTACATGTACCTTCTTCTGGAATATAGCAATCCAGTCAGTTGTGCTGAACCACTTGCAGACCTTGATGTCAGTGATGCCGTTCTTGAGGTTACCAAAGCGTTTGGTCAGATCCACCTGCAGAAGGTTTCGCAGCAAATCCTTCAAGTCAAGGCTGAAGTGTGACGGGAATCGAACCTGGTTAAATAAAATGCATGACACATGGTCAAGTCAAGATTGAAGTGTGATGGGAATCGAACCTGGTTAAAACAAATGCATGACACATGGTCAAGTCAAGATTGAAGTGTGATGGGAATCGAACCTGGTTAAAACAAATGCATGACACATGGTCAAGTCAAGATTAAAGTGTGATGGGAATCGAACCTGGTTAAAACAAATGCATGACACATGGTCAAGTCAAGATTGAAGTGTGATGGGAATCGAACCTGGTTAAAAAAATGCATGACACATGGTCAAGTCAAGGTTGAAGTGTTACGGAAATCGAACCTGGTTAAAAAAATGCATGACACATGGTCAAGTCAAGGCTGAAGTGTGACGGGAATCGAACCTGGGTGAAAAAATGCATGACACATGGTCAAGTCAAGATTAAAGTGCGATAGGGATTGGACCTGGGTAAAAAAAGAAATACATCACACATGTTCAAATCAATGTTGAATACATGGACGCAGTTCGTGAAAACGCAAAAAACGTGCCGATGTCATTTTCCTCGAAAGGCCAATACTCAAGTATCACCGAGTGTCAGTTCGTGTTTCACCGACAACTTTCACAAAAAAATGCCATTGGTGTCCTTGACTTCTGTATAGGGAGTTTCAGATTGTCACGTCAACTATGTGGACTGCGACATGATGACGTCGATGTTTGGGCATGCGTCAAGTCGTCGGCCACGTCCACTACTACAATCGAGAATGCGGTGACTGCGGTTTTGGCGTTCTGGACGAGAGGGACGGGAGGGACGGGAGAGACGATTTGATGCATGCGCAGAGTGTCGACGTGACAGTCTAAACTCAATGTTACTGATTTAAGCCGGCCATACACCTTGCGTTCTGACTCCGTTGCGATTGCACAGACACGCCAAATTTCAATTGCGTTGCGACGGACATGTACACAAAATCGTGACCACAATGCCATCGGAACGCATTGCAAAACCCATACACCTGTGATGCAACTGCACAACATGCGCTATCATGATTAGATCACAGACGAAACGCAAGGTGTACAGCCGGCTTTTTAGACAATCGCCATGCCCTGCCAAGTCCACTGCAAAGCCCTATAAAAATCCACACTCTCTGGGGTTACCTTGACCAGGATAGGTCTGCAGTTCACTTACTTTCCCTGAGACGATTTTTTCATAGATCTGAATTGGTTGATCAGCGAAGAATGGTGGGTATCCGGCAGCCATTTCATAGATTAGAACGCCCATGGCCCACCAGTCAACGGCTTTGTTGTATCCCTGTCAAAAGATTTAGCAAAAAGTACTTATGTACAACACTTAGGCATTATTACGACATTAATTACATTTTTTTCTTTCTAGTTAGGAAATTTCTTACAAGTCACGTATCAAAACACATTTTCAGTTAGGTTTATTATTATTTCAGACCTTAGTGTAATTAATACCTTTACTAGATACATTGCTGCGCCTTGCTAGTTATAGTAAACTCTCGTTATAATGCCCACAATATAAAGCCGTTTCTGATATAAAGCTCCTTTTGCCATATCCCAGCCATATTCACTGTGTATGCTTTGGTTATAGCGCTCTATTGATATCTTTCCGGAAATGTTTGGGTGTCACCAGTCACGCGCGCGCCAATAGAGGCACATGAACATGCGTAAAAAATACTCACCAGCGTACTTTCATTCGAAAATGACGCACGCGCATTGCGATACGTTCAAATTATTGAGCATGTAGTCAGCTTATAAAAATGAAAGTGTTTTTACTTGATCGCGATTTTTAGCGTTAAGAAATACATTTTATCTGTATCGATACAACAGCCATGGCGCAACAACATAAAGCAAGGTTAAGCAACAGAGGTAAGTGCAACCAATGCGTTTTTCTTGCTTTTTTGGCCGGTAATCACTCGAGCCACGTGGGTCACGAAAAATGACACCCAAAATGGTGGATGGAAGGAGTGACGTCACTGGAAAGCAATTAATATACATGTAAGGCTCGCATTAGTTTGGTCCTTGAACGTTATACATGTAATAAGAGTTTACTGTATTAGTATCATTTCAGATTGACAAAACACATCAGGGTCCTATTTCACAAAAGTTAAAAACATTCTTATGTGGATTTAGGAACAATAAAATCTAATTTTTCCTATCTTTAAAAACATGAGTTAAGAATGTTTCTAAGGAATGTTTCTAAGTGGGCTTTATGAAATAGGATCTAGGTGTTTATTCAAGACAGATATGGAATGGAAACTAATGTTTAATTGCCCGGAATAATTGTTACCTTGCTAAGGATGATTTCTGGCGCAAGATACTCGGGCGTTCCACACAACGTCCATGTACGACCTTTCACCTTCTTGGCAAACCCAAAATCCGTAACCTACAGGGTACAAAAACGGCACAGAATATTAAAAATATAAAAAATGGACTTTCACTTTTCTTATGAATCATGGAGTATCATGGCCGAGTGGTCTAGTGAAATGAACTCGGGACCTTGGTTCATTCTCCACGTCGCTAGTTCGAATCCAGGCCTGCCCACGTTAATGGTGCATATGCCCTTGAGCAAGACACTTTGCCATCAAATCAGACAGAATCAAGTCCGGAGTGACCTGCCCTTTTTTCATAACGTTAAATACCGTTTCAAATGACGTTCTACATGTGCTCTCTAATTCAATTAAAAAATTATTTGTACCCCCGACATTTAACCCGTGTCTCGGCGTGACATTTTGGTAGAGGAATCCACGTTCTTACCGAGATGTATCCCGATCTGTCGATGAGAATGTTCTCTGGCTTGAGATCCCTGTAGATTACCTCAAGGTGGTGAAGGTACTCAAACGCAAGGACAATCTGTGCTGCATAGAATCTTGCATGGGGCTCACTGAATCCACAGACAGAGAAAAACATCTCAGAATACTCGTTCAGGGGGTAAAAAACAGTTCTTGTGAATGCCCTTTAATAAACAACTAACATGTGACCCGCTTTTGAAAAAGGTAGCATAAGTCACGCAGGCTAGATCAAGTTTTTGCGACCATAAGAAGAAATCTGCGGCAAATTAAGATACAAATACACAAAGGAAATTCCAGGCAAAACACCGCCAGGAATTTCTATTGTGTTTTTGCATTTTAATGAGCGTGGATTTGCTACAGATGATTTTTTATGGTCGCAAAAACTTGACCTAGCCTGCACGACTTATGCTACCTTTTTCCACGGCATAGAGTACTAAAGTGAAATGTCACCTATTGTGTGCTGTCAAGGTTACTGGGTCTACCATGTCTACACTAAAACCAGTGAACTGTTTCCCAGCACTTTAGCAATAGACGTTTCAGATTACCAGTGAATGTTTAGACCCAGTTACCCTGGCAACTAACATCACACTTTAGGACATTTCACATATAGGGAAATAAACTGCTAGGAAAACAAATCTCAAATTTCACTATTACTTCAATGATAAATTCAAATGTTTCTCTAGAAAGATTAAATGTCCATTACAGAAGAAATATGACACATCCGTGCTTGTCAAATTACAAGCATAGAGCACAATAAATGAGCCCCACTACTTAAAAGGATGGTGCAGATTAGAAAACACTAGCCACAGCCATCTCATTACAAATCCATGATAACATCAGTTCATGACCAGACACAGGAGGACACTGTGATTTTTCCTGGAAACGTTCTGCACAGTCCCTCATTGCAGCCACTCCCCACCCCCCTTCTTTTAGAGTTCATTTCAGGGTATTATACATATTCCATGGCCAAACAGCCGGAAGCTTTTTATTTCCTCAATTGGGACGGTGAGGGAGAGAGGAGAAACACAAACATAAAATGAGATTTTGAGTCCAAATGGGAGTTCACTGTGCAAGTACAGCGGTTTTGCGAACAGATAAAGGAAACCGAGAGAATCCAGGGCTAAAAATACCCACTGGACCAGTGGACCGAGGCCAGTAATTTAAGCCTCGGTCTAGTGCTTTCTCTACTGTACTAGACCAGTGGTCCAGTGCATTTTTAAACTAACGAACAGTAAATCCACGTTCCTTGGTCTTGTAAAATAGCGTCGGTCCAGTAAATGATAACCCTGTGGTCTAGCAGATTTTTTCATGAAATTCGAGCCCTGGATAACATAGGATTTGAGAGTCAATGCTACGTAGGCAAAATATGAAGGAAAATATCTTTTCTGGATTGAAGAAGAAAAAGTGGTTGGGTGGTTCATTAAAATAAAATACGATGGAAAACCTTCACAAATGTAGTTTGCATCATTTTCCACATTAATCACCGATTTATAAGGACAGAAAGAAATCAAAACCTCTCCCTTCCTACAAAAACAAAAACGGTTTAAATTCTGTGGTCTACCTGAAGCGCCCAATCCTCCTTAGGTGTGAAAACATCTCTCCTCCAGGGATGAATTCCAGCACCATGTACAAGTTTGAGTTGTCCTGTAAATATCAGACCTCGTATATTAATATTGCATGTCGCAAATTTTAAATTACAAAGCTAGCCCTCCAACAAGCTACATGTATGTTACAGGTTACACAATCCTGGGCCCAATTTCGTGGAGTTGTCTAGCAAAAAATAATCAGGATAGGAATGTATGGTTTATTCATAAACCGGTTTTTAATTCTTTCAAGTGTCGGTTAACTGTTCGGCTGACACTAAAGATTGTTGCTGGTGTTTATAGATACATGTGCAATGTACACAATACCCCTACCTGTAGGCCCCCCAAATAATTATTTCAATTTCATGAAGTCAATACAAATAACCCTCTGAAAACTATTGTAAAATCTTTTAAATCGGGTTTCGTTTAAACGTTTGGCAAAACGGTAACTGGTTTTTCAAATTTTTTTTTTTTGTTAAAAGGTTAACCGGTTTATAAATGTCCCATCCTTAGAAAATACTGCTTAAATTTTCCTGCTCACCAAAAACTGGCAGAGTGCCACCCAAAAGAAATGCAAATGACATGGGATTTTTCAACTGGTAACATGATTTTGCCAAGCACAATGTTTTTTCTAAGCAGTATTTTCTAATAAATAACTCCATGAAATTGGGTCCTGATTTTAAGACAACTTTAAACTACATGTAGATTAAAGTCCAATGGGCCATTGTTAACGGCCCATGTACGATATTCTACGCAAAATACATGACACAAGAGTGCATGGTACATGAATCATGCGTGTTTATCAATTAGAAACGGCCTTGATTGCAAGTCTACATGTTTACCCGAATTATAATAATGCTATCCACACGCGTATTGCATCTCGTACAATGTACATTATACATCATCTGCTCTAGTGACGCACAAGACCTTCGTATCAATTCAAATATGCAACACGTCTGTCACTCCGAGTAAATTCTGTCGCCTTAACGGCCCGTAATTCAGTACGGCTGTTCAGCTTGAGAAGAAAACAATCTCTGACACTCTGCTTCCACGTTAAATTCATATTGACACACATTCACACAGACAGCATCTCCCCCTCCCCCCACCCCCCAAGTAAGCTTAGTCCATCGAGCGACAAATGTGCATCGCCAGAAGGTGTAAACAGTTACTATGGGCCTGGGTTGCCGTGGCAATGTCTGGACAGCAAGGAGACAATCTACGCAAGTGGATGGCATCATCATAAAGGCTATGTTTTCATGTTAACATAGGAGAATTTTGCCGATTTGATACAGCACTATTACGATCGTCTCTTTAAATGAAAAGCTCGATTGTAAAAGCATTAAGTTTGCTCTGACAAATATTTTCCAATTTTCCCGAGTGCTTTGATTTCTTGTGAATTGTTTTAACCATGTGTTTCCAATCTATACATAATTATAAATTATGTGCAAAACAGTGTACCATGTTGAGGCATCAGATATTTTTCAATATATACTCTGCCAAAATACAGCAAAGGCTTTTGTTTATCTTCCCTTGATACATGTACATGTAGCTTCGGTTATTGTGTTACAGTACTATTCATGTGCTTTATACAATAATTGTAGACTGTACAGTAGTTAGCTGTATGTGTACATATGCATGTCCCACATTTAATTAATATTAGGCAACCACTTGACTGTGTCCCTATGACATCCATTCAACAAAGCACTGCTTGTACAGGGCCCTTTCAATAGTATGACCGTCTTCATGCATTATTGAGAAAAATCGAGTTCACTTGCCGGCACTCGGTGAATTGGTAATGTTCATATTATAATTTCCCTATTTTGACAACGTGTAATCAGGTAGTGTTTCAATCTGGAGCATAATTGTAGAAGGAAGTAGTTTCTCTCTATTTATTACTCGAGGCAAAAAAATACACAAAATCTGTATTTTAATTATATCCAAATTACATTTGTGATTTAAAGGGAAACCATATACGGTATTTTGACAAACAGTTGACATCTACTTAATAAAGCTTCGGTACATAAAAATTGATAAAATGCCTGTTCAAATTCTTTAACAATTTTTCATCGATTTGTTTTCTTCAGTGAACAGGTTACTTTCCAAAATGTTACATAATGTATATTGGTTCCACTCTTGGCAACATTCTGTTTAAAAACAATTTTCCGTAACACTTTTTAGAATAAACTCCTTCTGACACTGGGACTAAAAATGGATTTTTAGGGGCTTTTACGATTTTGCCCTATTCACGATAACTAGCCGACGTCAAGCATGACTTTTTATTTTCATGTACACGTAACGGACAACATTAAATTCTACTGCAGGTGCTGTGCAGCTGGTTTTCTGTCGAGGTCATTGTATCCGCGACGATCTTGCGCAAGTACTAACGTTCGCATATTGATCGCGGGGGATTGTGGGGGTCTCACTGTGCGACATGTCTCAGTTGCCATCCGTGTCTTGAATTAACCACATATAACCACTACCGATTCATCATTCTCGCTTGTACAAATCACTGCTAGGTGGTTTGAAATGGAAGCAGCATTGTGTATGCTAATGTCAACCAAGGGCATTAACCATGTAGGTGTCGTAAGTGGCATTGGAACTGTTGCTATTGATTATTTGCAAACTTAAAATCCACAGAACTTTGACTGAACCGTGATTCGAACCGTGATTTAACGCACCAGCACTCTGCCCACTAAGGTTTTAAGCCTTGCGTTATGATCGCTCCAAATGGACCCTATTTACGTGGAAAGTCAGTTCATTTGTGTCTACTGAATTAGTTCTACAGAATGCAAACTGCAGACTGTAATGGTACCAGCTACATATTTGTTTCCGAAACCTCCATGTCAGGACAAGATTTGAAATGCATTGATAATCTGGCACCTTTCCAATGAGCAGTGTGGACTGATTTGAGGAACACGATTGAACTGTCGCATACTGGGTAAACACCCTTGCCCAGAAGGGGGTACCTGGCTGAAATTATCAACCTAGGATTGCTACAAATCAAGCACGACACTCTAATTGACAAAATGACAGTTTTCAGTAAATGTAGAAAGTTTTACAGGTTCATGACCAATTACAGGTATACAATTAGGACAAAATGTGCAATAGTTGGCTGCTTAAATGTGGTCCTAATCAAATCATAAAAATGTTGTAATTAATCGTCATTTCTTACCTTGAAGTGGAACTCTAAGCTAACGAGGAAGGGGAAGCTGATGGATTGTAAAATCTTCTTTTCATTCAGTGTGTGTTCTACCTGCTTCAATTTCACCACCTGGATAGAGAGAGACAAACATGTCAATTTCAATTTCAATTTTATTTTATTTTTTTCCTTTTTTGAGTGAGCGGGGAAGGAATTTTAAGGAAGAGATACCGGTAGTTGTATTTTCTCTTAGACCCAGCCCCAAAATCTTCTGCTGCCATGTTGATATGTTGCTCGTTTCTTATTTATGAACATGACAGAAAAATTAATCCAGCCCAAGACCAGGAACAAGGGAGGGTGTAGCCTTCTTGCCTCCATGGCCTCCATCGAATTCCTTCCCTTTGAGCCCATAATGAAAGTTTAATATTCCAAGAAGTAGCCGTCAAAGAAATAACAGACCCAAAAAAAGATTTCAATAAAATCTGTTACTAGTTTAATTTCCAGTATGATATGCGAGGTTTGGCAAAGATTAATTAATTCTAGCTATAATATTTTTATCTTATTTATTTCCAATATGAGTTGAGATGAAAAATGACACACTCTGGGTAAATTCAATTAGCATTCACTAGTGACGGGACTGACCCCTTTTATATGTCATTATGCTACACCGCCGCGGGCCACAATTTCCCCCTTATAACATGGTCACACTTCCCTGTTCGCGATTGCAGATTGTCTGTTGGTACTGTAGCCTAGCCAGGGCATTCACAATCTAAAAATAGCTTCTTCTTAGTGTGCACAATGCCTCACCTTGCCTGCTTTCATCAGGCATAATCAGGCATGACTGCTTACATTTACAATTCACTGCACACACTATTTGATACACGTAGGTCACAAGTTCAAACTAACTATGAATCTGTTTGTAGATTCACAATATTAACTTTTAACTTCCTCATTCCTATTTTTTCTGCATGATTTTGTAAGATTTTGAATAATGCAGTCATTTCTTCTCACAGGAAATAAGCTCTTGAAGGCACAGGCTCGTCAATGCGCGCATGAGGCCAAATTTGTGCCACGAAATACGCAGCTCCACAGCAAAGACGTGGAGCTGCGTATTTCGTGGAACGAATTTGGCCTCACGCACGCATTGACGAGGCTCTGCCTTCAAGATAGCGCAAAGAAGATATTTTGGAATATTAAAGATTAAGTCAATATGCCCGAGGCGAAGGGTTAATCTGTAATAGCAATAAACAGGTACTTCAGTAAATGAAAAATATCTCCAACGAATCACATTCAGAGTAGTATGGGGAGTGTCTTCATCGGATTCCACCCCCTATAAATTTCAAATTAAAGGCAGAGGCTCGTCAATGCGCGCAAGAGGCCAAATTCGTGCCACAAAGTACGCAGCTCCATGCCTTTGCTATGGAGCTATGTATAGCGCGCACTGATGAGCCTGTGCCTTAAAGGAGCTGTCCAAAGTTGTCAACATTTTAACAGTTCTACAGAGCGCCGTAGTATTTTACAGTGCATGAACAGCCCTCCCCCCACTAGGCTTTGTAGTTCCATAAAAATGTTGACAACTTTGGACAGACCCTAAGTGATTTGAGTTTTAAGATGATCTGCGTACCTTTTGTTTGTCAAGTATCTTCATGGCGTAGAAATTACCGGTGGCTTTATGCTTCACCAGCATTACTCGACCAAAGGAGCCCGTACCTAGAGTTTTTAAACGCTCAAAATCGTCAAGACATGCTGTGTTCTGTGAACATAGGAAAAAAACAGGAAAATTATAATTATATAAAGCAATGTCACAGGTTATGGCATATTGTGAAACTTGCAATCAACAATCACAAAATGGACAAATTTCCCATCATTTATTTATTTTAATATTTAGCATGATTACCGGTAGTTGCTGAAATCTGCTGACCAAACTCAATACCAAGTGTCCACTTTTAAAAGAGATACTCAGGATGGACAACTCCTGTTGGAAGGGAGGGGCAAGTGTATCAAAGTGTCTTGCTCAGGGACATGTGTCCCAAGTTCTGGTCCAGACTCGATTCGCATTCCACGTATAAAGCTGGACGATAACGCTCGACCACCTAGATCCACAATTTGTTTCATCTGAAAAGGGCCTTCACCCTTTTACAAGATAAGTAAATGAACGAAAAGTACAGAGTATAGATATCCATTGAAATAAGGCTAGTCAGTACTCGGGGCTTGCCCTTAATTTTTTCTGAGAGTAGCCCACTGGGCTAGTAAATTGTGTTTTATACTAGCCCGCAGAAATTTTTACTAGCCCATGAAATGTTTGAAAAAAAAAAAAAAAAAAAAGCATTAAAATATTGACTAGCACTGTCTACTGAGAAAGTTGATTTTTGTTCATCCCCCCATGGCTAGAAATCACTGTCGCTGGTAGTGGAGTCGGGATGTTCTTCCTCCTCTAGACACACAAAAGGTAAAGCTTTGAAGAGTTCGTTTTATTTTCAATAATCACATCTGGAAAACAAGGAACGTGCACATGTTTTAAGTAGCCCGCCAAGCAAGTTGAAAAGTGGATTTTACTTGCCCACAGCAGTTTTTACTAGACAATGTACGCCGGGCTAGCGTTAAGGTCGAGCCCTGGTACTTACTTGTACGGGAAGGTCCCATTTTCTCTGACATTCCTCTTTTGCTTGTGCTAAGTAGTTTTTCACTGAAAATGAAAGATAGGAAGGAGAGCGGTTACATACGTGTGTAGCAGCTAGGTACTGCACAATCACGCAAGCGGGATTTTGAAATTCATTCCTTTGCTTAGCACTGTGGGGATAAGCAAACACATAGAAAAAGGTAAAAGTGACGGATGAAAAACGGGAGTTTTAGAGCGAAGTCTGTTTAATTTCAATTTCTCACAATTTATAAATTTCAGTTTTTTATGACTTGTCAAATTTCTCATTTCATTTCAAACTGAGCACAAACATTTTGCCTGTGCCAGGAGTTTAACACGAGCCATTTTACCTTTTCCATCCATAAACTGTTACTTAAAATGACAGGATACATGCAAATGATGGCAAACTTGTGCAAATGCCGGACAATTGGAGCTGAAATGACATGTTCTCATATGTACAGTACATGCAAATGATACATGATCTCCATGCAACATGAAACAATTGTCATATGGTAAGGAACGGTATGTTTTGCAAAATGCATGAAAAAACTATTCAGCCCGACATGCATCGAGTGTGAATTTGTGTGTGCGTGTATGATAGCCAAATGAGTTACTGTACATGAGACAGACGTATGTATGACTGGAATTTATTTCAAAGAAAAATGCTCAAGTATGCAGAACTTCACTCAACAGCTACACGTTTGTGTGCAGTGCACGTGTACATTTTGCCTGAACTGGCATGTGGATAAATAAAATGAAATGGAATACCAATGAAATCAAAGTACATGTTCAAGTTGTTACCGCTAGTAGGTAAAAGACCTACAATTTCTCTTGAATAACCCTTAATAACATGCAAATTATTGTACAAAATTTAAAATGCAAGACAATATAATTCTGTGCCCAAAAAAATTTAAACAAGCATATGCATGCCATTTTAGTTTCGAAAGCCTATAAAAAAATAATGACCAAAGAAACGGATTTCTACACCGCCATCGCCGTAATTCTCTGCATTAAAATACCTGGTAACTAATCCTTCCCTCCGACGATGCATGCAAACCCAAGACTAAAATGCATGGAATTCTTGATTTCCTTACAAATGAAACCCATTGCTTAATACATAAATTAATGCAGTTTATTCGGATTAGAAAAATCAGTAAGCAGAAGAGTAGGCAAGTATTTAAAGGTCAATTTGGTTTGATCTACATGGTATTCAACACTTTAGAATCTTGAATTTAATACAGATGCTAATGCTACCCAATTGGAATCAACTACCCATACATGTATTGCTGATGTGAAAATTAAAAACAGATGTCAGAGGATTCATGCAAGTCGTGGACTCCAGTGTTTGCCTTTAATTTTTTCCCCAATTGGCCAACAGGGCCAGTTGGCTTAAGTCTTTACTGGCCCATCGGCATTTCAAGTGGCCTGGTTCAAATTTCTTCTTTTTAAAATGTTTTATTAACTCACAGCCAGTTGTTTGAATTAACCACATGCGAGCGAATAAACAAGGAAAATGTGGTAAATTTTTCATTCAATTTTCTCTAAAAGGAGGCACTGTATGATAATACCCTACCTAATGAGTTACGGCATGGGTCTGTTTTATTTCAACTGGCCAGCCGGACCATTTGGGGAGGCTTTCCAACTGGCCCGAGACAATTTCAACTGTCATTTGGCCAACGCACTAGTGCTAATTCGAACACTGGACTCAATTTTTCCCACCGGTCTTGGGTTGCTACATGTAGTTTCATCTGTGTTACTTAAATTAATTATTATTCAAAGTAGTTGTGGCTCTTGTCATACACATTTCACAAGCTTTATAACAAATTTTCAGCAATTTTTACGTATTTCACAATGTATTTATTAACAATTTATTTCAACGGCATATCATAACCTACAATATTCCATTAAACAAGCTTCAACAACTTAAATGCATACATGTATCTCAATATCTGCACATAAAATGACAACGTTGTTTGCATGAAATTACAAGTATTAATGGGAAATGCCCTCGTTAATTTTATTCGCAATTTTGCTGCTATTCAATGATTTAAAAAAAAATTAAAACAGGCAGATTTACTTTGAAACCCAAAACTTGCATTTGTAAATAGGCTACTTACATGTACCCGTACTTAAACCTTTAGTTCCTGTCTGATTTACTACGGCAAAAATTGCACAAAAACAAAGTGATCGCTGAAAATGGAAATGTGCCATTTAAGGAGGAAATAAATTGTTACTGACTTTGAGTACTGTACAACTTGCATCTGCAGATACGTAAGAAAAAAAACCCTACCAACCCACACAAGTATTCCCCCATACCATCCCCCTACCTACACCCCCGTGCCCCAGAAATTTCTGAAACATTCTGAGCAGGAATGCTCAAACAACTTTATTTCCTGTAATTATAAAACCTTTTGCGTCACTAAAAAGCCATTAGATTCACACAGAGAGGTACGGTAGGGCAGCATAGACCTATTCAGTTACATTGAATTCATCAATATGCACGGACCAAGTGTGATCCTAAACCCATGAAAGCATGTACAGGTTTTGCAACCCTTTACAGCCGGCCGTAAGAGCAGCGGATCGGATTTTCACCTTTAAAAAGGTGCAGGGGAGCTCGAGGCCTTTTAGTTGGATTGTCCCAGCCATTTGATCATCTCCGGTTCTCTGCATACAGAGTACCGACGTGTATTGATGATGTTCAACCGATGTTCAACCGTGACATCATTGGAATGAAAATTTAACAAATGCACATTCTGAATCTGACTGTCCATGATTTATATTGCATCACGAAAAGGGTTAAAGGTCATTATTCCTACCTCATAGTGGATATTTTTCAGATGCATAGTATGTTTGGCCACAATTGGGTACGCTGTACATGTATGTGTTCTTTGCAGTCGGAGTAAATTCTTGAGAATATTTAGCGAAAGCATGTGTGTGTATTTCCTGCAGACTGTGTGCATACATGCAGTCTGTTTTTCAGGCTCTACTAAAGTACATGTACCGGTATGGTACATGTAGGGTAGATTGAAATGGCATGTTTCATGTCAGCCGGTTTCCTTCAACTTGGACCAAATATAACAGGAAGCTGCAAACAAAACAAGGTAATTTTATCCAAAACAAAAATTAAAAACAATCATTGTGGGTCCACATCTATGAACTAAAACTACATGTACCACTACATGTATGTTGCAGTGTGAAAATAGTTATTTTATGAGAATGAAGCAAACAAAAAAAGTGATGCACTGAAGGGTACATGTACATTGTACACAAGCAGGAAAAAAAGCTAACTACGATTCTACGATGCTGAAGCACAAGACAGGAACGGTGCAGAGAAGTCAAATTAAAGTGAGTTCACCTACACGATGCTTGCGTGATTGCACCATCTGAAAATCGTGAGTGGGGTGGCGCATGCAGGAGGGAAAAAGAACAAAGTAACAGGTTATGTACGTGTACATTTACATTAATAGAGTGAGGTAATGCGATTGACCATGTGGATATTGGGGGAAGGGGATACAAGGACGGGGGAAGGGGGTACAAGGGCCGGGATTTTTGACTGGTCGGGAGGGAGCAATTGACTTGGGAAAGCATAAGAGGTTCAACGGATTGTGTTCCACACAGATCTAGAAGTTACTGGCTGCATGGAATATGGCACTCATTCATCAAAGGAGCTCTGTACCAGAACGAGCTTTATATCAGGAGGGCGTTTTAACGAGAGTTTACTGTAGATACTCATCCGACATTTCATACACAGGAAAGATTGCAAGCAGGGAGTGCCGATGGTGAGATATGCGTATCAATAAAAAAGATAACTGAATCTTTACCACTCTCTTCAACAACTTACGTATTCTGTAAGGAAAACCAGTTAACTCACCCACTGGTATAAATATTGTACAAATTGGTAATTTTATTTGACAAACATGTACACCTGTAGGCCTAGATACCAATGACATTAATAAGTACGTACAAGTATGTACAAGCACATCTTGATAACACTTTAATGTTTCAAATAATTATTCAAAGATCTAACCCTATGCCACAGAGGCACTTTTATAATGTCCACATTATTAGTATTATTACAAAAATGTTTTAAAAACATCTGAGCTGACAACTTTCTAAATACATTACCACTTGGTATTGCCCTATATTTTCTGGCGCTAAAGCAATAGACCCTTCACACAAGCGGCCATGACAGGGGGCAGGTTTTCATTTTTAAATAATGGGACAATACACCCGTAGATCTACAAAGTGCCTACTTGTGCATGACGCACGGTGACAATGTGATTTCCCCCTGTGACACTATTAGCAACTAACAATGGAAATTGGGCACACGCCTTTGTTAATAATGGTTTGTGCCTAATTTCCATTGTTAGTTGCTCATACTGTAGTGTCATGGCCATCCTGTATATTATGGAAAAAATGTCGTCTGCCTACTGGTACCGGTACATCGGTACATGTACCTACATTTAATGCAATAATTCAAATCACCCATACTACATGTTGTACAATGTATGTACGTGTAGGGCTTTCTATTGTCTACAAATAGGGCACTACAATGTATGCACACGTATGTTGACTACAGCCCAACTGTGCTTTTACTGTACATGTAGTCTACATGTCTAAAGCACTACAGACTATGATCAGTATGCTTTTTACAAAATTGCGCATGTTAAATAGGAGTGTGCAGGTAATTAAAACAGCACTGATACAGGCTGAATTGCACACAGCAGCTACATACAATGATATGTACCGTATGTATGAAAAGCTATTTATATCAGTACACCAAGGCTAATTAGGCCAACTGTACCAGGTCAATGTGTGTTTAAAAATACATTGTGCTAGTCATCCACACTACATAGGTTTTTAACCCAAAGACTAGACAGGAAATTAGCAGTACGTGCACACAAATGAAAGTTTTAAAAAAAAAAAGTTTTTTTAAATAATTTACAAAGATTTAACAAAATCTTAGCTAAAACATACCTTAGAAAAACAAATAATTAAAAATAATTGTGCTATTATGTTTCTACTAAGAAGCATTGGAAATAAGTAGGGGCCCTACATGTACAGACAATTACAATTCTCCAGTAGGCCTACATGTATACAATTACCCAGTACAATACAACGTTGAGCTGATGTACCGGTACAGTAATAATGGCATGTGTAGCGTAACTCAATATGATTTATGCACGCATCTATGTGGCCCACAGGATAAACATTTTTAATAAATCCTGTCATCCGTATCCACGACGACTTAAAGGGTAGCCTAAAGCTGATGATTTCTTTCAAGACTCTGGTCGGGAATTTATGATGCTACTCAAAATAAACTGAGGAAGTGGTCCGGAAAGAAACGATGCAGATTATAATGCCAGTGAGTTATGAATATCCGACTAATGCAAACACCCTGCGGTATATTAGGCAGTATGGTGCAATGTATCCATGTTCCAGAGCTAAAAACTGAAGACAATTCAGTTGGGGTCAAAATTAGTTTCAATGGAGGCCTTAGTTGGAGCTCCAAGGGAGCTGATTTATTTTTGCAGTGCATGAGAGAGCAGCTCATGTGGTACATAATATACATTATGTTGTAAAAGACCGGCCGTGTGTGTTGCAGAATTTGTAATTAATAAGACAAGAGCTGATTTCTGCTTTCTTTTTCTAGTACTATCACAGGAGCAAATTGTAAGAATCTAGGTTTTAATAAGCACGTAGCTTCTGTTAATTTTGAGACCTGAAAATAATAGAAAATTATCTATGATGGATTTCACTAGATAAAGCTGAAAGCAGAAACGTATTGAGGTCAGTGTCTATTGAGCAGATAAACGTAAACACAGAGCAAAAACATAAAACTGAATAAAGCATATTTTTCTTTTTTACTTCACGATCTATGCAGATTCTTGTGCGGTGTAAATGACTCGTATAAAACTACAGTACATGTCTTAACCCTAACGCCATAGGGTGTATGTAAAATGATAATGATTTTGGAGGATTGAGCAGTGTTAGGGTTAATGTATTTAACACTTGCCTTTTCACTAATTGTCGAATATTATTAGACATCCTAAAATATTTCCTGCATCTTATTATTAATTTTCTTCAAATTTTTCTTCATTAAGCATTCTATTAATAACCCATTCCAGTTGGATGCTTGGTCAATGAGAATAATTTGTGACAGTTCTTTGTATGTTACAAGGCTGACAAAAATCCATGTAACCTACAATAGGATGCTACTGGAGCTAGAGCTAATCCAAAAAGCCTTCGGAGTAATTTGGTCTACTTACTAGGAACTAAAAATAGCACACGGCTGTCAAACCAAATGCCAGGCAATAAATGTGACAGATGAAGGTAACACAGGAAGTAATATTCCCCTAGGTATGTGCACTAGGGCCCATAATCATGTAATAGACCTTATGCGTAGCGGCCATGATAGAGGACAGGTTTTCATATTTAAAGGAGCGTGACCAGAGTTTCTGGAAAATAGTTTTCGATGTAACTTACCAATATTATCAAGTAACTCCCATACACACCTCCCATGTCCCAAAAACCCGAAAACATTCGCAATTTCCAGTAAAAAATTGAACAAAACTATCGAGTCGGCTTTCAGCGGATAAACGTTGATACTGGAAAATTAGTTTACAAATAATCGGTGGATTTTCGACGATATCCTCGGAAATATGCGGCCTAGAAGCGCGGGAGTTTCAGTTTCGTAATCAGAAAAATATAACGGATGTTATGATATAAAAATCTCATGACCCATAAGGTAAGTCCCGGGGAGTTATGGGTAAAAAAAAGTGATCTGGTCACACTCCTTTAAATGATGTGACAATAGATCCACAATGTGCCTACTCGTGCATGACACACTGTGACAATGTGACTGTCCTCTATCATGGCCGCTACACATAAGGTCTATAGGAATGGCAGTCGGTACATATTTTAGCATGTATGTATTCATTTTCAGACAATGTGTATGAGGTACATGATGTAGGTATGTAAATGTACCGGTACACGTACTAGTTATTCCATACTTCCTCCATGGTTATTCTAACAAGACTATGAACGGGTACATGTATGTTGTACATGTAGCCTACATGTACATGTACAAATGTGAAAGGGTACATGTAGCCATTCGAGCGCAAATAAAAGGTCACTACAAAATACCATTGAAATTTTTATCTCAAACCATAGGCCTACACAAAGACTGGCCAAATCTTCCATTAAAAGCACTCTACATTGTAAACTCAAGCCATATAGATTTTCCTAACAAAAGTTGTGGAAAAAAACCCAATCTTGAACGGTTTGATATGTGCTTTGATTTCCGGGGGGTTGGGGAATACACTGGCCTACATGCAACTTGGGCCAACTTGGGATACTGCCGACTGACCAAACTATGCAAAAACCTCCATAGAGTATTCTTGATAAAAGAACCCAGCACAAAAAACCAAGTGACTTGGGTAAATAAGTCATCTTCAGAGTATGCTGTAAGATTCCCAACAAGAACATTTCAACCAGACCGTGAATTGAGAAGACTTAAGTGTACTTGAAAACACAGAATATCATCGAGCAAAACTAAAATACGTGCATTGGGATACAGAAGAGAGGGAGCCCTTCTGATTTTAATGGCTGCGACAGGAATCTCACAGACTAACTGAATACCAAGGGAATTGCACTGCCATTAACCATACATGTACATGTACATGTACATGTGTACTAAACCACATCATAAAGGTTACATGGTCCCTCTGGCCTGCAGCTTGCATTTACTGTACTGTAACTGGCCTGGATGTGCAGAATATCAAATTTATGCTAATTCGTCTGGAAAAAGGACGGGTTTCATTCCCATAAGGGATACAATTCCATGAGCAGCCATGAAGAGACACAAGACTGACCAAGGTATAAAGTGTCGGGAACTGTGGCTGTTTCGTCCCAAAGAAATACCTAATGGATTACCAACATTCTGATTTTTTATTTATTTTTTTTTTTTTAACAAAAATGACGTAAAATCCAAATCTGATAAAATAAACTGTTCATGATGCTGTGTATTGTAAATGTTCAGTAAATTTACCTTTTCTTGAAATAGGGAAACAATTAGATCAAATTGAATTAATTTCCACTTTTGAGTCAATGCTGAATAACAAGTACAAGTACAAGTACATGTACATGCGCATGTAGTAGTAGGATTAAGTAATTAGGCCTAATACAAAACATTTCTTAAATTTATATTATAGACCTTATGCTTGGCGGCCATGACAGAGGGCAGGTTTTCATATTAAAAATATGTGACAATAGACCCACAAAGTGCCTACTCGTGCATGACGCACTGTGACAATGTGACTGCCCTCTATCATGGCCGCCATGCATAAGGTCTAGATTGATTTATCTTTAAACTTATTTTACAGCAACTGTCAGTGTTGACAGTGTGCTATTGTAATACAGTAAAACCTGCTATTAAGGCCACCTTGAAAAACAGGCCACCTGCATATAGTGGCCACCCACCTTTGGTCCCAGATGCCATGTGTATAATGCTTAAAGGGCCTGTGACATCCTAAACAACTTTGTGCCTAAGCTTTGCTTCATAATGACGGATACTTGTTCAGCAAGACATACTATTGTTCGTTTGGATGTAAATTCAATAAAAGGTGGCATTTTTCAACTTTGAAGATTTCATTGCAATAAATCACAGACAGAGGGCGCTGTTTTGAGTGCATCACATAAGGAAGACAGAAGGGAAAAGTTAAGAAAAAACATAAGACTTCAAGTTGGACTTGTGGCAAATTGCTGCAGTTTCTACCCCCAGTTTTGTCATGGCTTACAGCAGGCAACATGTAAAACAAACTCAAACAGCCATGGATTACAAAAGTTTCAGGAAAATTGAGAAAAAAGTGGAATCTTTTGTGCACAGTTCAATGTGATTTTCCTGTGTTTGCCTCTTGTGACGTCGTGACCTTGGTCATGAATATGCATATTTTCATTAGCATAAAAACTAAAAACATTTGTTTTAACCCCCAAAGCAAGCTCCAAATAGGATTTTTATGACTTTAACTGAGTAAAGTGGTTTTAAAGCATATATTTCATTGATAAAAATCCTAAATAAGGGGCCCTTTAAGGAACCTCTATAAAGATGCCACCTCTTCATAGTGGCAAGTTTTGTTACGGTCCTGAGGGTGGCCACTATAAACAAGTTTCACTGTACCAGTATCAACTTCCAATGTGTGTACATTTAGTACAAACATTGCTTAATTTGCATGTAATATTCGTGGTTGTAGAATTACATACATATATGTACTTGAGGTGCAAAGTTCAGGGTCGAGGCCTCCAAACTACTGGTATCACTGATATCAAAAGGATATCTGGTTGCTTATAAATGGCTTTTTAAAATTCCTACATAGTTGTAAATATCTTCTAATGTACATCTTGGCAAGATTATGTAGACACACATGCATTTATTGACAGGGAGAGGACGTACATACATACATGTACAGTATACGCCTAGATACACAACCTACATCAGGGACAACACCTTGTTTGGCACATATACATGTAATTAAACAAAATAATCAATACCATTTTTGCACAAAGAATGCCAGACAGTGGATGCCCCACTTCAAGCCAGTTTGTCAGAGAACATTTACAGCAAGTAACAGTTTATTTGTAGCAATATCAAAAAGGAATCCAAGGTCATAATGCATAAATTACACATCTGCCACCATCACCAATGATTTCTTGGAAAGAAGTCCTTGGTTACTGTTTGTACTGGCATACTGTGTACATGTAGGTAAACACTACACTGTATAAACACAAAGTGTTCATGCATGATACACTATCCAGTGATTGCACTACTGCAGTTAATTGATTTAATTAAGCCACTAGCCTCATTTCACAGATCATTCATAATTTAGACAACATTCTGGGCGCGATTGTTTTTTTTTTACCCAACAAACTAATTCTCTAAGGCCAAGAGAAAAAAAATACCTGTGTTTCCTATTAGGCCGAGTAAAAAATAAAACATGTTTCTCGTCCGGGTTTTCAAAAAAAAGGAGGAAGAGGGGCTTTTTATTTTTTATTTTTATTTTTCAAGATGACTGCCATTAGAGATTCCTAGGCCGCTGCAGGTAAATAGACTCGTGCGAAGACATATTTAGCGATGGTACAGTAGCTACACGATGTAGAAAGTCACCGAGAGAAGACTTCGAACTCGCAAGTATTTATTTTCCGACGGATTTGTTGTAGTTTTTAATATTTTTGTCTCATTTTTTGGAAATAAAAAATAAAAAATAAATCCAGGCGGCCTCAAAAAAGGAAGCGGGTGGGGACGAGAAACATGTATTTTTTTTTATTTCGCCTTACATCAAAAAATCATTTAGGGTGGGTAGATGGGAAATATTTTTTATTTTGCTCCAAATTTGTTCACCCGGAAATATTATGGTGGGATGATGGTCAGTATTTTTTATAAATTATAACAGTTAACATGTTGATGTAAAAATCACATCCTAGCACTGTACACAATATCTGAATTTTTAAAGCAGGTGACTGCTGATACAACCACACAAGAGTGAGCCACATTTTTAAGCTTTTGAGGGTTAAACAAAATTAAAATGATGTACACATACATTAGGTTTCAGGAAGGAACAATAAGTTTTTATTTTTTACAGATTTTTTGAATAAAAAGGTAGGTTCCACATGATTTTCTAGGTTGAGGCGGGTAACCATTAACGGAAACACAGGTTTTTTTTTTTCTTTGCCCAATTGTAATGAGTAATTAACAAATTATTTAAACTACACTTTGTGGCCTAAATTTCCTGGGTGAAATCTGCAAATGATTTGAACCAAAAATAGGTACATGTATGAGAAACCTGAAGATTCCTTTTATTTGGTAAATTTTACTCACTAGAAAAGTGATTCAAGGCGCATCGTTTCTATTAATATTATAAACATTTTAAAATGCTATTATCTCCAGACTTAAAGCGAGGTTTAAAAGAAGACTTTCAATGAAATTTGCCTGAAGAAGTGTCCTTTTAGCCAGTAGCTTCTGCCTTCATATCATTGAAAAAAATCAGGCAGGCCAATCAAGTTAAAAATATCTTCGTTTCACTGGCATCCAAAGGGGGGAAATATCAAGGCGAAATTCCAAAGGTCAAACATTGCTTATTCTTGAGAAGAGAGTATTAAAAAATGACAGAACTCCAGACACATGCATAGTATGCAGCTGTGTTGATTCAACACGGTCAGATGTAGACCAACGACGTAAGCCGTTAATTTCTAGGGTTGTGTATACAACTACTGGTGCATAATAAACACTTGGGTATAAATACTGTACACCTTCGCCACTAATTCTCCCTAACATAATGCACCACAAAGTGTAAATTTGGTTAGGAAACATGATTTTAACAATGAGAAAATATCGAATTTTTTATTGAAAGCACTTGTGTTCTTTTATGTCATGCTCTACAGACTTGGTGCATGGGGTCTCAACTGACGAACGTGTATGATAGTTTTTCCAACACTTGTTATGTTCTTAGCAGAATGTGAGGCTTCAGAAATAGGAGGGTAACTCAAAATCAGCATTAACAGAAAAAAATGTACTAATTGGGGATAATAAAGCAAAGAAGCACTTGCTGGGGCCAATTTCATGGCGCTGTTTAGCAAAAAAATTTGCTTAGCACAGAATTTATTTGACTTGAATTGCAAAAATGTGTTGCCAGCCAAAATCATATGAATGTGTGTATTTGCTAACATTTTGCTACTGTTTCTAAACACAATTTGAGACACATTTTTGGCTTGTAACCCATTTTACAGAGCAAAGAAATTCAGTGTTAAGCAAATTTTTGAAGTAAACAGCGCAATGAAATTGACCCCTGGCCAGTGGGCCATTTTGGATTCTTTCTTTGGCCAACAGTTTATCAACAGTTTGTGGTCGAGGCCAAACTCAGTTACCCTACAATGTACTGTACTGGTAGGTATCAAGGTCCTGACCTTGCATCAAATGCCTCTATAGATAGGGTACCCTTTAAATTCAGAAGAAATGTCCTCCTGAAGATGATTACACTACATTTTCATACATATGCATGTATATTATTTACGTACTTCTCCATATCTTGAGTTGAACCAAAAACATTTTCTGTACGCTAAGGATTCTTACAAAATACAATAGTCAATACTACAATAGGGCCTAAAAGGAACTGCAGGCTTACATGTAGGCCTGTTTGCATCTTGATCATCATCCAATCATCACAACACGACTAACATAACAAGATAAAGTTAGGTACGATTGTAGGTCAAGTCGCCCCCTGGCCGAGTTGCCCCTTACCTACTCGCCCCTATTCCAAGCTGCCCCCTGTCCAAGTCGCCCCTAGCCGACTCGCCCCCTGGATGGAAAAGCGTCGCAGAAAGTGTAGATTGTGCGTTCGCATCCTGTGCTCTGTACGCACCGTGCATTACGCAGGCGAAACAGAAAAACTAGGATGTCAGGAACCTTTGCACTTTTTATATTTCGGAGTGTAAGAGTTTAGAAGTTGACACTTAACAGTCTCATTTCGTTGAAGTTTGTTTTCGCTTTTGGTGTGTAATTGTTACTGAAGCAAAGTATTTAAAAAATAATGTTCTAAAGAATGTCTGTCTGTATCAGTCTATGGAGCAATTCAGATGCAAACGGATGAAAAACGCAAGACGGATCATAGTGAAAAACAAACCAAAGGAAAGGCACCTTTACTACGACGCTAATACATACACACTTTCTGCGACGCTTTTGCATTCAGGGGGCGACTTGGTAAGGGGAAAGTAGGTCAGGGGGCAACTTGGAAAGGGGCGAGTAGGTCAGGGGGCGACTTGGAAGGGGGCGAGTAGGTAAGGGGCGAGTAGGTAAGGGGCGACTTGGAAAGGGGGCGAGTAGGTAAGGGCAACTCGGTCAGGGGCGACTTCAACTTGACCTGATTCCGCAGGAGAAAATCCATCATGAACATTTGAAATCATTGAAAACTAATTTTAAAAATAAATATTTAAATGAAACATGAAAGATACAAGTTTCATGAGTTTACAACTGAAACTACTGTTTCACAGTGAAACAAAAGCAGCCAGGCTTCATGTTTATTTCTCTTTTTTCTCGAAAAAAAATGATTATCACGCTTTACCGTGCACCACCGCAAACACTCCCCCGTACACAACACACATTGACAGTGAACCGTCAGATTTTACGGAAGCAAGGTAAAAAGCACCAACGAACCACTTATGTCCTGATTAGGCCCCGGTTTTGACGTAGGAGTGTTCCCCATTGCGGTCGCTGGAAGACAAATCCTTCAGCTATTATGTGATGGGGAAATCCACACGAAAACTGTCACCGTAAGCAGGAAGACGGCGTTGCTGTAATTCCATAAAATTTCTAGCAAAGAAATTGACCACGGAGGAAAACATCAACCGAGGTCCGCGCAACAAACCTGCTATCGCAAAATGTACATTATGCAGCGATTTAGTACATAGTTATCCTTCCGCGGCTAAACATACTTCCTTATTAGAAATATAAGTGACATTTTTTTTACACAAACGGTGTTTAAATTCAATCAGCATATTTTTCTTTAAAAATAAAGACAAAACTGTACATTTCTGCTTGTTTTTCTCTAAAAATAACAACTATTTCTCACGTGGCGAACGCACTCGATTTACCTGTCGTCATAAATTGCCGGATGTCCGCATAGCATTGTGGGGTGGGTGGGTTCCGTGAGGGCGCGCGCCTCTTTTTATGTGGTGTATCTTGCACGTGCACAACAACCCGAATGATGTTTATGTTGTCATGCACATTTCTTTTTTGAAAAGCAATAATTGACAAGTCTTATTTCTCAAATTCTCAGATTGATGTATGAAAGCGTAAAAATACATTTTTATCTCGTCGAGTTTAATGTCATCAAAAAATATTATTTTGCACCCTAATATTACTGTAGCCAAAAAAACAAACCACACGGCACAATAATGTGCATTAATGCAACCAACTTAAAATCTGCAAACGTGAAAAATAGTGAGACTTGCCCCGCATTCTATACTATTGCTTGAGCCGCCAAGCGTGTAGCGCCACTTGGACGCTCGGCTGGTGTACTTACCGACTCATTTGGTTTACCAAAAATCAATAGATTTTTGACGATATCCTTGGAAATATAAGGACTGAGAGCGCGACATTTTGGAACGGTATGACAAATATAAATGGTTTCCAAATCTATTAATACCCATTTTAAAAAATGGGGGTGGGTGCGCATCACAAAATGTGATATGAATACGCTCCTTTAAAAACAACAACACCGCACTTACTCGCTAAAACAATTACTCTACTAAAGTTTTTAACATCACTAAATATTTGATTGAAGGTTGGAAAGTTGGGCGGTGCCCGAAAAGCCTCGATTTATATGGCTACGCCTTAAGACACCACAAGAGTTGGCTATGGAAAGTGACCAAACCCATCTCATCTACTAGCGTCTATACCATTGACTTCCAAAAAGGTTCTCCATTTAGGAATCTTCCGGAATCCAGGGGGGGGGGGGGGGGAATTGGCAAACATTTTATCAAACTATGGAGAACGGAACACTATCTAACATGTGCTCTGTGTGCTAATTTAGGCTTTTTAACCCCCAATCCACCCAACTGTTAGGAGCAAAGATAAAAGCAAAAGAGTTGAAAACGGTTATCTTTGGTGAAACTAAAACCGACGGAATAGGAGCATGCAACAGCAAAGACAGCTTGTATCAGGTTTTAAACAATAGAGGGCGGTCTAGCAGCTCGACGGTGCCATTAATGAGTGCCGTCTAGAGCTAGAGAAAAAATAGTTAGTGTTACATGTGTTAGAAATTGGAATCATCGCATTTGATTTAGATGATTACTTATGTCTTCTTGGGGTGGGGAATAAGATAGGAAGTGAAAAGATCCAGTGACGATTCGACAATGTGTCCCTTAAACGACGGCAATATACGTTGTTTGAGAGAGTACGCCTACATAGTACATATAAACGTCACCCGAACTTGCCCCAGGATGGTATAACTATGTAGGCTACGTACATTACTTTTCCCCTAAAAACCCGATTCATTTACCGAAAAGGGAAACCATTTTACGCGGTCATACTGCTACACCTGTCGGTCGTTTATGCTGGAATATTACGCCAATAAAATAAAAACAAATCTAAATACAAAAACCTGTTGATTCACACGGGCTTCCGAATCGATTAACAAATTACCGCACAGCCAGACCTAGCAGGATTTATCTAGGGCCCTTTTAATGTTTATGGAAACTAATTATTCTAAATTAATCTAAAACATTGTTTAGATAACAGTAGCTAAATTTAGACATCAGTTTGACCTAGACATGTAATTATAAATGCAATGAACGCGGTAAACACGGCAGGGGATCAAACATATCTCGTTCATTCTTCGCTATATCCCTAATTACGAATAACATACATTATGTAGGATACCTTGAGGCAAAGTACAAATTTAGAAAATTAGCATTACTAAAGGACAAATTGTTGACCATAATATTGATGATTACATATTAATTGTAATAGCAGTGTGCAGTCGAAATTACTGCACAGCTGTCCATTCCAGTGAACACGATTAAGAAAAAGTTGAACATAATTATTTCCGCTATTATCTTTTTCTAACCTGATATAATTATACCTTGTGAAACAAAAAACACATTATGCTAAATGTTGTTAATATTGCTATATAAACCGTACGTGATATATTATTTATATAAACCACACAATTTAAAGTATCGGTTTTTATTTTGCAGAATTCGACAAATTTGTCTTTACTCGCATGAAGAAAAAAACCGGATAAAATTACGCATACTTTGGCATAACTGAAAGATTCGGTTTTAATTTTGTTTTCAATTGGTTTTGTTTTTTTATTCCAGAATTACACACGGTAGTTGTTTTGAATTTGTTATAATTTATGTAAACCAGTGTCCGAGTCTATGACTCATTTTCGTGTTTAAAACTGCTGAATGGTAAAAAATAATATATCCGTTTTGTTTGCAACAAACATGGCGTCGATAGTAAACATGTCGTCAAGGCACAGGCATGCTGTAGGCGGGAATTTAGCGCGCGAAGCCAGAGGCAACAGGTACCAAGGCCGCTGTATGGTTACCATGGCAACGCGTAACGAGAAAATTACACGCTAATGAAGATTATAAAGACGATAGTGCTGTAACGAGACACATGCAATAGACTGCCGAAGTGAATACGTCACCTTTTGTTGGTTGCCTAGGCAATTTGATCTGAACTAAAAATCACTCAACCGTGTCCCAGTGCTTTTCCAATGGTACTTTTCCCGACGGCCATGATAGTTTAGATCCAATTGCCATGGCAACGCACGTCACACTTCGGCTGTCTATTGAAGCGGAAATTACGTTCTATGAAACTCCAATTGCTATATTTAGACCAAAAATGGCAGCATACACAACTACGTACATATACACAGTGTTCTCGTTTTAGTTTCTTTAATTTCCTTTAATCGCTTAAGATCGTTAAAATAATTAATTTCACATTGTCACATTATACCATTTGTAACAAAATAAACCCAAACAGTTCAGAAACTATCGGTGAAAATCTCTAGGGAAGTTTGAGTCACCAATGTAAGGATTCCACCAGGATTTTTGGCGGGAGACGTGGTCGTTTATTTATAATATAATATGCCACTGGCCTGACGCGCAGTTACGGTACATCGCGAATTAAAACCCGATAATCAACAACTGATAATCATAATAATTATGTGCTAAAATAATCCGAACGAGAAAGTACACGTCAAGTGCCATTATAATCTCGTAATTAGCCCCTTTAACGTGTGAAATAATAATAAATAATAATAATAAATATTTAAATAGCGCACATTCCATGTAAATATGTTCATGAGACCAATAGTGATACAAATAATGAGACCAAGACATATCTATTTTCGGTTCATAACATTCCAGATTTAATGACACGAAGAATTTAACACATTGTTGGAATACTCCGTCCCTGATTAAAGAAACGGCAAGGAAACATTGCGTAATAGACTCCTAAAGTGTGACGTCAGTTGCCATGGTAATAAGCCAGTTGCGTGATAGATTTGCATAAATCCTAGAGTCCTGCCTCTGCGCTATGGCGCTCGCATAATAAGAGAGTACTGCACCAGACTACCAGGCCGTTGGCAACGGTTGCCAAGTGGCAAGGGGGTGCACGCTAGAACATGTTAGCCGGCGCGAAAGTCTGTACGGTACCTGGAATACCTCGCACAGTACTCTATGCATTTTGAAGCTGGACCATCCGAAATTACATGTTGAAATTGCATGTTAAAACATGTACTCGCCATGAAATTTCGTCAAAATAACGAGTTAGAACGTCTTGTTTGACTCGAAATAGACGTTAACTTTGAAAGCTGGATCGTTCCCAATCTGTGCATGATAAATTCAAAAAAAAAAGTAACGATTTCGGGTTATAAGACTGGTTTGAAGCTGCCGATTTAACGTCACGAACCCGAACGAAGGGAGACGTATACACTAGACACCAAACTTGACTTGAAATAGGGGAAATAAGATGACATGCAGCTAGTAAATCTTGCCACAATATGATAAAAAATTAATATCGCCGTTGATTGTTTAATATCCATTCGACGGAACTTCGTCAGAAATTGGCGAGTTTTGCTGTTTCAGATCGCCGTTCAACGCGACAGCGAGCGACTCTCGTTTTGCGTACATGACCGGCATATTCCGAAGCCCAAGTAAAATCGCGAGAAATACATCAACGTACGCGACTTAATTAAGTGGAGATATAAATACCGTACACCCTCGCCACTAATTCTTTCTAATATTACATGATATTATGCCCCCATAAAGTTTAAATTTGGTTAGGAAACGTGATTTGGTTTAATAGGAAACATGAATTTTGCGTGTGTGGACCGGGAAAAATGGAAATGCGAAAATTATGCGATGCCTACTAAATATACCAAAATAAAAAGGTCGATCGTATCCCGGTTCGTGTTTGCTAGACAGATTTGTGAAACTGAGGACTGTTAGGAGATATAATTGTTTGTCTTTGTTTAAAATTTTATTCTAATCGAAGTGTGTTACGGGTGCTGTTTGTCGCCCACAAATTAGAGCCTGCCCTTTTTTCCCATCTCAATTTTTAGTGGTGAATTCCGTATTCCGCACGGATATAGACAAACTCAACAACGTATAACACAACAACCGCTCGGTCAAGTTTTTGCAGCCAAAGTATTTCTAAAATCTGTTGTAACTTGTATGTAGCTAGATAATCATTTTAATTCATAATTGAATTACTTTTGATTTTACCCAAGTTGCTGCGAGACGTCGATCATTTGCGGAAACAAACAGGCATGACCTTTTCTTTTCAAAAAATTCGGAAGGTGTATTTGAAATCGTATGCCGGTCTTGTACGCAAAACGAGAGTCGCTCGCTATTATGTTGAACGCGCGTTTTGGAACAGTAAAACTCGCCAATTTCTGACGATGTTCCGTCAAATGGATAAACAATCAACGGCGCTATTAATTTTATCATATTGGCAAGATTTACAATCTGCATGTCATCTTATTTCCCCTATTTCAAGTCAAGTTTGGTGTCTAGTGTATACGTCTCCCTTCGTTCGGGTTCGTGGCGTTAAATCGGCAGCTTCAAACCAGTCTTATAACCCGAAATCGTTACTTTTTTTTTTGAATTTATCATGCACAGATTGGGAACGATCCAGCTTTCAAAGTTAACGTCTATTTCGAGTCAAACAAGACGTTCTAACTCGTTATTTTGACGAAATTTCATGGCGAGTACATGTTTTAACATGCAATTTCAACATGTAATTTCGGATGGTCCAGCTTCAAAATGCATAGAGTACTGTGCGAGGTATTCCAGGTACCGTACAGACTTTCGCGCCGGCTAACATGTTCTAGCGTGCACCCCCTTGCCACTTGGCAACCGTTGCCAATGGCCTGGTAGTCTGGTGCAGTACTCTCTTATTATGCGAGCGCCATAGCGCACAGGCAGGACTCTAGGATTTATGCAAATCTATCACGCAACTGGCTTATTGGGTCTAAACATTTGCTGGTAATCTGAAACGTCCATTGCTAAAGCGCAGGGAAACAGTTCACTGGTTTTAGTGTAGACCAAAAAAACATGGCAACACACAAAGGGTGACGTTTTCACTTTAGTGCTCTATTGCCATGGCAATACCGGCTATTCATCTGGGATGCCCAAGGCAGTGTCCTATTTCGTTATTTTCGCGAGCTGACAAAATTCTGATCCCATACCAAGCATGCAACTGTGTCATTACCCCCCAAAAAAGAGAAAAATGCAAAATATCTCCAACTTTGTACAGTGTTTTTAAATTGTCAATGGGACAGATGTGTAAAAAAAAGAAGAGGAAATCAGCTGATTAGCTAAAAAGTTGCATGCCTGCCATACCCTATACAGAAAGAGCTTGCAAAGAAAATGGCGACAGAGAGAGTCGTAAAAATGTTTCAGACTCTCGTGAAAATGAGGTAGGCGAACGACCCCTTCTAACCTCTATTGCTATAACTAATTAGACATAAATTATCCAATAGCGTGCCAAATACCATATCACGTTCTGAACCACAGTTCACCGTGCACGAACCTTTCTCAGGGGACCTAACCCGATAAAATATAGTCGCAGCGTTATTGTCATCAGATTGGAGCTTAGTCGAAGCTCCTGGGTTCAGCCATATGCTGTTGGCACATTGAATGCGATCAGCAGAACCCCTCGTGATTATTATTGAGCATCATCCCTGGTCGTAAGCTTGCCTTGTATATTCAGTGACGGCCTGGTGGGTACGTGTCGTGCATGGAGGCGAGGGGTTTACTGTCTTGGCCGATTTTAAGGGGGATTTCTGCACAGTTGATGGGCTTCTGTCACGAGTGCGTTCGAAACGCGGATCTCCACATAATACCATATTTTATATTGAAAAAAGCAACCGACATATAATGCGTGGCCGGCCTCGCTGTTTAGCCAACATGATGGCTTCATGTAAGAAACGAAAGTAACTAAAGTTGTGCTCGGTTAAAGTTTTAAACATACTGAACATTAATACTCTAAAACTCCAAAGAATCGTTTCACTTGATCAAATGCAGTCAAGCAAACGTCACACCATAAACCCTTTCTGTCTGACTAAAGACCAATCGCCTCCAAACAACCAATCACAACACAACTCAGCCTCAGCCCACCAATCACCGTCCACAGAACCGTCACAGCCAATCACAACATACCTTCGGCAGTTTTGACTATAGTTCACATTAGTTGGAGCCACATCTGACGAAAGTTCGACCACTCGGCTATAAACTCGACGGAGCTCTAAGAATATTCTTTCTGCCCCAATACTCTGGCTGCATGTGTTAACTTTAAGACCATTAAATATAAACGCTGCAGAGAAACCCACACGTGTAACCCAACTGTGGATGGCCTGGTAGATTGCCACAACCAATGACACTTTTAGCGCAAACTGAAATACCACCGTACAGAAAGCGCATTTAAAATGTCGGCGCGCATCATGGAACAGTTCATCAATCCGCGGCGGAATGGTCATTTTTTCCCTCCTCCGCGAACAGAGCACACTGCAATTCCAAGCCACATGTTGTAGATGGTCTAAGCGGTAAATGCGCGATTAATACGACCCGACAAATCTATCGAGAATGCGTTTCGAGTTTCGCTTTCAGTGTAACATACACACTGAGTTGGCAAGCCCGAGGCATCGTGTGGCCGGTAATTACGTTACATGGGCCGCCACCAAAAACCTGCTCATGCTCTCCCAAAAATAGAAATCCCAGCGTAATAATAGCTGACGTAGAGCACGATTGCTTACTCCTATCGCGAGCTTGCAGCATGTAGCTGAGCTGAGATAACCCGAGCTTTAAACCTCTTGGTTCAATCGCGTACTCCGTGATGCCATGTGTAATTTGATGGATCGTTTAAGGATCTTCGGGATTACTCAATCGAAGACACATGGACGAGTTTAGCATACCACAGGAATTGACACTCCATAAAAAGGTCACGGCATCACGCCCTTTTATCGTCAAAACGTGCAATGGCGGAATGCAAAATGAAAATTAGTGCGACGTTATTAAACATTTCCGATGGGTTCATTAATTGCACCACCAAAATACAGCAACATAGTGCATCCTAATCGGCAGTGTATCGCTTTCACGTTATTATCTTTCAATGATAGAAAACATTTTGCAGACCGGGAAACCGTTGCGTCAAGTGGTCAAAAGCACAACGATATCTTGTTGTGACCCCAATATAAAGCAGGCCTCCCACTGTGCGATTTTTGCCACGAATTAGCTACGATTGGGTACGATTGGGTACGATTGTGTGTAGAGTCTATAGGCAGTCTCCGATAATCGTACCAATTCGTAGGAAATTCGTGTCGAAAATCGCACAGTGGGAGGCCCGCTTTAGATGTCTTACGATTTAGATTTGCCGCGCCTCGATTACTGTCGAATTTACAACACAAGGATAATTCGGGTTTTCCTCTGTCAATTTTACACTTGAGGTTCTCGAAATAATTAACCTGCTATAATTCACGACGAGAAGCCATACCAATGGCTACCGCGTAATACTCAAGAACTTCCGGGAATAGTAGCCTTGTTGCCAGGTATCTCTCCTCTCCAATTTTAGAGCAGCTTTGACGCAATCTGCTTCACTTTGACGCTCAGGATGATATGAGTATGTCCAGCTCTCTATGACCGCAAAACCGTATTGCCCCAAACCAATTACGTTTGGGATGTTTGTCTGATCTAAACTTGTCGTATGAGCAATTCTATCTTTAGGTTTTGCGTCTATTTACGTGTGCTTTCGAGGAGCGCACGTATGAGATTTTGATCTTTTGTCGTCATTTAGCCAATTCTAAGGAGGTATAGGACGATAACCCCAGAGGTAGATTAGCCGTGGATTCATTATACATGTACTTCAAAGGTACTACACAGGCAATTTTATGTAGCGCATAGACGCGAACAGACACATAATATTCGTCTCAATACATGGTTTGTCACCTTCGATTTACGAGTATATAATTGGGGGTTTATTGGAAAAGAAGATTCACATTTACGTTGAAAGTCTTAATGAAATCTTAGGCAAATGAGACGATATCGTGTTACTGTTACAACAATGAAGTAACCGTCCAAACAGCGAGAAATGTCTTTAAGGTTTATGATTTTAAAATAATTTAGAATTACTGTTTATGAACATTAATTTCGTGCAACGATTGACAGATAAAACGCATTAAGGTCTAGTATACCTTAGCACATTAATTTATGACGCTAAACTCATTTATCAATTGGAGCAATGCATTCCGATAATAATCAAAGTTCAAAGTAATTAGTCTTTCAAGATTGGAGGTCACGTACACGCGAGGTGTGGCGAACGGTTTGCGTTCAGATATCAACGCCTGACCAGTGTATCTGTATGAAGCTACTGTAAAGCACATGGTCGTTCGGGCACGACGTTCGGGTGTCAGCGACGATTTGTGAGGAAGACGGTTGCCGTGCAAGGGTATAATACAATAAAGTTCATTATGTTTTTCTGCCTCCATGGTTCAAGGTCCGCGACATGGCGCCCTTTGCGTCACATCTGTCCTTTGGAGGAGGGACTATACTGGCTCATAGGACGAGTACAATGCACGGTTGGTGCAGATGGTCGTCTACTTTCGCATACAAAATTAACACTGAGAACCTTTCACTCGTCTTCAAAAGTGGCAGACTACGCCCGTTCGCGAGGATTATCCCATAACATTTTTTAGACAAAACCTCTAGGAGTAGATAACAAAAGGCTATAATTAGTAAGCATAATAAAATATTGATAGATACCTAATGGAGGCCAGTGGACCGGTGCGGGCCGCGGCTTAGGGCTGTGGCTCGTTTGGTGTATGCCACACACGTAAACAGTGGTTCATATTGTACGCTTAGCCACAAAGGCATGCCCAAATTGTCCAAGCTCACTAAAAACGGATCTTGTTGTTCGTAGCCGTTCGTTGATGAGCATGCACAAACGTTCGTTAACGTCTGTCAAAGTAGAACGCCCATTATGATCAAAGTTTATAGAACACCTACTCAGCAAAATGTAATTTGTAATTGTCATTATTTTGTTAAAACGTCCGATACCACGCGGTTCACTGTCATACGCGCAGACAAAAAACCGTCGGGAGAAAACGGCTGTAAACGCATCTCATAAAGTTAACCCCGCAAAATACATGTTTATCGGTTGGACTTCGTGCCGTGGAGTCGAGAATTAAACCGCTGTTTAAATATCAAATGTTGGCATATATCGAGTATCGACGTCCCTTATCTACACGGTGCTTTTTAAACCTTTAAATTTGGACCGTGTCTGTCGACAATATGGACCAGACGACGTTTTAAGTGCAGGTCGGTATATAAAATGATTATACCACTCTGAAACGCCGGGTCACTAAACGCACAGTCTGGGTATAGACCGTCTGTGTGGCGTTCGGTTGCTAATAGTATTACTAGCAATCAAAACAACTATAGCCTAACTTTTCTGTCTTCACTTGCCGCATTTGCTTTAACCGAGAATACTTATGTAGGGCCTACATGTATTATGGATTCAATGTCTAAGATGACGTGCACAGCCTTCCCGGGGGCTTTAAAGATGATAACGCAAAAGTCAAAATCGAAGACTCGTTTTAGAAACACATGTTTGTTTCATGCGATTCTGTAAAAACGACATTTTTCAACCATTTCATTGGTACGGTACCCTGATTGACTATACACCGTCACGGGCTGTTTTCGAAATCATTGCTTCGGCTTCAGGCTCGGTTTTTGAGACGTCTCCTGTTGTCCTTTAGCATAGATGCAAATTAAAGTTGGTGTTGAAATCAGATGTCAATACTGTTGAGATGCATCAAGCCTGAGCCGGAGACGAAGCCAGTCGTTTCGAAAACCGCCACAGTGCATCGTATGGGCGAGTATTTATTTATGCGCGCCATTTTGCATCGCTGATAAGAACGACTTAAGGCTTCTGCTCATTTACAAACTGATCACTACTGCCTACTCACGTGCGTGCAAATGTCGTGTTTTATTTACATTGGGGAAAAATATACACATACCCTTTAGTTTTATCCAACGGTTAGAAAGAGACTAACCGCTGCACATGCCGTCTGGGAAACACCACTCAATTTCGGCATTTTGATTTTTGGCGGCAAATGGGGACCCCGATAAACATCTTTATTTGCCAAACGCGATGCGAGCTACACGGATAGGCATATTCATCTCTCTGAAATTACCAATTTACTGCCTCAGAGGCCAATGCGGACATGCGCAGAACGTCTTGTCTTGGCATTCCCCGGAGGCGATGTCTTAACACCTAGAGGACATTCCGAGAAGAAGATGCACTATTATCCTAGTCCAGTCTGGAAAAATGGGCAATGCTATTACATTTTAAAGACGTTGCATTTTTTACTTCGTTCGGTATAGTTACATGTAATTTAACTTGGACGGACAGTTGACAATGTTGAACGACTGAGTTTCGCGCGATCAATTCGACAAAGAAGCATAAATATATCTTCTTGAATGCGCTATATCTGTCGATTTGGTAAACTTTCCTATTTTGTATTAAAGTATGTATACGTTTGTCATCCATGGTACAATCAAAACTGCAGGTGACAGAAAAATGAAGGTTCGTTCGGTTTTCGTGTAAGTCACAAAACCTATACAAAATAAATACTCTGCATGCACATTCACGTAATGGACAGCATTAGCTAAGTCTGACTTTGCTGATCTTTCACACTGTAAAATTAGTAGCCTGACGTTCCGATCATATAAAGCAAAATAACTAGGACATGCACATTAAAACACGATGTTGGGATGAACACAGAGAGAAGCAGTCAGGCAGAACGGGGGAGCCCTTTAACATAACACACAGCAACCTTGATCAGTCCATGTGCCAGCTCGGATAATCAACCCTAATTACCAGTTTGCCAGCCAGCAACAGCCTTGCCTGAGTAACAAGCGATGAAACTATAACATCTCCAATCGAGTGAGTCATCCGTGTGTGTCTGGGGGACTCGCGAAAAGCCACGTCGTGGGACTTCAACCCCCGGCCCTCTTAGCGTTTATATGTAAAGGCTTCTTGTGCAAGTAGACCATTACGAGTTACCACTTGTAATACAAAGATAAAGTACAGGAAACCTGCTTCTCACACTGGTAAAACAAGAACACCATAAGGGCCGAGAAAGGTAGCAAGCCCGTTTCGAGAAAAGCAAATAGCCTGTAACCTACATTTTACATAGGAGAGAAAGTATGGTAAAGAGTCTTGCTAAGGGAAACGACACATCACGGAAGTTAATGGCATTAATATGCGACACGGTGGTACAACCACACGAGAAGAATCGCAACAGGGAAAAAGCAATATAAAAAGTACGGCCAAGATGATAACCCTATGGCCTCTAAAACAATCGACGTGTCATCACTGAATGTTTGGGAAAGGCATGCATAAACATCCTGGATACAGTATAGCGTGGCGACACATTTCGCTCATGCAGCCTAACCATAGAATGTGGGGAATTCGAGGCATGTAATATGCCTTTAGCCCCGAGATAACGTTAAACATCGACTTTACGTTTGCACAAAACGCCCCCAACCAGAATACAGTGACCTCGGCCAAGACGAGGTCGATACCCTCGATCCCAAGAATGTCAGAATGCATTATTTCCCGCGTTTGTCATTATTGTATACCCTGGAAACGATCACATTTCCACAAACCTAACCAATGGACAATATTCGATTACGCGTTCCAAGCGTGGATCCTAAAGTAGTCTGACACCATCCTAATGATCAGTTTACATCTTGTGGGACTGAGGCAGGGGACACGATTAAAATGGCTCCCTTGTGAATACGGACTATAATTGGTCCCAAAAGGCACTAGCTAATGATAGGAAATCGTCCTCTGAATACATTGAAAAGGAGGGTAAACATATTGGAGGCTAATTTCCTCTTTCGAAAGAGGCTAATTTCCTCTTTCGGTGAGGTAAATTTGCTTCATTTCGACAACTACCAAATTAGTCCAAGTTTAAGTCTGCAAGCTATAGCCTTGGGAAATGTTCGTTGACAGTAAAGTTGGCGAAAGTAAACCGAACGCATTTTGCAACAGGAATACTTCGTGTCCAATCATGTTTGCGTTACTATACAGAATCCGAACGCTCAAAATCCATCAGTCCCACATGTTGACTTCTTGTGTGCTCAGCCGGCAGTTTACTAAACCAATTGAACGAACGCTCAATTACAATGACCTGACGGACAGTTAATTATTAGACTAATAACGTAAGGCGGTGGCTAAGTATATACAACCACGCCGATCATTCGTGCGCACATCCTGTCCGTAATGTGCGTTTCAAGGGTCATATCGGTGCGCAAAATGGACTAAACATCACGTTGAAGTAACGGCGATCCGGAAATTAAGCGATGCACTGCCGAAACAGTGGCGTGGTGGTATTTCCAGTAAACGTTTTCTGTATAATCAAACTAAAATCATTTCACCGGTTGTGAAAAAGAAAACATTTCCATCTGATATGAATAAAATGCAACCAGTGCGCGGCAGATTAAAGGCAGAGGCTCGTCAATGCGCGCGTAAGGCTAAATTCGTGCCACGAAATACGCAGCTCCACGCCTGTGCCTTTAACTGTCAATAATTGAAGAGTTATTGTTCTCTTCTTACAGCATATATTCTTTTACTTTCTGCGCAAAACTTTAGACTGGTATCTTTCGTAAGTAATTTAACATTCACAAACTATTAATTGGTCATTAAATAGGAGTATGATGTTCTAAGATCACTGATTTGGAAAACTATGGCGCAAAATTGGCATTTTATTGAGAGAAACTTGATTGAGCGCCGTCAGTTTATTTATCTATTTATTTTAAGTACATCACAAAAAGTGGCTAGGGGCGGTCGGGTCTGCGTACGGGTTCTTTCCTCGCCTTTCACCTCTGGGGTCCCGGGTTCGAATCCGGGTCGTGTATGTGGATTGGGTTTGCAGTCCCTACTTGACCGCGTGGGTTTTCCCCTGGGGTAATTCTCTGGGGGTTTTCCTCCCACTTCTAAAACTGCAACTCCTTCTTCGTCATCTCAAGCTAATAATATAGTTAAAGCAAATACCGTATAGTTGATGGCATAAAGGGCCTTAGTTGCCGAAGATGCCATAAAATATACAACAACAACAACAAAAAGTGGCTTGTTTTTCCTAGAGAGCGTGCGCGAGGCGAGACACAAAAAGATAATACAAAATTCAAGCCAAAAATATATACATGTAAATGTCAAATTTGTGTTATTCAACTGGGTATTGTAGTCATATATAACGGCGTGTGTTGATATTATACGAGGCTGTTTTGTATCACCATAGAGCAAAAACACGATGAATGCTCACACAATAAGCAGAGTTCACGTCCTTCAAAGCTTATTGTGCAGACTACAATAGCGATGACACTTGATTTGTATTGCTGTTGGGTCATCTGGCCATAGTCCGATTGCTTCGTTGAGAATCGTTGAACTGAATTATCGTTGAACATATTTAGCAGATTGGTCTCGTGGTGCGCATGTTATGTTTGATCCCTAGGTTTGAGCACGGCTGAAAAGTCGACCACAAAGTACTTATTTGGTTTTAAACTGACATCTTTAAACTGAAGGAGTTGCTTAGTTTGATAAATAAATGAATGTAAAATAGTATACTGTAAAAAGTCTCGAACACTAAGTGCATTTAATTTTTTGGTAAACATATTTCGAGTTTACTTGTGGGGTGTATATGGCCGAGCGGTCTAGTGCGTCGAACTTAAGTTCCTGTGCTAGTACTAGAATGTAGGTTCAATTCCTGGCCGTGACGGGTTGTGGCACCTGTGCCCTTGAGCAAGGCACTCAACCACCCTTGCTCCCATCCTGTAATTGGCGGTCCCTCCGCTGTTGGATGTGATAAATAAATAAAAATAAATACTCCTTTTAACGATTTCGGTTTTTGTGTGTACTCAGTGATATGACTTCGTATTTAGTGAGTTAACGCTGTGATCGCGCAGGTACGGTTTTTGATGTCTGCAATGTTAAGAATGTTACGTTGATCGTCTTGAATTATTGATGGCCCGTTTCCGTTACTATGGTAATAAATGACCCTCAACTATAGACAACCGGTGTAAAGTGCAGCGACATTTGCTTGAATCGATCGGAAGATAATGGTTAATATGCAAAAGGCGTTCTATAAATTCAGAACGAGCATGCGAAACAAACTGTTTGGGAAGTCATAACTTAAGCGGGCCTCCCACTGTGCGATTTTTTCCACGAATTTCCAACGCGACGATTAGGTACGATTTGGTGAGATTACCAGATCAGAGAGCATAATTATACCATAACATAGCTCTCTAGTCGGAACCGCTATAAGCCTTCAAATTAGATCCAACAGTAACATTTCAATAGGTCCTATTTTAGGATCTAATATGTAAGGAAATGGTACTATAGGCACTGCCTCAATAGTTTCGAGGTATACAAGCGCACGATGGCTTATACAATAACTGACATGTATAATTACATGTATAATGACTTGAGGTATGAGGTAACACTTTTCGCAACCGTGGTGTTTTCCCCGTGCTTGCCCCAAATTACAAACGACACAGGCGGGTATTATTTTGGTTTGAGGAAGCTTACAAAGAAATAAATTGGTTTCGTTTTGTTCCTTTTTGACAAAAACTGACTGCATTGGTATAATTCCACAAAATGAATAGACATGTTACGAAAACGGGCACGCACCATAAAGCGTTATTATTTTTATATTAGTTTGGAAACTCACATCAAACTTTCGGGCGTTGTGCGCATCTCGCGCAAAGTATTCTGGGTAACATCTTGTGTAATTATTTTGTACCAAATACACATGACCGATTTCATTTTTGCTATAGTACTATTGTTTTCATCACAAGAATAATGCAGTATACCTCCAATCTTTTCTCGATAGCCGAAAGGAATGTGGAGGAAAACAAAACCTCATTCAGTATTTCTCAAATATTTCAGGGTATTTTGTCCAGATGTTTGGTCAACATCCCACTACATGTGGTATGACAGACCTCGGGCTTTGGTCGACGTCGCGATCTACACAAAAAAATCTACAACCAGGTTGCTTCTGGCTAAAGGTAAAAGACGTGTAGGCTCAAGTGAAATGAAATGTAATACTTTTAAAATGTTGTACCAATATAAATCGAGCGAAACGACAACATCCAACTGCATGACAACCTAGGAATGTTTACCAGACGATATTAAATTCGATTCCATCCTGTTTAGCCGATTTGTGCGGAGGCTATCGCACTTACACTGTAAACATCTGCAGGGCATATGCTATTCTAAGAATACCATGGAGTCTTTGCGCATTCCAAGTGCTGTAGGAAACACGTATTCTATAACCCGGGAAACATATCAATACAGGACATCTCGTCCAGGTCATGTATAGCTCGCATAAAATGGGTTTCACTGTCTTGTCGTGAAATCTTAATGGCTATAACATTCATGCATCTTCGGTTATTTGAAAATCTCACTTAGGGGTCTATTCTTTGTGGTAAGGAAATTATAATTCAATGTACAACAAACTGGTGAAAATAGAAAGACAGAAGAGACCAAGGAATTCAGCGGCTCAAAGTGAAACACATAGCACAAAAAGGGGAATCCTGAGTCCACAAAATGACAAACAATATCTGCTTTAGTAATCGGCTGAACCAAAGATATTCCTGTTTAAATACTGATACTATCTATCTATCTATCTATCTATGTCTGTAGCTTAGAGGCCGTTGGGGCGACATGCTGATGGCTCTTGAAACACAAGATAGTGACTCTGTCCATCATTGTCGTTGCAATGGGTGATAATGTTCCACTCAGTGGCACCCGTCTCCTCTCTGAGAGAGGCAATTCATGGCAAAGTGCCTTGCCCAAGGGCACATGCACCACGGACACGGGCAGACCCGGATTCGAACCCACGACCTGCAGAACTAACCAAGGTATTGAGTTCGAGTCACTAGACCGCTCGGCCATGGTGCGGTCAAAACAACTACTATTTTCTGTAATGAAATGCAAGTACACTGTACACCTGTACCTTGCTACATTACAGAATACTAACATTGGAGGCAGTCTAATGTTTAGACAATTTCTGAACTGCAATACTCTGGGTCCACCATCGTGAAATAAGTATTTGGGCAAACCTCCTAATGTATATACTACATTATGTCTAGATTGGAAAGCTCTTATGCCTAATGGCAACTTTGGTGTCAAATGTATACAGAATTATTTCACAGAAGCATGAAGCAAAACGCAGACGAGAGAGCGGTCAAATTGCGTGCTTCGTGATATACGTTCGAAACATGCATGAAAAAGATAGTGACTGGCGGCAAGCATGGTGCATGGAATGTAAACAAAAGGATGGATACAACAAAAAAATGGGAAAAAAAAAAAATGCAGAAAACTTACTAAATTCTTGGTGTTCACTGTTGGACTTCTTAGATTTGGACATGTCGCTACTCGATTCCCGAGTCACACGGAAGCGAATCTGCGATGGGAAAAGGTTAATATTTTATCCAATTTTTTGGCACAGGTATATAAATCCCAAGGGAAGACGACACGGTGACTCTTTGATTATATCATCTGATCATAAACTCCACAGTCCTGGGTTTACGAGATTGACCGCTAAGCGAGCTACTTGACGAGAAATCCGGCCTGCAAAAGTCAGGCGGTGTTATGCAGGAAATGTGACTGAACCCAGCGGGGCGGCAGACGCGGTTGGCAGGGTTGCCAACGCCGTGAAAACACGCTAGTGGGTGTCACACGAACGGCACACACAACGGGGAATCTAGTCCGCCCCAGATCAATAATATGAAAACACCGGTTGACTGACATCTCCGTAAACTTTCCCCTTGAATAAAGTTTCAAAGAAAGACTTCAACAAACCTTGTCTATTACAGACATGGTTGATATACATATGAATAGCTCGGGCTCCTTGAGTAAGCAAAGCGTAGCACAACACTACTCCACGCACGATCCCACCTAGCTAAACACGCTCGACATACATTCACTGCACGGTACACAAAACACACTGCATGGTGTGCATGCAACCGCTGTGAAAATTGCTGTGTTATCTATACGACACGACAAGTGTACACATGTGCACTGTATGTGAACCTACACGCGTACGAACCAATGCACGAGGGACGTGGCCGAAATACAGCGTTTGATTGGTTGAGTGCTTAACGCAAAATTAATTGCAGACTGGATTTATTTAAAGTACAAAATTCCTTTCTTTTTATGTCTGAAATCAATATCCTGAGCGAGCCTAGTCTTGGCCCAAGACTACTCTAGTCGATATTGGTTATATAGTGCGCCCTCTTGCAGCACTAACGGACCAGTCTTTGCTCACTAGAGTAGTCTTGGGAACTTCTCCCGGAAGGTTTAACTTTTTCTTTGTTTTTGCCTAGGCTTTCCTAGGGAGCCAATCAGCGAGTGACCCAAATAGAGCAGCGCGTCGGAATGCAGCGAGTGACCCAAATACAGCGCGTCGACCGCAGAGCGTGACCCAAATACACCACGTGCACGCGCTTCGAATGGTTTGAAAAATATAAGGCGGCTTACAAGAATCATCGAACATGACCGTTTTATCGTTGCTAACATTTTCGGTGGCATAAGTTTCTTGGCAAATGTTTGCGAATATATTTACAAACATATTTGCAAAGGCGTATGACACCGCAAAATACATTTGTTTATGAAGATAATTGCAACATTGCAAATATTTGCAAAGATATCTGTGGTATGCCATGTCCCTTGTGTGCCATCATAAAACCCTCTGCAGCTATTTACATAAAACGGTACCGCCCCCAATGCTGAACTTCCGGGAGAAGTTCCCAAGACTACTCTAGTGAGCAAAGACTGGTCCGTTAGTGCTGCAAGAGGGCGCACTATATGGCCAACGCGTACACAAACCAATATCGACTAGAGTAGTCTTGGGCCAAGACTAGAGCGAGCCCTGAGGGGATACCCGGGTAGATAATTAGGTCAACTGCTTGAAAAGCTATTCTTGAAATCCGATCTCGGGGATTTCGTGGTTAAAATTATTGCTTGATTTCATTGTGCGGTCAATCAACGGATTCAACATAGAGGGCGCTATCTATACCAGATCGTTAACGCGACCCGTTGTCATTTTTGTGACAACAACCAGAAACATGTTTCTGCCGTCGGTAAAATTGCTTCGAAACATTTCTTGGTAGTGGTCGCTAGTCACATCAAGGGCACATTATAGTGGGAGGAAAACCCCACATACGATGGGGCCCGGAAACCCACGGAATCGAGCATGGACCGAGAATCCAATCCACATACTGACCTGGACGGGATTCGAACCAGGACCCGATGGAAGGCTAGGAAAGCACTGCTTGGCCAATCTGATTCCCCAACTTACCATTATGGCCGTTGATGACTTTATACATGTATATAATGCTTCAGTGGGTTAAAAAGGTGTCCCAATCGGACAAGAGAAATCGGATCCTGTGGTACTGGCCTCATTAACGTCAGAAGGTGTAAAGTACCCGCCAGGCGACTTCTTCAAGCAGCTATATAGTCTAGTCTTGCAAGTCTTGGTCCCGTACGGTTCTTGGTATATAACTTACACATGTCAGGGAAAATGTTTCCCATACGGAGACTGTGTCTAGTCTACATCTGGTACAACCGGTGTATCATGATCATCCCTGTACTCAGAGCAAAACCTGCGTAATTATAGAACTCCACGATGATATTAACTCGTCAAGCTGAGCAGCCATGCGTCGCTTCGTATCGCAATCCCGTTCCGGTACCACCATGGATGTTGAAGGCTGCAGCCTGAATTTTATTTATGAAATATAATTCGCTTCGTTTACTGTGTTCAATCTGTTATTAAAGCAGTCATGTTGCATGTCATGCGCTGCTTCTGCAAGTACAAGTTCTGCTAAACAATGCTAAAACTAAGTGGCTGCATTGGCAATGGTTTCGGTCCAGGGAAGGGGTGTGAGGTGTCCCTCCCAAAATGTTCGTGGTCTTTTACTAGGTCATTTGAGTCAAGTACACATATGCCTAGCTTGTGGCGCAAAGGCTATGTGGACGTGACCAATGGCTGAGGACATCCAATAAATATTCAAGTCTCGCAACCACTGGATGAGTCTTTAAGAACTCATCCAGTGGATGAGTCTTTAAGAATGTGGCATGCCTTTGGCCATTGAGGATGAGGCTCATACCTCCAGTACTTCCAATAGAAATAGGTGTATCTCTATCTCGATCCCGAAATAGAGATACATGTACGTGGGTTTGTCCATGAAGTTGGGGCACGGTGTCCACGTAGCATCGGTATAGTCTGTGTTAATTATATACTGAATATGTATTTACAACTTCAAATTGTTGTTGCAACGGATATGGTATAGTGCCCGGCTATATTCATTCATGTTTTCTTTGGGCAATCTCATTGAATATGAGATTCTTGTTTTACCGACGCTACGTGGACACCACATCACTGTCAAGACATTTGACTGAGTCTGTGGTTTGGTACACCATAATGCAAGTACTTTTAAGTTTTACTGTAGTGGGATATGCTTTTCTTTCTAATAGAGATTATCGATTATCTCTATTAGAAATGGAGATCATCTGTTATCGATAAACACGAAAGCACAAAATTACATCGCAAGAGGGCGCTATTCTACACGAACATGTGTGAACTTTGACATGCAATCAACAAAACTCTTCTGCTGCGAGTGTTTTCTGATCGAAAAAATGATGCAATTTTTGATTTTGTGCAGAGCTTAGTTTGAGGAATTGTCAGCTATATTTTACCACGTTAACTGTGCGTACAAAAAGCATAAATTACGATGGTGAAAGTGGTTTTTGTTCACCCCGATCTTGGGATCGGCGGAGCGGAGAGATTGGTTGTCGATGCGGCGCTGGCGCTGCAGGCCAAGGGGCATCCGGTGAAGCTTTTCACCGCCCACCATGATCCGAAACACTGCTTCAAGGTAGGCCGTCGTTTGGAGAATAAATTCATAAATTCGCTTTGTGTTGGTTGACTATTTGTTGATAAAACTGAATTTGGAAATAAAAAATAAAAAATTCTACCTTGAAAGTTGAAACGAGAAGTTTAAGATTTGGCAGCAAAACATTCTGTGATTGATTTTTTTCTTCGGGATTCAACTTAAATTTTCTTTGTTACATTGTCATTATTATTGACATTATTTCTACATTTTTCAGGAAACCAGTGATGGTACATTAGACGTCACTGCAGTTGGAGATTGGTTACCAAGGAGTTTGCTTGGTCGTTGCTATGCTCTTTGTGCGTACATCAGGATAATCTATGTGGCCTTGTATCTTGTGCTCTTCAGCGGTGTCGACTGTGATGTCGTCTTCTGTGATCAGATTTCTGCCTGTATTCCATTCTTGAAACTCAAAAGAAAAGCAAAGGTAGTGCAAATAGAACCTTTGCACACAGCGGCCATTGTAGGGGACAATCACAATGTCAGTGTTTGTCATACATGAGCAGGTGCTTTGTGAACTTGTTGTCATATCATTTAAATAAGAAAATATGTCCCCTGTGATGGCCGCTGGTGCAAAGATTCTATTACAGCAATGGCCATGTCATTAATGCAGATTTGATAAATGAAATTTAGAAATTTAATAAATAAATGTGTAGATGTGCATATTCTTTGCCAGTTCTCATTTCTGTAAAGTTTCTGTATTCAAATTTTTATTCAAAGGTACAACTTGGGGTTTTAAGTTTAAGCAAAACAGTAATTTCTTTCCCTCAATCAAACCAAGTAAATTAGTCTTTTTTTCATTCACCAAGCAATGTGTTTCCTGGCAGGTGTTGTTCTACTGTCACTTTCCTGATCAACTCCTAACCCAGCGTTTAACCTTACTCAAGCGACTCTACCGAGCACCCATTGATTGGCTGGAAGAGAAGACTACCGGAATGGCTCACTGCGTCCTTGTCAATAGTAATTTCACAGGTAATGACGGGGAACCAGTCGAGGGTCACCAAGAGAAGTCTTTAATAATGAAAAATTGTAAGTCACGCACGAGTCGAGCCTCAAGGATAAACTTGTATACAATAATGCTTTCGTTGCACTAATTTCAAGAACTTAAGAGTAAGACCCATGTGAAGACTTGCAGGGATCTGTGTTTAGAAATAAGATTTACTAAAATGCTCAATAGAGCCTCTGCATCGGCAGCCTTTTTTGGGGGGGTGGTGGGGCAATAATAGATTCACAAAGTGTGTACTCTTGCATGACACAGTGACAATATGACTGCCCCCCAAGATGGCTGCCCTTGCAAAGGGTCTATATAGCATTTCAAGTGACATTCTTGGAACGTGAACCGTAATTCCTATTTATTTTTCTCCTACAGCCAAAACCTTTGCAGCAACATTCCCATCACTGACCCACATTAATCCTGAAGTCCTGTATCCTTCCCTAAACTTCGCTGCATTCGACAGTCCCATTGAACCCCTCGGAGACCTCCTGCCAAGGAAGGTGGAGACACTCTTCTTGTCAATCAATCGCTATGAACGGAAAAAAAACCTGGACCTGGCTCTAGAAGCTTTGGGTGAGTGCAGTCGTAGATTTTAGTCTTTCTTATAAATAATAGAGGTGGATTCTTGTCTACCCTGCTGTCCTGCAGGATACTCCTGGTATTGTCAGAATTATTACCACTGCCATCAGGGAATCACCACAACCATTTTGCTTCAACTAGGTGAAGGCGCACAACCCTATCAGCAGTTAGATTGTAGCACTCCCCCTACAGGGTGCTCCTGGCACTGTAGCCATTATCGCTGCCATCAGGGAATCGCCAGAACCATTTCGCTTCAACTAGGTGGCTATCTGGCCAAGGTGCACAACCCTATCAGCGCTTAGACTGTGGCATTCCCTTTAACAGCTTCACAAATTTTGCTCAGGTTGACGAGGCAATTGAGATTAAAGGCGCCTTTCCGCAATGCATGCAAGACGGACTAATGGAAAGGCACCCTAATTGTCTTGCCCAGGAACACAAATATGTTGACACCAGTGAGGCTCGAACCCAGGACCTCTTGATCATAAGCTTGGCTGTGTACCCACTAGACCAAACAAGCTCTCACGATATCCGATTAACCCTCAATCTTCTTTCACCATCTGTCACAGGAAAACTACTTGAAAAGCTTGAAGCAAACAAAAGAAAGCAAGTGCACCTGATAATGGCTGGAGGCTACGACGAGAGAGTGGCAGAGAATCGCGAGCACTACTTAGAACTCCGCCAACTCACGGACAAGCGTCAACTCCAGGACTACGTCACGTTCAAACGTTCGTTTAGCGATGCCGAAAAACTTGCTCTCCTTCAACGCTGCACTTGTTTACTGTATACACCGAGCAACGAACATTTTGGCATCGTTCCAATTGAGGCAATGTACGCAAGTCGGCCAGTGGTAGCAGTTAACAGTGGAGGGCCGCTGGAAACGATCGTGGACAAACAGACGGGGTTTCTGTGTGAGCCGGATGCGGAGCACTTTGCCAAAGCTATGAGTGAATTCATTACAAATAAGAAGTTGGCGGACAAATTTGGCAAAGCTGGACGCACCAGGGTCATCAATAATTTCTCTTTCAAGGCATTTGGAAATAAACTGGATCGGATTGTACGAAAGCTGAGGAAGACATAACAGGATTGTTGAGTATTTCTACAGATTTGCCGAAGCATAAATTTTAGTAAATTTCATGTAGTACAAATCCCTGTTTTTAGGCCAAGAAAGAAAATAGCTGTGTTTCCTGTTACCCGCACCAACGTAGAAAATCGTGCAAAACCTATTTTTTGGTTTGCTCAATAAAAAATAAAAACATATTGTGCCTACATCACCTCTATTTTTGTTACCCCTTCAATGCATAAAAAAGTGGCTCACTCTTGTACATTAATATGTGCAAGTGGTAAAAAAAAATACTGAATGTCATCCCACCCTGAATATTTTCTTTTATGTACATGATGTAATAGGAAACACAGGTGTTTTTTTTCTTGGCCATATAACAAGATGTGGCAGTAATTCCTTCAATTAGGAACTTCTGTATTATGGACACTTTTTTTTTTGCAAATGATGAAATTTCTTAGGCTCAACAAACCCCGTTTCATAACGAACAAACAAGAAGACATCAGGCATATACTTATGTATCAATTGTATTATTTACAATAAAAATTAAAGGAGAAATATTTTACAGTGTGTTCATTCTTGAGTGGTATATTTAGTTTAACCCATAACCATGCATACAGCAATATGCCCAGAAAATGGGAAATTCTTCACAAAAAGCATATGGAATGGTGCTTTAAAGGCACTGGCTCGTCAGCATTGCGCGCGCCAAATTCGTGCCACGAAATACGCAGCTCCATGCCTTTGCTATGGAACTGCGTGATTCGTGGCACGAATTTGGCGCGCAATGCTGACGAGCCTGTGCCTTTAATCAAAAGCTAAACAGAGTACAGTGTGTTGATGTCAAATGTCGAGGAGCTGGTGGCCGCCATGGTAATTATAGGACAATGCACGCTTCTCCAATTTTAAGCAAATGTTTTCAAACTGGACTAAAGAACCATAACAAAGAGATTATTTCCTTGAAGACTTACAACTCGTCTGCTATCAACTGCTTTGTTTAAAGTGCTATCAGATTCAGTGAAAGGTCCCATAAGATAACTGTATCATCACTCCTCTTACAAGATTTAAAACAAACAACTACGAGTGTACCTTTAACACTTTATGCATTCATCTTGTGGTCCAGCTCCTGTTTTTTTACTGCTTAAGAACATATGCAGCACAATATGTGGCAGAGGGACTCCCCCTACCATTGTTTCCCCATTGTGTCTAAAACATTAAATGAATTTCCAAGGAATTCCTTTCAGTTTTTAGGGGGGTTGGTGCGTTAACAAAAGGGAAAGGTGTGTTGAGGTATTGGGGGGGGGGGGGGGGGAGTCCCTTTGCCAAATATCGTGCTGGGTATACACCTTTTGTTTCTTAGCCCAATGAGGGACGTCAGAGTAACACCACAGTGAGTGCGCCTTTAACGCTTCACGTATCACCCTTGTTATGGTCCACCTTTTGTTTCTTAGCCCAATGAGGGACGTCGGTATCATCAACCTCTTCCTCATCAGATTCCTCTTGAAAGATGGCCTTGGGCTGCGTCCTGAGGAGAACAAAAATGTCAAGCTTGGCTACCTCAACAATCACGTTCACTCCAAACAATGCTGGTTAGGTATATGCAATGGTTTCATATAAAATCCATGTCCAAAAAGTTTGTTTTAAAAGGGACACTTTTGAAATGCGTGGAGGCAGTAACAATGAGAAAGGATCCGTTTGTTTGCTGCTATAGAGCTTCTACACCGGCGGCCATGACAGGGGGCAGGTTTTCTTATGTAAATTATGTAACAATAGAACTACAAAGCACCTACTCATGCTTGACGCAGGGTGACAATGTGACTGCCCCCGTCATGGCCACCGTGCAAAGGCTCTATTGGGAGCTTAAGATGATTAAGGGTGGTCAGGTTGGCATAGTGGTTCTTTCCCCGCCTTTCACATCTGGCATCCCGGGTTCAATTCCTGCACGTGTATGTGGATTGGGTTTGCAGTCCCTACTTGACCGCTTGAGTTTACCCCCGGGGATTTCCCTGGGGGTTTTCCTCCCACTTCTAAAACTGCAACTTCTTCGTCGTCATCTTAAGTTGATAATAAAGTATAGTTAAAGCTAAAATCGTATAGTTGATTGCATAAAGGGCCTTAGTTGCCAAAGAAGCCATGAAATTAACTACAACAACAAAGCTGCTTAGGGCCGTCAAAAGTTGTCAACATTTTCACGGTTCTACAGAGCGAAGTATTTTTTAAGACCACACCCTCCCTCCCTCCCTTAAAATACTACTTAACATTTGTATTGACTACCATGAAGTGTCAACATTTCACAATGCATGTAAAGTCCTATGCGGCCCGCCCCTTCCTACACTTTGTAGACCCGTGAAAATGCTGACAACTTTGGACGGCTCCTCTTACTCTGAATATGCTGGTGAGATCCAGAAGGGATTATCTGAAGCCTCCTTAGCATGGCGTAGAATGGCTTCACGTGGATTGCTATCATCTTTCTTGTTAACAGCGATAACCTTGGCTACGTAGGATGCTAAGCTGCCACCACTAGCTGCTATCCGACCCCCGCGACCTTAGGGATTGACCAATCAAATACAAAGTAATCAAACTCAGTCCTCGCTTAATTGATTGCCTGGACAGGCGGAACAACCAAACAAATTGAACATGCAACAAGAAATCCCCTAAATGGTTGCCCGTGGACAACTTGAAAAATCTGGAAAAACTGCTGAAGTCATTTGAAATTTTTAAATTAAGTATTAGGGAAAATTATCGTAAGCCAAAGAATACAATGTTTCTTCCCCAACTCACAAAATTAAGCAGAGAAACAACAGTCAATACGTAGCCTACAAAGAGACTCTCTGCACGGTCGACCATGTAATGACAGGGGGTAAGTTTTCACTAAACATTTCATATTTAGATGGTGACACAATAGATCAACATGATGCACAGTGACAATGTGATTGTCCCCGTCATGGCCGCTCTTGCAAAGGGTCTATACATCTGCACAGGTATGACTGGTGAGCTGAGAACATGTAACAATTTAATAATTTAAGTAATAATTTTCAGCGAGTCTTAAATGATAACCACTTGTCGGATAGAACAAAAATGCAAGGCTTTAATATTACAGCCAAACACACCTGTTCCACACTGACCCTAACATTAGAAACCAAACACACCGTCCTTTATAAATTATTAGGGAGTTTTCGATTTGCACGACGGATGAATCTACGACGGATGAATTGCTATCCCGACTCATCTGCGCATGCGTCGACTTTGCCATGTCGTCGTCGTCTGATTTCTAGGACGGTAGTTGGGGCAAATCAACGTTGTGGCGACGACGGCAACGTTTAGGTAACATTTGACCTTCAACAACACATTTTTGGATCTCATGATTCGATCTCAAGTCGTCGTGAAAATCGAAATGGATTAAAAGTAGGACAGGACGTTTTGTGCAACGACATGTTCGCGGTCAGATTTTTCACTGTCGTGTTTCTCTCCGTTGTCCAATCGAAAGCTCACTAATGTTGGATAAGGAACATTACAATACCTGACTTAATAGGCAGATCTGGTCTGTGTGACTTGACAGGGTCCTGTCGGTCTTTCTGAGCCTGTTTGTATGACATCAGTAGTTTAGGCTGGTCCTTGCGATACATCCGCAGCATGTGTGCTATTGGGAGATAAAACGGAGTTTACAAAGTACGTTTATAAAGTACCCAAGCACCAAATTGAACACTGTTTATTTACAGCAACACACAACTATACCGGGCAACAAAAGAATCCTACATTTTGACTTAGTCAAAATTTGAACATTTATTTTGTAATTATTAAAGTTGACATAAAAACATTCTCACACCAGCTTGGTTACGCATTACTGCAAAATTTCCACTCAAATTGTTTGTAGGTTTTGTTTTCCGCGAGTCGCTGTGCCTGGAAACAGCGACTTGTAATCAAAATTCCAAACGGCAAAATGAACCTACGTGTAATGATGCTCTCGTTTCTGACTATGTCTAGTTCCTTGACTTTCCTCCTCCTCTTGACCACACACAGCTTAGCACCCCTGCAGTTTGAGAATCACAAGCAGAGATGGTTAATTACAAAATAGCAAATCCCCAAGATTTCTTGCAGCGATCACATTTTGACAGAACTTTAAGGAAATACAGAAAAGTCTGCAAATCCCCAGTCATCTATACACCAATCCGGTAACTAAGGTCTCATTCCCTGTACATCGCTATAGCTGGGGGACTTCCACAGAATGAACTGTATGTTTTTGCTGAAGCTGCATTTGTTTACTTCGAACAAGTTGCGCGTCTTTGTAGGGTTCTTTGTAGGGCACGTCGCGTGTACGCGAAGAAGGCGCGTCGCGTGCACGCGGAGGGGGCGCGTTCGTGCATGTAATGGATGAGCGCTTTTCGTTCTAACAGCAACACAAAAAGCACAGCCCATGCACTGGACGCCCCCAGCTATGGCGGATATACAGGGAAGGCGACCTTAGTTACCGGATTGGTCTATAGGAATAGAGTTTGAGCTTACCGGTGACTCTTGTCAGGGTCATAAAGAATCCGTGCGTCTCCGTTGGCACAACCAATAATAATCTGGTTCAGCTTGGGATGCCATAGACACCGAGCAATGCCCTGAAACGACAAAATGACAAAAGGAACACATGAAAGACAGATTACATGATTGGAAAACTTTTAAAAACAAAATACATGTAATAATGTTGATAAACTACCTTGTTTAAATTTCAGCCACAGAAAACCTGAAAACCTGAAAAATCCACGCATGTTTTTTTTACATGAATGAACGGTGAAAAAAATTGTCTGCAGACACCTTCAGTTGGCAATTTATCCCACAAAGGTACCACAATTTTAAACAGGAAAAAAATCATATGCTGTCAACACTTTGTCGGGTTTTTCTTGTCAACTCGTGAAGTAATGATGTATTGAGGTTTCAAACTACTTTTCTACGTACATTGTTTCAAATTTTCAGTTTACAAAATTAATGTGAAATCAGATTGTAAAAACTAAACCCAATATTTTAAAATTGGAGATTTAAGTCCCAACACAAGATTAAACTCACCGAATCACCACAGGGGATTTCTGCGACTTTGTCAAACGTTTCTCGTTCCAGGAAGATTAACTTCCCTTCGCCTTCTCCTTTCTTGACCGACGTACACGTTACTAACATCTTGTCGTCTGGACTGAACACGCAATCTGTCCTGTGATGGCATGAGGCGGTAGATGTCAATATTAGGCAACGTTCTGGAGTTATGAACATTACAAATGTGCTACACTTATTGGCTATTATAAAGCAAACTTTGATAAAGACGTACGTATGTTGCATCAGCTGCAGTTGGCGGTGAGAGTGGGGGGCGACGGTGCAGGGGGAGTTAAGGGTTAATATTCATAACAATTTCAATGAGTAAAAGCCGAGTAAAAAGTTGTCAACATTTTTACAGTTCTACAAAGAGTAGGAAGAGGGAAGGGAGTCCAAGGCCAGGTAGGATTTTAAATGTTGACATTTCATGGTACTGACAGGAAAATTTTGATAAGTAGTATTTCGGGGAAGGGAGGGATCTTGAAAAATACTACACTCTGTAGAACTGTGAACTTACATGGGGAAATAGTTTGTGAGACCGGTAGCTACGTTTAGCGGCCTCTTGAAGTTTCTGAGGTCCCATAGTTTCAGGGTGTCATCGCCTTGAGAAAAGAAAAGAAAAAGGACAAAGATAATGGTGATAAATTTTGATTCCTTTCAAATTTTTTTTTTTGCTGTAGTTTTTGGGCCGATTCTGTAATGAACTTAGATTGGAAATCATGCCGGTTGGGATCGGCCTTATGGCATTATCACACAGGAATAATTTTAAAAATCATACTAACTTTAGAGGTTTTTAGGAGCGTTAGTTTTAACCATAATACTCCCTAATTCTTCAAAATCAAACCAATTTATTTTGCACACATTGTGCACACTTTCGATTGTGTAGCAGAGAAGAGAAGGAATTCCAACTGAAATAGAAAAATGATGCATGCTGCATGCTATTAATAAAAAGCTATATATTCTTATGTTGGTGCAAGACTCTTTCTGAAAGACTCTGAAATACTCTTAAAGCTGTGCTTACCGCCCCTTGTCGCAAAGACCCTATTGTCATAAGAGAATGTGATGCAAGTGCTGTCACAGCCTACAGCATGGGCCGTCTTATGCTTGTAGGTGGGCCTGATCTGTATGAAGAAAAACAAGTTTCAGCAGTTAAATATTAGAAGCAGACAGTGCAACCGGATTTCAATATTAAGGTAATAAGGATTGAAACTTTAACTATTACTTTTTTGTTGTAATTTTTAAAGTTATATTTGGCTTTGGCTGTTTAATGACACAAAACAAAACACAATGCACAGAAAGTTAGCGTTAAAAAATACAGTCATTACAGTAAATAATGTGTTCTACTTCTTCTTGAATTTGATAAAAAAACTTAAATCCTGGTGTCGATTTCACAAAGACTTGCGGCGCGTCGCAAGTACCCGAATCCATCGCAACTCGCCAAACCCATGGCAAACTTACAAAGGGGTCAACAAGTTGCGATGGATTTAGGTATGCGCAAGTTTTTGTGAAACCAACCCCTAAATGAGCATTGGAGTACATCTGTACAAGTCCAACAATGCACAGTAAGACCAGAACACATTCCTTGGACTGAAAAATGTTGGTGTTGAAGTTTGAAGGAGTCTAGTAGCGGGTTGATAAACGTAATGAAATGATTTAAAATGAGCTTACGAATGGTTTCTTGACGTCCCATAGTTGCAAACTCCCATCTTGACATGGGCTTGCAATGAGTTTCCCGTCGCGGCTAAACGTGCAGCACGTGGGGACCGTCTTATGACCACCGACTGACCGAAACTTGATCACTACCTTCTGACGTTTGGGTTGATTAAAGTCCCATATCCTGACAGTCCTGTAGATGTCGTTATTGGGGTAAATTAGAAAGCTTAGAGTTTGGATGAACAAGGGAAAAGGAGTATGAAGCTCCATAGCGATGATGTGCCTATGAGCAAGGCAAATACTGCTTTTCATCCCAGTAGTAAATCTGTATGTGCAAAGGAGGGTTGCAGTCGAGTCCATCACAAGTCCTCATAAGCCTTCACAAGTCCCTGGGTCTTAATTCAAGTCACAAGCTATTTAAAGGCATTCAAAGGCATTCTTTTGTGCGTGTTCATCATTTGCTTCTTGTTACTAGACTTGTGAGTGACTTGTCACAGACTTATGATTTTATCGGATCTGGACTTGTGATAGACTTGTAAGGGACGCGACTACAACCCTGGTGCATAGAGGCAAATGTGATGCATTTGAATACATGTAGTTCCTGCAATACACAGGTGAAAGGGAAGGGTGGAAGAGGCAGTGAGCTTACCCATCATCTGAACATGTGATAAATTCCTCCTTGACCTTAGGGTTCCAACAGGCTCCATTTAAGGATGCGACGTGACCCTGATGAGAGAACATTCATGTAAAGTCAACATTGAAGGACAAGATTTGCTGTACAACATTTTGGGGTCAGATGTTCTTGAGGTCAGATTGAACACAATGACCAAACTATCAGCATATCTGAAGGACCGCTACATACTATTATTATTATTATTATTTCTTTCTGGTATTCATACCAAGGATTCCTCAATAGTGCTCATTGCACTGTCACTCGTAAGCGTGAGGAAACCCATGAAGAATTAGAATTATAAATGGCCAGAGACACCGGGGAATCCCCTTGCTCTTCACGAAAGAATGCTCTGGGATCTTTAGAGTGCGTTACCATTACCTAACACACTGGACCAACGGCTTTACATCTCTTCAAGTGTGGTTAGTGCCTTGCCCAAGGGCACAGGTACCGCAACCGGATTCGAACCCGTAACCCCAAGTTTTCACCCATGATTGCGAGTTGATGGCCCTAACCACTCGGCCACGATACCCCACCTGTTGCTTGTCACCCTAAGGTTGTGGGGTACCATAGCCAAGTGGTTTGGGTCATTGGCTCACAACACTGGGGTTAAAACCTGGTGTTGTGGGTTTGATACCCGGTCGTGGTACCTGTGCCCTTGAGCAAGGCGCTTAACTCCATCCAACGGAAGGGATGTAAAGTTGTTGGTCCAGTGTGTTGTGTGAAGCACTTATAAGATCCCAGAGCATTCTTTCGAGAAGAGTATGAAGATTATCTAGTGTTTCTGGCCGTCGGCTGCCAATGTCGCCACCCACCTATGTATCTCGATGTTTAGGTGGAAGACACTTGTAATTCAGCCTGAATTTAGGTTCTATAAGCCGATCGTAATGTGCAGTGCACTTGAACAATATATATTCATATAAATATATCAATATAATCATTATCATCATTATCAAAGAAAGAGCATTTTCAGGAGTACCGTTGTCCTTGCCATATCCACGATGTACTGGTCTCCTTTAGCGCATTCCATGACCTCAAATCCGTCTCGGTCGATGATCTTTGCCCGTGCTTTAGCTGCCGCTACTAGAATGCAGTCTCCAGTGATGCTGTATTGAAGAGTCTTAATCTGGTGGCTTAAATGGGTTAGGAATCCTTAATATCATCTTGTGGATGCTTGAGATAATGTCTTATTGACAAATATCAAATTAGCGCCGAAAGCCTGGACCTAGGATTGTATTTAGAAAAACCACAGGCTCGTCAGCAATGCGCGTGTGCTACATACTATAGCAAAGGCATGGAGCTGCGTATTTTGTGGCCTGAAATTGGCACGCTCACATTGCTGACGAGCCTCTGCCTTTAAATCATGCGTCTTTTCATTTGCAAATTTTATCATAAAAGAAAGCACCGAGACCCTTTATTCAATGACAATTTCAAATTTCTCTTCATTAACCCTTAAAATCCTGCTTAATCTACAAGCTTACGGTAAATCCCAACTAAGAACGAGCATTCTCTCTGGAACATGACAAGGCTTTTTCTTTTCTTTTTGTCTAAGTGGAAAGATGGGTGCATTCCTGGACACTGAAAGAGTGCACTCCATTGTTCTTTGTACTTGAGTAAGGCACTTTACCCCAATTGCTCCATCCTTCGGATGGGATGTAAAACTGTAAGTCCAGTGTTTTGTGTAATGCCCAGACCATTCGTTCATAGAAAGAAGGGGATTCTCTCCCGTGTTTTTGGCTTGGCTTCCTAAAGCCCGCCGCACATCGCCCATCGGACACCGGACCATCGGATCATCGGTTTGATTTGCTCCGGTCTATGGTGTACGGTCAGACCGGCCCGAATTGTTTCAGCGCACACCTGTCCGGTAAGTGGTCCGATGATCCGGTAAATCGCAAAGGTGTGCGGCGGGCTTTAGGCACTACCCGCCTATGTATCTCAGTGCCAGATTAATCACAAACTCATTTAACAAAAGTGGCAGGGCCATGACGGGATACCTATCCATACCTCTTGCATGGCTGCAGCGATCGGAATGACTGGAGTGATGAGTCCATGGCGGCAAAATCCCACATCTTCATTTCGTAGTCGTAACCGCCAGTTACCAACCGAGAACCGGACGGATCCAAACTAATGGCAGAGACCTGAGAAGTGTGTCAAGATGAACGACAAAAACAAGGTGTGATGAGCAGCTGGAAACCAATAGGACATACAAGCGGCAACAGTTGGTCTGTTTTAACCCTCAAATTGTGACTGCCTGCCCTTCTAGAACTGGAAATTACCTCTCCAGAAGGCGCAAAGAAACAACTTTTGGAATTCTGTGTTTTTTACTCACTGCTTTAGGTCCGTGATTCAGGACAATTTCATGTGAAGCCGGTATTCTGTTTACAAGACTCTGTAAAAACAAACAACATATATGTATCATTTACAAGTAAAGAAAAGAGTGTGTTCTATCATTGCAGATCAGAACCCCCCCCCCCCCCCCCCCCCAAAAAAAATGTTTTTCCCATCAGGGTTTAATTGCACCTTGTCAAGTTATTATCCCACAGCATAATAATAATAATAATGGTGGATTCTTATAAAGCGCACATGTCCACCCTGCGGGGTGCTCCTGGTGCTGTTGCCATTTCGCTTCAACTAGGTGGCTGCTGGCCAGGAGCTCAACCCTATCAGCAGTTAGATTGTGGCATTTCCCCTAACAGCTTCCTAAATATCGCTTAGGTTGACGAGGCAACTGGGATTAAGTACCTTGCCCAGGGACACAGACACGTTGGTCATAGTGGGGCTTGAAACCACAACCTCTGATTGCGAGTCCCACTTCATACACAGCAGATCAAATTCGAAATCATTTTGTGTTATATAATATAATCCAATGGTTATTGTTCTTGTGATTTTGGATTGACCTGTATTTTGAAGAGATGTACATGTATGTATTTTTGCATGTCTGATTAATTTTTTGAAGACATATATTTTAAAGATTTTTAAGCATACTTAACCGAAGACACATTTTACTTTATATGCGATTGACATTTGAATTCTTCAAAATCTGCTTACATCATCTTCCTCTCCTTCTTCACTACTGGAATCATCATCATCAGAATCATCATCATCAGATTCGTGCCTTGCCTTAGTAGATGAATTCTCAGTGGCAGATTGTTGCCGAAAACCAGGGGGCAGAGGCGGACCTTGTAAAGTAAACAACATAAAACACAAAAATAAATAATAACAGTGGCGTACTGTGGCGGAGCGGTCTAGTGGATCGTATTCAAAACCTGGGTTAGTTCCAAAGGTAGTGGGTTCGAATCCCGGTCTAGTCCGGTCCATCCATGGTGCGTGTACCCTTGGGCAAGTTACTTTGCCACGCATTGCTTCTCTCCACCCAGGAGCAAAATGGGTACCTGAGAGGGTAGCGAAGGTTGATGTGTTTGATTAGCCATTGAGTGCCTAAGGCAGTCGGGGCTGTATACTCCCCAGGGAGCTGAGAGATATGGAGTGATTTAGTGGAGCCCTATGATCAGGGTGATAATGTAGGCGCCTTGATCGGGATTTCCACGGATAAGTGCGCGGTACAAATCCATATCATTATCATTATAACAGCACACTGTTTCAGTACGCGCACATCCTGACTGCACTTTTCAAATCAGCTACAGACAAGATTTTTATTCCTAGTAGATTTATTGGATTTCAATTTGCAGCCAGTAGGCTGAATTACGTGATGTTTCTTCCACCTGAACATTGCACATAGGTGGGTGGTGCCATTGGCAGCTGATGGCCAGAGACACCGGATAATCCCCTTACTCTGGGATCATTTAAGTGCATTAAACAACACACTGGACCAACAGCTTTACATCCATTCTGAAGGAATGTGGTTAAGTGCCTTGCTCAAAGGCACAGGTACCACAGGTGGGTGTCAAACCCGCAATACCAAGATTTCACCTGAGTGTTGCAACTCAACGACCCAAACTACTTAGATATGTAAATACCTTACCAATTGTTTCCGAGTCGCTGTCACTTGAGTCATCCGATTCAGATGGATCACTTCGTCTTGCGCCATCTTTGACTGTTCTTGTGCTCCGTTTTACTGGCCCCTCTGGTTTCTTGGCGCTAAGTTGCTTGGCTGTACGTCGCGTTTGCTCAAACATGGCACTCACGTCAAAGGTTCTGGGTTTTTTACCTTCAGGAAAAAAATGAAACACTATCGTTGTGAGGTGATTCTATAACAAGCTACAAAAACGGCAGTTTGTGAAAGTCAGACCCTCCGGATCTTCCGGATCTTTGTTAAAAATTGTTATTTAACAAACAGAAAGTACCTAGTTTGACTTCTAAATACGCTTACATACCTTTTACCACCATGTATTGCACCAATTAGTAATCATACACCACATCAACTTTCCACAAGTGAAATTTTCGAAGATATGGGCGTAGGAAGTGCAGGACACTAAGAAAAAAGAAATGTTTTTTTTCCAAGTCGGATCTTTAAAAATAAGGCCCGTACATGGCGGTAAAAGGTATGTAAGCGTATTAAGAAGTCAAACTAGGCACTTTCTGTTCGTTAAATAGCCATTTTTGAAAAAGATCCGGAAGATCTTGAAGGATCAGGAGGGTCCGTTTTTCACCTGCACGTACCCTACAAAAACACAAGTAAAGCAGTATTGTCGTCAGTAAACACATTCGGTGGTAATGGAAACATTACATTCATTCCATTGTAAACCCATCAATATGGTGTGTAACATAACAATCAAATTAAAATGAAATAAATTTAAAGAATTTATAACAAAAACCAGGAAAGCCTCCACATACATGACATAGGCCTACATACCAAAACCAGAGAAACCCATGACCGCTGCCATATCATCATTCTGCAGGGTTGAAGGTTCCTTTACGGGGTCATTTTCTTCTGCAACCATGCTGGAGTGGTCCCTTGCACCTAGAAATTGAAAAAGTTACTGCAAACATTAAACAAAATGAGATGCAGTGTGCAAAGTTTATCAGTTTATAAGGCCTACATCATAGAAAAGAAATTCAACATGTTCAAGGAAATTATCAAATGATTGTCACTTCTCTTCAAAATATTAACACTTTTTGGTGGTTATTGGGTCATATTAAGGAGAATAAATGGCGACCAGTGAACGGAATTCCTCCCCACCACCCCCCACAAAGAAAATGCATCATATGTCGTACCAAAGGTTTTATCACGAAAATGGTGCAGTGCTTAGCAAATGGGTTTCGTCTGCCACCAGACGATGCACTGATGAAATGGGAATTCTAAGATTTATTTTATGGGGCAACAACCAATAAATTCCATCAGGAAAATGTTAATAACACTTTCCCTACCACTCTCCGTTTTTTACTAAAAAGAAACGTACGGTTGCGAAGTTGTCGCATTTCTTCTAAATCGTCGTCGGAATCCGCCATGTTGTTTCCACTTGTCTGCGCCATGCAGGCAATAGAGGGCGTCCTTACCATTTGTCAGTGGTACGTACGTGTGGAGGCAACCTAGACTGGTTCCCGCTCCACATATTCCACATACAACGACTGAATATATGTGGAAGATTTGCAATTGCCCAATTTGAGTCAATCATTATTTTGACCGAAAACCATCACTCATATAGAAGATATAGATGGTGGTTTCAAGTCCCACTGTCTAATGCAATGAATCCATTCAAGGTGACATTTTTTTTTCAATCGATTGGCCTAACTGAAGATGAGTTTATATACACGTGTGTAAATGCGGGTGCACTCATTTTTTTTCTTCCAAAGGGCACTAGTCCCCCGACTACTGTCATCACAGTGATATTAATATGGTGCTGTTTTCCGTGCAGTATAGGCCTAACCAAGGAACCAGCCTGAATAGGACGGTGGCTTAGCACACTTTCTTGAAAGCATGGATACATTTGTTTTCACTGTTTTCTCGAAACTTGGATGAGGTGGTTCAATGAGGTATACTGAGCTGACTTTTCCCCCATCCCAACACCCGTTCCCCTTTGCCGTTTCCCAAAACTTGCCGATTCTTTTGAATAGACAAACTTGTGCAGATGACATGACCCTCGGAAGATGAAAAATAAACAGTCAAGTCGGGAACGTATACCCAGCACGATATGGGGCCTGAGGATTCCCCCCTAACGCCCCTATATATACCGTATCGAATAGCCGCCATTTCGTAGGGCAGTTTCCTTGTTCCTTGAGGACATGTGCATGGTTGCATATATTGTGCTTCCATTGTTCAACGGTTTAAGTAACAAAATGTACCCCACGAAATGGCGGCTATTCGATACGGTCTATATGACTCAACACACTCTTCCCTTTTGTTAAGGAAACCAATCCCCACCCCCTAAAAACTGAAAGGAGTTCCAAGTTGGGAATTCCTTGGATGTTTGAGACACAATGGGGGAACAATTAATGGTATGGGGAGAGTACCCTCGGCCCCATATCGCGCTGCATATGCATGAACAAGCCTTGACAAATAAAGCCTTGTTCTGAAATACCGTGTAAGACCAGGGACGTGGAGTAAAGTGACCGTACATAACAGAAGCGTTTTAGTCAAAAAAAAACTTGACCTTGTCTTGGAGATGGCAGAATACAAGACAACTGCATGGGCCCTGTTTTCGAAGCCATAACCAACAATATTACAGTGAAACCTCCTATTAAGGCCACCTTGATAAACTGGCCACCTGCATATTGTGGCCACCCACCTTTGGTCCCAAATGCCATGTGTATAATGCTTAAGAAACCTCTATAAAGAAGCCACCTCTTTATAGTGGTCAGTTTTTTACGGTCCCGAGGGTGGCCACTATAGACAAGTTTCACTGTACATGTATTATGTTTCTGACGTAATTAAAGATTCGACCAATGAATGGCTTCGGTCAACCAACACACTGGTCAACTTTCAGTTGAATTCATGAACGTCACGCATATGGTTATGAAAGCAAAAACAGTATAGTAGCCAAAATGCCCGGCCTTGTAATGTACGTGGCAACACACCGATCATTGTTCGTGGGTTCCATTGGGACAAACAGCATGGTCGGGCTTTTATGATCCTGCTTATGAGATCAAATCCTATAGTGGCGATGTTTGGCCGTAATTACGCGATTGACCAAGGCGTTGTCAAAATGGTATCCAAGCCATTTCTGACAAGAAAAATGACCGCCGATGTTTTGTGGCAAGTGTACGGTCTTCGGGCGGAAATCATTACGTGGTTACCAAGTTACTGCGATCAAAACTTCCAAGTGGTGGTGACGGAGGGGGTCTGGGCGAGCGAGAAAAGGGGGAGTCACGGTGGCAAGTATATTTTGAAGATTATCAACACTGACGACTCGCTGCACAGGGCCGACTCGTACGCGGAGATTGTGTCCATTCTCGAGGCTCTTCGGGGGGAGAATGGGGTGCTGTACCCGGCGCCGTTCAAGAATATCCACGGTCGATATATGGAGCTACAAAAATTCCGGAGTGGTGAGAACATCTTGCTTTGAGTTATATTTATTTATTGACTTATTCCATTTATTTACCCAGGGTGTGCCTAAAACAGTTTCGTTTGAGGTCCTGCAAATCACCCATAATTGGTACAATGAAATAACTGTTTCTGTACGCTTTAAGTTTAACAACGACATTTCAGATTACCAACGAATGTTCAGACGCAGTAACATGATTTCGGCGTGTAAAGCCCAAAATCGTGACCTTTCGCTATCCGTTTTTCATTTAGGTTTGGACGCGTCGACAACAACATTTGAGGCTATCTTTAGGACCGATGACGTGTTAAAAATACACCAAAAGTCGTCGTATTGGCCTACTTTTGTGCGACCAAAACCTCCCTATAATGCAGAATTCCACAACAGTTGACACAAAATGTAACATTTTAACTCCATGATATAACAGTTGTTTGACGTAAAATATAACGACGCCAATGTTAAGTAACAAAATTGAATTTTCTTAGTGCCTGTTTTCAGCACAGCCTTTACGGAATATCTTCCTCCATGATACATGTACGTCTAGCGCGGCCCTAGGCCCACGAAGGTACTAGGTGGATATATCCTCATGTGTTTTTAATGATTGAAAGTGGTTTCCCAGTAGAAAATAATTATTTTTATTTGAACAACTGCCACTCAAATTTAATGTTTGTGTGTAGATATGGCACCAAGGTTTAAAATGCAAACTCATTCTACAGCCAATTTTCATTGGCGTAGGTAACCCGGGACACCAAACTCCTATCCAATACCATGGAACAAATTATAAGCCTTTATGCATGGTCTTTTGTTTTGAATATTTTTCAGGAATCAGAAAACTAAATATTGAAGAAAATGATGCTGCCCCCTAGCCCTATAATCACAGGTCACAGTCCATTACTGAGAATTTGTTGTCATAAATAAGTGGTGATTTTTGAAGCAGAGTGTCGTACGTAACTGGGACACCAACCATTTTTGACCCCTAATTTTGGGAATTACCCATATATCATGTAAACAATTTTTATCAGACTGGCACTTGTAGGCCTATTTATTCTATGATAGGCCTAATGGGACGGTCAAGGTTAAAGATTAAAGGAAAATGGTTTTGCTCTAACAGAAACAGACGGATCCTACGGCATCTTCCGCATCCTACTCCTGTCATATATTCCCGGGATAATCTTGTCCGAGGTCCATCTAAGCAACCAAATCATCCAAAATGTCGGCAAAGCAGTGGCTAATCTCACGACACAACTTATGGTAAGACCTGACCGTGCAATCTTGGACCATTATTGTACAAGTAGGTCAGTGAATTAGACGCTTCGTGCAGAAGACAGTGGTCGCAGGTTCGAATATCGTTTGATTTGGCAAGTTTTCGAAGTTACAAAAAGTAAACAGATAGCGACTCAACTTTTCGAGTATTTTCCAATACGAGATCTGCCACCATAAAAGGAGACACATAATTATAGTCCAATCACGACCCTCTTGCGAAACCTCGTTTTGCCCAATGGTGGACATTCCTGTTGGCCGGAGGAGTAAAAACCACTACAAAATTAATCCTAACTTTCGACTGATTTTCCTCGCGAGATATCCGTTTCGTTTATTAGGAAACAAATATCACATCAATTTAATGTATCTACAAATATATGGACACTAGTCATCATTAAATCAATGTCTTTCCAGAAAAACCGCAAGTTGCAAAATTGCCTTACGAGTTTCTTACCAAATCTTCGACTTGTTTTCCTCTTTAAGGCGTTGAAGTGCGAGACTGAGCATTTAAGACGGCGTGCGGAAACCGATAAATGGTGTTTGACCAGCGTGGCCAAAGTGCGACCATTTATCGCCGCAGTACCAGACGCGAAACACCGTCTGCTGGCTGCAGACGTCTTGAACAGGTTCCTTCGAGACGTGAAGCCGCTGGAAAATTGCATGCCCAAAGGTGACATTTCTTAAAACAGACTCCAGTGTTATAAATTACACAATTGTTTGGTAATATCAGGAATGTGACAAATATTTTCTTTCCATTTTCAGGCATCGTTCACGTGGACTTGAATCGAGCAAACATTTTAGTCAAACCCGCTCAAAAAACCACCAATCAAGACTGGAGTGACGATGACGTCACCGACATGCTCCACCAATCAGTGAGCTACAAAGTCAGCGGGATCATTGATTTTCTAGACATGGCGTACGAGTGTGTTGTATACGATGTAGCTGGAAGCCTTGGGGATATTATGCTGGGACGGAAAGACCAAGATCCAGTGATGGTTGCACGCCACTACCTGGCCGGGTACACCTCCGTGCGGCCCCTTAACCCAGCCGAGATGAGCTCGGTGCTTATCGCGACGGCGGCCAGGTTGGCGCAAATTCTCGTCTTGGGGCACGAGTATTTCCGTCAGTCTGGGGAAAGCGATCAGTACATCATGCGCATTGCGAATGACGGAGGATGGGAGCGGCTGGAGAAATTGTGGCAGACGGCAAGATGCGAAGTAGAAGCCTTGTGCGGCGAGTTGTTCTAAAACGGCAGTCTGTGAAAGTCGGACCCTCCGGATCTTTGTTAAAAATTGATATTTAACGAACAAAAAGTACCTAGTTTGACTTCTAAATACGCTTACATACCTTTTACCACCATTTATTGCACCAATTTGTAATCAAACACCACATCGACTATCCACAAAGTGAAATTTTCGAAGAAATAGGCGTAGGAAGTGCAGGACACTAAGAAAAAGAAATTGGTTTTTTTCCACGCCGGATCTTTAAAAAATAAGGCCTGTACATGGCGGTAAAAGGTATGGAAGCGTATTAAGAAGTCAAACTAGGCACTTTCTGTTCATTAAATAGCCATTTTTGAAAAAGATCCGGAAGGATCCGGAGGGTCCGTTTTTCACCCACACCCTTATAAAACAAAACATTCGCTGGTGGTGTGTAAAGATCATTGCTAAAATGTATGAAAACATGTGTAGACCTAGTAACCTTGGCAACAAACAAATCGTGACGTTTTTACTTTTGTGCTCTTCCCACCGAGAACGTCACAAAGGATATAGAGACGGCGCATGCTCGAGCTGGTAGACCATCTATACGTTTTGACAGGTCTCTGGTTCAAATCCCGACTTGAACCACATTTCTTTTTTTATCTCGCTCCATATTCAATTTTACATACAATATTTCATTTCACACCAGGAAAACTAACATAAATGGTCGTCGTAATAAAGTATCGATGAGTTTATTCCAATACACGAACATCTATCTATCTACTAAAATGTTTACAACCAAACTCCAGTTAAATAAAAACAGAAAAAAAGAAATACTCCCGAAAAATTCACATTTTTATGTGTTACGAAACAAATGCACAATTTAAAAAAAGTTTGCAAAATTTTCTGCGTGGGGCACATCCGGTGGTGGGAACGTTTTCTTTTTTGAAAATTATTAAACAATGCAACAATATAAAAAAACTTACCACATTTCCCTATTACTTATAGAAAATAGACTATACTCCACCTCAGTAATAATGTTAGATCAACTCAAAATATACAGACAACAAATAAATTGATCATTGATGATTGCAACAAAAAAATGGATTTGAAAGAATGCACTATTATAAGATTTAAACACTGTGGGGAAAACTACAAACCATTGCATTTATTTTTGGCAAATTTGTTATACAGATTCCACAGGGCAGAAAACAAGGGGATGATTTATCAAAAACACAAGAGCATTGCAATGACACACACACAAAAAATCAAAATAAAATATTTTCTCTCAACTGTATGCAAACACAATTAGTACCTGGCAGAAAAAACACAAAAACCATAAATGAGTCTTTCCAATATGCCTTTCTAAAAACCCTTTGTACAAATTTCCAATATATGCTCGTAACCGGGACGGCCTAAAATGTAACAAGTTACATTTTAGAAAGGCATGTTGTCACACTATTTATAACCCTTTTTGGACCTAAGTTATCTCTTCAGAACAACTGACACTGATTTCTTTTATTTTAAGACCAGACAAAGGTATTTTCTGGAAAATTTGGTCTGTGTTGCCAAAATACTCTTTTTACTGTGAAAAAACACAAGGATCAGAATGACACCCTTTAAGTAACAAGACAAAGCATCACACCTAAGTATACAAGTGTAAAATTTAAATCATCTCATTTAAATACTTTTGGTAAACTACGAACAAAAAAATCCACTTGCACTGGATGATTAAAGAAAGACTATTCAAGCACTTATTTTAAATGAAACGCTACAGTTGTCAAAAACCACTTAGTTCAACGTTGGCACATGAGGTCAAAGGTTAAAGTTCATCTCCACCACTAACACCAAGTTCATTCAGAGCTTTATGCATGGTGTTTAAAACTACAAGAGAATCAGACAAGAATTAATAAATTTCAAATTAACACTGGCAGCTTTCGTTGACAACTTGAAATTCCTCTATAAATGTCTAAATGATTACCCCCTCCCCACCACCCCCCACTACAAAATGGCCAACAGGGGTAACAATGAGTTGACTAGGGAGGGAGGTTCAAGGCTTTCCACTCTATAGACTATCAGATAGCTGCCATCTTGTGGGGCACCTTTTGTTACTTAAACTGTTCAACAATGTAAGCACACAATATGTGCAACCATGCATGTCCTCAAGGAACAAAGAAACTGCCCACAAGATGGTGGCTATTCGATACGGTCTATAACCGGCTGTTGCTGGATCTGTTTAGTAATATTACACTTCAAAGCTAGTAATTTGGGCTAACCAAGAAAATCATAAAATTGTTATTTGTTAATTCTTTTTATTTTTTTAAATTATTTTTTTAAATATTCCCCCCCCCCTTACCCTAATTTGAAATCTGCCCTGAGCATGGACAATAAAGGAACATACATATTTTTAAAATAAAATGAGTCTCTGTTGTTTGAACTTACCTCCTTGTGCATCCGAGTAATAATACTTGTACTTTTTATTTCCCTGTTCATTGATGAGATTGGTCTGTACTTCACCAGCAGAATCCAAGAAGAGAATGCGGGGGATGTAGCCCCCATCAGGCACGTATTTACTGTCTGTTGGCTCCTCATCATCCTAAGGTAAAGGGGACAGGCGAACCTCGATAATAAGAGCACTGTTAATACAACATTCTGCTTATAACCAGGACAATTCTAGGTCCCATGCCTTTGTTCTACATTTTTTCATTCCTTATAATACAAGATTTCTGTTATAATGAGGTAATCTGCAAATTTCCAAGGGCCTCTTATTAACAGGGTTTGACTGTATAAATTTTCTTTAAGACCACTTTGTCGGAATAGCCACCCTGGGCTACAATTTTTTTACTTCCCCACTTTTAAACCACATCCATTGGCTACATTTTCTTAGGGGGGAGGGGGAGGTGAGGGGAGGGGAGGGAGGGGGGTGGGGGAGGTGAGGGGGGGGGTAAGGGGGGGTAGGGGAGGTGAGGGGGGAGGGGGGGGGGGGGGGGGGGCGGGGGGGGGGAGGGAGGTGAGGGGGGCGGGGGGGGGGGGTGGGGGCAGCTTTTTCAGGGCAATACAAAAAATATGTATCGTGATTTTTCAGTGGGGCACATTTTGGGAGACTAACTTCCGCCAAACAGTTTTTTTTTTATAACCACTTTATGCATAATTAACATCTTACCAATACATTGACCATTATGAACAGCTTACTGAGGTCCGTAATTTTCTGGGAGGATTCAAACTTGGGCTTCAAAGCTGGAAATAGAGAACAGAATCATGATTCAGTGAAATGTTCATTGCTTGATTTGAACTACGTCATGTACAATTGGTTGATTTCTCTTGATATGTTTAATACTTTATAGAGTATTAAAAGGCAAATCATAATTTGAGACCCGACTGCGTAAAATGAGTCGCAACCAGTACTTGTAATGACTCAGACTCGAGACTCGGGACTCGAGTCCCGTATTTCACTGACTTGACTCAACTTGAAACTCGAACCTCAAATGACTTGACTCAGACTTTTATGCATTTTTTGTCATTTTGGGTACCAAATTGTATTTCAGCGCTACAGAAACCCTGGACAAAGTAACATAAATGCGAGTTTCAACATTTAGACTCATTTTGAAATTAGCATTCAACAAATTTCCTGTTATGACCAATTTGCCTGACTTGACTTGAGACTCGAAGGCAGAGGAAGACTCGTTACAACCCTGGAAATCAGCAGCAGATCCAGGTCCGTTACAATACGAAAATACAATGGAAATTTCGAGCGGTGCCCAGTTACCACCTAGAATGTCCATTTTAGCACTTTAACTGCCTGGATCCTCCACGTATTTCTGGTTATTGTCACAAAAACTTAGCCCAAACTGTGCAACATTTGACCGATTTCACGGTCGGGCCACATTTACCGGTGTGAAGTTGGTTACTTATTCGACGTTCGACGTTCAATATTCAATAGGGAGCTGTTACTTATTCAACATTCAATAAGGAGCTGTTACTTATTCGACATACAAATGCACAGAATTTTATTTCAAAGGGTCAAATGCCCCTCCCTGGGGCATGCAAAACGTGACCAAACCCCCACCTACGGGATGGGGTTTGGGGGAACCAATTGATAGGTGTATAAGTAACAGCTCCTTATTGAATGTTGAATAAGTAACAGCTCCTTATTGAATGTTGAATAAGTAACAGCTCCTTATTGAATATTGAACGTCGAACGTAGAATAAGTAACCAACTTCACACCGGTGCCACATTTTACCTATTATTTGCTTGCTTACCCTTGCACGCTCCACACCAAGACTTGTGTATGATCAGCATAAGAGGCTTTCCTCTGTGGGTGAAAACAGAAAGTGAAGTAATTACTTGTCAATTTGGGCAACAAAATGATCTGCAAACTAAAGGCTGTTACGAAATTAGAGAAATAACCTACGATGTTTTAGACTGCGTTAAGCCGTCTGGTAATGACCACCATTCAATATCGTCTCCAAATCCTGTCAAAGAGAGAACAGAGAAAAAAAAACAGTAAAGTATGATGTGCGGCTTGGGATATAACTCAATTAAAAAAGCAGACCCAAGGCTCATTCTCAGGGTAGTGAAGGGAGGCAGACCCCCTTCCCACCCCCAAACATGCCAAATGAGCACTTGCGCCTTCCTTTTGAAGTTTTCCTAATACTACGGTAAGAGTTAAGAAGTTAATCAGAATTTGTTTTCTTTAAAATGACACATCAAGCATTCTTTGTCAAGCATTGGAATGTGCAGATTTAATGGAAAAACCCAAAATGTCGAGTGGGACAGTTCCAAGTATTGTTGGGACCGTGGCCGTAGTTAATTTGGGGTGTTGTTGAAACCCGGAGGTCGGAGGTAACCCGGAGGTAGAATTTGTTGTGACCGTGTAGTACATGCTACAACCTACCTCCGGCTTGTTATTTTAATACTGCGTAGCTCCGGGCCACCGTCAACGCACCAACTACACGTTAGCAAAAACAATCTACCTCCGGGTACCTTTGGGTACCTCCGACCTCCGGGTTTTATAAATTTCCGTTAATTTGGTGCCAGTAAAAGGCAGTATTAGCCGGTTAAAGGCAGAGGCTCGTCAGCAATGCTCGCGCGCCAAATTCGTGCCACGAAATGCGCAGCTCCATGCCTTTGCTATGGAGCTGCATATTTCGTGGCACGAATTTAGCGCGCGCGCATTGCTGACGAGCCTGTGCCTTTAAATACAGATAAGCGATCAAATTCTTGTTTGACCACGCCCACCTATCTGCGACCGACCGGCGACCACACTTGACTTACACCATGGAGGAAGAAACACACGCACTGACCATGCTGACGCAGTTTCCGTTCTAAAAAAACTTTTCGGGTGTTACATTTGACGGTCTTGTGAATATAAAATGAGTTGCACTGATTCCGACTCATCTTCGTTTTGCACCGTGGCCCTTCTAGCTTACCATTCCCTTGAGCTTGAGTTCCCTCCGTACCAGCGTGGATAACGGAGGGGAAAATCGTGACGAGAGTGATGAATGTTGCTGTCCACGTACACATGTTGGCCGCCATGTTTTCAGAATTAGGCACATGAGGGCGCTCTTTGCGCTGCCTAAACTTTGTAGTCTACTAGCAGACGACACTGTGCAAAAAAGACAACCAACCACACCCATCACGACCACACCCCCAAAAAACAAAAATAAAACAAAGAGTACAATTTGTGGAGTAGTTAATTTTTTGGGCACGACAATTAAAAGTTAGTCAATGTAATAATGAGCCAAACTTTGTTAGGAGTGCACTTTTTAATCCCATATGGTATTGTAGCTCCACAAAAAGCTGACATGTAAGAACATGTGATTTTATTATATGAGATTATTGTCCAAAGGTATTTAGGGTATACAATGTTTATTTTTTTACAGTTACTACAGTCTATGGTGATGTGGGACAATGGAAGGAATAAGCGACTGTAAACAAAAAGTCAATTAAAATCTCATTTTTTATTCTATTAAATGTTTACTTGAACAAAATATATATATAAACAAACATGTCACACAATGATGCCCTAGCTTCAGGCTGCAAGTAGCCTTAACAATTGCCATGAACTGTCATTAACTAAATTAACATAATAGTCGGCCTTTTCAAAAATAAATTTGGAAGGACGATCATTCAATTGAATTTTTTTATGGCTTTTTAGGGTACTTTTGGAGCCGAAAAGCATTTACTCTACGACACAGTTTTGTTGAACTTGAAACAATTCCGAAAGACACAGTGATTCAATCACCAAATCCGGCTTGCCAAATAATTATATTTTTAAAATGAAGCTAGAAGATAAAGACTCTACTAGACATAAAAAAGAGGACTCATAGTAAACTAATCACAATAAATTCCAGCTCTACAGATGTAGTACATGTACTATAGAAATGCATTTGCAATACACACATGTATACCCAGCATATGTGGCAAAGGGACTCCCCCTCCCCCTAACGCCCCTATACCTGAACACACTCTTTCCTTTTGTTAACGCAGCAGCACCCCAAAAAACTGAAAGGAATTCCTTGAAAATTCCTTGGATGTTTAAGACACAATTGGGGAACAATGGTAGAGGGGATGCCCTCTGCCACATATCATGCTGCATATGTACACATGTACAATAAGATATTACAACAGTGGTGTATCCAGAAATGGTTCCAGGGAGGGGTCAAGCCCTTCAAATTCTGTATGTCAGATGGTTACAGACAGACGGACACATGTAATGCAATACATTTTGTTTTAATGTTGGTGTCACAGCTGATCCCCAACTCACCCCTCCCCCGCCCCCTCTGGATATGGCTCTGTACAAATAATAAGCATGCTCATGCACTCATTTCTTTAAAGGCACAGGCTCGTCAGCAATGCGCGGGCGCCAATTTCGTGCGACGAAATACGCAGGTCCATGCCTTTGCTACATGGTGCTGCGTATTTCGTGGCACGAATTTGGCGCGCGCATTGCTGACGCGCCTGTGCCTTTAAACCATCTTAAATTCTTTTAAATGGCATTTTATCCGGTAAAAACCCGTAAAATTGCTCAGCAAAAAACAAGTATCTGGTACACGACTTTAAAACTCCTCCATGAGTTCTCCTTCATCTAGATTGGCCGTCCAATCAACGAGGTCATCAACCTCTTTCTCCCAAGGCTCACCTGTCTCACTTTGGGCAGTAGAGGGCGGTGGTACTGTGGTGAAAGTTAAGAAGCACAAAAAGTTAATTTTAGAACAATTAGTTTTGCGTCAGGAGTTTTCACTGTAAAATTTAATGCTGCACAACATTTAGTACTTAGATTAAGTGCAAGTACTCACTCAGATTTGTACTGGAAGTGCGTAACGGTAGGTAAATCTTTTTCATCTTATTGATGTGATCTAGTTTCTTGTCCTGTGAGTCCGGTTTACTGGGTTTGGCAGCAAAGTTACCGTACATCAAGGAATTGTGCCTGCCGAGAAAAGGTAAAGTGTGTAGTTTTATATTAGTTTACGGTGGGGTACCTTGGCCGAGTGGTTAGGGCCACTGACTCGCAATCATGGGTGAAAACTTGGGGTTGCGGGTTCGAATCCGGGTTCGAATCCGGCTGCGGTACCTGTGCCCTTGGGCAAGGCACTCAACCACACTTGCTCCATCCTTCGGAAGGGATGTAAAGCCGTTGGTCCAGTGTGTTAGGTAATGGTAACGCACTCTAAAGATCCCAGAGCATTCTTTCGTGAAGAGCACGGGGATTCCCCGGTGTCTCTGGCCATTTCTAATTCTAATTCTTCATGGGTTTCCTCACGCTTACGAGTGACAGTGCAATGAGCACTATTGAGGAATCTTTGGTATGAATACCAGAAAGAAATAATAATAATAATAATATAAACAACACAATATTGTAATCAATAGCAAAGAATGAGAAGAAAACAAGATTTTTTTAAGGGGGAGTGAGTGGGTAGATGGGTGGGTTCGTTGCTTGGTTATTTTCCTTGAATCAGCATGGGATATAAAAACTAATAAATGAGTAGCTGCAATTAATTCATTTTTTTTTTACAGCTGTTTAAGTTTTATTTTAAAATCTTTATTTGTGTTTTCTGAAGATTTTATGCTGCCTGAAAAATTGATGACAATCCTCGCATTCTTTTAAAATAGAAGTTTTTTAAAATTTCAGAATAATCTTGAAAACCTAACCTCATTCACACATTTTCTGCATAAAACGTTAACTACAGCAGATTTTGTTTCATAGTTTGCATCAATGTATGATAAAGAATGAAATCTTGGTGTGCTTACTCTTGTAACTGTTTCTTCATATGCTCTTGTAATTCCACTAAAGGGAGACCAAAATGGGCCGTCTGCAACTTGGGGTCGTTCTTAATTGCTTCCAACACTGAAACATAGAAAAAATAAATACACCGTAAAGAATTTAAAAATAAAAATAAAAAATGTCTTATCAAATTAAACCTATTAAGCAGTGGCATCGGCAGACTTTTTGTAGTGGGGGCAAAACATTTTATTGGTGGGCTATTTTGCATTCTAACCCCTTGCCCCCTTCCCCCTTCCCTGTTGACGCTTCTTCAATTAGTGTAATTACTAAGACACTCACATGGATTTTTCATGCTGGCCTCTGACTTGCTTGTAGCAATACCACTCCATGTTGTCAGGTAATCATCAAAGGATATCCTGGCCTGTCTCGGCTGGGTGGATTTCGGGCGCTCTATAGGCTCACTGTCATCAGGTTCGATACCAAGTTTTTGGTTAGTATCGTCTTGCAAACTCTGCCCAGCTGAACAAAAAATAGAGGAGGAATCTTTCATGTTTGGTTTTCGTTAACACGGATAAAATAGAAAGAAGGCAAAGTTATAATCACAATATTGCAAGTCTCATCCAAACTTTGCTTGTTCAAGTTAACTGTCATAGATAAAAACAAGGGATGGAATGCAATATAACTGTCTTTGAGACACAACATATGCCATAACTGAAATGAGGGGTTTAAAGTCTGTGTGTCTTATTGCAGGATAAACTAATTTATTATGTCTCAGAAGAAGTCTTAAGTGTCAAGATATCTTAACTTTCTTTCTTCAGTCCACCCAACTTTAGAAGTGATGTTAAAAGCTATTTAAATTGTTTAATATTTTAACAAGATAACGGCAGTATTTACCATGAACCCTCTGGCTCGCTGTTACACATTCCACCACCATCTGTCTGTAGAGATCTGGTGAGTCTCTTAAGATGCTACAAGCCTCTGGGTTAACTGCATCGTCCATTACAGGATAGGACAACAGACACTACAAGGAAAAACAATCAAACCAACTAAAAACAAACATTTATTTAAGAGCAACTTCGCAGTAGCTCCAGAGCAGCCAAGTAACCCTCCTAGACTTTGCAACAGATTCCTTGAAATTGACCGACTCATGACTTCCACTAAAACAGACTAAAAAAAACTCCTGGATTATCGATAACAATCTCACAGATTATTGGATGACTAAAGTTGGAAAATTTATTTCTTTTCTGGCCACTTTGTCCAAAATCTGGAGAAAAAAATTGGCAGCTCTATAGCTTTACAAATTGTCTGCGTACAAACATTAAAACCTTTAATCAGATACAAATGGCAGAGAGTGAGATTGGAGGCTGGCAAACATGAAGCCAGAGAATGATTATAGGACCCTTTGCACCGGCGGCCATGATGGAGGAAGTTTTCCATATTTAAATGTTACAATAGACACATGGTGACAATGTGACTGCCCCCTGTCATGGCCGCCCATGCAAAGGGTCTATTGATTTATGGCACAATGAGCAGGGGTAACACAAATGGTCTTCAGACACTCAAACTAAAACTGATCACCTGTATTGCAAGGAGGACCGACTGTATGCTGTATGATTCTTTCCATGCTTCATGATCATCAAGGAAATCCACACAGGGACGGCCGGTGTTCATATCAACTGAGAAAATAAAACAAACACAAACAAGAGTTTTATCACCAACTCAAACTTCTAAGCACTTCCTGATATTAGGATTTACACACAGTTACAAATATTTTTTTGAAGAAAAAAATACTTACTGTTTGGATGAAATGGAATCGTGTGAAAATGCACTTTGGGAGGAATACTGTTGAATTGCTCGTCAAATTTCAGATTCACTGCAAAAATGCCACCTGATGAGGATAAAGTAAAATTATTTATTCAGCAAACAAATCAGAGTATGAATGATAAAGGAAGTTGTTTGAGGTTTTGCTGATTTTCAAAGAAATGTTTTGATCCATTGTGTCTCAAACATCCAAGGAATTTCAAAGGAATTCCTTTCCGTTTTTAGGGGGAGTTGGTGCATTAACAAAAGGGAAGAACGTGTTGAGGAATAGGGGCATTAGAGGGGAGTCCCATTGCCACATATCTGGGTATAGGGGGAGGGGGGGCAACAGTAATTCATAGGGGGTAACAGTAATCATACCTTCCCAGATAGTGTCCTTAAGTCCCTGAATAGTTGCCACCCACTCAAACAGATTGCCTTCTGTCAGTGGTTCAGCTTCTATACCCTGAAATCAAAATAAAACAATGAAGAAAGAGCAGAAGAAATAACAAGCTAATAAAGTCTTTAAGAATTGAAAACATTGGAGATCGTTTGCTGAATAAGTCGTCTAAATTTGACAGAAAGGCTACCATACACGTTTTAGTTGACATCCTAAATACTACATGTATCTCATGAACAGGACGATTTTTTTGAAAAGCAAATAAAAAGTTTAAAGTCATTAATGGAGCCCAACTAAATGAAAACACACTGCTGATGAGAATCAACATTAAAATCCTCTTTATAATGTTTTGTGTTATTTTAATTTACACTTTGTGTGCATCAAGATGTTTTCCTTTGCTAAAATAAGTTGATTTAAATTTTAAAATGCTGTATGCACCGTACCAGGGTTGTAGTCGAGCCCATCACAAGTCTTTCACAATTCCACAAGTCCGTGACAAGTCCCACACAAGTCCAGTAACAAGAAGAAGAAGCAAAGGATGAACACTCACAAAATAAAAAATGCCATTGTTGGAGTTCATTTAAATAGCTTGTGACTCAAAGACCCAGGGACTTGTGTGAACTTGTAAAGGCTTGTGAGGACATGTGATGGACTCGTCTTGAACTCTGGTATGCACACTAATACTCGTGGTAAATGACACTGCCTCAAAAGGACACCTTGTCTTTTTCAATGAAACAAACAATTATTCGATCTTAATAATGTGGGCAATTGTGCAATATAGTCTATAATGTTCAAATGGCGTTGTCTCTACACAGGATACGATACATACCCAAGCTGGATCTCTGAGTAAGACGTTGTATTCTTTCTCCAGCAGCATGTGCGCTCTGGAATGCATTGTTACATCCACATCAGTACTGAATCCAACGAAACACCTGGTCAGCGTCAAGTTAACTGACTTTGAATAAGTAATACTCGCATCGATGTGATATTCATTACCGTACAGAGAGAGATGTCATTGTGGCACATCAAATCCATCTTGACCACGTTGTCCGATTTCATCTTCCTATAATTAGACAAAAACCAAAATAGACTTTGATTGAGTTGAGGAAACATAATTCACCTTCAGCACTCTACTTATCATAGGCAGGACCAACGTTAGTACCTTCACTGCCTTACAGTGTGCAGCGAGGAGGCAAGACCAGTCTGGGCTAGCCTAACATTAGCTTATTTATTGTAACAGACAGTTGACATTATTGAAATGAAGAATGGAGTAAGAAACACAGACCCTAGATCTATTTAATACGTAGGCTTAATTTGGCAATTATGTAAACATCGGATATAGGACAGCTCATTCGGAGAAGTTGTCTGCTGAAACAGCTCGTCCAACAGAGTACAATTTGTCAAAACAATTTGTTGAACAATTTGTTTCTTCCAATCATATTATTGTATTATTAATAGGCCTATTATGTTAACCTGCCAAAAAATATTTTGTTGTTGCTTTGAACAATCATGATTAAATTTTTTTATTTTTTTGCACGGCGCGCGCGGTGCAAATTTGCACGGCGGTCAAGCTGTCTTGAAAAATTGAAGTCGTCTTCCTGTAAGAGTCGAGTTGTCTCAAGATATGAGTTGTCTCGACAACCGTCTCAACGATCTCTGACTCTGTCTAGACTATAGACTCTTTCTAATCTAGTCACTCTCAAGACGTTCGACTCGAGGAACAAAACGGGTAACCATGTGGTAACCAACGAAACATAGGCCTACTACGGATGGGTGTAAAACGCGGAACGACGGAATGACGGAACGACTAAAAAATGGGTGTTACAACAGATATTGTCCCCCGGCCCCATATACCGATATACACAATAAGCACTGTTCATACGTCTGCATAGAATTAAATGTTTTCGTATCAAGAACGCTTTGTTCCAGGATAACCTTTCTGGTTTTGTATTCTACAGTCCTCGGACTATCTGTACATCATCTTAAAATTCTGGAACAACCCGTCCCAAGGGGCCTAAAACGGCCATTCCTTAACGGTTATTCTCAATGCACGCAATTAGTGCGGTAACTGCATTTTATTAGCCTATATTTTACGTCTGCATAGAATTAAATGTTTTCGTATCAAGAACGCTTTGTTCCAGGATAACCTTTCCGGTTTTGTATTCTACAGTCCTCGGACTATCTGTACATCATCTGAAAATTCTGGAACAACCCGTCCCAAGGGGCCTAAAACGGCCATTCCTTAACGGTTATTCTCAATGCACGCAATTAGTGCGGTAACTGCATTTTATTAGCCTACATTTTACGTCTGCATAGAATTAAATGTTTTCATATCAAGAACGCTTTTTTCCAGAATAACCTTTCCGGTTTTGTATTCTACAGTCCTCGGACTATCTGTACATCATCTTAAAATTCTGGAACAACCCGTCCCATGGGGCCTAAAACGGCCATTCCTTAACGGTTATTCTCAATGCACGCAATTAGTGCGGTAACTGCATTTTATTAGCCTACATTTTACGTCTGCATAGAATTAAATGTTTTCGTATCAAGAACGCTTTGTTCCAGAATAACCTTTCCGGTTTTGTATTCTACAGTCCTCGGACTATCTGTACATCATCTTAAAATTCTGGAACAACCCGTCCCATGGGGCCTAAAACGGCCATTCCTTAACGGTTATTCTCAATGCACGCAATTAGTGCGGTAACTGCATTTTATTAGCCTACATTTTACGTCTGCATAGAATTAAATGTTTTCGTATCAAGAACGCTTTGTTCCAGGATAACCTTTCCGGTTTTGTATTCTACAGTCCTCGGACTATCTGTACATCATCTTAAAATTCTGGAACAACCCGTCCCAAGGGGCCTAAAACGGCCATTCCTTAACGGTTATTCTCAATGCACGCAATTAGTGCGGTAACTGCATTTTATTAGCCTACATTTTACGTCTGCATAGAATTAAATGTTTTCGTATCAAGAACGCTTTGTTCCAGGATAACCTTTCCGGTTTTGTATTCTACAGTCCTCGGACTATCTGTACATCATCTTAAAATTCTGGAACAACCCGTCCCAAGGGGCCTAAAACGGCCATTCCTTAACGGTTATTCTCAATGCACGCAATTAGTGCGGTAACTGCATTTTATTAGCCTACATTTTACGTCTGCATAGAATTAAATGTTTTCGTATCAAGAACGCTTTGTTCCAGGATAACCTTTCCGGTTTTGTATTCTACAGTCCTCGGACTATCTGTACATCATCTTAAAATTCTGGAACAACCCGTCCCAAGGGGCCTAAAATGGCCATTCCGTAACGGTAATTCTCATTGCACGCAATTAGTGCGGTATAACTGCATTTATAGGCCTACATTTTACGTCTTCATAGAAATTCAATTTTCCGGTTCAAGAACGCTTTGTTCCAGGATAACTTTTACGGTTTTGTATTCCACAGTCCTCGGACTATCTTTACGTCATCGGGAAATTCTGGAACAACCCGTCCCAAGGGTCCTATAAAATGGCCATTCCGTAACGGTAATTCTCATTGCACGCAATTAGTGCGGTATAACTGCATTATAGGCCTACATTTTACGTCTGCATAGAAATTCATTTTTTTCTGTATCAAGAACGCTTTGTTCCAGGATAACCTTTACAGTTTTGTATTCCACAGTCCTCTGACTATCTTTATATCGTCGGGAAATTCTGGAACAACCCGTCCCAAGGGTCCTAAAATGGCCACTCCTTATAACGGTCATTCTCAATGCACGCAATTAGTGCGGTATATAGGTCTACATTTTACATCTTCATAGAAATGCATTTTTTTCCGTATCAAGAACGCTTTGTTCCAGGATTACTTTTACGGTTTTGTATTCCACAGTCCTCGGACTATCTTTGCATCATCAGGAAATTCTGGAACAACCTGTCAAGAAACAGAAAATAGCTTTATGTTCATTAAAGGCATTATAAAAGTCATCAATAACTCGATGTAAACATGACTTTGTAGAGTGGTTTTAAGAAATGCAAATTGATCAGCTGTAAACATAATAGATAATCCAGAAGTTGAATTAATTTTTGACAAACAGAGATTGGTCTGTAATTACCTTTATCCTTTTTACAACCTTTCCCTTGTAAATCGGAGTGGTATACGCAGGGGCGGATCCAGGAATTTTTCCGGGGGGGGGGGGGGGGGGGGGTTTCGGCCCGTCAGATTTTGTTATATATATATATATACATATATATAAAGTACATGGACATCTTTTTTCTTGCGTAAAAATGGACGTATAATATTAACAATAACATTTTTTGACAAGATTTTCAATTTTTGTAAAAATTTATTTTTAAGAGCAGGGCGGGGGGTGGGGGGGGGGGGGGGGGGGTGGTTTGACCCCCCCCCCCCCCCCCCCCCCCGGATCCGCGCCTGATACGGGAAAATCTCCAATCATCTGGAATAAATCCACTTTTATAAGAGACCGATTAAAAATGTACCAGAGTGTAAATGATGCACATATATAGCCTGAGAGTCTAGTATATCAAAGTCCAAAAAACATCAAGATTACTATCTGCACTCGGATGACGTAAGGACTTCAAGATTATAGACTCCTCAGGGATAGGGTCAAAACGAAGAGTATATAAATACACTCAGGATTCTTGCAAATTGAAGAAGCCTTTTTAAATGAGTGAGCTATTTTTTTTTTTTACCAATGCCAGTAAAAAATATCATTCATTTTAGAACAAGATCTGGATACGTACTGTTAATAAATGTATTATTTCCCGTGACTTTGTGAACCTCATGCCATAACTTTTTAGGATTCTTACTGTATACTGGGCCTACTTGGCTGACACATGATCAAAATATTCACGTTTAGCTTTTCTAATTAATAAAGTAACGTGATCCATGGTTTTTCTATAATCATTCAATGTATCCAGACAACCACTATAGAAGTGGAGAGTGATGGAGAGTTTAACAATGTCCGAGGTCATCCAACGACAATCTATTCCACGAACATTGAGAATTACCGTTATGGAATGGCCGTTTTAGGCCCCTTGGGACAGATTGTTCCAGAATTTCCCGATGATGTAAAGATAGTCCGAGGACTGTGGAATACAAAACATTAAAAGTTATCCTGGAACAAAGCGTTCTGTTACGAATAAATCAAATTCTATGCAGACGTAAAATGTAGGCCTATAGGCCTAATGCAGTTACCGCACTAATTGCGTGCATTAAGAATGACCGTTAAGGAATGGCCATTTTAGGACCCTTGGGACGGGTTGTTCCAGAATTTCCCGATGATGTAAAGATAGTCCGAGGACTGTGGAATACAAAACCGTAAAGGTTATCCTGGAACAAAGCGTTCTTGATACGGAAAAATGAATTTATTGCAGACAAAATATGTATACTGCATTACCCCAGTAATTCCACGCATTGAGAATGACCGTTACGGAATGGTCATTTTAGGGCCCTTGGGACAGGTTGTTCCAGAATTTCCTGGTGATGTACGGATAGTCCGAGGACTGTGGAATACAAAACCGTAAAGGTTATCCTGAAACAAATTGTTCTTGATACGGAAAAATTAATTTCTATGCAGACGTAAAATGTAGGCCTATAATGCATTTACCGCACTAATTGCGTACAATGAGAATGACCGCTATGGAATGGCCATTTTGGGACCCATGGGACGAGTTGTTCCATAATTTCGCGATGATATAAAGATAGTCCGAGGACTGTGGAATACAAAACCGTAAAGGTTATCCTGGAACAAAGCGTTCTTGATACGAAAAAATAAATTCCTATGAAGACGTAAAATGTAGACCTATATATATACCATTGCGTGCATTGAGAATGATCGTTATGGAATGGCCGTTTTTGGCCCCTTGGGACGGATTGTTCCAGAATTTCCTGATGATGTAAAGATGGTCCGAGGACTGTGGAATACAAAACCGTAAAAGTAATCCTGGAACAAAGCGTTCTTTATACGGAAAAATGCATTTCTATGAAGACGTAAAATGTAGACCTATATACCGCACTAATTGCGTGCATTGAGAATGACCGTTACGGAATGGCCATTTTAGGACCCTTGGGACGGGTTGTTCCAGAATTTCCCGATGACGTAAAGATAGTCCGAGGACTGTGGAATACAAAACCATAAAAGTTATCCTGGAACAAAGCGTTCTTGATACGGAAAATTTAATTTCTATGAAGACGTAAAATGTAGACCTATATACCGCACTAATTGCGTGCATTGGGAATGACCGTTACGGAATGGCCATTTTAGGACCCTTGGGACGGGTTGTTCCAGAATTTCCCGATGACGTAAAGATAGTCCGAGGACTGTGGAATACAAAACCATAAAAGTTATCCTGGAACAAAGCGTTCTTGATACGGAAAATTTAATTTCTATGAAGACGTAAAATGTAGACCTATATACCGCACTAATTGCGTGCATTGGGAATGACCGTTATGGAATGGCCGTTTTTGGCCCCTTGGGACGGGTTGTTCCAGAATTTCCCGACGATATAAAGTTAGTCAGAGGACTGTGGAATACAAAACTGTAAAGGTTATCCTGGAACAAAGCGTTCTTGATACAGAAAAAATGAATTTCTATGCAGACGTAAAATGTAGGCCTATAATGCAGTTATACCGCACTAATTGCGTGCAATGAGAATTACCGTTACGGAATGGCCATTTTAGGACCCTTGGGACGGGTTGTTCCATAATTTCCTGATGATGTAAGGATAGTCCGAGGATTGTGGAATACAAAACCGTAAAAGTTATCCTGGAACAAAGCGTTCTTGATACGGAAAATTTAATTTCTATGAAGACGTAAAATGTAGACCTATATATACCGCACTAATTGCGTGCATTGAGAATGACCGTTATGGAATGGCCGTTTTTGGCCCCTTGGGACGGGTTGTTCCAGAATTTTCAGATGATGTACAGATAGTCCGAGGACTGTAGAATACAAAACCGGAAAGGTTATCCTGGAACAAAGCGTTCTTGATACGAAAACATTTAATTCTATGCAGACGTAAAATGTAGGCTAATAAAATGCAGTTACCGCACTAATTGCGTGCATTGAGAATAACCGTTAAGGAATGGCCGTTTTAGGCCCCTTGGGACGGGTTGTTCCAGAATTTTAAGATGATGTACAGATAGTCCGAGGACTGTAGAATACAAAACCGGAAAGGTTATCCTGGAACAAAGCGTTCTTGATACGAAAACATTTAATTCTATGCAGACGTAAAATGTAGGCTAATAAAATGCAGTTACCGCACTAATTGCGTGCATTGAGAATAACCGTTAAGGAATGGCCGTTTTAGGCCCCTTGGGACGGGTTGTTCCAGAATTTTAAGATGATGTACAGATAGTCCGAGGACTGTAGAATACAAAACCGGAAAGGTTATCCTGGAACAAAGCGTTCTTGATACGAAAACATTTAATTCTATGCAGACGTAAAATATAGGCTAATAAAATGCAGTTACCGCACTAATTGCGTGCATTGAGAATAACCGTTAAGGAATGGCCGTTTTAGGCCCCTTGGGACGGGTTGTTCCAGAATTTTCAGATGATGTACAGATAGTGCGAGGACTGTAGAATACAAAACCGGAAAGGTTATCCTGGAACAAAGCGTTCTTGATACGAAAACATTTAATTCTATGCAGACGTAAAATGTAGGCTAATAAAATGCAGTTACCGCACTAATTGCGTGCATTGAGAATAACCGTTAAGGAATGGCCGTTTTAGGCCCCTTGGGACGGGTTGTTCCAGAATTTTAAGATGATGTACAGATAGTCCGAGGACTGTAGAATACAAAACCGGAAAGGTTATCCTGGAACAAAGCGTTCTTGATACGAAAACATTTAATTCTATGCAGACGTAAAATGTAGGCTAATAAAATGCAGTTACCGCACTAATTGCGTGCATTGAGAATAACCGTTAAGGAATGGCCGTTTTAGGCCCCTTGGGACGGGTTGTTCCAGAATTTTCAGATGATGTACAGATAGTGCGAGGACTGTAGAATACAAAACCGGAAAGGTTATCCTGGAACAAAGCGTTCTTGATACGAAAACATTTAATTCTATGCAGACGTAAAATGTAGGCTAATAAATTGCAGTTACCGCACTAATTGCGTGCATTGAGAATAACCGTTAAGGAATGGCCGTTTTAGGCCCCTTGGGACGGGTTGTTCCAGAATTTTAAGATGATGTACAGATAGTCCGAGGACTGTAGAATACAAAACCGGAAAGGTTATCCTGGAACAAAGCGTTCTTGATACGAAAACATTTAATTCTATGCAGACGTAAAATGTAGGCTAATAAAATGCAGTTACCGCACTAATTGCGTGCATTGAGAATAACCGTTAAGGAATGGCCGTTTTAGGCCCCTTGGGACGGGTTGTTCCAGAATTTTAAGATGATGTACAGATAGTCCGAGGACTGTAGAATACAAAACCGGAAAGGTTATCCTGGAACAAAGCGTTCTTGATACGAAAACATTTAATTCTATGCAGACGTATGAACAGTGCTTATTGTGTTATCGGTATATGGGGCCGGGGGACAATATCTGTTGTAACACCCATTTTTTAGTCGTTCCGTCATTCCGTCGTTCCGCGTTTTACACCCATCCGGCCTACTACTTCCATGACTTCTACTACTACTATTACTAGGACTGTGGAGCGTGTGGTCTGTCTCACATTTGACAATTTGGCACTGATAGAAACTGTACATTCGATCGTGCAGGTTATAGGATAACAGAGGCTACAATTATCTTTTAAATTATCACTTAGCAACACGCGAAAACTGTTTACAGCGCCGCCATCTTGGCTCTAAGTTTACTGACTGTGGGTAAAAGGTTGATACAAGTAACATTTCTCAATAGCTTCGGGATCGTACATATGGATACGAGTGTGTACTTCCAATTCCGCATGCGTAGGGGGCGCTATTTATGTGCGGTTCTGTGGTGATCGTAGATGTTTCTGTGCTTTCTTTTCTCTCATGTGGAAACAATTCTGTCCACAACCGACAAAATATATCCTTGTAGTAGTAAATCATGGATGGTCTACCAGTTTCTCTGCTTGTAGAGATCTTTTCCTATTTGGATTTGACTGATAAATGTAGATGTGCAAGGTGAGAATTAAGCAACAGCTCGCTAGCTGCTGCAGCTGGCCGGCCCGCGCGCGCATGGGGAGTGGGGGTGGTGGGGTAGGGGGCGGGGGGGTGGGGGGGGGGGGGGGGGGGGGGGGAGAGTTGTTTGAGTTGTTTGAGTGGGGGGAGTAGGGTTAAGGGGTGGAGGCGAGGAGGGTGCGGAAGGACTCAGGAGGATTTATTAAACTTTAAAGTATTTTGGGTTCATTTATGCAGTATGATGCACGGACACATAAAAAAATGACAATGTTTAGTTGTTACAGTTTGATGATAAAAAAACACAAATTAAGAGTGAAAAATGTTTTTACTGAGGAAAAACTTATAATTTTTCAGGAAAAAATACCATACACCCTTCACCCTTGCCAGTTTAGACAAAGACTATGGAGCATGACGTAAAAGTGTTTTCAAAGGAAAAGTTGAAATTTGTTTGTACAGTACTTATACCAAAATTGGTCGTAACCAGTAAACAGAATTCTTTCTGAAGATTTACTGTATTTATTTAAAGAACCTCATGCTCAGAAATCTGTTTAAATATTTGTATTTTTTACTGCAGAGTTTGCAGATCCTGGTACCACCTCATGCGCGAGAAACAACTCTGGAAAACGGTTGACTTCACACCCTTCCGTATTAACCTACAGTCCACCTGGAAGATCGTTCGCTGTTACTTCACTGACGCCTTGAAAACATTGAAACTCAAAGGTTTTCTGCACTCTGTCAGGAACACCGAGTGCCTCTCCAATGCCATACTGGCCGATCTCAGCGAGCGATGCCCAAATTTAGAGCACCTATTCATCTTATACGCTAATCTGACAAAAATAGACTCCAGCAATCTACCGTCCAAGTTGAAGATCCTAAATCTTGCAAGCTGTCAAATTCCTCCTGGTTGGTTTAAAGGGGCAGTGGAACAGGATCGATTTAGCTCCCTAGAAGTTCTAAATGTGACTGGATGTACCAGATTCTGCGATCAGGATCTCGAGGATCTAGCTTTACTCCCCGACGGAGGCAAACTTCGGACTCTCTTTCTCTCAAACAACTACCGGGTCTCGCATGCTGGCTTTACTAGCATGTCCGAGCATCTCACTAATCTGACTCGTCTGGACGTCAGCGGGACCAACATTCAAGACGAAGACATGCACTTTGTCTGCCGCAACCTGAAGAAGCTACACTGGCTGGAGCTGAGAAACTGCGAGTTTCTGACGGACCTTTGCATCGGGTCTCTGTCGACCCTCCCCAATCTTGGTTCGTTGGACGTGAGAGGGTATGAAATGAAGCTAACAGGAGGTGCCTTAATTGAACTATTACCAAAGCTCAAGAAGTTAGTGTACCTTGGCATTTCTCTTTCTCCAGCTATCTCGGATGCTGATTTAGATTTGATTACTCAAATAAATGACAAATGTGAAGTACTGCATGATTGCATGGGGTACCAAACAGCGCCACGGTACTGAAGTGAATTAGCTAAGGCGGCATGAATTCCGCTGGTCGCCACTGAGATGCCGTGTGGAAAGTCTATGAGACATGGCAGAATAGGTTTTAGTATTTTCAACGAAATTATTACATGTTCTCACTCCTAAAATCACTTCCCATTTTAAATATTAACACTTTTTGGTGGTTATTGAGTAATATTAAGTAGGCAACCAGTAAATGGAATTCTTTCCGATGAGGCTAATGAATTTATACGTAGGTGGGTCTTTCTACAGTAATGGGGTACATTTCTGTGATATTCAAGATCTTAGGTCCCAGTTCACTTCAAATGTCCTAATGTTATCTTTAAATTATCCAGCTAAACTGAGGAAATAACTTTTGCAGCAAGGAGTAAGAAATTCTGAAAGGAATTGACTTATTTTTTAAATGTACCCCATTACTGTGGAAAGACCCATTTCACTTAAGACTTCAGCAAGAAATAATAAACATAATTTAATGATTTTAGAAATACATGTACATAATGCCATGACAGGGGCAAGTTTTCATATTTAGATGATGTGACAATAGATCCACAAAGTGCCTACTCTCGTGCATGATGCACAGTGACAATGTGACTCACTGCCCCCTGTCATGGCCGTTTGTGCAAAGGGTCTATTACAAACATGGTTCTCTGCTACCTAGATGTCTTGGTTTAGAAAGGGAATGGTTGTATGGGAAGTACATATAGTATTTTCAAACCTTCAGCAAGGATTGTACATATGTAGTCTACTCTCAAAATTAAAATGAACAATGTGAAATTAAGTCCATCAGAAATCAGTGTAAATTGTGGCGTGGTCAGGAAGCTCATTAGCCTTTTTGAAGTATGGCGGACACAATAGGAGGGCGCACTTTGCAGTGGGTATAAAATCGACTAAAATGCAAAATAACTCAGTTTTTCACTTTACACTTATTAATTTTATTTATAATTCTGTCTATGTATTATAATTACAACATGTAAATCAAGTTTTTGGAAAGAAATACAATTGATAAAAAAATTCATACCCAAATGAAATTGCGCCCTCTCCTTTTGTTCCGCCATACTTCTAAAAGGCTAATTGTATTGTACTTTTTTAAATGAACTACATACATGTAATTTGTAAAGAAAATTTTGTACATTTATAAATTCATGAATTGCAGTCCAGTGCTAAATTAGAAGATTTTGAAACGCATTTTTCTATATTTATACATCATGTACCGTATTCTATACAGGTGATTTTGAAACTACAATTATATGGATGAGTGGACACATTTTCATAACATTGATCTTCTTGGAAACGATCCAAATAAAAGTATGTGTAGTCAAACCTCAGTGAATGATGATTGGCTGTACATTTTTGTGATCTATTCTTTTGTTTGTCCCTTGGGGGATTGGGAATTTGGGCAATATGTTTTGTATTGAAGGAAAAATTAGCCATTAATTTGTTAAAAAGCATCCAAGCAGACAGTGTTCTCGAAACGACCGGCTTTGTGTCCGGCTCGGGCCTGGTGCATCTCAAAATAACACTACCAAAGAAACATCTGATTTAAGTGATTTTAAGTTGAACTTTCAGCTCTGTCTAAACATGATTTAAAGGCACAGCTCGTCAGCAATGCGCGCACGACAAATTTGTGCCACGAAATACGCAGCTAGCTCCATTCCTTTGCTATGGAGCTGCGTGTTGCGTGGCACGAATTTGGCGCGCGCGCGTTGCTGACGAGCCTGTGCCTTTAAGGCGAAAAGGAGGAAATTAAGCAGATCAACTTCGCACAGGATGAAAACGGATAATCTAAAACCCTGAACGTACATAAAGCCGGTTCCACTGTTTCGAAAACGACCATAACGACTCTGCAAAACCAGTTTGTCGCCACCTAGCGGCCTGTTTTAAAACTGACACGAAATGGAATACTCCAATATTTTATTAGGGAAAGATGGAAAACGACAACTTTTACATGAAATAAAATGTCACAAAAGTTGACGTTTGTTAATTTTGTTTACAGTTTCTATTTAGCAATATTTGATATTGGTGCGGTATATGTTCTGATTTCGTGTTGTTTTAGTTCATGCATAGTCGCTTGCTGTATTACGCACCCCGGTTATAATATACGATTCCAAATCAACAACACATGTCCCTAGCCCTTTGACAGTGACAACAACGTGCACGTAGTGTATGTGCCGTGTTGTGTACAATGTGCAACGTGCACGTACGTCACACCAGCTGATGAAAAACAGCGGCGTTCCAAATTTTGATTTCACGAAGCATTGACGTCTGTTTTCGAACCCAAATTCCTTCAAGAAAACGTCACCGAAACACTCATCCTGTTCACCCACAAAGACCACAAAAGCTGAAAAGTTAGTAGGCAGGTTTTGACCAGTAAAGCCCCGATCGTTTGGTGCTGTTTTCGTTTGAAGTTCGGAGGTTGACCGGGGATCGGAGGGCGAGCGGGCAATTCACGAGGTGTGTACGGGTTAATGTGACCAGATTGCCCCGGCTCGTGCACAGCTAAACACGCTCGGCATGTATTTCGAGACCGGTGGAGCGGGATCGTCGGGGAGGTGTTCTGCGGTGGTAGTGATCCTGCTGTGCGTGTGGTCTTTACGGGCCCAGGGTAAGTACCCATCAACATTTTATTGACTTCATAAAAAAACCTGAAATTGTTAAAATTTTAAAATGTATTTTGAGAGAGAGTTTTGCAGTTTTCATGTATTGTATTATTACTCTTACATGTATTATTGTTTGACGTCTGTTCCTTGCTCTATGCTATGGTCTGACCTTGCTCTATATATGGTCTGACGATGACTTGTAAGTCTTGTTTTTGAAAAATGTTTCTAATGTTATGGATCAAGCAGGAATAGGGCCTATCATGCGTTTTCTTACATTTATTTGCGAAAGATGTGTGCATAGGAAAGGACATACATCTCTTTGATTTAATCACTTTGGAATCATTTACGTGTAAGTTGTTGATTGCAATCACATCAGTTAATTCCGTAGCATCAATTAATTCTGTCGTCACAAGTTTCTGGGTCTGTCTTAGTTGAAACACAAACATTCAGTTGTACATACATGTATTTATCTGTTTTATACCCTTTTCTATTATTCTTGCTTGTGTTTGTTCATAGCTGTCCTAGAATTTGCAAGCGTCAACACACATGCTTAACACAGTTGTAATGTAAACACCCAGTATGTTGGTACATGGCAGATCACACATTGATAATAGCCGAACATTAGAGATTTTTATAACAAGTTTTTTAAAGAAAATAAAAATGAAAACAAAATTGCACCTAATTTCATGCTTTGCAACCTCTCTATTATTGTTGAATTGAAGGACGACAGGAATTTGAATAGCGGCTTGGTTCAAAGGCATCCCAGTAAGAACCCCCACTGATTCCATAGTCCCACATGGTTTACTCATGAAATTGAGCAGACACTAAAGTGGCAAAAGAGCATTGTTGTCTGGGATAGTTTCCATTGCTTTGAGTCTGTAATACTCTCTCAGGAAGCTACCAGTTTATGAGGGTGTCAAACTTTTGGCCAAGGATAGGTCAATAGCAGGTAAAACATTTCAAGATGTGTATTCTCTGATGAATGGTTCGGATAATGCCGCAAAAAGACTTGGGTTTCAGTTGGTATACCTTGGGAATACGGAGTGCCACAAACACTCGTTCCCTTCTGAACTTTCAATATCCCATGCGGCAGAAGATTAAAAAAGGATTTATTTTTCACAACACCCTCCCCTGAAAATGAAAACAAAAAATTTCTCGTCATTTGACTGTGACAGTTAAGTAGTGAGGCTTTATTACTGTCAATACATTTTGTGCGGAAAGCCTTTTGAAGTCTTTTTGGGAAAATGGTTAACCCTGAAAAGGATGTGTTTTATCCCCCTTTTTTCTTCTTGAGGATTACACAAACCTGTACCACAATAGATACTGAAGGCTGCTAAAAGAGCCATCTGTCCAAGTTATAAAACCTTTGACTCGATTACATTCCACAGGGTGTCATTATGACCTCTTTTGTATTCAATGGACAAAACTTCCAACAACTCTTTCACCGTGTTTACACTGGTCCCGAGCTCGGGATCAAGATTGATCCCCTGATAAGAAGGCGTTAGTGTTAACCGCAATGATCCTGAGTGCCGCGTTTACATTCTGTAGTTGGTCTCGAGCGCGGTGCCAGAAGTTGCAGTCAAAGGTCATGCTCTGTGTGTGCATGGGTTGTGCATGTACAGTGTACAAGGCCACTTGAATTTCGCGGGCTTTTCCCCCGCTACGGCTGTGGAGCGGATGTGGCAGGTTGCGGTAAAGACTAATTGCTTATCTAACCGCAAACTGATCCCGAGCTCGGGATCGAACCCTCCGCCAACGCGAGACCAAAATCTCGGGGTCTGATCCGGGGCCAATTTGGTTCCGAGAGCGTTTACACTTAGTTGTGATCCGGGGCTGATCCCGAGCTCGGTGTTCGATCCCGAGCTCGGGATCAAGTGTAAACAGGGTGTGTGAGGCTGTTTTACTACATGTACTATAATTAATAGTGCAGTGTCCTTGGTCACCTCTGGATAATTGGCCCATTAGTTTTGTTGGATACAATTCAAAGGCTGTCTTTGAACCTATTTAGTTACCGCTTGTAGAGTGTATGAAACTCAAACACAAAGCCATCTTGAGTACAAGTGTGAAATGCAGCTGAATATGGTGTGAATATTTTTGCTTGAATTTTTTTTTCCAAAACAAATTGCAACAAAGCATTTTCATCAAGGCAAGCAGACAATAATCAAAAGGACATTGAAGGAAGTTTTTGTTAAATAAACTTTTTATAAATGTTTTTTATGGTATTTTGGCAGTGATTTGCTGCTTTAAAAAGACACAAAATAAAAATTAAAGGGGCACTGAGGCAGTTGGGCAAGGGCATTGAAGGCAAAATTGACTCCTTTGCCTTTGTATAAAAGTTACTCCCCTGTACTACAAAGGAAAGCAAGACTAGGGCATAGCCTTTACATCTGTGAACATTTTGGTTTGTCTGTGATGTACCGTGGCCTAGTGCTTTGGGTTGTTGACTTGCAATGTTTGGGTGTAATCTCGGTGTTGCCCCTGAGCAAGGCACTCAACCACAATTGCTCCATCCTTCGGAAGGGATGTAAAGCCGTTGGTCCAGTGTGTTGTGTAATGCACTTAAAAGATCCCAGAGCACTCTTTCGCAAAGAGTAAGGGGATTCCCTGGTGTCTGGTCATTGGCTGCCAAAGGCGCCGCCCGTCTATGTATCTCGATGTTTAGGCGGTACATGTAAAGCGCTGTTATACCTCGTGTAAGAGCGCTATATAAATGCCAAAATAATAATAATAATAATCTGTTTTACTCTTCATACATGTACATTGTATGGTAGCCATACAGACTTCAGACACTCGTCAATCAATATTTTCTAATTCATAATATCCTCCGGATGTTCCCCAACATGTAACAGTCCGTCCACCTGACCCATTATTCCATGGGCTTAATCACTGGTGTCCCACAATACGGCATCAAGAGGCTTGGCAGCAGAATTGGTCCTTTTGCATGACTGGTCCCAGTGAATAGAAATCGCATTCTGCTGCATTAGGCACTGGGAATGTGGAAGGCTTGTAGGAGTGCTTGGACCGTGCATTCAGCTGTCCAGTTTGCCTTGAATGGCAGTCTAGTTACAGCTAGGATATGTCTGTGGTTTCAGAAAACACTTCAAGGACATCTTAGATGTTGCTTGATGAGTCAAATTTGTGCACATGTGTGGACCTAACCTAATTATAGTTATTCACTAAAACAGATGTCACTTATGATTTTGTGGAAGATATTTTATAGAAAAATTGTTGTGGCCTTTTTTTTCTTTTTTTAAATCTGCAGTAAAGCAGAGATCAGTAAATAACCTGGGAATGAAATACGATGCAGCCAGTGACATTTTAACAGATGTTTTAAGTAACGGTCCCCAAAGCATGCAAACATTGTACACGCAAGAATCTGCATGTTTGGCTGTGTAGAGTCTACGTGCTTGCATGACAGGCATGTGTATAGATGAAGCAATTTTTATGTTTAAACTATAAAAATGATTACAGTTATCAGTTGTACTGTAAAATATATTTTGCTTTTCAATTACCGTTTTCCAAGGAGATGCAAAAAAAATCAATAAAAGACAATTACAAGGAGGGGGAGAGTAAAATTGGCCTCCCTCTGTCTCGTTAATTGGCTAGTGAGGACAATGGTAAGATGGAAGCACAAATGAATTGGCAAGGTTATCATGTGGATGGAACAAAGGAGTGCAGGTCTGTATGACCAAGGGCTGCATGGTATACTGGCAAATAAGCAGGCTGGCAGAAATTATGCTGGCGTTGTCCATTTTATGTGAATGTTTTGCCCAAGTACGGACTCCTTACACGATTGTATTAAAAAAGAGGCTATAAATGAAAAAGAAAAACAAAAGATTTACAATGGATCACTACGTCATAAGAAACAAACAAAGACATTGTTTTTCAAAGCAACCTCATTGCTACTGTATAAATTAACAGGGTACAGTACATAAGACAGGGACGGTTTAGCATCTTAAATTGAAGGGTATTTGTGTAGTATAGTACATGTATATGAAAAGGCAGTGACATTAGGCACTATAAGTCATGGTCTAGTCCCAGGGTCATTATTAAGGTCACTACACCAGTTGCTTTATAGACTCTGATCTGACCCCAAGCGCCTTGATAAGTTTGTCTCATTCTAAACCCATTTGTCTTACTTTGTGACTGACGTTTTGACAAGGCTTTTCTCTTTTGGCAGTGAGTCCTTGTGCTGTTATCATAAAGTCTGCTTGCAGAGGCTGGCCCATGTGCAAATGTCAAATCGGAGATAATACATATTGTGGACAGTGGCTTCCAAGTTCCAAATGTACTGTATTACTAGCGTAGGCTACTAATTTACATGAAAGTCACAAAATTGCAGAGTTGTAATTTTTAATGCAAGACTTTAGTAAAGTAGAACTAGAATATATTGTGATTTGCTCTAGTTGAGTCAAACTTGAGTCGAGTCATGAACCCAAGTTATTACAACTCAGTCAAATTGATTTGGAAGGATTTAAAATTCAAATTTAAATTGGGATTGAGATATCAGGGTTAAGCTTTATCAGCCGATTTCATTTGGTCCGTAGAGTAATTTCCAATTTTGTTGTCTGAAATACTACATTCTATTGCAGCCGATGGGCATTCTTTGAATACCTCCACCAGCGAATATGACATCTGTGATTGATGAAACTCGTTAACGAGTCGTAACCCTGTTGAGTCAATTAGCAAATTGCTTCTCAAAAAAGCCATCACAAAACCTCAATACTCTAATTTGTACCGCCTCTTCACTATACACGTATCATTTCAAATTAAGGCCATTTCCTTTTGAAATGGCTCATTTGATCGCGGTTCCATTATTTATTCATAACTCTCGCAATCGCATTCAGATTTTCTAGTCAGCAGTCGGCCTTGGCAGTACTAGTACTGTATCAGGATCTGTGAGTAGCCTAGGTCTAGATGGTGCTTTTCTCTAGCGCTTTCTGCCCCTAGGGCCTACAATTTTGCGCTCTGTTGATCACCCCAGCATAGGGAGTCTGTGAGCAATGGGGCGGAAAATAATTCTGGCGGTTGTGGCTCTCCCTGTGCTGTGGTTTTCTGAGTAGTTGCGGCTCTGATTTTCCTCTTTTCTTGAATTAAAAACTCAGTTGCGTGTGATTATGTCATTTACAATTACAGTGTCCTGACTGTAAATACAGTAGCCCAGACAGAAGGAATATTAAAGAGTAATTTGTTTAAACTAGTGTAGACTAAATTGGTAGAATTTTCCAACAAGAAGTAAAATTCATTTGCAATTTTATCTTTTGCAGAACTGACAAAAAAAACTAGTTGTTTAAAACTGTGAACAGACTTGTGTGAATTTAGGCCCCAGCGTCTCAAATACGATACAGTATTAATTTGTGGGGAAAAAAGAGTCTTCAAAATCCTGTAACACTGTTACTGCTGGCATTTTGGCATCGTACTTGTTCGCACGCTGTCTCTTCGCTAATTTGATCCTGCCTGAATCGGTAAGTTGGCATTCCACTGCAAACAATCAGCGTTAGCCTGGCAACTCTAAATCCGAAGACTAGTAATCAATGCACGCCCTGTAGCCAGCCGATAACTTCCTCGCATTCACTCCCACGTTCCAGAGCAAGCGACACGCTCAGAGGCATAATCAAAGAATCGTACATCCGATACGACGCTCTTCTTTAGCGGAGAAGGGAAACTTAAGAGTAAAACGTTACAGCGAGTATTCCACGGCCGTTCGTGTGACTCACGGTAGCTGTTAGAAGTCAAGTCCCTGTCCCAGGAATCAATGGAATCCATTGCTTGAAGATTAGATGGGCTATCTTTTTTCCAGCTAGACTTTCAATGGTTTGTCCACTTGATCTCTTTTCATTATCATTTTGACATGGCGTGGGAAAAACCTGCACACTCTTCAGCCCATTTTGTTCCATTTTGTTTTATTTGGGATACTCTACAATGAGCATTTAGGTCAACAATTATTGGCATTCTTCTTTTATCAGATATTTGATCACAACCTTTGCTAGCCTGGTTGACCACATGCAAAAACTGACTACTCTAAACAAGACCAACTGTCAGTTAACAATTCTTTACTTGTGCTACTGGTATTTTTAGCTCGTCGCTGTCTGGTATGCTGATGTAATTCAAAGTGCGACTAGCATTGGCACATGCGAGTAACAGTTTGATTGGCTTGTGGGGTGCAGCTCTCTGAGCTCTGATTGGTTAAAAATTTGCTGGTTGTCAGTAATAATGCGATCTGATAAACCAGTATACTGTTTCCAAATGTTATACATGTAAGTCATTTTGTCTGTTTGATCACTTCAAAAACACCACAACCTCCCCATACATGTACGTATATGACTATGAGCCAGAAGTCTTTTGGAAAGAACTTCAAATGAAATCTTGCGCCAAGATGGCTGCAACGTCTACAATACATGTATGTATGCTATGACATAGGACTGCCTGCAATTAGTGTATGCACGAAATGTTTCTTGTTGCCACTGGCGTTTCACACCTCATCAGCATCTTGTCACCATACTGCTATTTCATGTGTTTGGTCCATCAGACAGCAAATTGCCAAGGGAATAAACATCTGGCATACCAGATAGGATGATTTATAGCAGAATAGTGCCCAATGAAGAATTATCCCAGTATCAATTTGACATTATGTCTAGCCAACACAACATTTTTGTCTCGTAATTTTTCACGCCTGGCTTTGTTGGATCCTGTGACCTCTTGTCAACAAATTATGAAATTTTTTAAGACCAGCACAACTGTTTTTTTATAGTCATTTGAATGTAATTTGCCGTAATTGTATGTGTGGTGTTTCTTTTTCATTTTGATTAAATGCTTCAGTAATAATATTTATTTAATCATTAATCTCTGTTAATGGTGGTTTTTGTTTGGTTTTGTGATAACTGTTATTGCATTTTATTTTATTAAAATTGGACTTTGTGAATATGAACTAAATCAAATACGCATTGTGCTTAATAAAATATTGGTTTTTGTCGGCATACATTGGCCAACGCATAGTCGTTGAGCAGCAGTCGCCTTAACAGTTCTACAAAATAAATTACCATACACCTTGGCAATTTGCATGCACTTGCCAACTTTTTAAATTGTTTAAAGTTCTGTCAGAGTTTGTAATAATATAAATAATACCAAGAGTGCATGCTTAAGAGCAATTGTAGTTAGTTGATCTCAGGAAGCAAATATAAATTTTAAACCCAATGACAAGTGAAATGTGCGAATTTACTAGTCACGTTTCACCCAAATCCAAGGACAGACTCGGAAACGAAAACAGACGCGCTGTCTTTCAAATTTGATCAAGCATGCATCAGGCACCCACCTCTAAGAATGAATCAGCGAAGAGAAAAAAAAGAAGACTTTCCCTTTTGAATTTAGCATGGAATTGAAAGGTTTTGGAACGTCGATTCTCGGCACAAAGTAAATCACCTGTGAGGCAACATCTATTAAATGCGACGTCAAAGCTTGGCAGCTCGTGCAACTTGGTAAATCGATAAGGAAATTGCACAGTCTCGTCAACATTAACAGCATTACTGGACGTGCACATGCACAAATTCATGTTTTATGCTCTCAAGACTTCGGCCTTGAAATCCTGGCTGCACTAGAATAAGCAAATCTGCGAGCAGTGGGAAATTGGACAAAAGTGCCTTACGTACTACTACAGTATGTATTTCAACTGCAAAATTTGCAAAGCAATTTTGCTTGACCTGGGACGCCATTATGAGACGAACATTAATACTAACGTATGTAGTAAGAGTTTTTTTTGGCAGCATTTGTTTCAAACAGGATTATGAAATTTTACAAATTCCTCTTGGGGAACACATGGAGCTATGGGGAACAGAAAAGGACGTCATAATTGGGCCCGTGAGAGTGGCTCTTGAAACGTTTAGGCCAAGACATTTTTTAGGGGTTGCGCCCAAGGGAGTGTTGAAGCGTGAAAAAAAAGATAAAACTTGTAATTTTGGAAAGGGGACCCAGAAATATATAAAGGTGCCATCATCACCTTTCTTGGGCTCCCTTAAGGATGTATATATGAATTGTTCTTAGCCCAAGTGTTTTATAACCCTTCCCAGTTGAACTCTCATTATTTGTTTAACATGGACAGTTTGCATATTGATGTAGGCAAATGACAAATTGTTGGCATGTATTGATCGCATGCCCCGATGAATGGTTATGCAGGTGCTAGCACATCCAGTATGTTGTAAGAGGGAGGGGTGTGGGAGGGGGTTGAGGTGTCAGGGGGGGGGCAGGGGGGGGGAGGGGGAGGGGGGGGAGGGGGGGGAGGTTGGGTCTTATCGACAAGACTTTTCCTTTTGGTCATTGCCCCTATTTATTTTCCTGCATTACCCATCCTCTTCTCCTACAGTTGCTTTTGATTCATAATTGCTTCTTCGCACATTTTTTGATAGATGACCGTAGACTTTTTGCATAACCATACTTTGAATACGGAATAGGTGCAAAAATACACTTCAAAAAACACATGCAAATTATACTCTGATTGAACGATCAAGAAGGCTAAGTGATGTATCATATTTTGTCACGGACCTGGAGGAAATTACTTTTAAGCAGAGCAGTGTTGAAAGTGATTCCAAAGTGATTGGTCGATCAGATCTTTCTTAAGCCGTGTCCACATTGGACTTGTTTTTGGGGAGGTTTTACCGAGACGATGGTAAAATGAAAAATGGCTAAATTTTACCGCTGTCCGCAATTTACCAAGACCATGGGAGAGTATGCACAGTGTCCTTTCACAGTATGACCCTCTCAGCCTGGACATACCGTGTACGCTTTCCAGAGTGCTTTTATCGACTCATTGTGTCCGCAGTGGACTCATCATCTTGGGAAAAGTTACCTGGTCAATTTTCCTGGGCAGCAGTCGGCCAGGAAAAGTAACCGCTGGATTCAGGAAAAGTAACTGGACTAAAAATGGAAAAAGGACCCATCGTCTCGGTACGTTTTTCCAAAAAAAGTCCAATGCGGACAGGCCTTTAACCACAAGTTCACTGTATTCAACAGTTCTGTTCTGATCAAGAATTAATATTTAAAGAAAGTTGCGTTACTTTGTTGGAAGAGTATTATTCTTTGGGGAAAAAACTACATGTGTGCACTTTGTGAATATTTTATTAGGTTAGATAAGAGATTTAGGACTACCATCGTTAAGTGTAAAAACCATTAATGTATTCTCCTAGGGCAGTTCTGAAAGACATTTTAACTTTCTGCATTAGATGTACATGTACTGAGGCTACACGGATCAATCGTAGACTGCATTTGTTTTCACAAACCACACACATTTATTGATTAACACGGCCCAATTAACCAATCCCCCGAAATGGCTCGTTCCCTTTTAGTCCCTCTACATGTATGTCCCTCAGCCCCATATGCAATCAGTGAACGGAAAGTCGATTCCAGGCAGACAAAAGAAAAACACTCATTGGGAAACGGGTTCATGCAAAGAGAATAGAGGTGGACCCACAGCTATCATAAATCCAAACACCGAGCCATGATTAATTGCTGCAAAATACAACCTTTGAGCCAGCAGGATTTTGCAATCGGTAACACAACAGCTCGGGAATATTCAGTGGCACCATTTTTTTTCATTTCATAAAATGTCTCTTCAACCTTTCAATGCTCGGTTTTCATAATGGCTAAGAGGAATTGGCCGTACGTAGGGAGATTAGACGAAAGGGGTAAAAAAAGTGTCAATATCGAGAACGGTTGAAAAGCGAGAGAAAACGTGACTGTGGGTTATGCAAGACCATGGATGGGTGGGGTGGGCCTGGTTCTCTACTCGCTCGTGAAATCGGGTCGGCAGGCCCTGCAGTGTGAATTTATGGACGTTTTGAGCAGGCGTCGTGATTCACTCATTCCTCCCTCATAAATTTTCCATTTTGGCAGACATTCTGACCAGGATTTTTCCTTTAAATACTGTATATTGTAATGATTTCACAGAAGTATCTTGGTGAAAAGATTGAATCTAGCTCTTGGAGGAAAATGACTTTGATTCATAATTAAAGATTGTAACAAAATTGATTGCAAAATCAATGAAAAAGAGCAGGTACATTTTACATAATGTGTGCAGTTGAAGTCAGAAGTACAAATACATGTACACCACTACCATCATCACCCAAAATGGTAAACAGGACTACCCAAACCATTACAAGGTGTACTACAAGCTATGTTTTAAGTACTGCAAGCACGTGAGGAATTCCACAAAATCAAGACTTTAGTAAAGACTGTTACAAAAATGGTGTAAGCACAACCAGTTTTAACACTTGGTTGCATACAGTTGCAATTTATACTTCTGACTTCAACTGTACATTGTTTATGAAGTCCAAAAGAAATAAAGAAATATATAAGATTCACACTTTTTCTAAGAGAATTTAGTTTCATTACACACATACACTATGCGGACTTCTTTTTGGCCGAAAATATTTTTTTCCCTCAAAAACAAAACGCAGGAATTCGCCCTAACTTTACAAATCGTTTAAGGGCATCGTTACACACCTTATACTTTTTTTGAACCCCCCTCCCCATCCCCTTATCCTTTTTAAAATGCTGAGACAACTCGTCTGCGGACCCGTGCAAGTCCACACAGTTACGGTGCTACCTGGTTTATGCGGACCTCTATTGTGTGCAGGTTCGTATAGTGTGCTACACGCTCGTACAAGTGTTCCACCTATGATTTCCCATGATGAAACGCTTGTATTTCTATTTTTACTACTTTAAAATCCCATAATCAGATAGTACTAAACTTTTTACCCAGTTGTGCCAAACACCTGGTTTTATCTTTGCCACAGATTTCCTCTGTGTAGGCCTTTTTCTGTATTTTACAGAATTCTGCCGCTAGGCTTGCAGCCTGAGTGAACCTAAGTCCTACAAACCAGAAGGTTTTTGGCAGCCTGTTTTGTGCACGGATTTTCACCCTAAATCTGAATTCTTGAGAGTTCTTTAGTTGCCTCGTAAATCCCATCGGGTGCCTGAGGCTTGGAGAAAAAGAAAGGTATGGTAAGCCTGGCGGTCGAGGATTGGGAACTGAATTAAACATGCCTGGAAATCTGACAAATTGGAAAGACATCTCACATGTACCGCTCAGGAACACAGCATTTCGGTGTTACGTGTGACCTTTCGCAAATTTCAAGCTGGATGTTTTGAGAATTTGGGACAAGGTCGTTAAACTTTGTGATTGCCAGAGTTAACCAGAGACTTTTGCTTGCATTTTAGCATCAATTAGTCCATAGTGAAAGATCACTGTTAAGTAATTAAATTAATTTAAGAATTGCAAAGACTTAAAGATAGACTACATGATTGGTAAATTGTTAAAAATGCCGTTATTTCCACTCGAAATTAAAAGCCTATGTTGATTGTTGAAATGATGTATTATTAGGGCTTTTTAAAAAAATTCATACAGGCTTACATTTTTATGACCTGACATTTCTTTATTTACATCACTGATGAATAGGGCAAACAATGAACAAAGAGGCCTCATTCTCCAACAGTCAATTAATTTGGACGTTGTGAAACGGAACAAAATGTGCATTACAGTGTTTTCCTTCCAAATTTCTGCTTTGGGAACTCAAGTCCATTTGGACCGACCCTCTTAAAGCCTTCTATTTTCCAAGTCTTCAATAATGCTCTTGTCAAAATATTCGTGTTTACTTTTAGGATTGTTAGCTGCTGGGCAGAGAGCCAAACAATGAATGGTAGGGCCTTTAGGGCTCAAGAGAGGGCAAATTTAGGAATAAATTGCCCTACTTTTGGAAAACCTTACATATAGATGTGCAGTCGCAGTAGGCCTACTCATCTGCAATTTTATTTCATATTTGGCATATTGGTTGGACGCAACAACATTAATATTCTTTTTAATTAATTTGATTTTAATTTTTGTTCTTTATAGCTATCATAATTTTAAGTTTAAAAATCCAGGGAAAATATCTTTTAAACTGTTTTGAAATCTTTGACAGTTGATCAATTAAAGAATCTACATAATTTAATTAATTTGACTAAATTTATTTAATAATTCTCGCTGGCCATTTAGAAAGGTAATGTGATTTCAGAAACCATATTTCACTTTGGTCCAAAAAAAAAGACCAACAATTTATGGAAATGGGTTAATCCCAAATCCCACTGTGGAAAGGGATTTTCCTTCAATGGGGTCAAAAATAGGCCAGTCACACTTGACACCTTGTTTATGGGCAGTCCCAAGCCCTAGACCCGAGACTTCCACTTCATTCTGAACAGATCTTGAGGCTGGAACCCTGCCTCAGGTCTGTTAATTTTAATTGGTTGGTACCTGTTACCAGACTGAAAACAAAAGAAATTTCATTGGTTAAAATGATTCCACCTGCACTCATAATCAGCGAGGATAGTTTGTAATGGGGACAGTAGTGTAGTACACCCGATTCTAGTCTGGCTCGGTAGTGATCCCCAGGGTTTTGGGGACCACAAGCCCCTCGGGGGAAATAAGGGGGTGGAGGTGGGATGCCCATTTTAGGCAACCTCCTAGACTTTTTGTGTATTTACCCTTCGGCTTGTAGGTTTCACCTACAATTTTCATTCAAATTTTGCTTCACCCCAAGTGTCCCAAAAAGCCACCCTTTGGCAAGGTATGTTTTGTGTCTGGTGATTTGGTCGAACCAGTGAAGTGAGTGTTAATCCTGATGGACAGTTTTCAGTTCTGGAGAAGCTTAACTAGGAACTATACTGTACTTAGGTGTATATGTAGGTTCATGTATGGTAGAGAAAAAAAGATGGAGACTTTAAAATGAGTCATTCCATTTCAAATGGAATTTTGTATCCTTCAGAATTCAGTTTGTTAGATTGTTTTCACAAAAACATGTTCCTTAGATTCAGATCTTCATTTTATAACAGATTTGAAGTCTGAATTTGTGTTTGTAAGTTGTAAGAGAGTTCAGTGAACTCTAGTGGCATTACATGTATTTATTGAAATGTGGAGTGTCAAAGAGAAAGGTCTTAACAGAACGAGAAGAATGAACAGAGAGGTAATTGGCCCGAAACTGCCAGGGATAATTTGCCTGATGTAAAAAGACTGGCTCCACGCATCATACTTTTACTTGTCTTTCCTCCACCAGCTGTAGGCCTGCTGTGTCAGACACACTTACCTGTGATAAGGTTAACACCCCTCTGTGGCAAACTAGTAACAATTGCGGCCGGCCGTTCGGGCCCTGTCGGGCGGGCGTTGAACACGACATACCAACAAAACCCGTAGGGTTCACCCATCTACTGCGAATGTCAAACGACTCATGTTTCCATCTGTTCCATACCACAGATTTAATTTAACAGTTTTTTGGCTGACCGGGCGCCGAGCGTAGTATTTGTCTAAGTACGAGAAGCAAATAAATTGGAACATTTGATCCTCGGAAAGTGCTTAAATACCTCGTTTGGGCAGCCACAAAAACTATCAGACACGGAAACATGATGATGGAGTTAAATTAACTCGGCTGCCAGCACTGTTTTGGGATATCATCTGTAAGTTTGTACGTCCTTCGGCCTGGGGCACATGTAGAAAAATGCTTGTTTGGCAGGCAGGAATTTCTGAACTTACATTTGTCCTGTCTCAGACTTATACTAAAAGCATTTTTATGATAACTTTTTCTACATCATACTTCACACTTTTAAAGTTTACATGTAGGTTGAAATAGATTAAATGTGCCCAATAATCAGAAACAAGTACTGCTGTATTCTATCCTGTTCATGTTTTAGGCAACTTTAAGATGGACTTTCAGTCTTTCCTTTACTGCCTGATGTACATGTATCATGTAATTTTGTTCAAGTTTGTAAGCCCAGTTTTTAATATAGAAAATCATGTTTTCCTTTTTATTTTTTTTTTAATCAAAAGCAGTTCCATTTTGGTTACTTGGTATTGCCCAAATTATCAGGTGGTGACGGCTGCTGATAATATTCAACGATATGCTTAGAAAAGTCGGATGACTAATTACCTGTAGAAACGGCCAATCGCTTTCTCCGGTTAGCGGATATTAAGAGACATTGATATTGGGCACATGCAAATTTTTCTTCTCCAAATGACTCTTCAATTGTCGGCAAGTCTTGAACACAGATAGGTCTCCCACCCAGATATCCGGCTTGAATTAAAAAATGCCTCGTGGTGAAAGATCGATCTAGACTAAATGAGAAAAACGCTGGCTCTTGTTTAAGTTTGTGAGTGACATGTAAACATCGGACAACGAATGATGATGCGGGGAGGAGGATGTTAGATGAGGATTCTTAAAGATGTCCAGAATCCTTTTTGCCCTTTTGTACTACCCCACTCCCTCCCTCCCCCCGCCCCCCCCCCCAAAACCCCCCCCCCCCCCCCCCCAAAAAAAAAATTACTTTTTTGTGCAGTCTTACTTGGAAGCCTTTTGCAATAAAGCTGTTTTTGAAATATGTAGTGAGCTTCAGGTCCTTTGAGAACATTTACAGAGATTTAGCTCGGCTGGTACAGCATTTGTTTTGTTCAGGTGCATGTGTTGGAGGTCTTGGGTTCGAATCACAGCCTTGGTCGCTGACTGAGTAAATATTCAAACTTTCTCCTCAGATGGGTTTACTGTACATGTACTCTTGGGGTGAAACTTGTTTTGTTCCACATCCATCATACTTCTGGGGGAATAAAGTACGTGTCCCACTCATAATAGCATCAATTTTGTCCCCTGGGACATTCTTACAGTATTCCATAGATCTTACATTTGTCGGGACCTTTATAAGTTTCAATTAATGTTTCCTGTGCTAAAGGGATCCTATCTTCAGTGAACAAAAGGAGCATATTTGAGTGCGTCTATAGACAGAATGAGACAAACAAGTGGAATTCGATTTGGTCAAACCTCGACCATCAAAAGTCTTTGATGTGCTTCCCACAAGACACAGATTTTAGATTTTTGCTTCGCCTCGTGTTGTTTAGCTCAAACGAGTGGCAGCCATATTAGATTATACTCGTCCTGCGCATATTTACATAATTCAGTTACAACGCCTCTGGAGAAGTACGCTGGCTCCTTTTCTGCCCTTTCTTGGTACGGAATTTGCCGAAGCGCATCGGGTCATGAATTGTGACTGACCTAAATCATCTTGCATTTTCCTCTGAGCTATGAGAAAATTTTATTATAATTTTTAAATCAACAAAATGGTATGTACCCGGTACCTTGACAACAGTGCGAAAAAGCATGATTTTTTGGCATTGGAACTGCTGTAGGCATTTTTTTAATGTTCCGCGCAGTTGACGCGCAAGACGCTGATGTGCGCAGAACGGGCTAATTTGGGATTCGTCTCTCCTTCTCTCCTTTATAACCCCCAGTTGCCTTTAGATTTTTGGGCGAACATTCACCAAAAAAAGCCACAAAAATGCAAATTTTCTACAAATTTACCCCTCCAGAGGTTATTAATAGACCCAGTCTGTTTACACGGGAGAATTCCAGGTGGAATAGGCGATTCAGTTTGAATCAATTGTAAAAACATCATTTCCCTCTGTCGATATTTGCCAAGTCTGAACTTGCACACACAAAAATTACTCATAGCGCATACAGTGATGAATTGTACTAACATACCGGTAGTCATTCCAGTGCACGTTGTCAAGACGCAAAAACAACAGTAATTTTTCATCAAAGTAGCGCAATGTTTTTTTAACTTGCATACAATGCATCCATCTCTCTTTGTAATCTTTTTTCTCATTCAGAATTTTTACAATGTCTGCTATTTTTGACTGTTTTCAGAAGAGAATAGTCCCCTTTGTCCTTTTTTGACACTAGCGGAGGAATTTTGATTTACCTAACCCTGGATCGTTTTATGTTGTTTGTCCATTCTACAATTTCCTTGTATGCAGTGAAAACACAGACTGGCAAATTTACAGAACACTAAGTTGAAATCACAGATTTCCATTAACAGCTAGATAAGAAACGACTGTGTTATTGAATGGCACATCACCGTAACCGGTTTCGGGCGGTTTGGAACGCGTGCGCATGTATCGAGTTTTGTGTTCGAACATAACATGCACGATCGTCACAAACATTGAGAAAGTGCGCATTTGGAAGAGTACAATGGGAAAGTGCCCAAAGTTATGCAAATAGTGCCCAGAAATATGCAAATGGCGCCCAAAACTATGCAAATGAAGGTGCACAAAACTATGCTAATGAGAAGGCGCGGTTATGCGCGTCACCGCTCCGTTTCCGTTTTAGTTTTTAATGGAGTTCTGTGGTTGAGATCCTCTTTATTTTTCTCAAGAATTGCTGTACTATTTTTAGATTTCATACAAAGCTTTTCAGAATAAAAGATGTATACACATTTGAAAAAAAAATTCAGATTTGATGTTTCTTTTGAAAGGAAACATATGTGGTTTCCTTTGAAAGGAAACATGTGGCTACTCCGATTTACAGAAGTACAAGAAAGTAAAAATGGGCCAAAGATACACTTTCAGATTAATCAAATGGATAGTTCAGGAAAATATTTTGAACTACCTGTATGAAGGAAGCATTCTTGTACTGTACGTGTCTCTGTGCAGTTGTCTTGGTGAGGTGTGCTTTGGGGCAAATTGAAAGCTCTCTCTTTATAGAAACGAGGTACATGTAACATCTATTGCAGTCCCTGGTGCATCCACACTTGAATGTGCTGTTAAATGTCCCAAGAGATTTGTATATTCCTGGGCAGTTTCCTGCTCTAACAGTCTAAAGGGCTTTGATTAATACGCTAAGCTCTTTGAGTATGGCAGACGTAAGCTGCTGGGACATGTCTAAATGGAAATTTAGCCATGTTTTCAAGAAATCTAGCCATGTTTTGAAGAAATCTGCAAAGAGTATAGAGAATAAACCTTTAAAGTGCAGGGCACATGTAACTTTGTCTGTTGTTGATGTCTGTATAGAAGAATGAAAATGACAAAAGGTTTTGTGTTACAGTGGAACCATGTTATACAAGCGAGTATTCTTAAAGAAAAGATGTCTGTGTCATAGTATTATACCCCACCAGCATTGAGTGTACTTTTTCCACTGTGTGCATGGCCGTGCAGCATGATTGATTACAGGGCCAATAGGGCCTTTGCACGGTGGCCATCTTAGGGACCAATCATGCAGGAGTAAGTTCTTTGTTGATCTATTGTCACACCATTTAAACAATAAAACCTGTCCCCCAACATGGCTGCCGGTGCAAATGGTCTATAAATATCATAAATATCCACATCAATCAACATTAATGTAGTCCTATGGACCTAATGACTACAGTTCGTCGCTGACACCACAAAGGAACGCCCAAGTGCACTTCTACAGTTCGTGAAAACCGCACAGTGGGGGACACAAGTTTTCACACACTGACATCCGAGTGTGCGCATGCACTCCGTACACTGGACTCAAAATGCCTAAATTTAAATTTCCACGAACTGACACCCAAGAAAACGTTGAATTTATTCCGAAAACAACTTTGAAAATGCTTGACTCGAAAAGTATACATGTATCATCCAAGAATATAGTAAAAATATGTCTGAAACACTCTAATTTGTTTCACTTCATAAAAACAAAAATGGTGCATGTCACTTCGTGAAAACACAATTTACGTGCTGATGTCATTTTGTTCCTTAGACAAGCACTAAAGTGCCACTGCGTGTCAGTTCATGGTACATGTAACACCGACGAATCGCATGTGAACTGCTTTATTTCGGAAATACTTTAAGAAAAAGTACAATGCTGCAGCTTTTACAATAATAACAATTAAATTTCTATAAAATTATTTAGAAATTACAAACCAGTCACTCACTCTGTCAGGACATGTATTGGTTTAACCTGCTAAACTGAAGGTGGTGCGGGCTGTTTATTGCCAGATTGGAAAAACACCTGATAGCCTGATACCCTTTAGACCTTATATTCTGTCTTGAAAACAGCTCTGCCTCTCAAGAACCTGAGATTTCTGGGTCATAGCGGCAAATAATTTTTGGGAATTCAGACTTGTACACTGATTGAAATCGAGATTGGAGGGTGGTGGTCGGCACCATCAAAGCTTTGGCCCATTCAGTGATGACTTTGTCTCCGGCCGGTCATGAATTCTGCAGAAAACAGCCCATGCCGCTATTCGGCCCAGTAGTTTGAGCTATTTTGGTTCTACAACCTTTTGCCTGCAGGAATGAAATAAATTATGGCCTGCCTTTGACGGAACCTGTGCTCTAGCAATCTTTGGACCTAGATGTATGCAATTTCATAAAAATATTTTGTCATACAATTTAGTATAGCTTGGTTCCCATGTCACACAGAGTTTGTGTCTACTTATTCTTCTGTACAATTTTACTAAGCTACATACATGTAGCAGGGGCGGATCCAGGATTTTGAAAAGGGGGTGGCATGAAATTTTTAAGCATGAAATGCTGATGACAATGAAATAGCAAGCGCGTAGCGCGAAGCCCTAACGGCTTCTAGATGGATTCTAGATGCTCTGTGGTGCGATCTGGGGAAATATTTAACCACTTTAATTTTTATTTTTTTTTAATGAAAAGGGGGTGTGTTCCCCCAACCCCCTCCCCCCCCCCCCCCCCTCCCCCCTGTGTAGGTAAACAATTTTCCAAAGTTAGACCCAAGCATCATGTGGTACTTGACAAGAAAGTGAGCTGGATCCAGTTTAATTGTTTGGGAAATTAAGTCTTTGGGAATGGATTTAGCTGGCTTTCATTGACCTGTGTATGAATTCCAAACCATAGCCAAGGAATTTTGTTGCAGACTAGTTTAAATTTGTTACATGCTGCATGTCAGGGGTTAATTCCAGTATATTATAATAATAATAGCAGGTTTTTATATAGCGCCATTCCATTTAGATCATGGCGCTGTTGCCATTATTACCGCTGCCGTCAGCAAATCACCAGAATCATTTCACTTCAACTAGGCCGGCAGCCTGGCCAAGGCGCACAACTCTTTCAGCAGTTGTGGCAATCTCCAAAACAGCTCCCCAGATGTCGCTTGGGTTGACGAGGCAATTGAGACTAAGTGTCTTGCCCACAGACACAGACACGTTGGCACAAGTGGGGCTCGAACCCATAACCCTCGGATTATGAGCACGGCTGTGTACCCACTAGACCACACGTGCTCCCCATTCCAAGACTTCTCTGCACTACAGCTTACTTGTAAACTGACCAGATCAACCAATCGAGTCTGATATTAACCAGGTAATATGGCCAGAAAGCTTTTAAAGAGCATATAAACTGGCATAACATCAAAGGGGCCAGCTGTGTTGAAAATCTGATCTTCTGCTTGAATTACTAAACCATAAAAACACTCCAGACTAAAAATTATTTGCATTTTTAGGTACTACCCAAAAGCCATCCACCGTTGACTGTCTCTCTGTTTTTACATGTACCTCCCATCTGTGTAACATTTTACTGCTACTGTTTGTACAGTGCTGTTTTTAACAGTTAACAGCGAACAGTCACTTGACTGCAGTTCTTGAACTTCTTGACCTGGCCTACAAATGTACATGGGTCTTGACCTGGTGTTATGGTTTTTCTTTAGTCTCAGCAGTTGAACTTTGGTGAAGAAGGTGAACAAAATTCCAGAACCCAACTCCAAGTTTCCTGAAGGGCGCTAACACCTGATACCAATGCCTTTGATCGATTTCCCCAAGGGATAGACTCTGCTGAAACCGGTGGTTTTTAAGCCTTTTTTGGCTGAAATTCAGACCAAACCACATTCTCTGTGATGAAATCTTCTTACAAACTGTTCTCTGCAAATAAAGGGGATTAGATATTTGGAGCAGAACGGGGTTAAAAATTCAGAGCAGAGGAAAGCCGTTGGGTGTTAGGTTTCGGAAGTCTTTCAGACTGAGCATGTCCAAAACAACTTGAAGCAATTGACTCTCAAATTATGAATTTATGAAATGTACCTTAGTTACTAAGTGAGAGATTCTTAACAGCAGACTTGTGATTTTGATTTAAATTTTTAATGTAAATTATTTTAATGTGAGTCTTTGAGAACATGTACCAGGTACCGGTAATAATATTTCAACACGTTGGACCATCGCCATACAATCAAATGAAGTCAATCTACTAATGGTGTCAGTCAGGTGGTGAAAACATCTGTTGTTTTCCACCTGGTAACATAGCAACCAATAAAAAACAAATGGAACAGGAGTCTGTGCTCTTGGCCTGTGACCTATTCACTTTTAAGTGGATGAAGCTGGGAACAAGACTAAAGCAACATTGAGAGTTCCCGGATGTCCGTGCCCGTTAATTTAAAAATCTTATTACCGGTAGCTTATTGCAAGAATACAATCCAGTGAAAAGTACTATAGCTTACAATGTACATGTACATGTACGTACAATGTGCAGTTGAGCTTTAACTCAAATCTGTTTAATTGTGAATTTGAGCCTGAGTTTTGACAAGTTTGTACCTAAGCAAGATGTTACCATCTTTCAAAGCATCCACTGCCAGTGCATGGTTTATCACTACCTCGGTTCAGTGCACAAATTTCCCTGTAATTACATTCGTCTAACGCCCTTTTCCTGGCGTAATAACAAGCGCCGATTACTTGCCCAACCATCCAAGTTGAAGAAATTGTATCCTAGCGACAAGATCTCACATTTGACCGAGTTTGAAAATCGCCTTTCCATATGTTTGCCCACTTGTCTCGGGAATTAGTCTCGGTTTCTCCCCCGTCATCCGAAATTTCCGGTTTCTTGAGTGACAGTTTTGCTATAGTCCGATGTGTGGTTACTAAGGATAACCTCATAAATTGTTCAATATTCGAGCTAAAGCTGCATGTTGATATTGCAGTGAGCCTCCATGAGATGCCCACATTAATTTGGTTTCAAAAGCAGAAAACATACCAAAATGAAATGAGAAATTGATTAGCTAAAAATTTCACATTTCAGCACGTAAAATCTGACTGAAAATTGCTGCTATATTTGGAATATCAAGTGTCGAAACACTGAGCAGTTTTGTAGTTAAGTCCATTGTGTGTTACGTGTCTGTGTGTCTTAATTCAAGGTACAGACGTGTACATGGCTTTTAATTTAATTTACAGTGCATTGTATGTTGTTTGCGCATATTCATCCTTTGTTACATGTTTGTGTCAATGAACTTGAGATCGACTAATAAAATTTGTCGTCAGATTCATGATGCAATTGTGATGAGCTCGACTACAACGCGCATAAAATTATATTCCTCATTCATGTATTTGCGTGTTTGTTCATGACCCTATCTTCATGTCTGTGAAATATATTGTCTTTCTTTTTTGCTTCGAGACATTTCTCTTTGTAATGAGTAGTGATACTTTGGCATCATTGTCAGTTTCATGTTTCATCGTGCTGGCTTAAGCATTTTACCCAAATATTTTCTGATCCGCATTTTCATCTACATGCAAATTTGTTTCCCCCTAAAAGAGAAATCCGACACCGACCAGACAATTCTAAGTCCTTCAGTTTGTGAATTTTCATATCACCGACGATATCGCAATTGAACAGTACATGTATGTTGACAAAGCGAACGGGCATACATCATAAATGCATTCCATTCCTTTTTTTTTTTTTCTACGCGAATTCAACAATCTTGCATTCAGTTGGTCCAGCAAGTGGTACTCACAGTAAGATTGCTGAAATCTGAAACCGGTGTACTTTTGCCCGGTACCCTGCAGCTTTAGCCACACACTGTTCACAGGGACTCAGCTTTTCTTATCAAGACCAATTTATTTTCAAGGATAATGTTTCCAATGGAAGGTGAAAAATTCCAAAAATTGCAACGTGGATAGCGCCTTATCCTGTACATACATGTATGTATTTTGGCTGTGCATGTGCACATTACTGTCTGCTGCAATTCTTAATTTTATTTTCTTAACCGATTGACACCGGAGGTCGTGTAAACACGCCAAGATTTCTACATTGGTGTAGCGGAGGACTAGTAATCATATTTAGGAGAAACTCATTTGTTATTGCGTTTGACGTTTAAACTCGCGGTACTTTCCGAGAGAAATGGCCAAACAAGTTTATAACGAAGTTACATCAAGGTGTACAATGACAGTGCAACAATACTTCACTGCGCATGTTTTCCTTTCTCCATGCTTCAACTACATGTAAAAATAAACCTGCGCCTACTGTACGTACAACAATGTGTGAAATATTCCCGGCGTTACTGGTTAATATACTTCTCTTTTTTCTCACATTCCTGTAGTTAGAGGCAGAGACTCATCAGCAATGCGCACGCGCCAAATTCGTGCCACGAAATACGCAGCTCCGTGCCTTTGCTATGGAGCTGCGTATTTCGTGGCACGAATTTGGCGCGCGCATTGCTGACGAGCTTGTGCCTTTATAAAATAAAGAACTTCTTATAAAATAAGAACGAGCACCTTCACCTTTGCAAAGCTTTATCTTCCATTTTGTGGCCTACCAAACATGGGATGAGAAAAAAATAATATGGGTCTCTTTGGGATTCGAACCCAAGACCCCTGACTTTCCGGGCAGATGCTCTACCAGCTGAGGTATGAGGCTTAGTGGTATATGCTCTCTCAGGTTTACCCCCAAGACCTCTGACACACCGGGCAGATGCTTTTACCAGCTGAGCTATGAGGCTCAGTGATATTCTTTCTCAGGTTTTCTTTGTGAACTCAATTTGTTTAGAGCAAATTTGTATTAAAGTGGTTTTCAGGAGAAGAGCTTTGGATTAGAGCAAAACTCATCAACACAATACATGTACATGTACAGTGGAACTTGTCTATAGTGGCCACCCTCGGGACCGTAAAAAAATGGCCTCTATAAACAGGTGGCCTCTTTATAAAGGTTTCTTAAGCATTATACAAATGGCAGTTGGGACCAAAGAAAGGTGGCCAGTATAAGCAGGTGGCCTGTTTATCAAGGTGGCCTTAATAGCAGGTTTCACTGTACCAGTATGGACAGTCCATTTTGAACGAACATTCACAGATGAATGGAAGAAAAAATAGAAAATGCATGCATTCGTGCCCATGACCCAAATGGATCCATTATAATATTACTGCCACATCAGGGGGAAAAAGGTAACCTTGAGCTTCTTTCAATTGAAAGCCAGTTTTATGTAAATAGGTCCATCAGAACCTCCAGTTGTAAGTGGAATGTGGAACGTATTGTGAGGTTATGGAGACAATTAAAGCATCTTCAAGGCCAACAAACAGAAATGTGGGCCAGTAAAGCAAGAGAAGTATGAATTTTATTGAAGTCGTTCTATTTTATGCCTTGTTTGTGGCAGCCGTGTATGGTTGAATGCTGAATGCACACGGTATGGCAACTCCATTGAATGGTCGGAACCTTGGGTTAGATGGAACTAATTGGACCTTGATGCAGTTTTGTAGGATCAGGCATTTGAACTGAAAACAAACAGCTGCAGTTGTTAAATTTTTAGGAGTTAAAATTTTGGGAAATGAGATAGCTGTTAAAACACATGTTATCCTATTTTTATGATTTTAATTTGTTTAAATGCAATCCTTGTTCATGTTTTCACCATTGTTTTGTCTGGAATGTTCCTGTTCTACATTCCAACATTCTTCTAATGTCCTATATTCTTCTAGCATAATTCCTTTCAATTTTAAATTTTGATGAATTTTTAATTAAATTATTTTTTGTAAATTTTTTTACACCTTCCTTGATCATATTTCTTTTATGCGTATCAAGCAGCAGATGGGTATGCTTCAAAATTTATCGAGCTAAGCAAATAATTCCTGTATCTACATGTACATGTACCTCTGAATAAATACCACATCAATAAGGCATGTCTATCTGCTCCTGAATTGCCGGAAATTAGAAAATGGCTTCAGATTTATCAGAGCAGGGTAGCTAGAGTAATTGATAAATGACCCATGCTTACTATGGTGGACAGGGAAACTAATGAATATGGTTGTCTCCATGTTGGCCCGTAATTTGATCACTCCCTGGTTTTGTATGGAATAAGGGCATTTGACCTCATCATGGCTTCAGGGTCTTGGTGCTAATTCAATTTTTATCCCTGGTGGATTGAAAAGATTACAGAAGGAGATAATGAGAGGCAAAACTGTTGCCAGCATTGCTGAGGGTAAAGACACCTCAGTGTAATCATGGAGCTATAAAATGGTGTAATCATGGTGTAATCTTGAACCATGTTTGTTGACAAGTGTACAAGTGCACATAAATTAACCCTCTTTGAGATTTATGTTTATTAAATATTGAAGGTACATGGATTGACAATTGGAGATGAATTTAGAAAAACGAGAAAATTGCAGTGCCCCGACTGGGATTCGAACCTAGGTCCTTGGCATACATGGCCAACTGCTCGGCCAACTGCTCTACCAACTGAGCTATCTGGGCATCCCACCGGAGCATCACAACAATGCAGTTGGGCAAATCCATGCCAACCAATTTCGCTAAATGTAAGATAATTATGCACCACCCAAGGAGTCTTGTTTCAATTATCAATACTGCAATTTAAAATGAGGTATTCGTTCTGATCCAAGTTCTGTCAAATTAGTTTGAATTTATTCAAACCTTAATATAAACAAATTAATTCAATTTCCCAATTTAATTTATGTGTTTATAGGTTGATTTTCATTTAATTTTTCAAATGAAATAAAAGGTATGCAAATCAGTCACTTGGAACACTGAGTATTTTGACATGCCAATTAAGAGTCATAATCATTTTAAATTGAAATTATTTACATCTTAATATCTATTACATGTTTTTGCTTCAAAAAGACTATGTAAACAGAATTTCAGATGAATCAAGAATGTGAACCGTTGTTTATTTTGGGAAATATAAAATATTTCTCTATAGTGTGTATTAGTCATTTCTAGAACTCCCTGCAGATCCAATTTCTTCAGTCCTGTGTATCCTTTCAAATCCACATTCTCACTTATCGTTCTCTCCCACAATCTATTTCATCTCGTTCGGTTACGGCTCAATTTCATCATGAACGTGTCGCCACTCCGCGTTCCCCTCTTGCCACCAATGTTGCTTCCATCTCGTCCATCTATTATTCCCATTCAGAGCAGGTGGTTTTGCCACGGGCGGCGTTAACAAGCCTTTAAAAAAATAGGGAAAATGCGTAATTTGCGCCACCCTTATCGCCTTGGTCAGTAGAGTTCCCTAACCCCAACATGCGGTAGAGTCCTGTAATTCCATCTGCGATGCTGCCAAATAATGAGCGTATTGAGGGATATAAGATTGATGGCCAAACGTTGTTGACACAGACAGTTTGATCCAGATTACGTATCCAACCCTTCGATATTAAACAATAGTAACGGATCGCCCGAAGCATGAAGGCAGATCGTGTGCTCCATTAGATCCAGCCTTCGCCATTCTCTTCACTGGTTTTTCCCTTCCATCTTTAGGATGCAGAATTTATCACCGTGTTTTGATCAGCGAGATTATATTACATCATTTACAATTCAAAATTTCTCCGATGTCTTAAGATTGATATTTTGATAGATACAGCTGGATTATGTTGACAAATGGTTTTCCCTCCTTTGGCGTACATTTTTATTTGTGCATAATTTTGGTTTAATGTGCGTAGCACATTATTTTCTGTCATGAATACAAAAAATTTATTTTCCTCTTTTTGCAAAAGTAGAAACAAAAATGGCACAAATTACTGAAGTGCTACACATACAAATATAGCGTTGCAAAGAAAAACATGGGAGAAATACTTTTCTACATTTTTATTTGTGGAAAATTTTGGTTTAATGTGTGTAGCACATTATATTCTGTCATGAATACAAAAAATGAATTTTCCTCTTTTTGCAAAAATAGAAACAAAAATGGCACAAATTACTGAAGTGCTACACATGTACAAATATAGCGTTGCAAAGAAAAACATGGGAGAAATACTTTTCTAAATCCTAAAAACACAGAAATAGCCTTCATGTATTTTTATTTAAAAACGGCCATTAGTATTTTGTAAATGTTTAAAAGAAATTTAGATTTTTGTTTGCATCTAATAAAAATTCTGCCGTGACTCACTATTCTCTGGTAAAGATTAACTTTAGAAAAATCTACATTTGCTCAGAACATTCACTGATGCAGTGCTTTGTTGACCTTTCAGATTCTGCCTCCAGTAGGAATCAGTTTATCACCCGTCTCAAAAAGATCTATGAAGCATCATAAAATGCATCCATTTCCTATAGCCAATCTTGTGAAAACAATGATTGTTTTGGAGTAAATGTGCTCCATAAATTAAGAGATCGGGTACAATTCAAATAATGCTGTGGACCAGTCAAATTACATGTACATATACTCAGGATTTAATTTTGAAAAAAGTGCAATCACAAATCAAGATTCTTCAGTCGGCTTGAAATTGCTCACTTCCACGTAAAACACAGTGTTGGACTTCTTTGAGGTCGTATGAAATGCTCCAGATGCTTGATTCGCTCAATTCCGAAGCCCCGAAATACATGCACACTTGAAGCGCTTGTGTGTCATCTAATCTAAGTGCATGAATCATTTTCAGGACCCCTTCTCAGATAACTCGAGGTTTACCCAAGACTGACAGGGAGAGGTAACTGAGTGCACGCATCAGTAGCAGCCAGTCCATCCCATGTGGCTAAAAGTCTCCTCCAAGAAGCCGGCGATCTCAGCCTGCCAGTCTCCCCCCTCTCCTTGTACATGTATGAGTAACACAATAGCCTCCACCAGTCTAAACCCCTGCAAATGATCCCCATGCCGGCCTGAAACATGCCTCCTTTTTTGGGTTGAGAAATTACAAATTCAGTAGTGGAACCAATTTGGGGCTATCTTTTGGGACGGCCATCCCGAGGGCACTCTGACTCATGTCTCAGACTGTTGTTTTAAAATCTTAAGAGTTCTAGTTCCCGCGTATTCACCAGAGACTGCCGCCCGGGTGATTATGAAATTTTTTTGTCCTAGATTTTGATGAGGTTGGGCAGTGCATGTTTCATATTGAACACATTTTGCTGGAAGCTACATTTATGTGACAGTCACCCACGATACGACTTAAATGTATTTCAAGTTTCCTTGAGGCTACGAAAGGGAAGACAAAGGAGGCAGCACTGTCGATTCACAAAATATCAAATGTACAATGTACCAGTACATTACCAGCTATTCCCACACTTTCTAATGAGAATTGGCGAGGTGATTATACCAGTATTGTAAACAAAAATGAGAGGGAGGGTGAAAAGGGTTTTAAATGTGCCATTTTTCATTGCTGATTTCTTACACCTGCAACACCCTGTTATTTTTTAACTGTTTGTGTTTTTTTTATTCTTTAGCCTATATTTTGTGGAAAGTAGCCTACAAGTAAGCCATTGTCTTAAGATGTCTGGGAGCCTGTTATTTTGTGACGTGCTATGGAGTGGAGGTTTGATCCCTGTGCCAAGTAGCTGGGTTTAATTCCTGCCGAGGATGGGTTTTCAACCGACACTTGTGTCCATGAGCAATGTACTTTACCACAGATTATTGTGCGCGTAAAAAACTGTGGATTTACAAATTTTGTCAAACACTGACAAACAATGAAAACTTCAAAACCTGAGGAAGAGAGTGAAATGATAAATTGCACCCAAGCTGTTTGATTGATTGCTAAAAGTTGAAGAAAGTCAAAGAGAGACATTGTGGTCAGCATTTATCTCGAAACGTTGACCGTAGTAGACAGGAAGGCGGATACAGGGTACGTCTAAACATGTGTGAAAATCTTCTCAAGACATGAACAGAATAAAAGAAGATTCAAACCGTAGGGAGGCATCATTAGGGCATCATCATCATTAGTAAGAGATCGGCCAGGCACGGCCGATTCCCAATTGGGTATTCTCATCTGGGGCATTTTGCAGCTTGCTGGCGGGGCGTGACGGATGAGGTATTTCACCTACAGACATGCTTCAGGGTGAGAGAATCATCCACTCTCGAAGTCTTTGGGGACCATTTTAAATTTCCTTTTAGTTTGAGTCTGTTTTGCTCAATACGCTCAAAATGGTACACAACTGTAAATATTTCATTAAAATCAAGATATTCCAATTTTTTCAACAGTGAAGATAATTTTTGTATATTCAAGGACTGAGACAATCATTCAGTGCATTGTATGTCCTCCCCTGCCCATTGTCTTAATTGTGCCTGAAACATCCAAGGAATTTTAAAGAAATTCGTTTTATGTTTGTGGGGGCACCATTAATAAAAGGCAAGAGTGGGTTTAGGTACCATATATGGGCAGTAGGGGAAGTCCCTCTGCTGCAAATTGTGATGGGTATAGCGAAAGGTTCCCAAATGTTCTTGCCATGCCTGTAGTAGAAATCCATGTGTGCGGTACATTTAGCTAAAGCACTGCAAAAACAAACTGGGAGGGAAATGTCACATGTCTTGGAGGCTTGATAAGCACAGAGTGATGATCTATCGGGAGAAATCTTGGGTCAATTTAATAAACCACAAAAAGTCCAACCAAGGAAGAATTTTAACTCAAACTAACCATGGCTATTCCCTTGTGAGTTGAAGTGGAAACGTGCCATATGGATAACCCATCACATGCAGTAAACTGGATAGTCTGAGATGGCATTTGCAGACAGTTCACAGTGGGGAAATATTTAGATTGTGAGCTCTTGAAGATAAATCCACATTTTACTGCAGCATTTATTGGTGACATATGAGATGAGATCACTAGCTTATCCCAAAAGACTTGTTATAAAGTGGTCATTAAAGATTAACTTTCTTATTGGAGTGCTTTCGATAAAGTTGGTTATAAGAACAAAGACTCTTAAAGCCTGTTTACACTCAATTCGCCTTTGTCGAATCGAATTCCGCAATTTATAAATAGGGGAGTTGAAGCCGGGTAGGCACTAAGTGTAAACTCAAAAGGTGAATTGAAAAAGGCGGATCAGACCCGGGTCTGATGCATCTTTTTCAAGTCACCTTTGGGGTAGGGTTGAACCCCGCAATTGCGGGGTTGAACCCTGCAATTGTCAAGGTCCTTGTACTATTTGTAGTGTAAACGCTACTCGAATACAGATTCGGCAATCTGAGTGTCCTTGGGGCGGTGGCCGCCGTGTAGTACATTTATTGACCAATCTGGCACTAGTGCAGCAACACCTAACAGTAACAGCTCACGCATGCGCTGCAGTTACAATTAGTGGTGACTTTTGCGGTTTATGAAAGCGAGTGTGAAGCCGAATCGAGGTAGTGTAAACGCGGAAAATGTTCAGTTTTGCGGTCGCAATAAAAATGCTGGGTCTGTATCCACCTTTGCCGGTTCGAGTGTCAACATGGTGTTACATTGTGTAAAGAAGGAAATTTTGATGGTCCAGTGAGATTTTTTATATACTTACAGCTGACTGATCTTATTTGAGCATGACGACAAGCTGTTTAAAGGGCCTGTGACATCCTAAACAACTTGTTGCCTAATCTTTGCTTTATATGATGGATTACTTGTTCAGCAAGACATACTATTGTTCGTTTGGATGTAAAATCAATAAAAGGTGGCATTTTTCAACTTTGAAGATTTCATTGCAATAAATCACAGACAGAGGGCGCTGTTTTGAGTGCATCACATAAGGAAGACAGAAGGGAAAAGTTAAGAAAAAACATAAGACTTCAAGTTGGACTTGTGGCAAATTGCTGCAGTTTCTACCCCCAGTTTTGTCATGGCTTACAGCAGGCAACATGTAAAACAAACTCAAACAGCCATGGATTACAAAAGTTTCAGGAAAATTGAAAAAAAAGTGGAATCTTTTGTGCACAGTTGAATGACCTTGGTCATGAATATGCATATTTGCATTAGCATAACAACTAAAAACCTTTGTTTTAACCCCCAAAGCAAGCTCCAAATAGGATTTTTATGACTTTAACTGAGTAAAGTGGTTTTAAAGCATAGATTTCATTGATAAAAATCCTAAATAAGGGGCCCTTTAAGGCAAATTGTCCTGCCCGATATTGACGTGAAGATATTCCAATCTGATGAGCTCGTTGACATAAATTTTAATAAAACAAAAACGGCCAGAATTTGACATAATCTGGAAGTACCAATACACGTGGAATTTGGGCTCTTGGTCCTGTAATGAGTATAGTGAAGTTTGTGTCATGTGGGCGGAGACTGAATGTTTTTCCTCAGTGCTTTCATCATCTGTCATGAGCTCCGCAGACCAACATGGAGAACTAGTCCAGAGTTCATTCCTAACATGCAGGAATTCGGACTCAAGATATACCAGATGTGTTTTTCAGATGTGATTGTTAACAGCCAAAACCCCCCAGAACTGTACTTTACAAGGGTATTAAGTGTCTCCAATTTAAGACTAGGTCAAAGGTTAAATCTGGCGTTGATGATGACGGGGAGGCGGGATGGAATCCTTGCACCATCTGTCTTGCAGAAGGTCACATGGGAGACAAGATGAAGGGGATGTGTAACAGCAATTTGTTTGAAAATGAGAAATAAATAGCCTCTCTGGTTAGATTCTACCACCAGTCTCCCTCCTTAAGACAGGAGGAGGGTTCTAAGTAGTGTTGTCGATCCATAACTTTGGATCTCTGTGATGGTAACAAGATGGTATGTGAGCCTTTTTAAAACATAAGCCAGGCCTGTCCACATTGGACTTTTTTTGGTTAAAGGCACAGGCTCGTCAGCAATGCATGCGCGTGGCATGAATTTGGCGCACGCATTGCCGACAAGCCTGTGCCTTTAAGTAAACATACTAAGATGATGGGTATTTTTCCTATTTTTAATCCAGTGCGGACAGCATACATGTAGGACGTTTTCCTCTCAGTAACTTTTCCCGAGTCCAGCGGTTACTTTTCCTGGCCAACTGCTGCCCAGGAAAATTTACCAGGGAACTTTTTCCGTGAGTCCAATGCGGACACATTGAGTCAGTAAAAGTGCTCTGGAAGTGTACATCCAGGCCGTGAAGGTCATGATACGATGCACCTTTAAATACTTTTTTCAAATTTGTCCCTATATTTGGCTAAATGATTGAAGTTGTCAGTTCATCAGGTCTTGGTGAGTTGCTACATTGTTTGTTTCCCCTGTGGTCAAGGTGTAATATAAGAACCAGCTGGTACCCATCTGTGGCCTGGTGCCCATCTGTGGCCGTCATATTCTTGGTATTTATATAGTTATTTATTCATCTGCTCCACTTTGGCTGTTGGTGAAGAAAGTGCGATTGGTGATTGACGGTCTGTTCCTGCAGTTTTATGATATTTAGGGAAAAATGGTTTATATAGTGTAACTTGGATCAGTACTTTTGGTACAAGTTTAAATAACGCACAGTTTAAGGTACAATATATAAGGTATTTATATATATATACCGGTAGTTTAGTGTTGCTCCTTTACAAAGCAAGTGTCATTCTTCCTTTCTGCATACAGCAGTTTGTTTTTCAAACCAGACGTTCTTCCTTGAAAGGTTTTAATATTTTTTATTTTTTATTTAATTTAACCCTTTCACTCATTAACCTTAACTCCAGAAAGTTTGACAATTTATGACCGACTTGGTTAAATCCAGGAATTACATATTGACAAAAAAAGTTTATTAAATAGGCCGTATCGAATAGCCGCCATCTTGTGGGGCAGTTTCTTTGTTATTTGAGGACATGCATGGTTGCACATATTGTCCTTGCATTGTTGAACAGTTTAAGTAACAAAAGGTGACCCACAAGATGGCAGCTATTCAATACGGTCTATATACTAGTGACTAAACTGTGCGGTTGACCCATTCTCTGCCCATAAAGTTAACATACATTTGTCATCGCTGTTGCCAATGTGGATTTTTAATATCCTCACACCAATCCCAAACTTCCAACAGCCCCCCATTTGGTGAGACTCCATTTTTCTGGGTCAACACCCCGATTTAAAGATTTGTTGATGTCGAACCTCGGGCAGCTGACATTCCGCTAATAGATGCAAAAATGAAAAATGACGACATGCTCGGTTTCCCAACAAGTACACAAAGGCAATCGGCTCTCAGCTGTCTCTCCGGCTTCAGAAAATGCCGAGGTTTAAAGGGACTTTCATCTGAATGTGGTTGACGAAATGACAAGGCAGCCCTCGCATACAAGTGAGATTGTGAAATTAATCGGACTGTAATTTTCACTTTGATTAGAAATGCAAAATTTAGTATGGTACATGTACCTAATCACCATAGAAATGAAACAAGTAGAACCTGAGGGACTATACCACTGTGCCTTATAGCTCACCTGGTAGAGCATCTGCCTGGTGTGTTGGACGTCTTAGGGGGAAACCTGAGGGAGAATACCACTGTGCCTTATAGCTCACCTGGTAGAGTATCTGCCCGGTGAGTAAGAGGTCTCGGGTTCGAATCCCGATAAGGCTTTCTCTCATCCCAAGTTTGCTTCCCACTTTGATTAGGAAATTGGGGAAACCTTGTCAGAACTTATTGGCAATATTGATCATTTCCAATGGAACTATGGATTTAAATCCTGTGTGAAAACTGAAACAGATGTTACGATACGTTTATGTGGAAACTCCTGAAATGAAAACACTGATAATGTTGAGGCTGCTTTAGATGCAAAAATTAAAATTTGCACATTTTCCAAAAGATTTCAGGTCATTACCATCCAGGTCTTTCACGATATATTTAACTAGTCATCGGAGTCCTGAATGCACACCGGACCCATGGGCCATGTCCAGCTGTATAGCTCGGGCTGTCACATCACATTCTTAGACCATAAATCTTCACGCTATAATTTTGCGTTGTTTAAAATTTCTCTGTAAATATTTCCAAACAGATCAAGTTTTTACAGAAACACTAGAGATCAACCTACATGTACTTGCATATTTTTATCAGCAACATCTGGCAGGATATGCTTTGCTTATTCGTAAAATGTGAATAATTAACAAGCATGCTGCAGATGAAATTTGGGTGTTTTTGTGCATCAATGTATGTTTTTTGCCATCGTTAATATCTTACCTTATTTTACGAGAGTTTAGTCGAGATTTACATACCACATGCACAGTGTATTAATTGAAAATGTTAATTAAAAACTGGCATGATTTTGCTTGTACCACAGTGGAGAGTTGGACGCTATCTCTGTTCAGATTCTGTTTTGTTTTTTGTTCTGTATAATGAATGGATCTTATGGATTTGTTAGAGAAAGGGGAAAAGGGGAAGGGGCATACGCGGTATCCGCGCTTTGCTGCGGGCGCTTAACTCACGACTCTTTGGCTTTTGAGCCTGCATTTAACCCGGCAATTAACTGCTCGGGTCTGCAGTTTCTTTCCCCAGTGCAAGCACCAGGTACCCATTAACGACTGGGTGGCCGGGGCCCGCTACACCAGCTGACGCTGGTGGCGAAGTTTTCCGGACCAATGGAAAAACCTGCGACCGCATCGAGGTTCGAACCTACGACAAAAGCTGTACATGCAAATTGCACTTTGTAGATCATTAAAAGCACAATTTCCTGCTTGAGTAATCTCTGTTTTAAGAATATTAACTGAATAAGTTAACCATTTTGGCAAAAATTATGATTATTTATGCTAACTGTCTGCTAAACTAAAACAAAATGGCGGTTATTCCTCTTTGGTAAATGAACTGTAAAAATCATTTTTTGCATCTGACAAAATCTGTCTACCAGTTTTATCTTTGTTATCCTCTGGTACTTGTGTTTGATTGCAGAAAGACTCACGTTATCGTTTTTACAATCGGCTATAAATTTAATCCGTCCAAGCGTAATGACAGTTGCCAGCACTAAGTAGTCGGTGCTTGGTTTTACTACCCTACAACATGTGCAGTTGTACTTTGCTATTTGCCAAAGGGGTATGGGGGAGGTAAAATATTTGTGAGATTGTTTGACCTCAAATGACCTCCTTTATGGACACTGAACTGCAGCCAAATATGCTATTTGTGGTTGACAACTATTTGGTATCTTTTTCAGAATATAGAATTTCTTCTTGGAATTAAGAAGTAGTTTCTCGAGGATGACATTAATGGAATTTATCGTAATCCATTTCTCTTTTGTTAAATAACTATTTTTCCCGTATTAGGACGACCGTTTTGGGTAGAGTGCTTACAGAGACCACTAAAACCACAAAATTGTCGGAAAGAAACTCATGAATTGACACCCATTTTCTCGACCTAATTCTCTGAAAAAAATGTTTTGCGACCTAGACGAAAATGGTTTGTGACCTAATAAAAATGGTTAAGAACCTAATAAAAATGGTTTTTGAAGCACTTGGCGTTAGGACGACCTGCTATCGGTCGCCCTAATGCGGTCGGTCGTCCTAATACGCCGTTTTTACCCATAACCGGTCGACCTAAACGCGAAAGAGTAAGTTGTTCACATCTTATACCAGTGCATCTGGCGTTCTTCCGTAAACATATATTTCTTTCCTGCGCCGCCGAGTCGGTCTAAAATCAAGAAAAATTACACTGCGTTCATAATTTGTTCTGGGTTCATAATTGATTCGTTCGATTGTTAGGTAAATATATGCATGCTCGGCAGAGTCCCCTTTGTGTAGTTCATACAGGAAAAATGTAATTCATCCAGTCGTGAAAAATTCAATGTGTCCATAGATACGGGTAAAATGTGAAAGACGGCCTTCTGTGCATTGTAGTGATGCAAGACTGCTTCTACATTTTCTTCTGAAATTATCTTTTTTTGTGTACCATAAAATGCAATCTCGGTTGATGAATTTCTTATTCTCAAGGACAAGCTTTTGATAACACAGCAATTTTGATATTAAACATAGAAAATGCAACCTACAAATAATCAAATGAAAGAAATTTCTTTAACTAAAAGAAAATTGGAAAAATTCTGCTTCAACTATTTCAAACCAAGGGACTTCAAATACAGTCGACTTGCACTTTTTTTTTGCCCTGCATAGAATTCCAGCCTCGATTGTTACAACAAAGCTGCATGATCTATGTAGATTGATTGGGAAAACATTTTCCACTCGGATACAATGGCAGCAAGCGTGGCTCCGATGACTCAGAAATGTTGTTAATTTATAACCCACTGTAACAATTCCAGGGCATCTACATGGTTGGCAGTTTTACATAATGTACCGGTAGTACCGGTACACATTAAAGGCCCTGTACATGTAGATGATCTGTTTTTGAGCGATTCTGTGAATAAAACCATTATAAATCATCCGAAGAAATTTCAGCTTTGTCAAATGTAAAAAAACATGAAAATCTATATGCGTTTTCATGGTCTTGGCGGGGTGTTTCAAATATTCATTCTCAGTTGATCGGGTACTATGTGGCTTGCGTCATGCACTCTGTGGTGCACATCATATGCATCACGTTGGAACACGCACACGCAGTACACAGTGCCCATGTATTTTGGACCGCGTAGATGCGAACCAAAAATAAGTAAATCGTTTGCAAACGATCTAAATAATTTTATCTTTGCGGATTATTTTCTGGTAAAATTATATCATTTTGAGCGACAACCTTTCATTGGGTAGTTGCTACTATTTCAATCTTTACTTTCAGAACTTTTCCCCGTAAACTCGTCGATTACTTTTTGGGGTCATTGCAAATGATACACTGGGCCACCTCTTGGAAACGGTTTTATTCATGCTCTGCTTCATGCTCTGGTTTACTTTTGGATTTTTAAGTCTCATTTGTTTAATACAGTGCATGATGATACATTCCTGAAACACGCACAAAAATCCAATTATACATTCAGGGTAGGAATAAGTGTTTTTTGCAAAAACACTTATTGGTCATATGTCGCCGTGACACCTCTATACTTGAATACATGCATATCATAAAAACCAGGCTTCAGAGAGCGATTACTCTCGGCATAAACAAAAAAAATACCCTTGTGAATCAACACCACCTTCACTTGTTAATATTAGGTCACTTAAGATAAATGCAATTTTAAGCGACCAAATAATTTATGTGTACCGCGATTGTATTCTAGTCGAGTCTACCACAAGTCCTCACAAGCCTTCACAAGTCCACCACAAGTCCCTGGGTCTTAATTCAAGTCACAACCCATTCAAATGAATTGTAACAAAGACATTAATTTGTACATGTACGTGTCTAGCCTTTGTAGCTTGTAACTGGACTTACATGTATGTACAATGTATGATGGACTTGTGATTTTTATCATCGCCAAATCTGTGATGGACTCGACTACAACCCTGTTAATATGGACATCATCAGAGTGGGAGACGGAATATCAGGCCAGGTAGAGCAACAGACGTTATACATACATAAACATGAATACAACAAAAGCTCGAGTCACGTATTGAATACAGTGCATGCTCAACAACCATGACAAGCTTTTGTTGTATTCATGTTTATGTATAACGTCTGTCGCTCTACCTGGCCTGATATTCCGTCTCCCCACCAGAGCCCTGTTTAGGCCTTTGCATAGTTTGTCACCAGAGGGCGCTATTAAGCCACCACCAACAGCCTGAAGGAAACTGTGATTTTTGTGTGTGTCATTATTGGTGCTCCATAGCACCAGACTCGGAGTCACCTAACCTACATCCACAAGTGGCTACTCTTGTCCGTTGCTACTCCACTGGTCGACCAAGACCACGGGTCAATATGAAGCGTTTGTCCAAGCGAATCTAATTAAACAAAAACTGACCAAAGGTCACCTCCCCTCTGAAGAAAAATATTACAATCTACGGTACTTTGAGTGCTCTAGTGGTGTCCATCACATATTTTCAGTCCTTCAAAAGTTCATCAAAAATCTCCGAGTCTTTATTCAGGCTAATAAGGCAATACATCATTTGCAAGATGAAACCTTTACGGATTCCTGGACCAAGGGCATAACATATCTGAAGAAGAATGTTGGTAAACTACATTCTGTAGCCTGCAGACAATTTCATCTGGATCAATGCTTCAGAAAACCTTTAAATTATGCATGGTTTTGTGTTAATGCACCTATCAATTGTTCCCCCCCCCCCCCCCCCCCCTCACTTTTTGCGTGACAAAATCCCCACCCCTGGGGCAACATTTAGGTGACAAAAATCCCCACCCTCGGGTTCAAAAATGCACAGATAATGGGCCAAATGCCCCACCCTGGGGCATGAAAAATGTGACCAAACCCCCACCTATGGGGTGGGGTAGCGCGGGGGGGAAACAATTGATAGGTGCATAAATGAATGGTAAAAAAATTGTAAAATTGAAAAACTCCAGTTTTTAATTTCTTGCAGAAAGTACCATCTTGGACAGAAATACTGTATTCATGTGGTGTTTGTTATCATTGCTATCAACAGGTTGAGTATTACCCTGTTTACACTTGATCCCGAGCTCGGGGTCAAACACTGAGCTCAGGATCAGCTCCGGATCACAAACTGAGTGTAAACGCTCTCGGGTACCAAATTGGCCCCGGATCAGACCATGAGATTTTGGTCTCGCGTCGGCGGAGGGTCGAACCCCGAGCTCGGGATCAGTTTGCAGTTAGATAAGCAATTAATCTTTACCGCATTTGCTCCAGAGCCAATGCAGGGGAAAAGCCTGCGAAATTCAAGTCGCCTTGCACAATGTTCATTTATGCACACATAGTTCTGTACATAGAGCATGACCTTTGACTGCAACTTCTGGCGCCGCGCTCGAGATCAACTACAGAATGTAAACGCGGCACTCCGAATCATTGCGGTTAACACTGACGCATTAATATCAGGGGATCAATCTTGATCCCAAGCTCAGGACCAGTGTAAACACTAAGTTTTTTTTCTTGTCGACTCATGAAGTAAAATTTAGGGTCATTGCAAATGATACATTCCTTTGTGCGTGTTCATTCTTTGTTACTTGTTACTGGACTTTGGTTTTATGGACATGTATGGACTCAAACACACCACTACACGGATACTACATGTGTAGTGCACAAAATCCAGTAGAATTTGCAGCAATCTGCTATTATCTAAGCTCGGTGTTTGGAGGCGGTATAAATCTACATCAGTTTGAACTTTAAACCCGTTTAATGTGTTTGCCCACCCTATGAATTTCAAATATGTTCCTCTTTATAACATGTTTGCTCGGACCTGTCACTGTGACTGACTTTGGGCAAACAATGGGGGAGCAACATCTATTAACCACTAGTGGACTGACATTTCCCATTAGTGGTTCTTCCTTTGACTATTAAATTGCTCGTTGCCATGGAAATCCATTATTAAAAACAGTTTGGCTTACAGTGCTGTGTGGAAATATTTTGTACACCAGCGGGTGAAAACATTTACCAATGCATGGATTTGGCTTGGGTTGTGAATATTGCCAAAACAGTAAACATGTTAAAACTGTTTTTGCTGCCATAATTTTGGCTGCCCTGTAAAAAGTTACGTCTTTTTTAATCACAATTTGTCGTCAACAAAAGTAACATTAATTCTTGTTTAATTAACTAATTCATTGCCTTATGCTGCGCATCGTCTATTAATAATGTGCAAACATACATGTAGCCTAAATAGTAGTACTGGTAAACCAAAAAGAGTGCCCTCATGTGACAGAAATGATAGATGCCTTGCCCTTCATACAACTCATTGCACTTTCCTCGAAACTGCCATCAAGCGGTAAAAATGTGAGATGCTGCTCTGCCAAAAATGTGACCCATAAAGAGCACTAAAACATACTGGTAGTACATTCACCTCGATCACATATTGGTATGACAAGAAGCAGACCTGGGTATTTTGATTTTCCTCAAGTCATCAATAACATGTGCAAAATTTATAACAAAGAATCAAGACAAGACAAGCCAAGTCTGATGCAAGGTATCGTCGTACAATCCCACATTTCAACACTGTGCATGTCTGGACAAAGAAGAAATCTCAACATTTTTATCCTGTGATTCAGAACGTGTGGCCCATTTGAAAAGCTCCATGATACCACTCGATCAGAAAGACAAATATTTGAACAAATTGTTTAGTCAGGACCACATTCAATAATCGGCCTCAACTCTTTACATACTCTTTTGAGCAGAAGGTCGTTGCTTTGCGTTGCCTGGCAGGTTGTATGCGACCAGGGTTGGATGTTGGATGCTTGTTTTGATAGAAAACACTGTTTTGTAAATTTACGATGAATCTCATCGTGTCAAACTTGAATAACTACAAAAATCCTGAAATTTCAAAGCATGAATACATTCCCAACAGAGATTATTGTGTTTTGCTCAAAATTCGGTTTAAATTAAATTTTAAGCTTATTAATTTAAGTCCAAGATAATCGTGGCATTTATAGGCTTTTTAGAGAGATGTAATTCAGCAAAATGCCAGAAAGAGCCTTGAAAATGCAGACAAGCCCTTGGGAATCCTAATTTATCTGAAGAGGATGCAATGCATAACGTCATTCGAACTGCAGTTGAACACAGTTAGGAAATATCTAAGATGACTTTTTATCCTACATGTACATCTATCTCGTTTTGGTTGCTCTTTTGTCTTCTTCAAGCCAAAATATTTCAAGTTTGTGTGTTTATGATGAAATAAGCCCCATGTGGCACAGCTGGGATGGGGGAGGGAAAGGTTGGGGAGAAAATAAACAGAACTAAACTGAAAGTTCGTTGTTGCCCGACCCATCCCCCTATGTTTGCTCTCTTCCTTTCACCACCACACGTTCTGTTTGCCTTGCCATATTTGTAACTGACGAAGTCTGTGAAAACAGCCCTTCGTCCACAAAAAAACCCGCACTCGGGATAGCTAGAGTAAACCCAACGGACAATGAGTGGAGTTCTTTTCGCACTTGTCACTCATAGAGAATTTGGTTACAATAGTTAAGGGTTATTTGTCCCAGCTCTGGAGGGCCCAATTTATGAGTGTTTGATTGGGAGGTGAATTTACAAGCCGAGGGTGGAGTAAATCTATCAAGTGCAGAGTTATGAGAGCAGTTCATTTTGTTACAAATTTTAAAACATTTTACTCGGCAATACACACGAAGTACAATTACTGTAGGCCTAAAGTTTCTGGAAAAACCAAACGTGGGATGAGAGAGAAATCATATGGGCCTATCGGGATTCAAACCCAAGACCTCTGACTCACCAAACCCAAGACCTTTGACAAGGCACAGTGGTATACTCCCTCAGGTTTTCTGTATGCACCCATTGTTTCTCTTGGTGCTTTATGGGAGCGCAACTGATCAAAGTAACAAATGAAATATTTAGTGTGGATTGAAACGAAACAACTAAACGTAAGATAAGAGAGAAATCGTAAGTGCCTATCTTCACTGAAAACAATGAATAAAAGGAAGGTAATTATTTGCAATCAAGCATGGCTTAGGAATTTTTTGCAACTTCTCATGATTTATAGATGTTGAAAGGTTAAGATCTCAAGATATCATCAATATTGTTCACTTTTCATTAGAATTTGTTCTGGTCATACGGTACATGTTAAGCCTTACAAATATGTCCATCTATCCATGGATAAGCAAGCTTAACAGTAAGTAATCATCGTAATGCTGCAACAGCAACAGAATTTGTCCTTTTCATTGCCCCGTCCCTTCCTGATTAAACCATTCCAGTGAATTGCACTGATCATACAAAACTTAATTCCTCTACAGTTGCGATCGAAAGCGGCCCTCGTAGTTCCCTGATTGGAATTCCACGTCAGTCGTCAGTGATGTTACCGCGGTTTGCCTAGCAACGGCCAGCATGCTACATTAGAAACACAAAATTGCCTGACTGTTTTTCCTGTTTGGGCCTGTTCTTTGCTCCTCCCCTGGTCAATTTGCTGTAACCTCTCGACTCGAACTCGCCTGGAAACCTAAAAATTGTTTCCTGTCATGGCAAAACAAGATGTGGCCCATTAGAGATTTTTTTTCTAAACTTCTGTAATTAGAATCTACATTACCACCCAGCGAGAATTTCTCGTGGATGTCTAGCATGTGTAGTTGCTGTGTATGCCTGCCGTTTTCTTGCGGTTGGCATTTGTCAAAATAACACATTGATCAGTTAAATGGTACATGCAGATGTGGGAATTTATGTTTAAGCGGCTGGTTTCAATCAGGGGGTTAAAAGTTCTGGCTTTTTGTAAATAGTTGAAGGACGTCCGAATCAAGCGAAACAAAAATAAAATACAGTACAAATGTAATTTTTTAGTTTTAATTGTACAAAGTCCAAAAAGAAATTGGTATTTTTTTCGTATACATTGAACAAAGATTTTAAGGAAATTACCTCCTGGAATCAACACATAATGTAATTTTAAGATATACTTCCCACTTGCACTTTTGTCGCAAATGTTGCTTTTCTGTAGAAAAATCACGTTTTCTTCTTCAAAAATTGCCTTCAGTTAATAGTGCACAAGATAACCATTCACGCGCGCGTGCAGCGCCCTCTGTTGTCGCGCTTACGCACAGACCGCTCGCCGCGTCATTTTGTGCATTACCTTATGCAGTAATTTTATCATTTATTTATCTCAGAAATGCAACATCTGCGACGGAAGTGTCAGTGGGAAGTATATCTTAGAATTGAATAAGCTATCGATTCCAATATATAAATTTACCCAAATCTGTGTTCAATGTATATGAAAAAAATACCAAGAAATTTTCTTAGCAAAAATGAGTCGTCAACCAAAATAACTTGCAATGTGCAAGGACATTTACACTTTGGAAAAATCCTCGCTTAGCTGCTGTGATGAAAATAATTCCCAAAAGTCTAGCGTGACACAACCCAGCCCCTAACTAGGTCAGAGTGTCTTCACGAATCCCTTCTGCCTGCTGCTCCCAAGCGATCATCACGGTCCATTTTTCAGAACTTCTTTTACTCCGATCGCGACTCAAAGTCCACTTCTATAGATCGTTTAGATTAGCCCCGGCCTGAGAGCCACTAGGCTTCCTTGACGAGCTAAATTTGCATTCGTAGCGAGCAACCTTCGTTTGTTTGTGGTCCGTGGGGTATGCTTGCATAAGATCATGAATAAGTATACTTGCATTGATACGGAGACAGGAAGGTGTGCCATGATACTGTACTTAAATTTGTGTGTTTTTTTCCCTATTTTTTAAGGGTTCACGGATACAGTAATTTTTGTGTTCAAAAACTGTTTCACCTAGAAAGAATCTATTTGAATGTAAAATTGGTAATTATTTGAGTTTCCCAGTAGCTTTCAAGTGAGACATCAATTTAAAAAAATCAATAAAAACAAAACACTCCAATAAATTTGTCTAATTTTGTAAATTCACCATTCTCAATATCTTCACTGTATAAAATGTTAACAGTATACAACTATGAGAAATGACATCTTCTGTAGCATACTGTGTAAAAAGAAGGCTCATTTCTTTTCGTCAAATGATTTCATACCATTCTCAATTATGCATAAAGTGATGTGAAGACAGACATTCTGTGTTGTTAACACTTGTAAATTGACAGTTGACAGAGAGCTTTGAGCCCTGGGAAAACATTCTGGGCTTCAGATGAATTCCACTAGATCACATTCAGCGGGCTTTTGCAGCTTTGGCAACTAAGGAATCAAATTCATTCCAATTTCATCTTGAAGAGGCAGTTGCATTCTAAGTGGCAGACTGGATGAACTTGACGCTGCATCTCATAATTTGGTTAAGCCTTCTTCAGCTCTCCTGCTCGGGTCTGATGTTGAGGCAGATTAAAGATAAGACATCAGAGAAGAAACAATGTCTGTCTGCTAGAGATAAAAGCTGTATAAAAACTGTTTTGTTGAGTATCTACCATTTGTAAAATGGTTAATTTGATTAAAAGTCTTTCCACGGTAAAGGGGGCATTTTGGCAACACAGACCATATTTTCTAGAAAATACCTTTGTCTGGTCTCAAAATAAAATAAATAATTTTAAGTTGTTCTGAAGAGATAACTTAGGCCCAAAAAGGGTTACAAATAGTGTGACAACATGCCTTTCTAAAAACACTGTGTACAAATTTCTAATATACACTCGTAAACTTATTTCTTATATTTTGAGACCAGACAAAGGTATTTCCTCGAAAATATGGTCTGTGTTGTCAAAATGCCCTCTTTACTGTAGAAGGACCCGCAACAATGTTTCGTCAAGTCACAGTTATCATAAAGCCTTTCCAGTTTGTGTTTTTATTATGTGTACAAGTCAGTTGGCCTACATTTCTCTAATTAACCCAGAATTTAACAAAAGATTATCCATTAACCGTATGAGTGCATTAGGAAGACCCGATTCTATTCAAATTCTTCATTAGGCTGTAAAATTGACCTAAATCAGACAAAATTTAGACCACTAAATTTTTTGAAATGTAATCAGGTTTAGTGCATTGCATTGTGGCAAGTTATTTGTATCACAGCAGAAAACGGGCTCACAAAAGCTTTTAAGGATAATGTTTCTCTGAGCTCCATACATTGTATATGACATGGAATTCCCCAAAACATTGACATTTATTTTACCGGGGTTATTTCAGTACACAACTAACAGGAAACATTTGCGAATATGACACTTTTTTTTCCCTTAATGTGAGAACAGATGCAAGTTTTGTCCCCTCGGGACGATCAGGTGTCAAGGAAGTTTGTTTTGATAGCAGAGCAATCAAAATTTAGTCCAATATCCACAGGACATTGTCAAACCTGCACGTAGCTCCTTGTACATTCTGACATAACTTGTCATTTCTATCTTCCCCAAGGAAATGTCACCGCTCGTCCAATTAAGCAAAAACCTTTGACCTCATTACATTTCAAACCACCCCACAACCAAATGTGCCCTTTCTTGTTGGGCTAAGCTGAGCCCAAATTGCATGTTTATCCACATTTCTCCCTCAACAACAGAGATTTTTCTTCCAAATCGTGAGAGAGAAAAAATGATTGGCATTTTGAATTTAGGATTTTGAGAGCATTCAAGATGAATTTTTAGGTTGTGCAGACTCTGAGAAGCAACCAATTACACGCTGTACCGAGGTTACAATTCTCCTTGGCAATCTCCATTTTGTGTCTTCGATATTTTCTTTTCCGCACCAACTCCCGGTCATTACTTCCTTCAGATGTTATCTTTGGGGAGTGTGAAATATTTTGAGTGCTGTCCGACTCTGGTTGTACAAATACTTGAGCAGAATGCTCCTCTAGGTCGTTCGCATTCTTCTTATGCTCTGAATTTCGAATTGGAACCCCAATTTCACTCTAGTATGCTGGTACATATTCTCCTCGGTGAAGGCCAGTTCATCTGATGTTATACAATATATTTCTTTGTAAAAGAACAACAAATTGGTCAATAACCTGGGTCGAAGACCTAGATATTGAACCAAAGCAGGAATGTTAACAAAAGTGTGGAAAGCGTCGTGAAAATTATCGGGGGAAAATGCAGATTTTCAAATTATCGGTGAGGATGGAGCTATGCCGGTTTCATCTGATAATGATTGATTTGTGATTAATTTGTATAAGTCCTTGACAATTTATGCACTTTTATTGACTAAATATGCTTATTATGCATCCATTGGTCTCATGTGCTAAACTAATTTTCATTCCTGCCAACATTGGTTACAAGATGAGAAACTGATAATGCAATAAAATAAAGTCGGCCCAATTAAAGAATTGTGCTAATCACAGAAAAATTAAGGCAAGCAATAATTTTACTGTGTATTAAAGAACATGTACATGTACCTGCGTAGTAAGCAGAATTTTCAGGAAAATGCTAAAAATATTGACCGGATGGTCGGAAGTGATCCATCTTAGCTACCCTCCTGACCGATACAGCCAGCCAATTCCTTCTAATTTGCCTCACACTATAATTCTGGCTGTCTAAACCCATATCCGGGGTAGCTGAGTTGGGCACAAACCTGTGGTCAACTCTGGCCGCACATTATCCACCAGGTGGACTCCAGACTGCAAAATAACGCTGCTGTTCCATTTAGCGATCATCGTGATGTGTATAGATTCTGACAAGCTCTCCTCCAGCCACAAGTTGTTTTCCTCCTTGAGAGTGCTCTCCTTTTCGGTCCCAGGTGGACTGAGACGGTGGGATGGGGAGTGAATAAGAATGCTTTCTCCAGCCTTTTCAGTAATGCATTTGTGTTCATTAACGGTTGTGAACCTGGCCATTTTCGTTGATTTTCTTGGGCTTCCAGAGATGAAACTGCAGTTACAATGTGTTTAAATACATTTTCCCAAGTTTTTCCCAAGTTTATAATATGTGGTGGTGCTTGATTTTAGCAAATTCATAAGAAATTTCCGTATATAAGAAGGTTTAAAGATTGAGGTTATTCATTTCCTGAAGGTTATGGCGTCTTCTATTCACCAGCTTGGCAATTTGAATAATATTGGCTTTATTTGCATTCTGGTGACAATTTGTTGTTTTTCAGCCTCGCTTATCTTATAATTCTTTCTGTACCCATTTTCTTCTGTTCTGATATTATCTGCTTTTAGGTTTGTCTAGTCTTGGTAATTTTCTTTATCAAAGTGTCAATTTCTTTATTGCCAGCCTCACTTTGTTTGTCTTTCTGTCTTATCTGCATATCAGTTGTATTCTTTGTTTTGATTAAATTACACTATTTATACAAAGTTGAAATAGAAAACGTTGAAGGCTATTTATCATTTAGACACATTGGAGATGTCTCATGCCTGTCTTTCCCATTCCTTTATAATCGCACAGCGAAACGTTCACTTGCAAAATGCTTCATCAAAATTGAAGAGCTTGGCTGAGAATCGAATGCTTCCGTCTCGTTTGCGATCAAATCGAGGCCTGTCAAGTCAACGCCGGAATAGCCACGTACATGTAGAGAGATAATTCATTAATATTCAATAGAAATCCATTAATGGTTGATCACTACGCAGACACGGTTTTTACGGTCCAAGTTGGTCGTCATTCGTTCCGCTATCCGAGCATCGACGTTTAATGGGGGACATTTAATCATTAACCAACTGTAGCGCTTCTTTCTTGAGAATTAATTTGAATCCAATACTTTGTTGCCGATGTAGTAGAAATATATACATGTACGTACATGCAGGGGTTATCAGATGAAACAGTTTCAGATAAATTAGAATGAAGGGAAGTTTTCTGCTAAGGGAAAAAAAACATTTCTGGGAACTTTTCTGAAGTAATGTGCCTCTGGATGCTGTGCAAAAGTAGTTCTCATGAGTCCCTGCAAGTCCTCTCAAGTCCATTGCAAATCCCTGCTAGTCCTCACAAGACCACGAGTCTCTGCAAGTCCTCTCGAGTCCCTGCAAGTCCTCTCGAGTCCCTGCAAGTCCTCTCGAGTCCCTGCAAGTCCTCTCGAGTCCCTGCAAGTCCTCTCGAGTCCATTGCAAATCCCTGCTAGTCCTCACAAGATCACAAGTCCCTGAAAGTCCTCACAAGATCACAAGTCCCTGAAAGTCCTCACAAGATCACAAGTCCCTGAAAGTCCTCACAGGTCTCTGCAAGTCCTCACAGGTCTCTGCAAGTCCTCACAGGTCTCTGCAAGTCCTCTCCAGACCATCACAAGTTCCTTAAAGTCATCACAAGTCCGGTTGCAAGTTGCATCACATGTGCCCACTGTACTGACTTTTTGCCCCTACAAAGATAATCCCTGATGATTTCTCTCACTTCCAACCTTTCTGTTTCGTGTCATATTGGTCAGTATGTTTGATATGCTTCAAAGAAAAACTATACTGAAAGATTGATACCTGAATTCTTTTTAGCTCTCGTCAAAATGAGTGAAAATAATTTTGAGTTGGCCTCCACCTAGGTGTACACACATTTCACTGGCAATGTTTGTCATCCAATCCCATGAGCCTTTGCAAATGCACACAAGGTTTATTGAGTATTTAAACCAGCGAGCACCGAGGCATTGCACTCTTGTCAGAACTCTTCGTCCGGTGTGATCTTCCAATTAACGTCCATCGTTTTCTCTCGTTACCAGCAAAAGGTCAAGAGAGCTGCTGGATACTGGCGGAGGAATTTTATTTGTCTTTCCTTGTTAATTGACTTCCTCTTATTACTGAACCCTGGGAAGGAAACGGGGACTGATGGCTGAATAAAAAAATGCAAATGCCAAAAACACGACATAGTCTATTTGGCTTTTCAATAGTGAGCGCGTCGTTGATTTGTGTGTGTGTTCATGTGTAGGGCTGCAAGTGTGTAAACAGAATTTTATAATTAGGAGTTTGTGTGCTTAGAAAACATGCCTGCATTTCATGAGTCTGTAGAGACGGTAGCCCTTTGCTTAGCATTATTGTAAATGTTCAATTACTGGAATTAAACCAGAGACCTTTGACATACCAGGCTTTATCACCTGAGCTGTATGAAGCCTAGCCAGGGCTAGAGGTTTCCTAGGAACTTGCACCCCGTTTACACTCGATTCACCTTTGCCGAATCGAACTCCGCAATTTCCAAACAGGGGAGTTGAAGCCGGGTAGGCACTAAGTGTAAACGCAAAAGGTGAATTGAAAAAGCCGGATCAGACCCGGGTCTGATTCGCCTTTTTCAAGTCACCTTTGGGGTAGGGTTGAACCCCGCAAAAACCCGGCAATCGTCAAGGTTGCTTGTAGTGTAAACGCTACCCGAATACAGATTCGGCAATTTGAGTGTCCTTGGGGCGGTGCCCGCAGTGTAGTAGTTTTAATTGACCAATCTGGCACTAGTGCAGCAACACCTAACAGCTCACGCATGCGCTGCAGTTACATTTAGTGGTGACTTTTGCGGTTTCTGAAGCGATTTGGGGTGGTAGTGTAAATGCGGCAAATGTTCAGTTTTGTGGTCGCAATAAAAATGCTGGATCTGTATCCACCTTTGCCGATTCGAGTGTAAACGCGGTGTAACAAGTCTCTTTTGGTGACGAAGAATACTCATACATGGTTATGTACCATACACCTTAAAAATATGCATAAACTGTGAAGTACTTTTACAAGATTTAGATTTGTGGATCATTTTTCTAAATCAATTCATTGGTTGGGTAATTTAATACTTACCTAGTTTTGTCATTTTATATTTCTGAGCTCCAAGTGTGATCTCGATCCATAATGTGACAAAAGTTTGATAAAGCACCTAACCCCTTCTTCGAACTTTGGGACTAGAAAAATCAAGTGGGGACCAAACTTCCTGGGAAAAGCAATTTGAGACCAACTATTTGCACGTAGCACATAGAGCCTGGATCGGGATAACTCTATGCCCTCCTTGGGTCGGTTATTTTCAAATTAATGAGCCAACCACAGACAGCGAAACTAGGTTACTGCCTGGTCCTGCCCGCTGTGTCGCTCAGCATGCATCCATCATTTTTAGCAAGTGTCATGTACACTTGAAACAGAATCCTCCGAAAACACTAGCGACAAATTTTTACCCCAAACTAAAGGGAACTTTGTTTCTGTTGAAAATTTTGAGAAAAAAAACACATACATGCATCAAAATTGTTAAAATTAGCGCATTCTTAACATACAGGGGGGTAGCTCTGCAGAAGTGAAAGTTGTTGAAAACTACATTTTGAAAGTTGATCGTGAAAATTGAGAAGTGATTCATTCCATAACCAAGACGAGGGACCGCCTAAAAACACTGAATCAAGCTGTTTTTTTGGGGTAGTCTAGTACACAACTCTTTAATACAGAATGCGATGTTAATTTTGTCCATTTTAAAAGAGATGATATTTAACAAAGTTTTGTTTGTTTGTTTTCATCTTTTTTTATCTCAGGTACTTCTGCGCAAGAAGATGCAGTCCTAACAACAGCCAGCACTACGATACTCATCAGGTAGGCCTACACAACAAACTTTGCAGTTTTTGCTTTATCGCAGTACTTTTCTTGATGTAAATTTCCCCAAGACAGTTTGATAAAAAACTTAAAAGTACGTGTACGTGTACGTGTACACGGGTTGGAGTTGAACCCATGGCCTCCTGCATCCTAAACAAGACATCTGAATCACTTGGCCACTGAATTTAGTGACTATACATGTAGGCATGTCCACACAGAGGCTGTTTCCTCGAGGGAAACTTGGAGACTGTTTCAAACCCTCAAGGGAAACTCGAGGGAAACTTGGAGGTTTGTGTCCGTGTGGACCCATTCGGGGGTTATCCTTCGAGTGACCCTCCATGTTTTCCCCAGATGATTTTCCCCCTAAAAAACTTGGAGGCTCGTGAATCCCCCGACGAACCTCGGGTTTGCGCCGTGTGGACAGACTTACCCTCAAGAGAATACATTATACGTGTACCTGGCTTTTCCCTTTAATAGGGAACGAACTTCCCTCGAGGGAAACTTGCAATGGGGGGGTTTGTGATCGTGTGGACACGACTGGGGGGAAAGGCGTTTATACATTTTTATAGCCAACACTCCAAACCTCAAAAACCCTTTAGGGGTTGCGAATGTCTGAACAAATCTATTGAGTGGACAGTTCAAATCTTTCAGCAAGGGGTCTACAAATAATTTATGAAGAGTGTCAATTGTCAACTTTAATTTGTACCCACCGAGTCGCAAAAAACTACACTGGTTATACAGAACAGTCACAACGAATGCAGTTAGGCAATTTGAAACTTGTATTGCTGAATAATATTAATAAATAACTTCCAAAACCTTTAGCAAAATTAATTTGCATGCTTAGACAGCTTTATACAATGTTTATAAGTTACATGTACATGTAGAAACCTAATAGCAACTTATTTGTAAAATGCTAACTCCACAGCCACAATGTCTCCAGGTGCAGCCCATTTTTGTAAAATTTGACCCCTCGACAGTTTGTTTAGATTCTCGTCCAAGTTTGATCCAAGGATTTGTTCAAACAGCTTTGGTGCCAAACAGAGCCGGGTATTTGTTCACATTTGTTTGTCTGCACAACTGTTTAAACATCGTCAGTGCTCCAGTTTTATATGTTTGTCCGCAAATACGTGTTCTATCATTGCAAGAAAAGTATATCTAATTCCAATAATCTGATAATTGCCGAGTAATGCGAGACGCTGTTATATCCAGGTTGAAGTATTGCGATTTGGGGTGCTATGGTCTTGTGCATGAAACCCTAGTTTCTAGTCTTGAACCATGTGTCCGTTAGCAGGACGTTTTACTTCACTTGTTCCTCCCCTACCGGTATTTAGGCCAGACGAATCTGGATAAATATTGGTTGTAACAAATGTATCACAATTTTGTAAAAAATAAGAAACCCATTGAGGCTCATAAAATGAACCTTTTACTCCTGTTCTATGAAAATAGAGTGACCACCCACAGAAAACTTAGCCATAATATCAAAATTGGCCTGGTGTTCTGTGAGTCAACGACAGAAGAGTTCCTGTAATATGCAGACGAACTTTCACCTTTGGTTCATTAATCAACTGTGGACGTTTGTGTGTTGCGTTACATGTCAAGTGTTTACGCTTCCCCGCAAACAAACCTGAAGAAGGAAGAGATTTGTGTCAATAACTTAATGGGAAGATAAGACAAATTTATCATTTACAGAGGAAGGGGAGAGGAGGATCGGATTTTTCCTTGGGATGACAACAACTCGAAGAAGACTTGGTTCAAGTGTCTATTTGTCAAGTCATCTTGTCATCTATAAAAACTTTGACAAGGGAAAGTTATTTTTGGGGTTTCATTTTTTTTAATTTGGAGGAGGTTTTGTTTCTTAAAGTGGGCTTAATGTGTCGTTGCAGATTTAATATGGAGTACTGAAGTGTAAGGTTGGTTGCCATGGTTCTGAGCAATGATTGGTCGATTAAAATGTCTACGGATTGCAAAAACATGGAAAAAGGGTTGAGTTCCAAACCAGAACTTGGGCACTGACAATAATTTACAAATTTTGATCCAATTCTATAGCAGAAATTTAAGTAGAAACCAAACAAATTTGATTATTTGTCCTATAATTGGAATGAAAAAACAGCAAAATGGTTGTAATTCTGATGGAAATAAAAAGGGAGCGAATCCTTTTTTCAATGTTCAGATCCCGAGAGTCTTGTCAATTAAAATAGCTAATTGAGTCATCAGAAAATAAAGCCAGGCCTGTCAGTTTAAGCCTTGTGGTTCCTTGAGATCCCCTGTTTATTTTTCCAAGATAAACTGCTGACTTTGAAATCTGGCTGGAGAAACTAGGATTCTAGCCAGGAATTCTGCGGAGTAGACAACCTGTTTATATTGGTGCTGTGTTTGGACGGCCAACTCTCATCGCTCTAAAACATGTGATACTCGAGACCTTTTAAATACTTGAGTAGAGAGATTTAATGATTCCTAAAACACAAGAAAAATGTTGAATGTTGAATGAAATGAGACTGAAATTGGGAAGGGAGATGAACTATTATGAGAGAATTCTTGCAGGCTACTTTTTATCTCCACTTAAGTGCTTTTTAAAAGCTTCCCTTTGTATTACAAAGCAGCAGGGTCTTATTCATTCTCTTATAGACCCCTTATATACCCAATCTTGGGGGCAATCACATTGTCACTGTGCGTCATACATGAGTAGGTACTCTGTGAGTCTATTGTTCCATCATTTATGTATGAAAACATGCCCTGCAATATTGGTGCAAAGTGTCTATAGATACAATGTAGCAGTCATCTGCTAACTGAGCCCTGCTGATCCATGCTGCTACAGTATATTGGTCATCTCACCCGCTCTTCTTCCTTTCTTCCTGCATCCTCCTTCACCCCCCCCCCCCCCCCCCCCCTCCCCTCCCCCTCCCCCTTCTCCCTCTTTCTGGTCCTTCTCCACTTGTACGTGCATGGTGATGTAGTCTTGTGCATAATGATTAGGAGCATCCTTGGAAAAAAGTAGGCTGGCTCCTGCCTGGTCTAGTAAGGCAGACGGGACTCAAGTGGCTCATTCAGAAGTGAATTGTTTAAGTTTTTAGCGAGTCGCAGAAGTGGTGCGCACAGGCCAAATACTTGACTTTTTTCTTATATATTGGTTCTTAAATGAACAAAATTTCAAAGCAACGAAAAAGGGGAATTCACTGATGCCTTGAGTACATTTTAGGCCAAAATTTGTGCAAAAGTTGTACTGTGGTCGAGTATTGTACCATTTCAACAAGCTGTCGTCAACACTTTGTGGTGAAGTATGACTGAAGAAAAAATTGAAAAATATCTCCTTGAAGGCCAGATGGGTTCTGGTGAGGACATACAAGTAACCGTTATGCTTTGATTACTACAGAGGTCAAACAGATTGTAACAGCAAACTGTCGTGTCAACCCTGTTGAGTTTACCTTATCCTGTCATAATGAAATGAGTACCGGTACAACAATAAAAGCAACCCATCCGTACCAAACCCAATCCCCCACGCCCTTTATTGAAATCGACTGGTCGGTCGTGCACGAGTCAACCGGCGCAGGTCAAGTGCGGTGATATTTGCGTACACATTGGGGGTATTTAGCACATGTTGGGGTAGACTTCCAATAAGTGTGGCCGGAGACGAGAAGAGGTGTCCATATCGGGTTCGTGTTGGTTGTAGACAGACTAGTGTCTGCCAAGCAGGAGTGAATTGTCAGTTGCAATCATGGATACGCCGTCGGCTGGACGTCGATTTGGCTCGTCCCGGAAAAAAGCTTGGCTCTTTGTGCTCATTATTCTCGGAAACTTGCAAAGGTTCGTCGATAATATCTATTCAGAAGCAAGATGGATTTTTACCCTCGGAATAAGAGAATTAATTCTTCCGGTGTTTCTTAAACTTGGATAAACTTCACTGAATTTGACACATTTTGTGGCATATATTTGTGTTACAAAGCCAAGAGTAGCAGCTGTTATATAATTTGCTTTCTATGCAAGTACTGGGAGTGTTCTACATGGATCACTATGATTTTTGTCTGCAGGTTATACCTGAAATATTCTATTGCCATGTTTAGGAAAATTACACATTTTTATTTGTCTTTTGACGATACAGGACAGCACCAGCAGATGGTCTCCCGGAACTTAAGGTTGACGAGCCCATGAACAACGAGACCGTGTCACTAGGCGAAAAAGTGACGCTGTTATGTCGTATACGAGGCTTCCCTCAGCCTACATACTGGTGGTACCATAAGGAGGCATACATGACGGAGGACGTCGGCCGCATTACGATTCGGACATACCCATGGGGATCTAAGCTTATGATAAAGAACGTGGATACGCTAGATGCAGGATTCTATAAATGTATCGCGCAGAATGATGCGGGGTCTGAAACCACCATTGGATCAATCACGATATTACCAGGTAAATTGGATTTCCTTAAATTTTGCAAAAGAATTATATAATATTGGATGGCTTTGAGGGTGATATGAGAATATACCGCACGAGTCATGAAAATACTGAACGAGCCGAAGGCGGTATATTCTCATATCACCCGAAAAGACATCCAATATTATTATTGTTATATAAAATGAAGCTTCTATCTTCTTTGTTTTGTAACTTCATTTCTTTTCACGGTTTACAAATGCATGCACTTTTGTTACTGTTGTACAGTATATTTTGTTACTGTACTCTGGTGAGCGTTGCACACGCACGCATTCCATTCCCTCGATCCATGACGTGCGCGTACGCGTGTGTTCGTGGTGCGCCTAACGCCGCACGCACATCGAATCTGAGCTCTGTGCTGCACAGTAACAGAAACGCACGGTGTCCGCAAAAGCTTCATTTTATATAATAATAATAGTTGTTTCCTTTCAAAGGACACTTTCATCTGAGGCGTTCCTTAACCCGTACCTTTCATGTTTCTGGCAGGTAAGTTTTGTTTTTCCATCAAATTCGTACTTAGAAAGTAAAAGTACTGCAATGGCCAAAGAAGGGAAATGACTTCACGTTTGCTACATTTTCATTTAATCTAATAATTTCACCGAATTTTTTCTGATGCCATTTATATGTCAAAATGTCTGCAAAAACGGTAGTTTTTAGGTTTTAGGTCAAGGCTGAGACAGATTTCAACATTACAGAAACAGCCTTTTTTCTTTGGAAATCAAATTTGATTTGAAAAGGCAAGTTAGATTTGTCGCTAGAGCCAAGAAAAATGAATCAAGTGTTTCCCCGCGAAATAATTCTCCGCTTATATGTAGGCCCATGTACAAAATACTGACAGCTGGCTGTCTGTTTATCCCAAGGCACATTCAGTTATTCCTTGTATTACATTCAACGTGCAGCATCCAGGCATCTTCTGAGGAAGCAAAGAATAATCGCTGATGTCTACCGTAGCAAGTTAATCGTAGCAAACGATAATCCTCTTAGTCGCATGCTTCAACCTTGGCTGTCAGTATACATGTAGCTTAAAAAGCTGCATTCAAAGCTTGCAGTTTTACTCAGGAAATGCTTATCAGATGAAGAAAAAAATTTGGAACACCATTCTTTTTTTGTGGAATAAAAAAAAAACAATTGAAACTTTTAGGAAAATGCCAAACAAATTTTGTAATACATACATGCAGTTTTTTGTAAGCCAAAAACACAAATGTCTACATTTTGGATAGGACAAACTTGTTAGAATTTTATTCTAATAAGTAAAAGGGATTTATTTATAGTTTTCTTTATACAGGGTAATTTCATCATGCAGTTAAAAAAACTGCTATCCTTGAAAGCCCTGAAAGCCCTGTTTGGATCTTCAAAACAGTTAAAAGATGACAGATCAATAAAAAACAAGTAAAAGTTAAAATGATAAAAGTTAAAAATTAAAAAATAAAACCAAGTATGGGAATTAATTAATGTACATACAAAACAAACAAGAAAAACAGTAAAACAAAACAAAAACAAAAACAGAAGTAAACAAGGGATGGTTATGATTTAGTCTGTAGATACACAAGCTTTACAAACTGCTCACTGACGAAATGCAGGAGAAAAATTGTGACAAAACAAAGGTGAAGAAGTACAGCGGACACAAGGAATAAGTTTAAAATGCCCTGCTCAAAATTGTTATTGTATAAAAAAATTGGATGATTTTTCGGGGGGATTAACCGAAACTCGGGCCTTTTTCCAAATCTCGACTTGGCCTCAGGCTCAGGCTCCGGCTCCATGTAAACCACATGGAGATGGAGCCAGAGACGGAGACGAAGCCGAGATTTGTAAAAGCCCCTTGGAATAAGGAACTGCAGATTTCCCAATCCCTAACCATTCTACATGTAAGTCCAACAAATTTCTGCAGAGTACAAGTTGAACTGAGGTTTTTTAGTGTGTAATGTATCAGTTTGAAAAGTGGCCCTTTCCTGCAAAAATTTCCCGTGTATCCTGCCAGTTCGAGTGCACTTACTGGTAATAAAATTCGGAAGGTAAATCTCCTTTTGGCTGGAGAGTACACCCAGTTAAAACATCTACCGACTGTCATTAATGAAACAAATGCGGAAAAGAGCAAAATATTGCAACGTGACGTGACATGCTAATGATTGTTAATGTGTTCATTGCACTCAAGAGTCGGTGTAAATCACCAAAATATATTTGACATGTTGACAGGTTCAGAAATCTTTACAGACACGGCACGTGCCACGGAATTTGCCCAAAATACCAATGATTTCATTATACCAGTGTGGCTACTCTGATTAATTATGGGTTCTATGTTAACGGAAAAAGCAAGCCGTAGTGTTAGGACAAGCAGGAACCGTGTCGATTCCGTACACAGATTTTTGCATGTCTGAAGTGACGAATGCGACTAGCATCTGCCTACAGTAACTCAATAGCTACCCCTGATGAACGCCCTTTGTTTATTGAGCTAACCTTCCATGGTGTTTGTAAAGGGAAATGATTCCTGACACAGACCCCCAAACAAAGCCATGGTCAGGGCGAGTCTATGCGCCTGTCATCATGGGAAAATCTTGTGCAAATAAACCACAATGCATTGTCTTGATTGATGGAAATAATAACAAAGAAATTCCTTCATTTCCACTCGGCAACTCAAGATACGTTAATAAGCACAGTCATTAACTAATTTAAATGTCTTACTTACACTAGAATTTCTTGGGAAATTTCAAAGGATATTTTCTGAATCGCTAACCCTGACAGTTTTCTGCTAAGTGTGAATCCACGCTGGGGTGATGGATAAATAAAAATTGTCCCAGGGCATCCTGGGGAGTATCATATTCCTTTTTTTCTGCAAACTGGTTTTTTATTTTCATTGGCCACTAAGCACAAATTGATCATTGCAATTGTTTGCATTTGAGCTCTAGGCCTTTATTAACTAAGCATCATTGGTTTTCTTGCTAACTGGTTAAGCAGCTCCAACCATAGCATATTAGTTTCCAGCGCCAATTTATCAACACTTACAACCCCAACACAGGTGATGCCTTCCGTTAGGAATTATAAATCTACATGGAGTGGCCCATTTTTCTCTTCTGAAGATTGCATGTTCCCCCACATGAGACTCATAAATGTCAATGGCAGACCAGATGGTTGGCAGTAAATCTTTAACTTCATCTCGGCAGTTAATTTAAAACGAGAGGGAAGATGGAAAAATGTGAAAATGATGAGTGGACTGAGACAAAATGAAGGCAGGAAGCATTCCATTCTTGTCAAGAGTTTGGGTAGGACCTTGAATGGACAAGGTTGGGGTATGTTAAACCAGTAAGGACTTTTAAGGCCTGTTTACACTCGACTTGACTTTGCTGAATTAAACCCAGCATTTTCCAAAATGGCGAGTTAAAGCCGGGTAGGCGCTAAACACAAAAAGTGGATTGACATTGAGGCCTTTTCACACTTGAAAAAAGCGACGATTCACACTTGAGAAATTTCAACCCCGCGCCAACCCCTGCGTCAACCCCGAGATTGCTTTCAACCCGGGTTGAACTCAACCCTGCTCGAACTCAAGGGTTGAAATTTTTTCGCCCTGGGTTGAAACGCTCGCCCCGGGTTGAAAACGGTAGTAGGCCTGTTCATCTCGGGGTTGAACTCGCCCCGGGGCGAGATAAAAGCGGGTTGAGCGAAACAAGTGTGAAACGATGAGGGGTTGAACACGGTGTTGAAAATTTGCGTTTCAACCCGGGGCGGTCGCGGGGCTCGCCCCGGGTTGAGTTCAACCCGGGTTGAAAGCTCTAGTGGAAAAAGGCCTAAAGGCGGATCAGACCTGGGTCTGATTTGCCTTTTCCCAGTCCTCAAACGTCTGTAATGGGCGCAACATGGTGGGTTTAACTGATGAATGCAAAATTTGCAGCGACTTTTGTGGTTAAAAAGGCTGATTGAGCCTGAATCGAGACATTATGTAAATATGGCAAATTTTCAGATTTACGGTCACATAAGGAATGCTGGATCTGCATCCAGCTTTGCCATTTCAGTGTAAACACAGCGTTAGATTGTCATGTTGTGATGTATTTTAAACAACCATTTTAACAGCTGTTCCTTTTTCTGCAGGTCCCTTCAGTGAAGGAAGTGATGACGGGTAAGCATTTTTTAAAATCAATAATCTTAATTTTAGCTCAGTTTTCAGGTTTTTTTTTACTAAATAGGCCTAAGGGTTGCTAAATCTTTAATAGGAATAGTTGAACGACAAATAATGAACTTAAGTACATTAGTATGCATGCATGCATACCACATGTAAGGGCAAATAAATACCACTCTAAGAAACATTTCTCATCTAAACTATGTTTCGCAAAATCAAATTTCTTTCTTCAGAAACTTCAAAGGGCACTGTAATAAAATACCATTAGCCCAACCCATCTGATATTAATTTGCACTCTTTACACCATTACTGGGATATGCACGTAATTCCAGGCTTTTTACTAACCCATGATATAATAGCTGTCTTGTTTTATGCTCCAGTCCCAGTCTCCATCTCCCAACCATTTTCAAGTCTGATTTACGTTCTCTTCAATTTGCAAGAAGCTTAAAGTGGTTGTAAAACAATCAACGGAGGAAATTTATACAAGCTTTGTCAAGCCTGGGGGAAACTGTTCATTGCTTGAAGGCTGGATATGGAAGGGAGGGGGTGACTGGAGCATTTGGAGGTGATTTAAAGGGGATATTGTAGTGCCTGTACCCCCACAGGTGTGAGAATATGACAAAAAAGGTCAGTGTTTCCTATTTATGAGGATATGTCCGGATTTATCTGGTCTGGGTGATTTTGCTACAAAGATTTCTCATCCTTTTTTAGGGGAAAATGTAAAAACAAAAAAATTAACACAGCCGTGAACATACTCTTCCTGTTGTCAAACCACCAAGCCCACAGCAATTACAGGATTTTTTAACTTCTATACAGTAGTTTTTTTACAAGTAATGTGAAGGTTTTTCCCCCAAAATGTGTAAGTTTTAACATCCCCCAAATGGCACCACCCGCCTATTTTGATGTTCAGGTGCAAGCTTCGGGCATTTCAACCTTCCGGCTGCAAATTGAAGTTTCATGAACCAGTTTAAAATTGACCTCAAAAGTGTGTTGGTTTTCAGTAATAGACAATAGGATCATCGTTGATAATTTGTAAGAAATAAGATATTTTTGGCATTTAAAACTCTGAATCTTGCTTTAAAAAATAAAAATGTTGATGGTTTCCATTCTTGCATTCCGACTGTGTGCTTTTGAACACTTTTTTCCCCCCTTTAACAATGCTAAATGCTACAGCATCGTTCACCATCAATACAAGCAGATGTCCCTATATCCCAATAAACGTCCGGGGCGAGACAAATCATTTATCCATAAAATGAGTTAATGTTCAACTAGATGCTTTGAGTTTATGGCTTGGGAGTTACTGAAGTGCCTTTTTGGTTTGGGACTTAATTGAAATGCTGTCAGGAAAGGATGTTTATAATCGTGAATCAGGCTGTGAAATTGCCTCGGCGTTATTTCAGGGCGGAAAGGAACAAAAAGTGTTGAAGCTTTTTTTTCAGTTCAACTTCAGCAAAATTAAATTTTACTTTCCCTGGAGATTTTAACTCTAAAACAAACCGGATTGAATGGTCATGCAAAAGGGAATAGGCCTATGAACATTTCAGCTTTTTAGCAAACTTGTTCATTATCTTGTTTAAATGGAAAAAAAGCAAGTATGTTGTCACAAAATTGCATTTTTCTCAATTTCTATCTGTTTCAGTCAAGTCATCAGAAATTTGTTAATTTATCGCATGTCCGATAACGGAGTTCTTGACAGAAGTAACAAGGGATAAACATACACCAAAAAATAGTTTGTGACTCAAATTGAGACCCAAAAACTTAAGCAGAGATGCCAACATTTATGATTTAGGTGCAGTTTATATGATTTTTCTAGCCAATTACGATCACTATTGTGATATAATTGCATTAAAACACGAAGCGCCAAAAGTGGGGCTTTAAAAGGATGTAGGTGTATTTCAAAAAACTTCTCATCCTAGGCGAGTTTCCTCTGGCAATTTACTTTTTTTCTATTTATAATGTTGACATTTCTGTTTATGATGGAGGCTTTGCTTAGTTGCAAAACTGCTAAGGGCTTTGTCTTCATTTTACTGGTTCTCCAACTTCAGAAAGTGGCCACACAGTACACAACTCCCAATAAATTCTGCCCCGTTTCCAACTGCAGCACCTGTGGGTTTGTGGTGTACCTGTTTTGAGTGCTTTGCTCCTATGTTGCCAGGAAGTTCTCACAGGTCACCCAGTAACGCAGAATGGAATGCGTCACCAATTACTTTGACCTCTGACCTCTCTGTTTTACTCAACAATGCTATAATTCGTTGCTGTTAACAGAATTAGTGTTCTAAGCTATGAAGTTTTGCTTGCTATTTCGTTGTAACCGCTGTTGTAATGGTACTTGCATGTGCATGTAGTTGGTTTGGGGATCTCTTTAAAGCAGGAAGAATTGCCTTACTTTCCAAAATTAAGATTATGAAAAAACATCCTTTTATTACGCTTTATTTATCATTGACAACCAATATTTTTACCTCTATAAGATCATCTTAACAATAGTTTTTGAGATTTTGGCAAAGGAAAAGTGAAGATCTCTATTTGCAAAACTGTAGTATAAAAGCAATCATTGTGGTGAAAAGTTTTGAAAACATTTAAACCAAAATTGGAAACATTGCTAACCACAATTAGTTACGGTTCAGTTAATAATAATATTAACATCATAATATGTGGCTTCTCGGCTGAGTTTTTGAGACCGTGACCAGAAAACCATTGGATTCATACCTTACTACAGCAGACTCATTTCTCCAGAATGGGTCATATATAAAGGTATGAGCATCATTTTGGTACATGTAGCATCATTTATTATCTGAAATCCCGATTGTTGATTTCTGACCAACATTTACTAATTGTTCTTTTTGTTGTTTTTTTGTTTTGTTACAACAGTGATTACAGTGATAGCAGCGACAATGCAAGATGCGAGCCATATCAGGGTACTGTCTGCCGTCGACACATCGTTAACAGCAATGTGTACATGAGAGAAGACACTACACAAGAAGAAATGGAGCTTGAACTTCAAGCAGCGTTGACGCGTCTTGAGTCCATCCCAAGTCTCACCGAGACATGCAGCAAGTATATCATGCTGTCTATATGCCTGACAGCGTTCCCACTGTGTACCGAAACACCAGTGCTGTCCGTTCATCAACTATGTCGCGATGAGTGCCAGTTGCTGGAAACGGACATATGCACGGCGTTGTACGACCACGTGGATTCGCAGGTGGAGTTAGACCTGGTTGGAGTACTGCCAGTTTGCTCGGATTTGCCACGCCCCGGCAGTCCAGACTCGCGGACGTGTATGAGACTTGGCATGTCCAGTTCAGGAGGTGATTAAAACTAGTTTTTACACATCACTTTTGTCTTCTCTACATTTTTTAAACTTGGGTAAAGGTAAAGTCCCAAGGACCTGTGATTAATGAGGTTCAACTCTGTGTCTTACAGATTTTTCCAACATTCTTTTTGATTCTTAGGCTTTCGCATTTCAAATTTGTTATGCTATCAATATTTATTTAACGATTTTTATTTTCCTTCTTTTTTCAGATGCCACTGTGTCACCCTGGCAAAGACCAAGGTAGGAATTTAGAAGTTCCATTTATTATTTTTTAAAATTATTATTTAATATTTTATTATTACTATGTTAGATATGATACTCTCATCAAGGTAAATCAAGTAATGCCATCTTTATGCAAATTTCATTTCCCAGTGGCGATTACATCAGCTTGGAGCGAGCAATGAACAGTGAGACCTTGCTGCGTGCCGGTGACCGCATCATCCTTCGCTGTCGCATTACCGGCATTCCGGAGCCACGTTATACGTGGTACAAGAACGACGGGCAGTTAACGGAAAGAGGCAATCGAAGGGTCACTATTAGGTAAGGCTTGTTTGAGTAAGTTTTACCGCTTTTAGATGTGTACATTTTATCTGCGTACATTTTATCTGCTCACTTCATGGCAAAAACAAAAGAAGGCCGAGAGATGTACATGTAACATATTTTATCGGTCAGTAACTCGATGAACACCCTGTGGCAAGGCTGAATGCACCAGCCTCTATAAGAGCCGCTGAGACAGGGTGCCACTCTGCCTGAAGTGCCTCCCTTAGCTCTTACACTTCTAGAGCTATTTACAAGTACGCGGATCGAGAGGTCAGCTCATCCTACGCAGGTTTAAAAACCCAATGGTATGAAAGCCAAACTAAATTGGATTTCTGAGAGCCCTTAACTGTAGGATTCTCTCAGAAACAGAAAATGTCTCATTTCATTACTATGGGAATCACTTTATTCTATTATCTTGGACCTGACGGAAATCACTGAAGCAGAACAGTCTTGAAAGCGATTCAACAAACTTGTGATCTAGAATCGATATTTTAACGAAATTGTTTTGAACCATATATGCTTTTGTAACTTTGTTTGCTTTGCAGATCATATGACTGGGGTTCCAAATTGTCGATACGAAATGCCGACACCACCGACACAGGATACTACAAGTGTGAGGGTGACAATCGAGCTGGACGCGAATCAACGACGGGTGTAGTGCTTGTCCGAAGAGGTACGTGTGCTGAGCTGAGATTCGGACCTTAGACAATCTATGTACCGGTGCTTTATCCTCAGTTTCCTTAGTTAAAGGCCCTATAGATGATCTGTTTTTGAGCAATTCTGGGAATAAAACTATTTTAAATCAAAAGAAAGACATCAGCAAACTCATCTGAAGAAATTTCAGCTCTGTGAAATGTACTACGTTTTCCAAAAACATGAAAATCCATAATGCGTTTTCCTGGTCTTGGCGGGATGTTTTTAATATTCGTTCTCGGTCAGTCGCGTACTCTGTGGCTTGCGTCATGCACTCTGTGGCGCGCGTCATACTCGGGGGGTGTGAAATCTCCGATTTTTAGCGGATTTGTCATTGGTATTTTTATTTCCATTTTCAAGTACCCAGCAAATTCCTGAACATTTTTATCAGTACTGGCATGCTGCGCATCACTACTTGCAATATAGACTGCACTTTTCAGATGTGCACCGTACCGTCTAAATTAGTGTAAAATCCTCCAAATTTTAGCTCAATTTAACATGCGTTGTTCATTTTGCATCATTACAGTCTAGTGGGCAATGCGTCTGCACGCTCGATTTCTCCCGGCAATATTGGCTGTCGGAGGAACACATTTCCCTCCCACATATGCCGGAACGCATACGTCCTACTCGGTGTTCTTACACGAATGCTGTTATCCAGGTCACTGAACCATGACGGGATTGCAGACGACAAAATCACATGACCATCTTCATGATGCACTACCGAGTTTTAATTAGGGGGTCCCACATCGTCATACACCCTGTGCTACATGAGCACATGCCTCTAGGTTAATGTATATAGTGCAGTAACCTCAGAAAAACCAATAAAAATGCAATTTGTGATGTAAACTTGAATTGACTTGGTCAAAATGTAGAGTAAACTCTTGTTATGACGCCCCTGATATAAACCTTTTCCTGATATAAAGCTCCTTTTTCTAAACACCGGCTGTTATTCTGTTTGTGTATGCATTGGTTATAGCGCTCTCTGGATATAAGGCTTGCATTAGTTTGGTTTCTTGAAGAGTACTCTAATGAAAGTTCTGTAAAACATTGTTGATCTATTTGTTTCCTCTTTTCAGCTATTGAAGGGGATAATCCAGACAAACAGGAAACACTTAACCCACAGTAAGTAAATAAACAACAGTTTAAAAGTTTACTGTTGACAATAAATGCATGTAAAATGCATTGAAAAGACTTTATGGTGAAATTTGCAGTGTTTTTTTGGCAAACCTCTTTTAGCTTAATTTACACTTCTTTGCCACATTTTTTTTTCTGCAGGCCTCGCTTTGGTTGCATTCATTTTAATAGGAGAAAAAGGAAGATGGCCGCACCGTGATAAAGGTCTATTGGGTCTAATTAAAGCCAACTGGACACAATTGGAAATTTAATTGGTATTTTTGGTAAACTTGACTGCAATGTTCATGTTTACAGGCTGACAACAGGGTACTGCCAGGAATACAATGGCGTGGCTTGTAAAAACTTCATCGGTAACAACAGCATCTACGTAATGGACTACCAGGCACAGCGTGACGTCGAGGACCAACTCATGAGCGCATTCCTAGTCATCATGCAGGATCTGAGCAGCAAGTGTCAGGAGTTTGCCATTCCCTCACTCTGCTACTTTGCGTTTCCATTCTGCGACACTACTGCCGAGGAGCCGCGAGGCCGGGAACTCTGCCGCGACGAATGCGAGATACTGGAGTTGGACGTGTGCCAACAGGAGTACGCGATTGCCAAGGAGTATCCCGGGGTTGCGCTTCCCGACTGCCAGAGATTGCCGCTAATTGGGAGTAAGGAGAGTGAAAACTGTATACGCATCGGAATACCATCGGTCAAAGCAGTAACAGGTATATTAAAATAACCTAACATATTGCATTTATGATTGGTCAACTTTCAGCCACATAGAGGCAGTAATACTTCAGAAAACCTGAAAAATTGTTTGTTTTGTGTTGAGTTGAATGGTAAAAAATTCTTTTACAAAAGACTTTTTTAGAAAATTCCCTTCAGTTATTGATTTCTCACACAAAATACCATTTTGGACCGAAATAAATCCTTGTGGTGTTTGGTACCATTGTTATTAACTCTTTTAGTAAGGTTTTTCTTGTCAACTCATCAAAAAAAAAATTGGGGTCACTGCAAATGATATATTCTACCTTTAAGCACTTTTAACAAGCATTTCTAAGAATTACATAAATTGATTATTAGCTTTGGTAGTATTCCACGGTAAAAATGAAGGATGTAATCACAGAATTTGATATGACATATATTGCATTTTCTCTTTCTTGTGTAGATGTCAATTGCTACAACGGATCGGGGATTAACTACCGAGGCAAAGTGAATTATACAAAGTCTGGTTACGAATGCCAACCATGGGAAAAACAAGAGGTGAGTTGGTCCTTTGAATATATCACTTTTAACTTCTAACCTTTTAGGGTTATTTCACAGATTTCCGTTATAACTTATAAGCCAGATAAGCAACAGCTGTGTTATTAGGGAGGTTTCGCACCGTCACGGATACCGATACGGATAAGAATACGTCATGGCTCTATGCGCTTCTCGTGACGCGTAACCGTAGTACACATGTTTTCATATGCGTGAAAAACGGGTATCGGCCTCCATACGCGTAGCATAAAAACAGATACCGGTTATGCAGATTTTTCGCTTTTTTCAAGATGGATTAATAAGTTGTATGCATTTTGTTTCTTTGTGATGTATTTTCCATGAATAGCGATCGAATTTAATGAGTCATGCCCACGTGAAAGTGAGGAAAATCAGCTGAAAACAAAGCCAAGCGCAGAGCAGATTTAGCAGATCGTATTAACACAGTGCGAAACCCAGTTCAGTGAGCGCATCAACGTGAACGGTTACCGTTATCATATCCGTATTCGTAACTGTATTCGTCACCTTGCGAAACCTCCCTATTTGTTCACATGCACTTTTAAAAAAATTTTTATAATATGCTATGGTGAACAATAGCCACAAGAGGAATGACAAAGTCATGACTAATATAGGCAACAATCCACTATAAGAGTCAACCTAAAGGGCCAATCAAATGGTTCACAGCAGCTTAGACTGAAGGCAAGGTTCTAATTGCTGCGTCATAATGCAGAAAGTAGATACTGATGTACAAGGCTTTTGAAGGATTGATCACGTTCAAATGACGTCACTTCCTACAAATTGCCACGTACATCATGGTTTTAAGCGTATTTTTTTGTGACGCGCATCGGTTGCGCCGTATTTCGAACAGATTTCGAGCAACATGCGCACGTGTTTGGAACATGTTCCAGCGTGTGCGTGCGCGTACTTTATGGCGTTTAACACGCAGTAGCATTTTTCCTACGAAGATGGCGTCTGTGAACGTGATCAATTGGAAGCCGTTGTTGTTGCATGTGTCACATTTTTTCATTTGACATAGCATGCACGATTGTGAAGAGAAACAGCACTTCAACGTATTGACTCTTCTTTCTGTGACAATTTTTGCTTTGGTACCATTCCAAACCGATGACCAAAAGTATGTAAATGAGGTGCCCAAAACCATTCATATGAGGGGCCCAAAAAACTTTGGTAAGGAGAATGTGCAGTAACACTTGTCCCGGGTAGTATTTGGTTTTGGTTGTTAATGGAGTTCTTTACCGATGCCGGAAAAACAAGGGACAATACGATCTGTGAAAGCAATGTTCAATCTTGTCCCCTGAATCATTTCTGTAAACTCTAACCTGCTGATTGGACGGTACCAGACTATTACAATTTTTACCCAAAGTGACCCCCACCCATATTCATTATCCACAGCCTCATTCACACTACCTGGAGGTTGCCGCGTATCCAGAACTGGCTGGCGGGCATAACTACTGCCGTAATCCTGACAACGGTCTCGACAAACCCTGGTGTTTCACCATGAATCCGGATGTACCGGCTGAGAAGTGTGCCATTCCTAAATGTGGTAAGATTATCTTGGATGTCATTCAATATTTTTTTTTTTTTTTTTTGTGGTCAAGGTAGGAAAGGATTAAGCTAATATGTCCTGTCGGCAAGATTTAATTTCCCCCAAAGATTTCTCATCAAATTCATTCAGAAAAAGCCAACCTGTTTGCTGTAGGCAAGACAAGACATCTGCTTCATCAGAAATGGCAGCTGTATTTTATAATTTACAAGATTAACTAGAGTTTTACCTTTTCATGGTAATCTATATTCAAGTGCATTTGGCCAAATTATGATTCAATTTGATTTTTTAGTTAAGCGGAGTTCTGAATGTTTTGCTATACTTTTAGCGAGAATGTATCCTTGCTTTTACAATCTTTGAGTAAGCAGATTTTACCTTCACTTCAGATTGTACTTCAGTTAACTTACCGCAAACAATTATAGTTAACTAGAGTGCATTCAATCTAGGACACTGTGCCAGTATACGTTTTGTTACGGTTGTCCAACAGATGATCTATATGCCGAGCCCAGCAGCAAGCCCGAGGTGCTTTATATTGTGGTTCCAGCGATCGCTGTGTTTTTGGTTATTGCTGTTGTTATGGGTTGTGCCATTATGTGTTGGAGGCAACAACGAGCGCACCAATATGCAACCCATAAAGGATTGAACAACCAACCGGCTGAAATGGTGGCGCTACAACAAAAAGCGCAGGTAGGGACCTGACATTAGGGCCGTCCAAAGTTGTCAACATTTTCACAGTTCTACAGAGAGTAGTATTTTTCAAGACCCCCTCCCTCCCCCAAAATACTTCTTATCAAAATATTTTTGTCACTACCATGAAATGTCAACATTTTACAGTACATATTAGGTGCTCTGCGGCCTTCCACCCCCTCCCCTTTCTATGCTTTGTAGAACCTTAAAAATGTCGACAACTTTGGATGGCTCCTTAGCTAAGAAAAGACTCATAAAAATACATGTACATCGTCCCTGTGAAAATACAATGTTCATTGTCTTGCTTGTGATTGTGAATTTACTTTTTAATGTGTTTTTTATTTAAGTGGTAGATCACGTTTTTATTTTTCATCTGTCATTGTGAGTTTTGTTTTGCATGAGTGATTTGATGTTTATTTAGTCATGTTCTTGTCATTAATCCATGTGTGTTGGGATGAAAAGTTTATTTTGCCTACCGGTAATTTATTCCCATGTGAACCAGTGTTGTAGAACTTGAGTACAGGACTGGAGTTTGACTCAAGTCGCAATTTTATGACTCGGACTCGACTTAAGTCACATTGGAAAATGACTCGGACATGGTGACTCGTGACTCACGAGTCACATATTTAAAAAAAAAAAAAAGATAGTATGATGTGTGAATATGTACACTGCCTCACCAGGCCGGCAATAAGCACACGAGCACGTCACATTTCACATATTGTGTGAAACTATGGCAGATTCAGTTTCATTCATTTGGCCAACAAGTGAGTCGTGACTCGGACTCGAGGCTAGTAATTCGTGACTCAGACTCGGACTCGAGACTTGAGGCTAGGGAAACTAATGTGTAAACTCTGACGTCGTCATATTTTAGGTCTATCCAACAAATCGTAATGTAGAAAAATGTCAATTTCAATGAAGTTCATAACTGTGTTCCCTAACACACACTATTTACTTGTCTAACTCAATCCAAGCAATTTTGTTATATATGTTGAGAATATCGATTTCAGTTATGAAACAAGTAAGTCGGAGGTCTTGGGTTCGAATCCCAATAAGACCCATATGAATTTCTCTCATCCCAAGTTTGGTTGTCCTAGGGCAGAAAGTACATTTCAACCCAAATGCTAGAAAGGAATTTTCATATTGACAGAATGTGATTAAAAGAAACAATGATTATTTAACCACAATGCATCCCTTCATCCATGCTCGACTAACACATTTCTTTGGTGTTTGTTTGTTTTCATGGCATGCAGGTACGAGACTTTCCGTTGGCTGCCATCAAGTTTGAAGAAGTCCTCGGGGAGGGCACATTTGGCAAAGTTTACAAAGGGGAGGTTATGGGATTGGACCATCAGTACAGCATGAACCCAGTCACCATTAAAACACTCAAGGAGAACTCGGGGTCTAAGATGGAGCAAGACTTTAATCGAGAGGCCGAAGTCATGGCTTCGTTACGTCATCCTAACATTATCTCACTGCTCGGTGTGTGCACGAAGGGCTTGCCTATTTGTATGCTGTTTGAATACATGCCGCATGGCGACCTGCATGAATTCCTTGTCAGACATTCACCAAATTCAGACGTAGGCTTCGGTAGTGGCGACGACGAGACACAGTCATCCCTCGATCATTCAGATTTCCTAACCATAGCCATACAGATCGCTTCGGGAATGGAATACCTATCCAGTCGGCTGTTTGTACACCGGGACTTGGCCGCACGGAACTGCATGGTTGGCGATAACCTGCAGATTAAGATTGCGGACTTTGGGCTTTCACGGGATATTTACTCAGCGGATTATTACCACATGCAGGCGCAGGTTTTGCTTCCGATTCGCTGGATGGCGCCCGAAGCCGTCATGTTTGGGCGCTTCTCGGTCGAAAGCGATATCTGGTCATTTGGGGTCGTGTTGTGGGAGATATTCTCCTACGGATTGCAGCCGTTTTACGGCTACAACAACCAAGAAGTGATTGAAATGATCCGTACAAGGCATATCTTGCCTTCGCCCAGTGGCTGTCCGTCACACATGTACGTACTTATGACTGAATGCTGGAACGAAGCCACGAACCTCAGACCTACCTTTAAGGCCATCAACGCACGTTTGCGTTCGTGGGAAGCCTTACCAACAACCAACCACCAAAACGGTAACCTGTACACTAATCCTACTCTTAATTTTGCCCCCATGTACGGCCCAACGTCTCCGACGCAAACCCACAACAGTTCGGGAGTCAAAAGCCAGTTGTCTTCGCATCACAGTCGCTCCACGCACAGCAAGGGTTCGCACGGTGACAGGGTCGCGGGGTCTTCCGACAAAGCGATATCTGAAAGTTCCGCAACTACGGGAGGTACGCATTCTACAAAGGGTAAGAAAGAACGCGTTGAACAGACGGCGGTTTGAAAATCAAACTCATGTAATGCTTTTTGTTCGCATTTCTTCCACATAAAACAGGAGACATTTATAAGGGTACATTTTCAAGTGCATTGCCATGGTGCCACTAACTAAAGTTGGACTTCTAAAATCTGACATAGTAATCGGGTCTAAACATTCACTGGTAACCTGAAATGTCCATTGCTAGAGCGCAGGAAAACAGTTCACTGTAACTTTAGCAACACATAAATGGTGACGGTTTCACTTGTTAAGAAGTACACGTACCATCTTAAGAGCATACACCTTTCAAAGATGCCTTGAGGCTCATAACCTTTCACAGTGTCGCCCACTTTGGGTTACCGAAGAGTTCTAGTGATTTTTAAAGATTCCTTGACATAATACACTGGCCAAACGGCATCCATTTAACATTTTAAGTCTGCAAAATTTCTACGAGCTTTCAGGGTATAAAATTTAAACTTTGTTTGTTTATCGAGACTTTAACTTCAAATATTAAAACATGCCCAGGTTTGACCAAGAAATGTCTGTCAGAGGTCATAATACTGAATTTACAAATTTGTTGATGCCACACACTGCTATTTGCATTTTAATAAAAAAATCTCACATGACAAAAGTTATGCAATCAAATTACTTATGGAATCATAATATTTGTTAAAAATATATCTGTATATATTTGTGCTTAGCTTTAAAAAGCAGTTTAAAGCATATTTCTTATTTTTGTTATTTCATTTAGCCACTTCACTTAATTTGACCAGTTGATTTAAGCAAAACCTACAAAGTGCATGTGTATGCTGTTAAATGGTTAGTTTCAGTATTACACAGAGCAAGAAATTAGGCATTTTAAATATTAAATTGATTTGGACTTCAATTTTATTTGTTCGAATTAATGGAAGAAAATTTGTTAACTCAGGATCTATTCTCCGTTTTACAGCTGTGGGTTTTAATCCAGATTTAGGAAACTTTTCTGTGTTCAGTTGGAAATTGTGAAAATTATTTATTTTCACAATATGTAATTGTATTTATTTCCTACAAGTTATGAATAACTTGGTCTAATTTTGCAACGAATCATGCGATCTACTGAAACATGCAATTTTGATAAAACACAACTTGTTCAGTCCCAAAGCATAGTCTTGATTCAAGAATCAAGACCGAATTTATTGTTGGAGTTCGCGATCCCCGCACTACTGTGTTATGGCCGAGCGGTCTAGTGCGTCGAACTTAAGTTCCTGTGCTAGTACTAGAATGTAGGTTCGATTCCGGGCCGCGACGGGTTGTGGCACCTGTGCCCTTGAGCAAGGCACTCAACCACACTTGCTCCCATTCCTGCTTTGGGCTGACCCAAGTTGTGTTTTATCAAAATTGCATGTTTCGGTGGATCGCATGATTCGTTGCCACAGTATTTTCATTCTTTATTTGAAGGTGTACCGAAATGTTCAAGTTGGTGGCCTTGACACCAACAAACTTTATTTTGGGGAGGTACTAAGTTGGCCGTCTTTCATCAAAGGGTGCGCTTTTGGAAGTTAAATTTTCTTTTAGTTTACTGTCTGCACTACTGTGTGCCTTAAAGTACAATTCCTACTTCGAGTCATTTAGTTTAAATCAGCACCCTTCATTTTGAATCCAACTTCAATGTATTTAAATGCCTTGATAGTACATTTTGAAGCATAAAGTACTTAACTGAACACTTTACTGTTTAACATGATGTAAAAATTGCCAAAGATAGAAAAAGTACTTTGTCATTAAAACTGTACAAAAATTTGTGTCATTTCGAAATCACTTTTTAATTCCTGTAAAATCACTTAAAAATCAACAATCAGTATTTAAATTTTGTAATGTGGGAAAAAAAGTTGTGCCAAATCTTCTCCATATTGGAAACTGACGTTGATCCTAGTACTATAAAAATGTCACAAATACCAAATACATGTATTTGGTAATTTAATTCATAATTTATTCAAGAATCATGGAATTTGCTTAATATAAGTGACATCGAAACAGAGTTTTTGAATAAAATTCTATGCATTATAACTTGATTATCTAAAATTTACTATAATGTACATGTATTAAATGATTTAACAAAATAAAACTCTCACGATGTTCCTTATTAAAAAGAATTTCCATTGACGTTGAAAATACTTGTCACTTTTCTCACTTTTATTCTTTTGTAGCCAAACTAAACTCTTTGTAATAAAGTGTAAATTATAACTTGTATAATGCTGTACATTTTAATATTGAAAAATATCTATAGTATTTAAACTAATGTTCACATGTGAATAATTTATCTGCAGATAGCTAGCTGGGAAAGTCGCGCTTTTTATGTTGGGGGAAAAGGACACTATTTGAACCGCATTTGAAGTTGTACATATTCGTAATCGCCCGTTTTCCATATTTTGTTCCTAACTTGAGCTGCATTAGTGTTTTTTTTGTCAGTACGTAGGTAGGGACTTTTCTATTGATTTGTAAATTGTAGTAGTGTAATGTTTAGCACACTTGTGCCAAAGTATTTTGTACTGTTTTGTCTAAATTGTTAATATAACAACTGGTCCGTGATATAAGAAATAAATTCACATAATGTCATGTGGATTACAAATGAATGTCTGTGTGATTTACCGGTTGGTTGTCTGTCAGGCTTTGACCCTAAAATGTCGTTGCCTTCGACCCGTTTTTGCCAAATAACTCTGACACAGCTTCAGTAATCTCAAATGTGGATGACAGTCTATATGGCTGTGACCCTGGCCAAGAAATGTTGTTGCCCTCAACCTGTTTACGAGTCCTAAAAAAAAAATCGAATCTGTCCAAGTACACAGCTTTCATGTGCAAACAAAATAGTTTAACGATTCTTTGAATGGTTAAACTTTTGATCTATTACGTCCCTGTGGAAATATTTCTCTTTGAGCGTGAACCTTTTCTTCTTTGGACAAAAGGTATCGGCCGACATTTGTGACCCGCTCTCGAAAAATAGTCTAGGTTGAGTTTTGGCGACCATAAGAAGAAATCTGCGGCAGATCCACGCTCATTAAAATACAAAAACACAATGGAAATTCCTGGCGGTGCCCAGATACCGCCTGGAATGTCTGCGTTCCGCCTGGAATTTCCATTGTGCTTTTGTATTTTAATGAGCGTAGATCTGCTGCAGATTTCTTCTTATGGTCGCGAAAACTCAACCTAGACTGCGCGACTTATTCTACATTTTCCAGAGCGAGTCACATTGGGTCTGATCACGTTCCTAATTTCAATGGGGAAGTATGTGGGCGCGTGGCACTGTGGAAAAGATGTTTACGACAATTGACCAATCAGGAGCGAGCATTTCTCATTGCACAGACAGGTGGTCCGAGCGCGCGTACTACAAAACAAATTTGGCCATTTTGGGTTGTTGTCGTCTGCTGATTACATGTTACTGGCGTTGGAAGAACTGCTCGTGGGATTTTACCTGGATTTTTATGGAATATCGACATTAATTTGAGAAACATTTTGGCGAGGATGGACTACCAGTATTCTTTGAGTGCGAGGTTGTCGCAATTGGAACGTTACAGGGGATTTTTCTCGAGTTTTGCGGATGATCAGATTGATCTGTCCACCAAATGCTCTGCTGGGAAGTCGAACGATGGGTGTGTGGAAAGCAGCTCGGCAGAAATTAGTGAATCCGTTGGAGATTTGCAGCACAAGACCAAACGGAGCTCGAGTGGGTAAGTGCAAGTATTTTTTACCCTGAAATGTTGAAAGTTCTTCAATAATTTGTTGTGAATGTGGCCAATTTTGGAACTCAAGCCAGCAAAAAACACCAAACTAAAGCGGGCCTCCCACTGTGCGATTTTTGCCACGAATTAGGTACGATTAGGTTCGATTGAGTACGATTGTGTATAGAGTCTATAGACACTCTCTGGTAATCTCACCAAATCGTAGGAAATTCGTGGCAAAAATCGCACAGTGGGAGGCCTGCTTAAGAAAAAGCACTTGCCTTTTCCTACTCTACTAAAAATAAATTGCTGTAACTGTTAACACTTCCTACATACATGTACATGTAATCGGCATATTTTCTCAAAATTACTACATTTTGACTGAAGCCGCTGCGGGCCACTGAAGCCACTGTGCGATTTTTGCCACGAATTTCCAACGATTAGGTACGATTTGCTACGATTACCAGAGACTGTCTATAGACTCTATACACAATTATCGTACCAAATCGTACCTAATCGTTGGAAATTCGTGGCAAAAATCGCACAGTGGGAGGCCCGCTTAAGAAGCCCGTCATAAAATTAGTAATTGTCTCCACACTCACTCCCCAATCCTTACCGAGAATGGAGGGTAGGGATTATCCGACGTTGTTACCATAGATATAGAGTTTGGCGTTTTACTTTAATCATCATCGGCATACCCAAAACGAACGGTTGTCGGGGATGATATCGACTGTATGTCATAAGTCGACAAATTATAGAAGTTTGCACTCGACGACTATGCGGTTATTTTCGACGTGTGACGCTCCTTTTGCACCGTTGTCTCAGAGATGCATGCTCGGAAGAGATCGAATGTTCTAGCGGTAGCGGTTCGTTGCTAAGCGGCAGCAGTAGTACTAGTACCAGTGGTCAGGGTGGGGCCCGAAGACGCATACGTAAGGCCAAGACGCCACGAAGAAGTGCCTGGAAGAATGACCCACGATTCAGAGGGATAACTTTCAGTGTGGAGACAAAACCTTGTCAGGAAAAATGCCAGAAGTCACAGCTGCTCATCCGATCGTTTTACAGGTAGAAATCTCTCGAAAACATTTTTACTATATTTATGCAGAATCTGTTTACATTTTCCAAATAGATAAACATCTTATCAAAATAAAATGTAATGTTTTTATGTTGCGCGATTTTTGGGGGGATACCGCTCTTGGTTAGTTCGTTGAGCCTTTGAGGTCGTGTATACCATACTGCGGGGATTAATTAGAGATGATGTTGACATATCGTACACGTTGAAACAAAGTACATCGGTCTCGAATTTTCTCAACTGTAGGCAAACTAATTCTCTAAAAAGTCGTGACTCGGAAAACGTTTCAGATCGACTTTACCTTGGCATAAATTACTCAATTTATTTAAGGATCACCTACTCATTTTAATAAATATTTATAAGATGCTAATATTTACATAATGATACACAAGGGATCAATAAACGTATAGGCCTATTTGCCCCAAAGATTCTTAATTATTACTTTTTAATAAAATTATATAAATTATATGAAAATGTCAGTGATCCTCAGCAACGTTCCGATGTTTTCACAGCATAAAGAAGAAACGCTCAGCTGACCGCGCTACAAGAAGTAAGAGACGACGGTCGTCTGTGTCATCTAGCTCGAGCAGTTCGGAGCCAGACACGGGAGCCTCAGAGACCACGCCACGGCGAATTGCAAGCCCGGACAAAAGCAGGGTACTCGGTAAGAATGAATTATGTCATCGTTTTTATGAAAGGATGGACCTTTTGTGTATACATATATATATCCCAGTCCTAATGGACCGTTTTTGTAATACATTGTGTATATTGTGTAACCAAATTCATGGTTGTTTTGTGTGACATTGCCTAGAGCTAGAGATAAGCTATTTCATTCACCTGTCTTTTTAAATTCGATTTCTATGGTTGGAATTCATTTTGCATACATTAGTTGTTGCTAGGTAAGACAACCCCCGGACAAGCTTTGTGGTTACTAAGAGTAACCGTTAGTAAAGTATGCATGAAATGTGCATGCACTACAGAAAATCTCCAATTATTTAAATGGCATGTATCGTTTTAAGATCACTATTCAGAACAGCAAAATTGTATCTCTAGTATTTATTTTGTGACAAGTGACAATCTCTTTGCTTTTATAAGGAGAAAAGCAGTGCGCCTCCTGTTTGACAAGACACACCCCTCTGTGGCGAGACGCGGAGGATGGAACACCGCTATGCAATGCTTGTGGTATAAGGTGAGGCAAAATAGACCGTATCGAATAGCCATTTCGTAGGGCAGTTTCTTTGTTCCTTTAGGACATGCATGGTTGCACATATTGTGCTTCCATTGTTGAACGGTTTAAGTAACAAAAGGTGCCCCATGAAATGGCGGCTATTCGATACGGTCTATAGCAGGAGTAGAATAGACACATTGCAATGGCGTCCATGTTAGGGGCAGTTTTTTTTAAGTTCAATTATGTGACAATAGATCTACAAAGCAGATACTCATGCATTATGACAAGGTGATTGTCCCCTAAGATGGCTGCTGTGCAAAAAGCCTATCGAGTATTTCCTTTCTAAATCTTAAGAAGAGGTGTGCTTAGATTTGACTGCAGTGTTTAAGAAATCACCACAGAATATCAAAATTTGTTAGGCTTGTTGTCACTTTACATTGCAGGTACAAGAAATATCGCATGCGATGCGTCTCTTGTTGGAACGTTCCCAAGAAGGATGGCTCAATGTCCAATCACAACTGCTCTCGATGCGGTCATGCACTTCGCATCACCCTACCCAAGAGATCTTTCATGAGCTAACTCCTTAACGCATCTTACAAGCAGGTACGAGTCGAGAATGTCTGGGAACAAAACAGCTGACTACTATCAGAATATTGTGGTTACCCAGTGTTGTTCGCTCCACCAGCATTTTACTGTGCAAGGATACCCAATCTAATGAAGGACGGAGTGTGCCTTTTAAATTGTAATGACGGATCAAAATCTATGTTTTGATTGCTTGTATAATGTATGAACATTTTATAAGAATGTCTTTATTGCAATTCATAATTGTGCATGAACTTGAGTCTTAATTGTACTTATTATATTGTGGAATAAAATAGTAAAAGGTCAAAATGTTAGAAATACTAATGAAATATCTAATACGAAAAGCGAAAAGTGCTTCCCAAGAGAATTATATATATTTCCCCCTAAGATTATAAGTTACATGTACCAAGAAGTTTAATGGTATATTTTATTTGATGTTTTATTTATGAAATAATTTCAGCAATTTTTTAAAAAGTTGTATTTTTATTTTATTTTTATTTATAAGCAAATTAGTTTTCTTATCTGGGAAATTTTATGGTTTTTTTTTTTCTCTGACAATGTGTTTAATTACTTAAAGTTATAACAGTCGAGGAAGAACTGTAGTAAATATTATTTAATGAAATTACAAATATTTTATTCATATTGAATATATAATTATTACAATCCGCCCATTTCAAATATGAATCTTTTCACGCATTAACTTTCTGCAATAGACCCTTTGCACGGCGGCCATGACAGTCATATTGTGACCGTGTCGGGCACAAGTAGGCACTTTGTGGCTCTATTGTCACATTTAAACACGCACCCCCCTGTCATGGCCACTGGTGCAAAAGCTCTATAATAGGACTAGTAAAGACGCAAAGTGATAATCATAATATTTCAATGGTATTTATTCATTTTGCACATCATGCTCAATACAAATGTTATACTTCTCAAGATACCTGTAAAATAATTTAGCAATACTAAACATGTACTATGAACATGTTAAATGTGTAAAACAGGAATTTCAAGCAATACCCTAATAATAAATATGTCCTGGAAAACAACTGAAAATGGGTTTCTGTTGTATATTTAGTGTCTTGTGTAAAAATACCAACACCAATTCAAATTTCATAAACATAATGACATTCCTGAACATGAAACAAAAAGTAAGTCTAGAATTAGACTTCTGTTGGAAAATGCTGGGTGTACTTTTGTTGTTTCAAATTGTCAACACCACATTAAACAGACATAATTTTTACCACAAGATTTTGCAGAAAATCCACATGAAAATGTTAAAGCCAGGGGCGGATTGCAATATGCGGGCTTAGCCGGTTAACGCGGCGTCCACTAAGACCGGTCTATAACCATAGCCCGCTTGCAATATCGTTGTCTTAAAGTTAGACCAGTCTTAAAATTTAAGCCCGCGGCGAGCAGGCTATTAATTTTAGACACCGCGCTACATCTCCTAATCTTGCATGAAAAAAGACGAGCAAAATGCACATTGTGCCCATTAGTAAATTTGAGCCTTTATAGTGCTATTTGATTACTTTCACGGTCAGTTTCTCTGCAAAAACTGCACTACACATGCGTCATCAAGTGGCTTCGTGAGGACGTTTGTTTGGCTTGAAATCACGCAAAGATAGCCGGCTGCAGCACTTTCCGTTAAGATGTGTGTGTTTACGGCTGGCGCAGCCGTACTTCAGTTAGACTGGTTTATTGCAATGGGCTAAAGAAGTGTCTAAGCTGAGACCGGCTAAGTCGGATAGTCGGCTATAAAACATCGGTCTTAGACCAGTGGCTAAGTCGATTTTATTGCAATCCGCCCCAGGACACAGCGTTGTAGTCAAGTCCATCACAAGTCCAGTAACAAATAGGATGAACACGCACAAAAGGATGCCTTTGTTTAAGTTTATTTGAATAGCTTGTGACTTGAATTAAGACCCAGGGACTTGTGATGAACTTGTGAAGACTTGTGATGGACTCGACTACAACCCTACAGGGACACACTACCATGACATCAGTGTTAACAGTCCCAAGACTGCGAATCAATCAATATCCGTCGCATTGTGCCGGGCTGTGGGCAAGATGGAACATGTTCAATTGTAGCCAGCTGGAATCGGCTATAGGCGATGCCCGTCAAACTTGTGTGGACAGCCCCACAATGTGATCAGTGGTCAATCACTAATGGCCTTTTCCCACTACGCACCTCCGACCCGGGTAACTTTTCTACCCGGGTAGCGGTAAATAACCCGGGTTACATTTAACCCGGAGTTTCTTTTCACACGACAAGCGTTAACCCGGAGAAGCACTTACCCGGGTCGTCTCTTACACGGGTACAACAGCGACCCTTTTCCCACGGCATTTCTGCATGCGCACGTACCCGGGTAAACCAATCAGCACAAATACCCAGAAACCATTGCGTGTGGAAAATCGATCGATCAGGCTGCGCACGCACACACAAACATGGCGGACGACACAGAAACATCGCTGGCAATTTTGCTGTTAATACTTCGCATGTTTAATAATATTTATTGATGTGTGCTTTATCACTGGCACCACGCGTATTTTGTTGTACACTACCTTCAGAAGAGTACCAGTTTGACAGTGCCATTCAAGCGCGGGCGCACTTGCAACCTTTGACCAAATCATTATTGTGGCAAGAATTTAACTCGATAAATAGCCTACCCGGGTAGGCTATTGTCGTTGTTTCCCACGACAAACGTTAACCCGGAGAATCGTCTCAAGGTCGCTCCGAGATTGGTGGGTTAACCCACCTCCCGAGCAGGGCTAGAAATTACCCGGGTTAAGTGGCATTTTTGGCCAGATAACCCGGGTAATTCGTAACCCCGAGATTTGCCGTGGGAAACGAACCCTTTTTCTGTTACCCGGGTTATCTCGGGGTTAAAGTGCCGTGGGAAAAGGCCTAAAGTGGCATTTCTAGTTTGAAAAATTCTCGCTAGAGTGCCAAGGGCACATTCACCACAAATCATTGCCGGTAATGGGACCTATGTGGACTGGTATTGTCGTAGGCAATGGGGAAATAATGATGGCAGACAATTTTACCACAACTCTCCACAATGGTTAAAGGTACACACCTGCCTACTGTTTACATGATTTAGTGATGTAGCAGCATTGACAATACTTTTTTGATGGTCGTTGTGAAAAAAGATCATCAAAATATCCCGTAATTTACTAAAGAAGTGCACAATTAACAAAAACGGTCAAAAGACGGGTTATACACTTTACCAGCCGTTGCAACTACGCGCGAGCCTTACGACTTTGTCACAAACGTTTCGCTCTTCTCCTGCTCAGGATATCTCCAATTTTCGGCTCACGATTTCACTGGACAGCCCGGACGACCGAAAGGGAATTTCCGTTTTCTTTTGAGGAGTTGGCATCATGTTTTTTCTTCACGAACGTACATCGGAGCAACACGCCCGTGTGTGTGTGCACTCAGGCTATTCGCCGTGCTGCGCGGGGCAAATATCCTACACTCCACGGTAGCCTGCCGTAGCACCCGCTCGCTCGCTCCCATTCTCCGGACTCTCGAAACAAACAATTATGTTCGAATTTTCATACTTATGTTTAACTTTGTTTCATACCTGTATAAATAGTCTCTCTTCTTTGTCAATTACTTATAAATATTGGGGGGAAATCAGAGTTGAATTTGGTGCAGTTCTGCAGTAACAAACTTTTATACGGCTGGAAATACAACTAACTCACAAGACCACGTGACTTTTCGGAACCAGAATTTGGTTCCGAAAAGTCACGTGACCTTGAATTTTTCAAAAGTGCTAAAAAACGGCCAAATTTGACGCCGTCTTTTCAGGATATATCTAATTTACTCTCGAAGGCGCTTCAGAATAATGTATGGGTCTATTTCATGCCCAAAATTGCGCAACAAAGCCGGTGTGTTCCTTTAAGTCGTGGCGAATCTCAAGTGGTCCAGGCAGGGTGTCCCTGGATTTAGATAAAGCATCATAGAGTACTACCTTAATCATACTGTACATGATTATCACAAGTCGATGTTTAAAGATATTCTTCATTTCCTCTTTCCCTTTTTCTTACTCCTACTGTTGCCTTTCTCACCAACATCAACAGTCTGATGCGTGTCCGGGACGTGTAATGCATGTCCAGTTGATTTGATATGGTTGAAGAGTTTATTTCTAGTTGGGAATTCATTGTGACAAATGTTACATGTAAGGGGCACTTCACTTGATGTCTGCACCTGTTGAAAATACACAAAAATACACTAAATCTCAGCCAGAATATTAATAGAATACAGTGTATTAAAAGATAACTGTGAAAGGTTTGAGACACAGATATTTCTTAAAATATCCGTTCTTGATCAGAACAGCAGTTTGTTGAATACAGTGAACTTGTGGATAACAAGGCACTGATCGACCAATCACTTAGGAATTGCTTTCAAGACAATTTTTCTTTAGTGATTTTCTCCAGGTCTAAGAGGACCCGTTTGAACAAAGTGATTCCCAAAGCAATAAAAAAGTGACATTTCTTGTTTCCGGGAGAATTCTGTAGTTAAGGGCTCTCAGAAAACCCATACTGTTGTGTTTTCAATCTGACTGGGGCTGCCAGCGCATCATCAAAACAGACCAAGAAGTGCATGAGCTCAGGGATGCACTTAGGCAGAGTGGCACATCCTGCCTCAGTGGCTCTTACAGATGATGGTGCAGTCACCCTTGCCACAAGAGGTGGTCATACACATTGCTAACCAATAAAATGTTATATCCTCTCTGCCTTCTCGATCCTATGGTCAGAGTATAACTTGCGTTTCCTTTTTTTGAACCGTATAATATCCACCTCACCTGTGTCTTGGGTTCTTGAGATGCCACCTTCTCCCTCGCTGCTCTCCTTGCCTCTTTAGCTTTCTTTCCTTTAAGCTTCACTGCCGTCTTCTCCGTTTCCAAATCCTCGCCGTCTGCATTCACGATGCCGTTGAGTCTCGTGGATACGTCCTCTGCCTGTTCCGTTCTTGTGTCATCTTGGGATGACTCTGTTCTCTTGCTTGGATCATCCTCTGAAGGTTCACTTGGTGATGTCATCCTAAGACGGTCTGCAATCTCAGCAGGTAGATCTTCAAGAATGTCATCATGGAAGGTATGATGGATGGGTGTTGGTACCTCGGCTGCTCTGTGTTGGTTTCTCCTTTTCTTCTGCTTCTTAGATAATCTATTGATCAAAGATTTTAAAAGGAAGCAAAAATCACAGTAACCAAGTATTGGGTGCCATTGTTTATGGGCACACAAGAAAGCACAAATTGAAATTGGGGTGCTTAACAAAACAGAATCCATAGAAATGCCTACTTTTGCCGTGTATCTTGAGAAAAAACATTCAACACGCACGTTGCTATGTGTGTTTAGTACATGCATTTAGTAGTTATCAGAATATTCTCGTGGAAAAAGAGAACAGAAGTGTTTTAATAATCTGGGCTTCAAAAATGTACTTCAATCTCCAAATCAGTTACTTTTTTGTCAAATCAAATCTGCACTGTCTATAAACGAATGCAACCAGACAGTAAAAAATCTCTCTCTGACAAACTCTATGTACATGTATTGTGATTTTATCCTCATACATTATTCATGAGCACTCACTTATTCCTCACTGGCTCATTTGGTTCTGTGATTTCTTCACTGTCTTCTAGTGAATCATCCGCATCATTTAGCGACTCGTCTAAGTCACCGTCCTCCTCCTTCCCATTAACAAGCTCTGCCCCCTCCTCTTCCTCCTCCTCCTCCTCCTCTGCCATTTGCTCCTTGAGTAAAGCCACATTCTCTTTGTGCTTCTTGGAATTTTGATGATTAGCAAACCTGTCTCAAGAAACAGACGATCAAGTGTGGTCAATTACAAAAAAACACATGTTTGGACATAGTTTAATGCCTAAATACCGTTATGGCTAAATGTATAATACAGTCACGTGTTTTCTGAGAGAACACACTTTTTCCACGGTTGTTGACCATTCTTCCTATTAGTTTGTGTTACATGTACGTTTAAATCAGGTTGACCTTGGAGGTCAACTGCATGTGCACATACCCCCCAAAAAAGGCTAAAAACTTGCTTATAGAAAATAAAATGGTTTACTGCTACTATTTCAGTCAAATGTTCTCCAAAGTGACTTACGCCTTTTCGCTCTTGAAATCTTTGTTGCAGGCAACACAGAAAAGGTCATTGACCAGCTCTTCATCCTGACTGTTAACGGAATCTGAAACATTCAAATATAAAAAATGCACAAAATACACAATTCTAGGGGTTTGGCAGTGTTTTGTCTCAGGTTCGCGAGATATATTGATCATTTTTGCGCCAACTTTTGTTCTGAAAATTGAATCGGATAAGCATGGAATTGATTCAAAACATTTTTAATTGCCCAAGCCTACTCCCAACCTCACCCTGGAACACTTTCAAGGGTGCTCTTTGGAGTAAGATTATCACAAGTCGATGTTTAAAGATATTTTTCATTTCCTCTTTCCCTTTTTTATGGTCAATCTTGGAGTATCCCTGAGTGACCTTATTGCCCCCTGAATCGTCCCCAAACACCTCTTAAATAACTACCAAGAAGTTCACTTCTTAGAGTGAAATTACCGGAAGGTCATAAGCTCCGAGTGACCAACCTGAGGCATTGCCCTCTGAATCATCCCCAAATTCCTCCTGAAGAGCCGCTTCAACCTGTCTAAGATCCTCCTCCATCGAGGCTCGAACTTCCGCTCCTTGCTTGGCAGACTCACGGAATTGCCTGGAAGATTTCATATCAAACAAAATGGAATAATGTGACAGTGAAGCCCATTTAATTAAAATGAAAGAAAAATGTGATGCAGTAGCTGCAAAATGCAGCATTTGGAATGAAACATTCTTAGAATTTTTTTAGGCAAAACTTACTTCTCCCTCTCGATTCTTTCTCTTTCTCTCTTCTCCGCATCCAGACGAGCTCTTTCAGCATTTTTCTCTTCCAACAGTTTCTATTTTTTTAAAATTACAGAAAAAATTGAATAATGTCAAGTGTAATTTTTGTAAATTGTTGTATGAACTCCATGCTGCTTACTACTCACCCTGTAAGCTTGAACTCGTTTGTCCCTCTTGCGTACAAAGGACACCAATGCCTGGAAAGAAAACAGGATTCATGAATTTTTTTGAAATGATAAATGTAATAAAACCAAAATTACCATGTTAAAGAGAATCCCTTATCCTTGTTGAGAGTTTACTGTGTTTTGAACTCATTGATTATATTTACCTCTATTCTAACTGACATAATCAGCAAAATACACAGCATTTCCTCACCCCCAAATACTTTCAAGGTTGATTTGAGTGAGATTTTTGGCTAATGAACCAAACATTTCAACTCCTGAAATCACCATCCCACCCAGACTCACCCTAACTTCCTCATTATATTCCTTCTTGGCTGCATCTCTCAACTTTTTATTGTCCTTCTCCATGAGTCTGGCCACCCTGCGATTAGGAGCATCTCGTGTGTCGTACGTCTCAACCCAAACAAACGACCGAGATGTGCTGTAGCTCCGCCAGTAAGCGTAGAAGGGGTGCACAACATCTTCATATGAGCTGTCCGAGGACCCAAACTCTGGAATTTCTTCTGCTTTTTTGCCTTCCATAAATTTCAGGTCCTCCTTTGTGATTTCTCTGAATGCCTCGCTGTACACTGCATAGAAGCCCTTTTATCCGGAAAAAGTTGCAAACATAAATTTATCAATTTCAATGTGAAATTTTACAATACATCAGTAAGCAGAATAGCAGATTGTACTGTAAATTGAAAATGAATGCAGACAAAAATTCAAGAAAGTTGTGACTTTCATGAATTCTGAATGATACAGTTTACCACCAAATAAAAAAATTAACGAGGCAACATTGTTTCAGGTCCATCTTGAAAATTTACTTTAAAATAGCTAACCTTTGCATCGTCTCCAAATCCCGAATAAGCAGATGTTGTAAAGTATTTCATGAGATTGACTAAACTCCCTTCGTAGTCATCCCCATAGCCTGTTGGAAGAAAAGACACTAGCTCTCAAAATCTTTCAGTTTTTAAAAGTAAAGTTTCATTAAGGATAAAATGGTGGGAAAAGTACCATACACGTTTGCCAGTTGAGACTCCATGCACTAAGTCTATGGAACATGACATAAAAATCCTAAGTGTTTTCAAAGAAAAACTTGGTATTTTCTCATTGCTAAAATCATATTTCCTAACCAAATTTACACTTTCTGTGGAATGATGTCATATTAGGAAGAAGAATTAGTGGCAAACGTTTATGGTATTTATACTAAAATGGTTCTTCTTGGACATCTGGCCCATCAATTGGGACAGAGCCCATAGTTGGGCATAACAAGACTAGACATTCTCACCTTTTAGTATTGCCTCTCTGTGCTTGTCATACCAAGCCCGTTCCTGTGGGTCGCTCAATATATCAAATGCTTTCTGGATAACAGCAAACTTCTCCGTGCACTCGTCCATATTGTCACGATTCTTATCTGAGGAAATTTAACGATTCAGAAAAAGAAAAAATTCATACTCCTGAAGAAAGAATATCTAACCACTACTCATTCTATTCAAGATAATAATCTTTCTTTCTTTTTATTTTAAACGACTTAGACTCTGATGACCAATACACTTGCGCATTCTTTCTACAAACTAAATTTTATGAGCGAGATCAGGGCTGCGTTCCAAGTACGCAAACGTTTGCATCGTTCGCCAACAACTGGTACCCGGCTCTCCATAAACGAGTGCACTGTAACCAATGGCAAACGTTGGCAACATTTGCATATGTGGAACGCAGCCCAGTTCTCCAATTTCTTTTATAACTCACCTGGGTGCCATTTTAGTGCCAATTTTCGGTAAGCTTTCTTCAGGTCTTCATCCAAGACATCTCTGTTCACCCCAAGAACCTCGTAGTGGCACATCATCTGGGTAGCCATAGCTGCAAAATCTGGGGCTATACAGTGAACGTTTGTGGAAAATCTGAATTAAATCCCAAATATAACAGGAAGAATATAAAGCATTTTATTTTACTTGCAAAACAAATTTTGCTCAATGTTGGTCACAACTCAAAACTGCATGTGTCGATGTCATTGATGTTGAACATTCACGGTAGCACCCAGACAGTATGGCAAATTTGCATTACAACATTGCAGTAATGATGTTTAGCGAGGCTAGGGGCTTGGGAAATTTTTTTAAAACGTTTCCCTTCAAGTTAAACGGGTGTGAAGTTGGTTACTTATTCGACGTTCGACGTTCAATATTCAAAAAGGAGCTGTTACTTATTCAACATTCAATAAGGACCTGTTACTTATTCGACATACAAAGTCAAATGCACAGACAATTTTATTTCAAAGGGTCAAATGCCCCACCGGCACCACCCTGGGGCATGAAAACGTGACCAAACCCCAACCTAGGGGCCGGGGATGGGGCAGCGCGGATATGGGGGGCCAGGGGTGGGGGAGGGGGAAACAATTGATAGGTGCATAAGTAACAGCTCCTTGTTGAATGTCGAATAAGTAACAGCTCCTTATTGAATGTTTAATAAGTAACAGCTCCTTATTGAATATTGAACGTCGAACGTCGAATAAGTAACCAACTTCACACCGGTTCAAGTTAAAACTACTTTCACAGAAAATAGTTTGGCTGTAAAAATTTATCAAGCATTTGCTGTGTTTTGGTTGTTAAAATAAGTCCAGTTAAAATACGTCCGTCTTTGAAAGTGAATGCGCCGCTGCTACAAAATATGTGACACGATCAAAAGCGCCCTCATTTGGGTAGCTCACATTATTGTTTGCGTGGTTAGTTTTAAATTCAAGCGCAGACCTTTGACACATTGAGGGGGTACCCCTATGAGGGGGTACAACGCCATCTAATACGATGAATAAATGCACTTTCCTTTCAATTCCATAAAAATAGTATGACTGACTGGATTATCAACACGCCGGCCCCACTGGCGGCGCGCCGCGCCAGCCGTCAGCGCAGCATGCAGCCGGCCGGGCCACCACGGCTGGGGGTATTGCACAATCACACTGACATGACCGACACGTACCATGCCGAGATCAACATCGATCATGACGGTGACCCTTCAAAAGGCATGCATTTACTTCAATAATTCAAGCACATATTTCTCACCACAGTTACACAATGAATCTTGATATTGTTTTGTTACGGACAACAAAGAAATCAGAAAGAATCGGCACCGAAATGTACGGTAAAACCGCACAAAATGTGAACACGATTTGTTACAGATGTGCAGTGCATGCAGTGAGCGACTTTCTTGACGGATTTTCGTTGTCGTCTGCAATGAATGGTACCACTTTCTGTCCCTTACTTCAACACTACAATCGCAAACGATTAGAAGGCACCATACTACTGAAATCAACCTCTCTTTCAGAGGTAAGACATGTTACGTGAATGTTGCTGCTGTTGGATGGTGAGAACAAGGTTGTTTTTCTTTTTGACGTGTGCACTCTGCCGGGTCTAATCACGTGTAATATTTTGGTCTTTTAAACTTTCGATTTACGAGTAAAGTGTAAATATGACATGATACCGATTTTAAGAATAGTTTATAAAAGCATAAAGGTATCGTAATTTGAAGAACTAATTCGTAGTTAAAAATGGGAAATGGGTAAAATTTTGATGAAAAATTTAGCTCCCCACCTCCGACCTCGTGAATGTGAACGAGCTTGGCGCATGGTATACTACTGCTACTACTACTATAGACATGATAGAGGGCGCTATTTACATGTAGGAAAAGTTAGTTGCTGAACTTGGCATGGTAGTAAATCCATGTGCAAATGATTTTGCAATAAATAAGCCTTTTGGGGGTTTCTTTGAGTCGGAGGTCAGGTGCGCCAATTGGCACACATCAGACGTGTTATTCGCTGGCAGTCAGTGTGTGCATAAACCTCTTCCAGCTAGCGACCTGGGCAGAAGTTGACATGACACTCTGCCAGCGAATAACACGTCTGACATGTGCCGTTTCATACCCCTGACCTTTGACCCCAAGAAACCTCCAAAAGGCTTATGGCAATGCATTTACATGACAAACCGTTAGGCCCTTACCCAGCATGTCATGACTTTAGGCCTACTCGAGTATTATTATTATTTTTTCATTTTTAAAACTTCAACACGTTATGTTAAAATCAAATGTTTTTGTAAACAATGTTTGTCTCTTTTAACTCCTTGTCAGTACACATAGATCACCACAACCTCTATCTCAGTCACGATGGCCCATCCAATGATGCTGGACAGTGTATGGTTTGACAAGTACAAGGCTGACGATGCGGAGAAACTATACCAGGAGAACAGGGCCAAGGAAATTAACGGACTAGTAGTGCAGGTAGGAGCAGATTTTAATCCATTGCTCTGATATGCCCAACTGGTGTACCTGTCCCAACTGTGGTTGCCACCATCTTAGCATATCATTGCTCATTGGCACCATCTCAGCGCATAGAAGAGTAACTTAGAAACCTAGTCCGACTGCCTCTAATGTTACAAGGACTCTCTTTAACGACTCAACTAACTTGGTCGGCCAAGTCGTTAAGGAGAGACCTGGTAATGTCCGAGAAAGTTAGACTAAGGAAAACCCAGAGAATCAAACAGGAATTAAAAAAACAATTCCAAATTATAGACCAGGCATGACCACACCAACTTGGTTGGGACACTGTAGTAGTTGGGGGCATAACATCTCCTTTACTAACAAGTTAGAATTGGGTCTTTCCGTAAAAACAGGTAATTATAAAAAAAACTCCGGAAGTGTCACGACGTAAGGGGGACACTGTGTCTTGTTTTTATGGAATGACCCTGTTGTAAATTCTTGCTGAGTTGGTGTGTTCGTTGTTGCCTTACAAGATATTTAAGCGATTTTTGCCAGATAACCATGTTGCTTTTTTTTGCATTAGACAGTCCAAACAGACAAGTAAGGCTATGCTGGAGTGTTTAGAATGAGGCCTGGCCAAATCAGCCAACATTTGACATACATACGTCTTCAGTTTTGAGTCTTGGCTTATAGCGCTCACAAAATTTGAGCAGTGCTGTGCCAAGGTTTTATTTTTCACCAGCATTGCCTTACTTGACAGTTTGGAATTTAGATTAGTTTTTAGTGTGCTTTTTCAAGCTTTCAAGTTTTGTCAATTTCATGAAGTTGATGAGCACACAAATAAAATTTATCAAGAATTTAAGGGTTCCAGCTGGCAAATTTCAAATAATAGGCAAATTTATTCAAAGGGCACATTTTATTTTTTTTACAATCAGTTTTTAATCGTTTTTTATTCGGTGCTGAATACATTTTTGTTAATGCCAATTGCTCAGAAATCTTGTCAACTTTATAAAAAGTATCATTTCGCTACTGTATCTGTCCTTCAAGAATACAGCAATTATTAAATGATAAAATAGATTGAAATATCTGAAATATTCAGTAAAGTGGCATACGACTGTATTCCATTTGAATATATCTAAGAACGTCCAAGTAGAGTTGACCCTTGACCTTCTGTGCAATTGTCTGAAATTACTTTGTTGTTTACCTTGCAGTTGCCAGTTACACCTTGCATTCACATCCTACTAACACGGTCTGAGCTGTTTTGCAATGCATTTCAAATCATCCACATTGATGTTTAAATTTTCTGATGGAAAACAATTTTATTGAAGATTCATAAATACCTTAGACAGTTTACGCATCCCTATTGGCCGAGAGCACGTCACGTGGGCAGTTTTAAACTATTGATAAAGGCCCAGTCAGTCTTAAACACTTTTGAGCCTATGGCTCGCGGCCGCACCCTCGCTCTGGTCGGCGCCTATATGAAACACGCATACAGAAACTGCACGCTTCCGAAAGCAAATTGTGCACTGTGACAAGTACCCGATTGTGTGCGTGCGCATACAACACGCTTGCATTACACGTAACGCCCTTGAGTTTTACTGATTTACACAAAAAAGGTATTTATAAAAAAAAAGTATTAATAATGGCCCGCGCCTTCGGCTCGGGCCATTATCAGCGTCGAGGCCCCTATCCGGTTTAAAAGTATGTTTAAGACCATTCAAACCCACTTTTATACCTAATTCATTGCTTTAGATCCCCTCAGTCATCTGCATAATTGGAGATTTATCCTGGTGGCTGTTCCCATTAATCCATCAGCCCATAATCAACCATTAATTCTCACTTCTCCCAGCTAGGAAGCAAAGTATCTTTTCAGGACATTTGATGTTAAAATAAAATTGAGAAGTCGTATTATGTTACAGCACACAATTTCTGCGCATGATCAAGTAGCTTCAGTTTCAGAACCATAACGTGTTATGGCCATGAACTCGTGTGTCTTTGAGCAAGGCACATCACTACAATTGGCCCTCTCCCCAAAGCCTCTAATTGGTCAATAGGCAACTTGGGTTTGCTAAACTGGATATTAACTGCTGCGTATTTATAGGCCTGTCCGCATTATACTTTTTTTGGGAAAACTTACCGAGACGATTGTTCCTTTTTCTATTTTTAGTCCAGTGCGGACAGCCTAGGAAATTTTTCTCTCAGTTACTTTTCCTGAGTCCAGCGGTTACTTTTCCTGTGCGGACACAACGAGTCGGTCAAAGCACTCTGGAAAGCGTACACGGTACGTCCAGGCTGTAAAGGTCATACTGCGAAGGGACACTGCGCATGCTCTCCCATGGTCTCGAAAAAGTCCAAATGCGGACAGCAGTAAAATTTAGCCATTTTTCATTTAACCATCAGCTTAGTAAAAACTCCAATGCAGTCCAATGCAGACACCGCTTATGTAGTTTAGTTAAAAGAAGCAGGAAAAAAAATTATAAATCATAATCCTAATCTAAATTGGCAATTAGGTAGGCTTGCCTACTTAATTGTGGGATTTTTAGACGTTAGTCTCACCGTCTGTTCGTATGTGCAAATTACACCTAGTTGTTTCTCTCTGCACTCCAATCTGTACACAGGCATCCGCCTCAGCTGACAGCCAATCAGAATTGGCCAACAGCGGCCTCGCCGGTCAGATTGCACGTGCACGACAAAATATCCAAAACACACTGAATTCTGTGAGTAGACAAGTCCACGTTGCAATGTCCAGTAATAAATAGCTCCTAAGCTAATGTGTACAAATTTATTTTCGCATGCCATACTCTCCTACCCTCGTAGATATTTCTTTCATAACATATTTAAATGCATGTTTTCTGTGATTGTTAACATTTTTTTATTGACCCCCTTCGAACACGTGCGAATACGCCATTTTGGGAGTCAAATAATGCCGAGTCATTGTGAAAGGGATGTGCGTGCGCGTTGTGTGTGTCTCTGGTGGGCGTAACGCAGTTTAATTCACCAATGGGAGCCTCAGCATAGCGCATTACAAGCGCTATGGACACACACAACGCGCACGCACATTGCTTCCACAACGACGCGGCATTATTTGACTCCCAAAATGACGTCATTGGCACAAGCTCAATAAAATCTTTGTTGAACTTGTGGTTGTTCCATTTTGGGGTTCTAGCTAACATTTTCCACTGTATTTGTTTGTTGCTGATTGTACCTTGTCTCTTGTGCATGCCATGTTTTTAGAGACAGTTTTAGCAAAGTAATCCCACAACAGTCTTAATTTGGGTCTCGGACTTTGAAACTTGTCTTGAAAATTCGTTTTTGTTGAATTTGTGAATTTATGTGTTGAGAATATGTTGGGATAGGACATGTGATAGGACATATGATGGGATGTGTTTTGGGACATGTGACTTGATGTGTGACACGATATGTGACGTGATATACAACCCAAACGCAATATGTGATAAGACATGTGACATATGTGTAACATAACTTGTGACATCACATATGACACAACGTGTGACGCGGAATGCAACTTACAATGTAACACAACTCATAGATCCGTGTTTTGTCAGAGTAGTTGTTAGCACTGGTGTAAATAGACTGCAGATATGTGTGTACTTTTTAAAAACCTTTGCTGTGTAGTTTTCAGTTTGCTGTCCATGATTAACTTTTCCTTATTACACATTAACCTTTGTTTTGTAACTTCATTTTTCCTCCTACGTCCCAACTTTTTGTCTTTTCTTGGCTTTTCTGTGGAAATATTGTTCATGCTCGTTTAAATTAGGGCACAGAAAATTGTACACTTTTTGCCTTCATTCTCTCATACATTTATATTTAAATTCTGTTTTGGTGCAAATGTATTTTTGGTACAACTGTACTTTTTGAGTCAAGCCGTTTTTACCATACACTTGCCTTAGAATTGTCTGTTTAAGAACCACTGATATATAGAAAGCTAGCAAATCATGGGATGATGGTTAATAATTGTTAGTTTGAAAAACAAAAATAAGTTTCAAACTTCCGTTAAGTCTCGAAAAGAATCATGCCATATACATGCACACATAAAAGTCTCCCTTTAATAGCAATTTACCGCGTATTTTGTAACATCTCTCCAATGTTTTTCAGGGAGTTGGTCTTGGGATTGGCGTGGCTGTAGAAAGCTCTGAAGTGACAGCACGAATCTCTGCTTTAGAGAAAGAAAACGCTCAACTACGTAAAGGTAAAAGACAATAAAGCCCGCCGCACACCTTTGTGATTTACCGGATAATCGGATCATCGGACCACATACCGGAAAGGTGTGCGCTAAAACAATTCGGGCCGGTCTGACCGTATGCTATAAGACCGGAGCAAATCAAACTTGTTTTATTTTTCCGGATCCGATGGTCCGGTGTTCGATGGGCCGGTGAATCGCAAAGGTGTGCAGCGGGCTTAAAACATGAAAGAATTTCAAATCATCTGTATTGAATACAATATTCTGTATTGTGCCAAATCACCATGAAAAACCAAACATTGCATGAGAGAAAAATTATATGGTTCTCTGCTCAAGTGGTTTTAGGTTAATCTGTAATTGCACAAAAAATTAGGCACTTACACTTGATGACAGTTGTTTTCTTCCTTGTTTTTTTTGTATGCAGTAACGTCCGATCTTGAAGCACAGGTTAAGAAACTAACAGCAAGAGTTGATGCACTAGACAAAACATCTTCAGGGTCTGCACCTCCAGTAAGTCTTAATCTCATAGGGTGAAATAACTTAATAAAAATGTTACATTTAATAATCATTGTTACTGTGACTTGCACATTTGAACCGAGCAACAAAAGAAACCCGAACAATTTCTCAACTTTTTGATAAAAAAAAAAACACATTTATTCTGAGAGTAGGAATTTTTAACCCGCAAACTTAATGTAGTCATGTGTAACAAAGCTGTTATGTGAACAACTTAATTAGAATAAAAAATTTCAAATTTTGACAACTTGTTTTTGAAGAAATTCCCATTTCTTTTGTCGCTCAGTATAAATTGACTAATTGACTGTTTGTGGTGCTGTCATCAATATCAGTGAGTTATTATAAGCAAGTTTGAAGGAAAATATGCAAGTTAAGCAATTTAAAACAGAAATCCTAATTTTTGATTCCTTAATCATTTTTTCAGGCTGCACCATCGAAGCAAGAAGTGTCCGAGGATGATGATGACGATGATAGCATTGACAGTGATATGTTTGATTTAGACAAAGATGTATGTATTGTAATGATTTTTTGCTTTATAGACATCTACTACATTACATCTGTATTGCAATGTGTCTAACAATTTTAGACACACAATCAGTGGATCACGTGGATGACGAAAAATTACGTAGATTGCTATTTTCCTTCACAATATAATTATTACATTTATACAGCGCACATTCCATAAGGATATGTTTAGATGCGCTGCACATTATATTGGGTTTAATGAAGGTAATTGTCTTACATCTAAACATCAAGATACATAGGTGGATCATTTGTACTTGCACAATGATTGGTCAGGACAAAATGTGTAAATGTTTTCTTTATGTGGATACTGGTGCCACCCTTAACCCCCCTTAGTTCTCCGGAATCCTCCCAGAGGATTTGAAAGATTGTGGAGGATTAAAACCAAATCAGGATTATTATGGAGGAAGATGCATTTTGGTATGCTGCATTGTTGGAGCTTTTTTTGAGGTTTGAGTGTGTATCTTAGCAAAAAAAAATAAAGAAACCTATGGGGTCTTTCTATAAATTAGGGGTCCAGCTTTGGTGTCCCCCCGTTACATTTTACATCTTGTTTTTGTAAATTCAGGACACATTCTTTAAATACTTTCCATCTCAAAGAGTGTGTACATAAGGTACAATTCATACAAAATGGTTTAAAAGCCATTTTAATGATTTTTGTACGAAAAATAACACCTATCACGTGTAACGGGGGACACTAAATGCCACACTTTTGGACCCCTAATTTATAGAAAGACCCTATGGCTAATTATATTGAATTTGGTAGCCATGAAATATTGCAAAACGAGTTATGAGCTGTAACAACAAAATGATAATTGGATGAATATTATGACCTTTCAGGGTGACAATGAAGGTTATGCCAAGATGGCAGCTGAGAGAAAGGCGGAAACTACAAAGAAACGTAAGTTAATTTGGGCGTTTCATATTACAGATACCACCAAGAGTTTGACGCGGAAAGGCTACATTCAGTGCACATGGCGTGCATGTCACAGAGATGCCAACATCTACGATTTAAGGCGCCTTTCCTTTGGTCCGTTTTTCATCCGTCTTGCGTTCTACCGATACAGACAGACGAGCGCAGTCCAAACCAAGCCTCAATTAATTTAATAAAAATCTTCTTTTTTGTGTTGTTCACACAGCCAAGAAAGTCGTCATAGCCAAGTCCAGCATTATACTTGACGTCAAACCGGTGAGTCCTGAATTTGAATGCAAAATCCATTTTCTTGTTTAAATCAGTAGTTTCACAAATATCAAAGTCTTTAATTACTACAGCCTGAAAAACATTTCAATTAAAAAGCTGGTTTAAACAAATAAATATAGATATATATATATATATCTTCCTTATACCCGTGATAGGGCGACCGGATGTGGGTAAAAAAGGCGTATTAGGGGGACCGGCCGTATTAGGGCGACCGGCTATCGGTCGCCCTAATGATAAGTGCTTCAAAAACCATCTTTTTTAGGTCAAAAACCATTTTTATTAGGTTTTTAACCATTTTTATTAGGTCGCAATCCATTTTCGTCTAGTTAAAAAAACATGTTTATGAGAGCTTTAAGTCGAGAAAATCGGTGTCAATTCATGACCTTTTTCCCACCAAATTTGAAGATTTAGTGGTCTCTGTGAGCTCTCTACCCAAAACGGTCCTAATACGGGAAAGGGGCTTATATATAGTACTGTAATCATCTGTTTCAGTTTGACTTTCAGTTTGTAATTTTATGAGGGTATGAAGGCATGTTTGTTTTATATCATGTTAATAATTTCTAAATGTACAGGATTTTTCAGAGGTAAAAATGTGTGATTGGCCTCTTTTTTTAAAACTGGATAGGGACCCGGATATGAATAACTCCCAAGGTGAAGCTGATGAGGGCAATTATGACGTTATGAATTTCATTTCATTTCATTTATAAAAAAAAAATAAAATAAAATTTACAAAAATGTTTTGATTGTGAACTGCTTATGTAGTCAACTGCCTTTTTCTTATTAATTATTGTTAATTTCTCACCTGATTTTTTTTCTCTCTTTCATTCATAAATTTATTTTAGTGGGACGATGAAACAGGTAAGAGTCACATTGTCTTGATTAATATTGGGACCCTAATAATGCAATTTTATGGAAATTAATGTAAATTTTTCTGAAGTTTCCCCGACTCTAATTGGTACCAAGATTGACCGTTTTACATCTTCATATTGACATATGAATACCAATGCATCCTTTTTATTATTTTGAATAAAGTATATTTATAAAACATACCTTATCTCTACATTTTCATCATAATTACCAATTCACAAAACTTTGCAAATATAGATTTTTCTGTTATTTTATTTAGTTAACTCAAAAGTAAATTGATGGACAGTATATATAAATTGTTTTCAGTTTTGTCTCGCTCGGTCTTCAAAATGTAAGTTATCAACACTGAATGCCAAGACTTATGTGAAAAGCTTTATTGTGTGCTGAGTGGGACTCGAACCCATGACCTCTTACATACTCAAGCCAGTGTTCCTGATGCATGCTTTGTGCTTCTTTATTCAGATATGAAGGACATAGAAAAGGTTGTGCGAGCAGTTAAAACTGACGGTCTGTTATGGGGAGCATGTGAGTAGCTACCATACTTGGTGATGTAGCCTTTTTTTTTTTTACTGGCCATGGCCAAACGAAGTGAACACAGCAATATTTTACTTTGAGATGGGTCTTTCCACGGTAAAAGGGGCATTTTGGCAACACAGACCATATTTTCGAGGAAATACCTTTGTTTGGTCTCAAAATAAAAAAAATAAGTTTCAGTTGTTCTGAAGAGATAACTTAGGCCCAAAAAGGGTTACAAATAGTTACGCTCGTAACCGGGACGGACACTTGTGTTACATTTTAGGCCGTCCTGGTTAAGAGCGTATTTTGGAAATTTGGGTATTTAGAAAGCTATGTTGTCACACTATTTGTAACCCTTTTTTGGCCTAAGTTATCTCTTCAGAACAACTGAAACTGATTTCTTCTATTTTTAGACCAGACAAAGGTATTTTCTGGAAAATATGGTCTGTATTGCCAAATGCCCTCTTCACTGTAGAAAGACACAGATTTTTTATTTTGTTTTATTTGGGTAGGTGCCGTCTGTTTGACAATAGATCAAAGTTAAAAATTGTATTGAAATATTGCAAGTTAATATCTGATAAGTGTGTGTGTCTTCATTTTGTTTTTTGTAGCTAAACTTGTTCCTGTGGGTTACGGTATCAAGAAACTTCAGATCTCTTGTGTTATCGAAGACGACAAAGTTGGAACTGATTTTCTTGAAGAGGAGATCACCAAACACGAAATCCTGGTATGAATTTTTAGATAAAAGATTTTAGTATTTTCTCCAATTTGCAGAAAGGTATAACCCATGGTTGTTTGAGTTTGTTTTACATGCCTGTTGTACGTCATGAAAAAACTAAGGCTAGAAACTACAGCAATTTTCCATAATTCCAGTTTAAAGTCTTATGTTTTTTCTTTGCTTTTCTGCTGTGTGTTGCTAAAGTGACATTCCCCAAACAGTATGTGAGTTTTTGTACATAAAAATGCCACCTTTTGTGAGGTTTTTGTTGAAAAATGCCACCTTTTATTAATAGGGGATCAAAATGAACAGTGGTAATGTCTTTCTAAACAAGTAATCCTTTATATGCAGCAAAAACTGTGCCAAAAGGTTATTTAGCATTTCGGGGACCCTTTCTGCTTTCTGTGGTTAGAACAATGCAAATTTTTCTAGTGCCATTTTTGTTGTGAGTACTTGTTTTTTTCTTGTAAATCCTTCGCATTATTGGCTTATTGAGCTTAGCTGCCCAAAGCTGTTGCCCATTGACCACTTGATAGATTTTCAGCATGGAATAGAAATATGCAAGTGTCTTGCCCAAGGACACTAACTGCTAGGCCATAATACTGTAAAGTGACATACATGTACATCTGCCCTTAATCTCAGGGTATCAGTGTGAAAGTCCTCTGCCTTTTTTTGTTTATCCATTGCACATGCCAAGCTTTCAAATTACATTTTAAGGTCCTTTTTGTGTGTTTTTTTCTTCTTTCAGGTTCAAAGTGTGGACATTGCTGCCTTTAATAAGATCTAGATTGAAGAGAATCAGGTTTGGCGTTTGTTTCATGGGTTGCAAGTCTTCCTATGCTTGAAGGGTGGCTAAATTAAGTCAAACATCTTCACAAAAAACTGCCATTTTGTGAAGATATGCACTGGCAGAGTCTGACGCAGGCGCTGGACCGTAACAATGGTTACTGGTTCACGCTCTCGTTTTACATCTATTGTGTTTGCACACAGTGTATTTTACTATTATTCAGCAAATTGCTCAGAAACTGTGTACTTGGCATTTAATACTATGCAAGGAATCAACAGCATCGATATGTCACTTGACATTTCAGCTAGAATGTTTTCTTGGCAAAAATATTCTCAGACAGGCACTTTTTTTAGCTCACAAGCTTTGTGAAATTTCTCGGGGCCTTTGTGAAATTTCCTCAGTTATTTATCTGTTTTCATGTAAAAGTTCCCCAGATATTAATCTGTTTACATGATTTATCCCGTGAGATTATTTCTACCCAATTCCTCCTGTGTGTAATTACTATCAATGCTAGAATAGGGCGACAAATCGTGTGTAAAAAAGCTATATTAGGGCGACCTGCTCAATAGGGCGACATTTTGGTGTCGCCCTAATATTTTTGAGTTTAAAATTCATTTTTTTAGGTCAAAAACGAGCTGTTTCTCTTTGGTCTGCAACCATTTTTGGAAGCTTCGGGTAAAAAAATAAGGTGTCATTTTGAGTCACTCTTGCCGAAATTTCGGTGGTCTCCGGTGAGAGTCTTCCCGAAATGTCGCCCCATTGCGGCATTCAGCGTTGTTTAAATTACTGAGGTTATTATGGTGACGTATTTCACCATTGAAAGGTATATACCAGAGGCGGAATCAGAATCATTAAAATACAGGAATACAATGGAATTCAGGGGGTCGGACCCCCTGAAATGCATTGTATTCCTGTATTTTAATGAGACTGGATCCGCCACTGGTTAACATTGCAACAGACTTGTCTTCACTCATAAGGTAAATTTACGCATCAAAATAAATTTTTGGTAATTAATTTTGAATAATGATTAATAATAATAATAATAATAATAATAGCAAAGCACTTATTAGGCGCACAATATCTGGAGGCCATTCAAAGGCGCCAGGTCAAGAAAGAAAGTCACTAATTGTTGTGAAAAGCCTGGTGAAAAAGAAATGTCTTTAAATGACGTTTAAAGACAGAAATATCATGTGTGGCTCTCAGCTCATTTGGCAAAGAATTCCAAAGACGGGGTGCATAACTAGAAAATGCCCTAACCCCATAGGTTACCAGACGGGTTCTAGGGACATAGAGCGTGTTACCTGTTGACCTGAGACTCGGTCTCATTGTGCGGACTTGTAGCAAGTCTTGAATGTAAGATGGTGCATATCCATGAAGGGCTTTAAATGTCAACAATGCAATTTGTACATGTATTAAATGCCAATTCGTGTTCACATCACGTTTCGCACTGTATCTGTAAAACGGAAATGGATACTGGTTTGTATTGTACATGTACAAAACGGTTGATCTTGATACCCTCCCCCAAAGGCCCATTTCAACATGAGCCAGCCTGCTGTTCGTTGTATTCATTTCATTCCCGAGGCCTACTGGAAATAAAACCAAACTGTCCTTCCACGTTTGTTTAATTCCAATATTTGAGAATAAAATGTCTACAACGGCAAGAGAAAAATATGTTGGTAAACTGTCCTACAAACACACTTTTGCAGCTGCCCCTAAGCCTCGGTAACAATCGTTTCCTAACATTTAGAGAAACCTATGGGTGTGGTTTTTTTTTCTTTTCAAGGTGAGCAAAGATATTTGGAGTAAATCCAAATTCATCTAAAGTTTCTTGGCTCAGTCTGAAATGAATGGTATTCCTTTTTGGTTAAAATAAACAAGGCAGCAAGCACAAATATATGGCTTGTCGTTATCATTAGTTCGTGTTTTATTAGCCTGCCAAATACACCTGTTTTGTTGAAATTGTGCATATTTTGACAATTAAAATTTAACATTTTAGATTCTGTTTTCGATAAAACCAGGAAGAAATTAATTATCCAGATGTGCTTGCTATGGCGTCCTTGCACGTCTGCATTCAAAGGGAGGCTCTATATGCTTTACAATGGATCACGGCAACGGACGTAATCATGGTATTTACATGGCGGACAAAATTGTTGAGCGCACCTTTTCCCCCACTTTTGTCTCGAAAGGGCAGAACTTATCGATGTTGTTTTTCCATGGATTTGATTCGATATTTCTCCCAAGTGAAAATTAATCTTCACGCCTGCTGCAACTTTTCAAACTTTTCGTATCGATAACAGGTCACGATTGCGCATGCGAAAGTTGCGTTTTTGTGAGTTTCTTTCACTCCCAGTTGCGTCATCACATTTTGTACATTTCTTTCAGTCCGTTTTTATCTTAGGTTGTTAATTGACAATCCAGGAGGTTTCTTCTATCCATTTTGCCAGGACTGACAAAATTAGTAATTTTCCGAAGAATATGTTGCAAATTCCGGGAGGGTTGGCAACTAGTCTGTCGGACTGTGGTGTCTAAAGTTCGAAATTACATGTTTTAAAAATTGTCACTATTTTGGCCTATTCACTTTCTTTGGTGGGTCGTTTCAGAAAATTAACCAAATATGGGATGAGAGAAAAATCGTATGGACCTTATCGGGATTCGAACCCGAGACTTCTTGCGTCACAGTTCAGGTGGTAGATCATCTGGCCAGCATGTCCGAGGTGTCGGGTTCGAATTCCGATGAGGACCACAATATGTTTTTTTCTCATCTGTTTGGTTATAAATCTGTTTAAGTTTTACTTTATTCTTCTTTGAATACGTATAAGGAAGGAATAAAAAAAAAAGCACCAGTGTATTTCGAAAGTTCAATGTATAAAATTTGGCCGATTTCAACAATTTTATTTGCTTAGATTAGTAGGAGTTCCCCGAGATAATGCTCTCGGATCGGATGTACCACCATAAAATCATGGCTAAGCGAACGATCCAAAGTAACTCGGGGAAGTTAAACGAACACACCAAGTGATGTAAACGTAAAATTTGTATAGCGCCCTCTTTAGTTCAGTCCCCGTGAAGAAAATGATGCAATTTTGTGGGCGTCGTCTCCATTAACCAATCGGAGGACAGGAATCTTGTTGATAAAATATGTTGACAACCTTCAACAAACCGGAACGATCTGGTTCCCTGTGTTCTCGGTACCGCACTCGACGTATCAGCTGATCAGTCTGGGTGATGAATGACGCACGAAAAAAAAGGTGTGTGGTCGCCGCGGTTTGCGTTTCTCGAAGCGCGGAGAAGATGACTCGGGATTTTCTGTTCAAATTCTGTCAGCTGAAAACGAGTTTCGTTCGATGTGTCTTCTGATATATTAAGCTCGGCCAATTTGTGTGGTTCACCAAAAGAAGGTAGGATAAGTTTAATAAATATTACCAATATTTACCTGCCCAGAGTTTACTTTTTGTCAGCTTCAGCTTGCAATTTGGCATTCCATTTCCATTCTGTTCAATTTGTGTTCAACTTCAGTTCAAGGTCAGGACATGGACATGCAACATGGACATGATCTAGTACTAAGAAGTTTAAGTAGGCCTAGGCCTTTTTCAATGGTTTTCAATGTTTGTTTGTATATGTACGTGTAAATTAACTTTCCTTTAAAATATTAACCCTTTTTGGTGTAGCTAAGATAATCTCAGCTCTTGCTTTATCATTTTTCATTGGGATGTGGTCTTTTCACCAGTAGAGCTGAGAAGCTTTAAAAATAGATCACGTCTGGTAACCAATGCGCATTGGTATTCCTTTGTACACAGACTAGGCAGATAGACTTTTTGAACACAACATAACAACCAGACAACGGCTAGGCTGTGAGCATACCGGTTTGTTTCGCTGGAATTGTTGGCAAAATATTCATCGTGGCTGGTTATTTCCCTCAAGGACCTGCGTAGTACTAGTGGTTATGCCTGACAAGGTTTGGGTGAGTTTTAGGGGGAATTAGTGTGTCACGGTGAGAAAATGACACATTTGTTTTGTGATAGCGTGTTCATGTTCTTAAAGCTTCTCAGCTCTACTGGTGAAAAGACCACATCCCAATGAAAAATGATAAAGCAAGAGCTGAGATTATCTTAGCTATTTTTGGTGGTAGTTAAGTCAAATTAAAAAGAATAAATGGTGAAATTCTTCAAATAAGAAATAAAATAAATATTTATAAAGCAAATTAACATTTTCAATTTTTTACGTTGTTACTTCGACCTTTATCGTAGGCATGTCAACAGCGCGATCACTATTTCCTGGAGCGCACACTATAGCCAGCAGTTATACTAAACTTCATGCCAATTATAGTCGTTTTAAGGTGGATTAGTTTTTTAAACGTTTGTCGCATTTAATACAATAACATATCTGCCCTAAAATTGTAGTCATGCTATTTAGCGTCGACAAGCGTCAACGCACAGGCTTAGGCCAATGAAATTAGATTACTAGTTTCTCGTCAGTGCCCGCATGTGATTTTGACCCCGCACCAAAACATTTCATTTATATGCCAACATTTCATTATTTTGCAAAAAAGGGGAAAAATCAGATGCAAACTACTCCTAAGTGAAGAGTTTCCATTTAAGTTGAGCAGTCGCGATCTGTGTTTTGCAGCTTTTGTGTTTGCTCTTTCATAACCAGACATCTCCTTTGTCATTTCCCATGATTTTGTCATCTCAACTTGTTCCTTCAGACACAAGCTACCCGGTATAACTCAATGGAATTTATACTGGCACCAAACCATTTATGGGCGAGTTTAAAGCCTTAATATTCGGTTTCTAAATGGCAGTTCGTATATGTGTAAAGGTTGTATTTTTCCTTGATTAATTAATGAATAATGAATAATGAACAAAATTTGAAAAATGGTTGACGAGAAACTAGTAATCTAATTTCATTGGCCTTAGCATCAACAGTGGTCAACAAAGCGTTAAGTTTGTAGTGTGGCTCATCACCTTGCACTTATTTCATCTATCAATGCTCAGGTTGGTAGCAAACATGAGAAAGATCTGTATTTTCATAATTAGTGAAAATAAGGTTAAATGCCATTTCAATAAAAAAGTTCACAGTACCAATAAGATTTGCCCCATTCTTGCTTTAGAACACTAGCAGGCGAAACCTACCCTGTGAGGTGGTAAAAGCCCATTTGCAATGACCAACAAATTTACTTTGGAGTTGATAAGAAAAAAATACTCAGTCTTGACAGCAATAGTAACATAACAAACACCACATGAATTTATTTTTGTCCAAGAAAAAAAAATCTTGCAAATGACACATGTGCCTTTAAAGTATGTGTACCTCCTTTTATAGCTCCATGGTGTACCTTATTGGCGAGATAAAACCATTTTGGTGCAAATATTTGTATATATGTGTATTTTGTATATATTCAGTCTTACTTGACGAGGAGCGGGTTACGCTCGAAAATTTGTAAGAAATAAAACTATCACACAGGATGATGGCTTTCAGAAGAATATTCAATTTATCTGGAGAAACCAGGCCTGTGTCAGGTCAAAAACATATAAAACCATCCATACACCCATGCATACACCATGTTCACCAACAATTTCCAAAGAAAGAAATTCAACCATTGTTTGAACTTTGAAGCACTGGAGTCTGAATGATGTCAAGGTTTCAGTGGCCACAAAAAATGTGTCCTTCATTTCAATAATATTGTTCAAGGTAAAACCAGTAACAAGTAATGCACATAGCATCTGTGTGCCCTAAGGACCAGCACAACCCACATGTGACCATGGTCAGTGGTTTTGAGCTAGAGGGACACTTTGAACATTATACTCCATGTGCTGGTACATCATTTGTGGTACACGAAGGTTGAGGTTTGAGTTGGAATTCCTGTGATTGTGATTGGAAAAGGACTTGGCTTTACACACATTCAAGGTCGGTTTTGCAGTTTTAAAAGAGCTGTGGTTAGCCTGGGCTGTACGTGCACACCAACAAAGGCTGATTTTATGAACCTTACAACAGTACAACAAACACCAGTCAGTATGATTTGCACAGATTTCAGAAGTCACAATAATTTTATGCTGAAAGCATCGAGGTAGTGCTGAAAGGAATCCATGCGGATCTGTAGCCCTATCTATTTTTCACAATGTGCATGTTTTAACAGAGCAAGGAAAGGGAACAGCTGGTAAAAAAGCGCTGATGCAGAGAAATTAATGGTCATACCAGGTAATGGACCTAAAAGATTATATTCAGTTAGCCATGGCCTTTATGGGGTCCTTGAAATTGTATTGATTTGGCCATTGTTGTGTAGGCCTCATTTGTTTGGGGCTGCTGCGAAGGTTGTTTGTTAAATTTGTTTTTGTTTGTATTATTGCCTTATCATGTTAATTAGATTTTTATGCATTTTAAATAATTTTATTTGGGACATCATCTATTTTGTTCATGACTTTTGCAGGTTATATCACATATAGTTGATCTGTCGTTAATCACTCTTTTCCTAACCCTTCTCAGTTCTAGCCTCTGATTGGCTGTTGACACCCTACGATGCCTATTGAAAACGTAATCCCACAATCCTCTGCTGATCAAGCTACGTGTAACGGTGAAATCAAAATGGACCTGGACAAATCCTCGACACTGATTAACAACAGCATTGAGGACGGTGACGACGAGGTTGATTTGAAAGATGAATTTTGCGACCCGGACAATCCCGTCGTCGTCAAGTTTCAAGATGTTAGTGCCGCAGCTTACAAGATCAAAAGTGGTATACAGAGAACTCCATGTCAGGTATACTTCACTTAATTCAAACCCTGTCTAATTCAAAACTTGAATTAAATTCGTAATTTTTTTCTCTTAATTATTCTCTTAAAGGCACAGGCTCGTCAGCAATGCGCGCCCGCCAAATTCGTGCTCGAAACACGCAGCTTCATGCCTTTGCTATGGAGCTGCGTATTGCGTGGCACACATTTGGCGGGCGCGCATTGCTGACGAGCCTGTGCCTTTAAAGTTTGGCTCGTCAAGATTTCACTCTTGTTTCTTGGTATAAGCACTTCCTCCATGGTATATGGACTAGTGTCCTTTCACTTAATTTACTGTTAAAGTGGAGTACCACAAAATGTTATCCTTATTGTTAGAATAAGCAGATTTCATGAAGATTTTTTTCATTTATCAGAGATCTCAAATCTCAAGCATTGTTGGAATGGACTTGTACTTCAAGAAGGATTTTCTGCAGGCCACAGGCAGGTGTGTACGTGTGTTTATAGCAGGACCCCTGTCCCTGTGTACTATTGCTGACGTCTTGGCTCTTTACAGTAACTATAATAATAAATAATAAATAACACATGCATTTGTAAAGCGCCATCTATCTATGTAAACATATTCCGAGGCGGCTGTTGCCATTATTACCGCTGCCATCAGGAAATCACCAGAACCATTTCGCTTCAACTAGGTGTGCAACCCGGCCAAGGCGAACAATCCTATCAGCAGTTAGATTGTGGCATTCCCCATAACAGCTTCCCATATATATCGCTTGGGTTGACGAGGCAACTGGGATTAAGTGCCTTGCCCAGGGACACAGACACGTTGTTCGAAGTGGGGCTCGAACCCCCAACCTCTGACTGGGAGTCCCGCTTCATACCCACTAGACCACACGCGCTCTCTATAAATTTCACACCTTCATCCGTGAAGTTTCAGAGTAATTTACTTTAATTACACTTCTATATCAACATTTTGTTCTAAAAGAGGTTTTAAAAAATTGTAATAAGTTAACCATTATTATATAGTGTGGCAAGCTTTTGATTTAGGGGTCATTCCCAAAATTAGGGGTCCAAAAGTGTGACATGCTTTTTAAGATTTCCAAGTGTTTTTAGTGATTGAAAGTGGTTTCCCAGTAGATAATAATTATTTGTATTTCAACAAATGCCACTTAAATTTAATGTTTGTGTGTAAATATGGCACCAAGGTTAATGCAAACTCATTCTACAGCAAATTTTCATTGGCGTAGGTAACCCAGGACACCAAACTCCTATTCAATACCATGGAACAAATTATAAGCTTTTATGGTCTTTTGTTTTAAATATTTTTCAGGAATCGGAGAACAAAATATGCTGCCCCCTATGATCACAGGCCACAGTCCATTACTGAGAATTTGTGATCAAGAGGGGTGATTTTTGAAGCAGAGAGTGTCGTACGTAACTGGGACACTAACAATTTTGGACGCCTAATTTTAGGAATGACCCTTGTAAGTTGTAGTAAAGTGTAGAAAATGTTTTTTACAACTAACTATTTGATGTGTTTACTTGCAGTTTCAAAGAGCGAGGTGCACGCAACACCCTTCTAACTCTGTCAGAGGTATGTACCTCTATGGTAAAAACTCATTCTAAGGTGAAATACATGTAGTGTGTGCAGATCATGGCAGTGTATTCAACTATTAAGTGTGTTAAGGAGCAATGGGGAGATCGAGGTATCCCATGCTACAAAACATGCTGGGTGTAAAATGTCATTTAAAAAAATAATAACATTCTCAAAAACTATGGATGCTAGGATAGGGCGACAATTTGTGTGTAAAAAAGCTATATTAGGGCGACACGCTCAATAGGGCGACAATTTGATGTCGCCCTAATATTTTTTATTTTTTTAAACCATTTTTTTTTTCTATAATAGTTGCATGCCTAAAACACAAAGTGTGCTTTAAATGTCAAGGCTTAATGTCCATTTTTGTCACCATTTTGTTGTTCAGGACCAGAGGAAGGTGGGCGTGATTGCTGCATCAGCAGGGAACCATGCCCTGGCATTGTCCTATCATGGCCATGGTCTGGGTGTCCCTGTAACTGTTGTCATGCCTATTATTGCTCCAATTATGAAGATCAATCGATGTAAGCAGAACGGAGCCATGGTCATCATACATGGAGAGGATTTAGGGGAGGTGTGTGCTTAATTGTTTTTTACCTTTTTAGTGATTATCAAACGAAATGTTTTGTTGAATTTGTGTGGGACGGAGCAAAATGCAAGCTGTTGGAGATGTTTTATTTTATTCCAATTCTAAACAGTTGGGGACGGGGGCACATGCTCCCCGAAAAAGTGTCGTGCCCTCCTTGTGCGTCTGCCCCTCTCTCCCTAACCTCCCTCCCAAATGAGAACTGAGGTTTGGAAAACTGCATGTAAACTAGCTTGTGTGCGACCTCTCAAACCCCCCCTCCCCCCTTGACCTCCCCCTCCCCACCCCCTCCCACTCCCCCACCCCCTCCCACTCCCCCACGCCGACCCTACCCACATTGGAAAAAGTCTGGCGACATCGCTGATTCTATGTAAAAATCCCAATTCATTCAGTCAAAATCAATTTCAAATAATTTGCATAAATTGCAAAAAGAAAAAAAAACACACAAGTCACAACACCCGGCCCCACTATAACAACAAACTAAAACACGTCATGTGACAACTTATTCACGTAATTAATGACTGATTTTGATTCTTTTTCTCTTGACAGTCCAAATCACATGCCTTACGCCTTGCCAAGAAGTCAGGACAGATGTACATCAATGGGTATGTTTTTGTGTTGCATTAATTTTACACTAGGTTTGAATTGGTTTTAAATCTGGCTATGGCTAAGGCATTTTGCTGTTGGTGTGTAATAGAGAATGGTTGTTGCATTGGTCATATCCATAGCCTTAAGAAAAGTCACACGATTAGTTTTGCAAGGTAAACAAATAATTGTAGTAACATTATTGATCATTATGTAGTATGGTATGGTTTTAGTGCAGTCCAGTTTAAAATTTCTTTTCAACATCAAAGGTTGAGATGTTTTAGTCCTAAATTCCAAAACAATGTCCACATGCACCGTCAAAACGATTGTCAAAATGTTGGATTCAAAATGAATTTAAATTACGCTTTATTAAAAATTGAGAAAATGCTTTTTGTTTTCTTGCATTTTTGTGCACAATAAGAGCACAATTATTGTTTTCCCATCCCATATTTTGTGTTTTGTTCTGTAGGTATGACAACCCGCACATCATTTCCGGGCAGGGAACTATGGGATTGGAGATTGTTGAACAGGTGCCCGACCTGGACGCCATTATCATTCCAGTGGGAGGAGCAGGCCTCATTGCTGGTGTGGCTCTTGCAGTGAAAAGTCTCTCGCCTAGAACCACAATTATTGTGAGTGTAAACATGAAATAGTTGAGAATGGAGTTGGAGTTTGTAATTTCTGTTTATGAGTGGTAAATTTGAGGTGTCATTGTTGGTATCTCGAAAATCAGAAATGTTCACAGATTTACGCCTAATTTACACAATATAAACATGATAATGGTAGAAAACTTCCCCTGAAATGGTTTTGTCTAAACTGCTATATTCTTTGAGAAATGAGTAAAACAATTAATTTTCATCTCATGAGACGAAAATTTATTTTGCCCCAAAACCACTTTCCCCTGAACCACTTTGCCCATGAGTAGTTCATAAAATGTTTAATAGGGTAGCATTCGAACCCAAGACTACAAGCATCCTCACGAGGAGAGCTGTCTTGATCAACTTAATCCTGAAACATCTCTGTGTGGGTTTGAACCATGTACCAGTTAGTCTTACTACCAGATGAAGTGATTGGTATTGTCATTGTTTTAGGGTGTTGAAGCGGAGCAGTGTCCGAGTTTCTCAGCTGCTTTAGATGCTGGTCATCCTATATGGACCAAGTCTGGGCCCTCATTGGCTGATGGTAGGTCAAAGGTCATTAGATGCAACCATTTGCCTGTTCCGATAGTCGGCCTGCTTTGAAATTGTTAATATTAAAAAAAAAAAATTTCTACTGACTTAAAAGTGGACCAAGGAATTGTTGAGTTTTTTCTTTAAAATCTCACTTGATCCCCGCACAATAAAAAAAAAGAGAACATGCAGTTTATTTGTTTGCCCCAAACTAGAACATAATTTGTACAGATTATAGTAAAGCAAATGGTCTAAATGTTGTTTCAAATGTTATTTTGAGCCCATAGTTGAAGTTTTCTTGTTTAAAATGTTTAATACTTCATCTTTTTCTGCCCCATCAGGTCTTGCTGTGCCCACAGTGGGTGTAAATGCCTTCGTCACTGCAAGGAAATATGTTGATAAGATGGTCGTTGTCAGGTTAGTGTGTTTTATTTAATTTGTATGAAACAATTTTATTTAACATCAAAGAAATATGTTCAGTCATCACAGACAGAGGATGTGAATAACCAAAATGAGAAAAATGACATGGTCCTCGGGATTCAAACTTAAAACCGAGCAGATGCTCTACCAGCTGAGCTATGAGGCACAGTGGTATACTCCATAAGGTTTCCCCCAAGACATCCGACACACCAGGCAGATGCTCTACCAGCTGAGGTGTGAGGCACAGTGGTATACTCCCTCAGGTTTCCCCCAAGACATCTGACACACCAGGCAGATGCTCTATCAGCTGAGCTATGAGGCACAGTGGTATACTCCATAAGGTTTCCCCCAAGACATCCGACACACCAGGCAGATGCTCTACCAGCTGAGGTGTGAGGCACAGTGGTATACTCCCTCAGGTTTCCCCCAAGACATCTGACACACCAGGCAGATGCTGTACCAGCTGAGCTAAGAGGCACAGTGGAATACTCCATCAGGTTTCCCCATAGAACCCAATGTTTCTTTCAGTGTTGCACAGATGCCCAACTGAGCATAGGCAATGTTATTCTGAGGATGCCTTCTACATGCACTTTTTGTAATCATATTTTTTCTGTATGCATGTTTCTTTTTGTCACAGCGAGGACATAATAGCCCTTGCGATTCTCAGGTTGATTGAAATGGAGAAAGCGGTGGTAGAGGGCGCTGGAGCGGCAGGACTGGCCGCGCTCCTCGGAAACAAACTACCTGAACTTAAGGGCAAGAAGTGAGTTGACACACATCATCTCTAAAGTGAATTTATATGTACTTAGTCAAAATCGTGGAAATGTTTGTGGGTAGGAGACAATTTTTCGGAGTTCTTAAGCACAGAAATTTGCTTAGCACAAATGGGTTAACAACCAAAATTGTATGTCAACTTGTGTTATTAGCAACAGTAGCAGAATACCAGTTAATCACAATACACCTCTTTTACGATTTTTCCCTGGTAACTCATTTTTGCAAAACAAATTTAGTGCTGAGCAAATTTTTGTGCTCAAAGAAATTGGCCCCAGGATTAGCACAATGTACTTGTCCCCTAAGATGGCAGCTATGCAAAGTGTTTATTCTCAAATTTTACGATCTCAAATAATAGCTTTCCATAATTGTCTTATTTTTACAGGGTGGCCATACCCTTGTGTGGTGGTAACATTGACACGACAGTTCTGGGCCGAGTGTTAGAGCGCGGTTTAGCGGCTGACGGTCGCCTAGCTCGTTTTGTGGTGACAGTCAGCGACAGGCCTGGTGGAATAGCTGAACTGGCTACGATTATCAGCTCAATGGGTATTAGGTGAGGTCATCGAGGGAAAATTACAATCATTCGTTTTTGTCACAAGTTGTGGTGGATAAATAATCTGTCGTTTTAAACACAAAAGGAAGCAAAATCGTTGTGTGTAGTAGATATTAGCAGAAACTAGTAAAGATACTCCTGTAACTTTTTTCTGAGTTCTTCAGAAATCCGAAATGAGATTTCTTCTTCTATTGTGAGGTAGATCCTGTATATTCATCTGCTGTGTTTATTTAAAAGTAAAAATATATACAAATTGTGATGTTCACAATTGGCCCCTTCAAGACATACTCTTTCTGCGGCCATCATGCCCTACCCTCTTAAATTTCATGAAGCTATTAACCAGTACACATTTGGACTCCAGTTGGCCTCGGTGCCCTTTGAAATGCAAACAAAGTCAAGGCCAGGGGCGCATTAAATAGCACAATACGTACGCCGGTATTGGTATTTTCCTATACCTTCAAATTGACCTTCAAATTGTCCTTCACCGTTGAAGGTATTGTCGGTATGCATACGTATTGCGCTATTGAACGCGCCTCAGATTGAGCTGCCTTTTATTTATATAATGTCAAGCCCTGCTCACAAGATAAAATAGGTCATCTTCTTAAGTTCAAAGACCAAAATAGGAATATGTATTATCTCTCATTGTGCCTGATAAAAAGTGCATTGCCAAATAATTATGTAATATTATCTTTTAAAAATTATCACCTTTTGTCTCCTCAGTATCAAAGACATCTTTCATGAGAGGGCATTTTTGAAGAGTGAAATATTCAACGTTCAGGTAAGTTTTAGGTTTTTCCTTGTGTTGTACTGACTGTTTTGTTTTATTTATTTGGCTGAATACTAAGCAAAAATGGATAATCTGTATTTGTGACCTACTCTGCAAAAAAGTATTGCGACCATAAGAAGAAGATTTACGCTTATTAAAATACAAAAACATAATGGAAATTGTTGGCGGTGCCCAGATACTGCCCGGAATGTCCTTGTTCTACCTGGAATTTGCATTGTGGTTTTGTATTTTAATGCGTGGATCTGCCACAGATTTTTTCTTATGGTCGTGAAAACTCCATTTTTTTTTGCAGAGTAGGTCACATTTAAGCATGAACTGTTCTGAAATGTAACACCTTGCTCAACAAATCAAAAGCTTGTATTCCTGTTATATACTGGTCTGGTATCTATGTTGTTGCTACAGGTCAAGTGTGTAGTTGAGACTCGAGACCAGGAGCATTCTAACGAGCTCCACCGTGCACTCGAGCATCATTACTCCAGTAGCAGAGTCATCTGGGGTCCACACTGCATGTAAAATGTCTTAACGTCGTCTGTCTCTTCTCTCAGGTTTGGAGTTTATGTAAATTAAGCCATCACAGGTTGGCCACCTAGTGAAGACTTGAGTTCCCTTCAATTAATTTTTGCGTCAAAGTTCCCAGGAAATGTTTACTGTCTTTTTCACACACATTACCTGAGTATGAGCGTTTCCCTGAATTAGCCATCCTTGTGGTGGAGAAAGAGTTAAAAGGTGTGGGTGGGTGCAGGCAGAATGACTTTAGACATTGAAAACAGCTTTTGTTTTATTATTTTATGTTTGTTATAGATGAATTTAGAAACACGGGAAAATTGCAATGCCTTGGCTCAGTTCTGCCCCCTCCCAGCCCCTTCCCCCTCCTCCCCCCTCCTCCCCCCTCCTCCCCCCTCTCACATAATAAACATTCACCATGGTTATATTATGTGGAGGCCTGAAGAGACTGAGGTGTCAGGTTATAATTCTCATGACGCCCATGTGTTTTTTTTTCTCATCCCATGCACGATTGTGCTCAAATAAAATGCACAATTGCAGTCTCGAAAGATTGTGACCCAAACTCCGACTTTTGTTGCCTTTCAATGCAAACGTGCTTCAAACAAGGTTTTTTTATATATAAATTTGAGTATTTACTGATGCCAGTAACTAGTTTTAAAACTAAACTTTCTGATTCGGTGTAACATAATTTGAGTGGAGCTTAGTTTACTTCTTAAAATTCTCATCTTGTTGAGTGTATTTTTTGTAAACTTTAACAATAAATTTATTAAGTATTTATTCCCTAAATCTAGGTTAGAAATATTACAAACTGAGGGACATTTGCCAGTATCTGGCAAACATTTCAACATGTAGATAGAATTTCTAGCAAAACAGGAAAATATATACAAAATAATATAGTTTTAAAATAAAATTTTGATACAGCCTGAGAGCTTAGCAACCCAGTAACTGGACATACTGTTTTAACACCTTTTTTCTGTTACTCGGAGTGAAAAGCCACTTTTAACATCTCTACACCTTGAGGACCAGAGTAAGAGATTTTGAAAGTGTCTCATTAGTGCATTATTTTGTGGCGAGTTTTGAAAATGAAAAGGCGTTTTTACACTGACACCCGAGGCTTGGATGATCCCATCCTTCGGAAGGGATGTAAAGCCGTTGGTCCGGTGTAACGCACTTTAAAGATCCCAGCGCATTCTTTTGTGAAGAGCAAGGGGATTCCCCGGTGTCTCTGGCCGTTTCTAATTCGTCTTCTCCTCATGGTTTTCCTCACGCTTGTGAGCGACAGTGCAATGGGCAATTTTGAGGAATCCTTGGTTTCAGTACTAGAGAGAAGTAGTAATACTAATAATAATTTGAAGTTAAAACTTATCAATCAAATATTTCTTTGTTTGGTAAGCTTGACTGTGTCAATGAGGAATGGTTGTGTCGTTTCTAACACAGTAACATGTTACTAGAAACGTTTGTTGCTGGGAAATTATCCGACTTGCAACATGGTATTGGAAAGGAATGCATTTGTATTCCTAGTTGGTCATGGAATATGAATTATATACCTCATGCGTAGATTCCTATCATCTGATTGGTTAAAAGTGGGGGCATTGAATCAGCTAGACCCGGCGCATATATGCCCACCGGGCAATAGTCTTTGCCATGCCCCGGGCATGGTCATTTAGCGGGTCCGGACGCGCGCATTACATGTGTTAGCATAGCTGTGCACCAACTATGCAGCTGGGCGCTTCACGTAAACATTCAGCAGGACGGTAATGGCGGAATCTCGACGAAGTCGTTTTGTCGTCTGTCGTAGATGATGAAGTCCTTAAGAAAATAAGAGAAGTAGACTACAGTGAAAACTGTGTCAGGTGAAATGTGCTACTAAAGTGCCAGGTGATTAGGCCTATGCTACAAATTTTTGCTGTAAATATACAATCTTTCCGCCGTAGACCAGCTTTCGAAACTCGAAGGACCACTCTCATGACTGTATGATGTATCGTTACTTTTAACCAACCAGATGACAAAAATCTACACATTCGGTATATAAAACAAATATTGACTGCTGTTTATTCGGGTCATGGTTATAGGCCCAAGGTGATCTCGAAGCCAAGGTGATCTCGAGGCTTCCGCCTCGGGGCATAGTCATGGCTTCGAGATCACCTTGGGCCTATAATCTTAACCATGCCCCTCATTGCAGTCAATATTTGTATACTTTAAACTTGATGGTTAATCTCGGCAAAAAGTATTCTTTAACTAAAGGTGGGTAATATTACCGTCAGGGTATCTTATTAACAATGTCATGTAAAAAGGCCGAGCTGGAGCAACGAACACAATGCAATACTGTCTTAATATATTGTCTAGAGTGTTTTTATACTTGAGTATGTTGATCCCCATTTAAAGTGTTTTGGCAGGATAAGATTTTTGAAAGTAGTGTGAATAAATCCCTTTAAAAGTCCTTTTTGTCAAGTTTTGACTTGTAAACACATCCGATTTTTTTTCTTTGCTATTAATTTGAGAAAATAATTGTAATTTTAGTACTGAAAACTCATTCTTTCACTGTCTTTTCAAGGGTCAATTTCACAAAGATTTGCGACGCGCCGCAAGTACTAAATCTATTGCAACTTCCCTTTGTAATTTTTCCATGGGTTCGGCAAGTTGCGATTGATAATTTTTGTGTAATCGACCCCAGATCTTGTCGAGTTTAGGAAAGCTTTTTATAGCTCAAAGCGCACAACCTGCAAAGGTATTCCTAAAATTACTTTAGTATTAATTACTTTAAAGGCAGTATACATGATTGGTATCTCGAAAATCAGAAATGTTCACAGATTTACGCCCAACTTACACAATATAAACATGTCGGTAGAAAACTTCCCCCGAAATGGTTTTGTCTGAAGTGCTATAGTCTTTGAGAAATGAGTAAAACAATTATTTTTCGTCTCATTAGACGAAAATTCATTTTGCCCCCAAACCACTTCGTGCACAGGCCGAAATGACTGCAATCCCTTTTTTGACTGTTTTTGCTCGGGTTGGTTTTAATCATGCATATCGTCAATCACACAGGGGAATAAAACATTTTGCAACGGTTTACCAATCATGTATACTATCTTAAAAATTTACAGATTATTACAGAAACCTACGTGCAACTCATTAAACTTTAGTGATTTAATTTCTTCTGACACTAACAAGATACTTTGGAAGTGTAAACAAATGGACGATCATAAGCATAAAGTGCATTTGATTTTAATTCTTTGCTTACAGATTGTTCAGGGTCTTGTGTGTGCCAGTAGCATTTCTTTTTCCATTGTAAATATCGTAGAGAGAAATAAAAACTATTTTTAACACATATTTGAGTGTTCATCCCAAGAAGGCTAAGAGATGTTTTGTTATACTGTCTCAATCAATTACCACTTCATAAAACATTTTCTTCTTCCCAGATGACTGCTGAAACTTCAAGGATAGGCGTGTCTTCCAGATGGGGGCTGGTCCCCTCCTGGTAAAAGCCACCTTTAACTGGTTTTGTATGGTGCTGCCGTCATCATCTGGCTTCAGCTTGGCCGCAGCACAAAACCTATATTTTACCATTTCCCCAACAGCTCCCCAAATAGTGCTTGGTTTGACTATCAAGTGCTTTGTCCAGGAACATTGGCCATAGTGAGACTTGAACCCACAACCTCCCAATTGTGGGTCCAGCTTCATACTCATTAAACCACATGCTTTCTTGTGATTGTCCCAACAATGACTCCAACATTGCAACATTGAGGGACGCAGGTAAAAGCAAAAAAAGGATCAACACTGACAGATGGCACTTGTTTTTATGTCTATCTGGAAACCTCCATTCTGAACAGCCTTTACGGTTTTGCAAATTCCTTTTAAAAACAGTTATGAATTTTTCTCTGTAGATGACTCTGGCAGATTAATGGAACAATTCTCCAACTGCGCAATGACGTCCGTGTGTTTGAATTGATCCTGGTGGTGGTTGAATGTTCGGAGAAGTTTCAGCCGATTTGGGTCGTCGGTCGCGTAGTAGAGTTGAAGCTGATTGGCCAAGAATTGCGCATCTTGAACGCTCTGGTTGTAAGAGAACATTTTGAGGTCAGAGGTCAATTATGAATTGATATTTCATCATGGGATGAAAAAGTATTAAAGGCCTGCATGAATTTGGCGCGCGCATTGCTGACAAGCCAGTGCATTTAACTCATATTTTCAGCCCAAGAAAAAATACTATGGTCATTAGTTGGAGTGATTTTACGCTAATTCTTACCGATTCATTTTTAACCAAATTGTATTAATTTTAAATTAAATATAATCAATTTAATGATCAAACTACGACCTTCCGTCTACTTACCATCATACTGGTGTCCATCTCCCCACGCATAAGAACGATATCTAAAGTAAAAAGTAAAATTTTGAATATTGATTTGTTTTTTGTTTTAGTTTTAGAGAGAATCTACTCTTCATGAGCAAGTGAATCCATGCACATACCTTTCTCTTTCTGTAACTCGGTGAAGTGCTTCATACTCAAAAGAATTGGAGCATTCTCCTGGTAAGCCTGTGTTCAACATGAAACGGCAGTCAGTTTTATGACAAGTCACAATCAAGAAAATTAAATCACGGATTATCCCCAAAAAACAAATGACATGAATGTACATTGGATATTTGTACTAGCATTGAAAAACCAAATACAGATCAGATTAAAATTTAAAACATTTCTTTGGTAGAAACACTTCAGAAAGTTTTAGAATTGAAGTCACATATGTAAGTCAGTGGATAACATGTAATGCAGGACAATTTTCTTTTTTACCTGGTAGTTGATGAGAGACGTGAAGAAGCAGCTATGGTTACTATTATCAAACTGAGCAAAGAAAAACTCATAGCCAGTCTTCCTTGGTAGTGGATACAGGAACTACATGATATAAAAGAAAGAAGAAAAAAAATGAAAGTCAAAAGAATCTAGAAAATGTTTTTGAGTGTAAAAGGTATGATTTACTTTGTTAAATTAAATTAACAAGTATTAAATGTTTACTGATAAATTCTTTCATTTCGATATGCAACCTTTAAAATTGTTGCCACAATACTTACCAATGGGTTTTCTTGTGCAGTTTTGTAAATCTTGTTGTATATTACGCCCTGTTAAATAGATACCAAAGAAAAATTTCATTTATCAGAAAGCGCTCAAAATAAAAGACCATGAAACATCACAGCGGAGTATTTCATGGTACATTTTATGTACGGGCATGGTTTAACTCACCGGAATTACAGCACTAATGCAATCCTTTTTTGAGTGGTACCGAGTCCAGATCTACAAACACAAACAAGGAGGGAATCTCAAGTAAATTTTACTAATGGTAACATTTGTAAAAATTTAAATGTGTTAAAATAAATGTTCTTGCTCAACTCAAAGCAATGTAAAAATGATTGGAAACATTGAGATATGTCGACCTGGCAATCGGAAAGTACGGTGCACATTGATTAAAGAAAACTTTATAGTTTCACTTACTCTTTGAATTTCTTCTTTGGTCAAATTCTGAATTAACTCAATTTTCATGATGGAATTCAGGTCCTGCAAAAAAAAAAAAACAACACAAAATACAACACAAATGCAGTAAAACTTTCTCTCCCTCGTCCCCCAACAAGAAAGTTTTTCTTTTTTTCTGATAAAGTTTTATTGTACCTCACATTCAGTTCTCCATTATTTTGACTTTTATTGAGACTGTGCTATATTGAAATATACTCACTTGCTTAGATGCTTGAGCCTGTGATGTCTTGAGTAGCCGTGGTTGTTTGCTCTCTGATTTCTGCCAATAAAGGAACAAAACTCTGCTTTAAAATGCATTCTTATTAAAATACTTTAAAATGCCACAACACTGAAAATATGCTGAATATTCCATTTTAAGTTCAGACAATTATTTTCTCCTCACAGTGGTTTTCACACATTGCTGTTCGTCTCTCCATTTTGTCTCTTGCTTGGATTCTCGCAAGTCATCTAACTTGGACTGATACATAGCAAGATCTGAGCTGAATTAAGAAAACAAATTTAAACAGTAGTGGCCAATTTCATAATGGCACCATCAATGTTAAAGATTTTGAAGTATTTCATGTAATTTCAAGCAAAATTTTCTTGACTTACTCGGAAACTAAGGCGGAAAGATTACCATGCATGGACACCCTCTGAGACCCCATGCACTAAACTCTTTTTTCTTTTCCTTAGTAAATTAATTACATTTTTCCCTCCTAATTTTGCGTTTTTATCATCAAACTTTACATAACAAGGAAAATCCTGGGTATCCGTGCGTGGTTAATGAACCCCTAATTTTCCCTACTGATGCTTAATAATAATATAATCCCTAGGTTTAATCATGGAGGAAGAAAACATTTTTTCCTCCATCCATGGTTTAATGGTCAACTTCTCAATTATTACCTTTTTTTTACCAGAACAAAACCTCTTAAAATGGTGGCAATATTCACTCAAACCATTGGACCAAAGTTTCTCATATTTTAATTATTCATGATCCTGATGCCATGACCATGATGACGTCATGACTAATCGATAAATCGTTAATAACGTTACTCGTTTTGGGGCCTACCTTTGAGCTTTCTTCAGTTTCTGGGCATATTTGTCAAAAAATTGATTCTTATCGAGCTCATCTTTTTCTTTAAGGAGGTTTTGATTTTTACTAGTTGACGATCGACGCCCTAATGACAAGAAAACTGTTGAATCTCTTGCGCGCTGTGCCAAAATCATCCGAATCATGGGCGCCGCCATATTGAAACTGGTCACAAACCGTCAAATGGTGGCGCTCTGGTTTAGTTGTACAAAATCGATGTTGTACACGTTGCTTGCAGGGGGAGTGATCAATATAATCCAGTGAAAAATCTGTTGTAAAATACAGTGGAAAGAATTGTTAGATGTGTGAAAGGATAAGTTTTAATCTGTAAACTAATTCACTGCGTTCTTGTCTCGTTTACTGGTCTGTGTACTGTTACTGAAATTGCTGTCGGCGTCGCTATTTCGGACCAAGCCTACCTCCATGGTCCGGTCCAAGACATGCCTGATGCTGATCACGGACGGAGGCTCTGCGTACATCACATAATCAACTCTGCATAGCTATAGCTGCATGCCATTGTACTAAAACAAAAGGATATCTGTACTATTTTTATGTAGGCCCGGCCTGGCAAATGAAAAACGGCGTTGAGCATTAACACAACCACATTGGGAAACCAGATGTTTCTCAACTCATCATGTGTACAGTGTATGCCTAACACCTATAAACCTTATCGACGTTCTCAATGCATTATGGGATTGGATGACAAAATTGCCCGGCCAAATGTGCATAAACCTATGAGGCGGACACCAACTAGGCAACTTTTTTACTCATTTTCACGAAAACCAAAACGAGTTCAAGAATCAACCTCCCACTACTTTATCTTTGACACATATCAAACATACTGACAAACATGTCCCGAAACAGAAATGTTGCAAATGCGAGAAATCATCGGGGATTCCCTTCGTATCGGTAGTCCGAGTACCACGCTCGCAGCTCGGTATGCGCTATGCAACACACGCCTGCGAGTCCGTCATCAGGCCACCCTGACTCGCAGTGCCGATACGGCGTGCGTTGGGGAGCGCATACCGAGCTGCGAGCGTGGTACTCGCACTACCGATACGAAGGGAATCCCCGATGATTTCTCGCATTTGCAACATTTCTGTTTCGGGACATGTTTGTCAGTATGTTTGATATGTGTCAAAGATAAAGTGGTGGGAGGTTGATTCTTGAACTCTTTTTGGTTTTCGTGAAAATGAGTAAAAAAGTTGCCTAGTTGGTGTCCGCCTCATAGGCTTATGCACATTTCGCCGGGCAATTTTGTCATCCAATCCCATAATGCATTGAGAACGTCGATAAGGTTTATTGAGGTCAAACACACCCCCCATGATCAAGCAAGGTAAATAGTTTACGGTATATTTGATAAATACAATAACACGCCACCTGGTTTTAATTTTGAGCATTGTTATGTTGAAGTGTATAGTTACATTTGAATACATTGAACACTGACAAGACGTGCAATGATTGAACCTACAGTGTATTATTTAGCCTGGTTAAACTTGCATTTTTTATCACGTTTATTGAATGCCGAAGTTACACTAAAGCATGGAGTCGGATACAGATAAAAAAGCGGTGGTAGATGTAAAAACGGTAAGATTAAAATTATGAAACAAATAATTTAGCAAATATTTTAATTAATTTGATATCAAATAATTATAAGGAGGTTGGCTACTGAACTTTGTATACACACAAAAACTAAGGTTTTTTGGGCACATTAAAGGCACAGGCTCATCAGCAATGCGTGCGCGCCAAATTCGTACCACGAAATATGCAGGTCCATAGCAAAGGCAGCTCTGCGTATTTCGTGACACCAATTTGGCACGCGCACATTGCTGACGAGCCTGTACCTTTAAGCGTCATGAAGGGCTGGGGGAAAAATGGAAGGAGTTGTACAAGGAAAGAGACAGTGAAGGAGCCCGAGGAGAAGGTGGGAGGATGATGTATCTGAGGTGATTAATATGAGCCTATCGGAAGCGGGTCGATGTGCTCGGGACAGAGAGGCTTACACCTTTTTACAGGAAACTTGTCCGGGTCGCAACGTCCAATTCGATATGCAGAAGATGATGATAAGGAGTAAATTGAACTGAATAATACTAATTTTATAAAATTCATCTGGTGTAAGTTATCAAATATACAATTACAAACCAGTTTCTGCATTAAATTTGAAATCCAAAGTAAACATCGCAGCTAAATCCAAACATTTGGTGACTGTATTTCAGAGCCATTTGATGTGGCATTAATTAACTATTTTTTGTCCGTATATTTTATTATTTGGGTAAAAATAGTACTCCAGCTGTTGTTTGTAATGTATTTCTAAATTGAATAATATGCGTGTCTCTTTAATACACCGTTCAACCAATTTACACAGCACAGTCATGATATTGACACTATCTTAATTATTAACTAACATAATTGGATACTTTCATTATATTGTGGGCGTATAACTTTATTATTCCCTTTTAAAAGGGGAAAAAATGTTGGGTGATATAGATTAATTAAAGAATATGCTACGATACGGTAGTTGAGCAATTGTCCTGTATGGTAGAGCCATTCGTCTTTAAACATAAATTAGCATATTTTATTATAGATAAAGCGTTTATGTGAAGCATTTCAGTTTGCAACAGGCATTCCAAGATGGCACCATTGCATTCTTCAGATGCAGATCAGACCAAAGGGAGCAGCTCGGTAGCAACTGTTCAATCTGACTTTAAATTTTTAAAAGCAAACAATTTCTGACTGAACCTTTGATGGGAAAAAATTAAGTAGTTTACCATGGCTTCAAACCTTGTGAGCAAAACAGACTGGCTGAAAATTTAACTGCATTTTTTGTTCTCTTCTAAATTTGGGTTTTCCTATCAAATATGCTCTTTGTGCAGATTTGATAAGTAATTTAAAGAAAATAATTGTAAAGCAACTTCAACATTTTTACTCCTTTGACCTATGGGTAGACAAACAAGCACCATTAGTTTAGCAATTAAACTATTCAGCTAATTTTCTATTAATTCTCTTAATTATTCGGTTAATTCGGTAATTATTGTGGGGTGTTATGGCCGAGCGGTCTAGTGCGTCGAACTTAAGTTCCTGTGCTAGTACTAGAATGTAGGTTCGATTCCGGGCTGCGACAGGTTGTGGCACCTGTGCCCTTGAGCAAGGCACTCAACCACACTTGCTCCCATTCCTTTAATTGGCGGTCCCTCCGCTGTTGGATGTGGTAAATAAATAAATAAATTTAAATCAGGAATTTATTTGTTTCAAAAGTACAATCTCGTCTTGTAATTTGATTTTTCTGAAATTCATTACATTCTTGTTTTCTCTTTCTTAGATGCCAGCTGTTAAGATGAACCCCAAGTACATATCCCTGGCCATCTTAATTCTACTGACCACATCGCTGGTTTTAACGTTGCGATATTCACGTATGGTCCAGGGCGATGGGCCGCGATATATCAGCTCAACCGCTATCGTAGTGGCAGAATTCGTCAAGATGTCTATATGTCTTGTGCTTGTGCTCGGTACTGAAGGTAAGATTAGTCGTCATGCTTCAGTGCATTTGAAGAGTTGTTTTCCTTGCTTGATGACATTGGTCATGCTTCACTTAAGTTGCCTACATGTGTCCTTTAGCAAGGCACTTTGTCTTGCATTTCTTGCTTCCAGCTAGGAGTAAATCTGCCGATGTAATAAGGGAATTTTTCAGTTGCTTGTGTTTGATTCCTTGATGACTTAATCTTGTTTTCATCCAGGTGAATGGGAGATATTAAATTTAGTCAAGATAATCAAAGAGCAAGCTATCGAGAAACCAGTAGACACCCTTAAACTTGCCGTGCCATCGGGACTTTACACCATACAGAACAATCTGCTGTTTCTAGCTTTGTCTAATCTGGATGCTGCTACGTATCAGGTTTGTATCAAAAACACTCAAATCTGCTATCAAGGCCACTTTAATAAAGAGACCACCTGTTTATAGTGGCCACCCATCATTGGTCCCAAATGCAATGTGTATCGTATACAAATTTTATTAAGCCCTTTTCTGTTTGTTATTGATAAACTCCCAGGCGCCTGAACGAAACTGGCTGAAAATATTCCTACGTCGATATTTCAGGCTGGTTTAGAACCTAAAGGACCAAGACCCCGTCGAGTGGGAATGGCCAGAAAAATGTATGAGAACCAGGGCTTTAAAGGGTGGTTTCACAAACGGAATGTGTAGTGATTGCCTCCTCCCACAATTGACGTTTCTGCTGCATTAGCTCCACTGCAAAGGTTCCCCCGCCCCCTTCTCCCCAAAATATATTTGATTATGAAAAATATAACTAAAATAGCAAAATTATTTATAAGTAAAGATAGTAAGCTTGAACTTCAATTAAATTGCACGGGTTGTGGCACTTGTGCTCTTATGCAAGGCACTTAATCACACTTTTTTCGTCCTTCGGTAACGCACTTTAAAGATCCCAGAGCATTCTTTCGTGAAGAGCAAGGGATTCCCCGGTATCTCTGGCCGTTTCTAATTCAACTTAGAAGTTGACAGTTATTCGAATATCTATGTTAATTGATCCCATTCCTGTAATTGGCGGTCCTTCCGCTGTTGGATGTGGTGAATAAATAAATGAACGGTTTAAGTAACAGAAGGTGCCCCACGAAATGGCAGCTATTAGATACGGTCTATAGCATGTGTTGTCATGGTTTGTTTGCAGGTCACATACCAACTGAAGATTTTAACAACGGCCATGTTCTCTGTAATGATGCTGGGTCGGAAGCTGCACTCACTCAAATGGGCTTCACTGGTATTCCTCATGATTGGTGTGGCATTGGTTCAGGTGAGTCAAAAGAAGGTTACCGGTGAACATTGAGAGAGTCGCCAAGTTGTTTTGTGTGCTTTGTATTTGAATATTGTTTGCATTTTTTTCCTTTAAAAGTCTGTGTTCTCATAGTTTTTAAATGCCTCCCATGTTTTTAGCTCGTGTTTTTCTGGGTTCAGATTTGTATCACAAGGATATTTTCTCAAAATATTAGTTCAGTGTGAGGTATTAAAGAAGTGTGACCAGATCACTTTTTTTTACCCATAACTCCCCGGGACTTACCTTATGGGTCATGAGATTTTTATATCATAACATCCGTTATATTTTTCTGATTACGAAACTGAAACTCCCGCGCTTCTAGGCCGCATATTTCCGAGGATATCGTCGAAAATCTACCGATTATTTGTAAACTAATTTTCCAGTATCAACGTTTATCCGCTGAAAGCCGACTCGATAGTTTTGTTAAATTTTTTTACTGGAAATTGCGAATGTTTTCGGGTTTTTGGGACATGGGAGGTGTGTATGGGAGTTACTTGATAATATTGGTAAGTTACATCGAAAACTATTTTCCAGAAACTCTGGTTACGCTCCTTTAAATAGTCAAGTGAATCTTATAATGGTTTTTGTGAGGACAGATTGTGCTGTTTTTAAATGAGTCTTTCCACAGTAAAGGGGGCATTTTGGCAACACAGACCATATTTTCCAGGAAATACCTTTGTCTGGTCTCAAAATAAGCGAAATAAGTTTCAGTTGTTCCGAAGAGATAACTTAGTCCCAAAAAGGGTTACAAATAGTGTGACAACATGCCTTTCTGAAAACCTTGTGTACAAATTTACAATATACGCTTGTAACCGGGACGGCCTAAAATGTAACAAGTGTCCGCCCTGTTACGAGTGTATATTGGAAATTTGTACACAGGATTTATAGAAAGGCATGTTTGTCACACTATTTGTAACCCTTTTTGGGTCTAAGTTATCTCTTCAGAACAACTTGTATTTTGAGACCAGACAAAGATATTTCCTCGAAAATATGGTCTGTGTTGCCAAAATGCCCCCTTTACTGTGGAAAGACCCAAATGTACAATGAAGAACAAAACAAAGAACACGGTAGCCAAATTGTGAAGGAATTGTGAAAGTTTTGATAACATGACCAGGTTTTGGATCTGACATTCAAGTCTTCTGAAACAGTTCTCACTTTAAAAGTCCGATGAAAGACTGATAAAGAAAATGTTTCCTTTTTTCTCCTAATAACTTTGGTCTTTTTTTTTGTACAGATGCCATCAGAAAGTACTGACGGAGAAAAAAGCGAGTCCACGTCCAAAAACCAAATTGTTGGTCTGGTAGCTGTCCTCTCGGCGTGCTTTTCCAGTGGCTTTGCTGGGGTCTACTTTGAGAAGATCCTCAAGGGTACCAAGCAGTCGCTTTGGCTTCGGAATATCGAACTTGGTAAGAAATATTTGCAAAAAAATTGTTAAACATAATTTTTATGAAATTGGCAAAAAGATATCAAACTGGCTGGTTTTTCCAAAGGATATGACCTGCTAAAATATCGTGTTACATGTGTATGAATAGTTTTTGACAGGTTATCATCTAAATTTTGTTTGGAATATAAGCCTATGTATTTGTTCAATTTTTGTCATTTTCTTTGGGAGTAGTGTTTTTGTTTAAAATGCATTGTATTAAATCTAGTGTAATGCACGCAAACAATACAATTCCAAACAATAGAATAACTTAAAATATGAGAACGATTCTCTCTTTTTGTCTTGTGACTTTTACTTTAATGTCCCATTTTTTATTCCTGCAGCTTTCTTTGGTATTTTATTTGGTCTGGGCGGAGTTTTTATCAACGACGGGGAAAAAGTTCTTTCAGCTGGTTATTTCCAAGGTTACAACAAGATTACATGGATAGTAATTTTATTCCAGGTAAGAACCTTCAAAGATTATGTCCTTTGGCAAGGCACTTTTCCTCAATTGGAAATTATTTTTGAACATTTCCAGAAATCTGTTGTCTACTTTGGACACCCCCTGGGCTACTTTGGGCAAAAATTTGCTTTGCCAGATCTCTAAACTTAGAAAAGGCTTTTCCGAGCCAGAATTAAATTGTTTCAGGAAAGACTTGAAATTTGTTTGGAAAGACTTGAAATTTGTTTGGAAAGACTTGATAAAGTATTGCAAAAATAAAAACCCATGTTTGTGACATTTTTGTCTAGGCCTGCAGTGGTTTGGTTATTGCAGCCGTCATCAAGTATGCTGATAACATCTTGAAAGGTTTTGCCACGTCGCTTTCTATCATTGCCTCAACAACAGTGTCCTACTATTTACTCAATGATTTTGTTCCGTCAAGGTAAGAAAAACAATTCCTAAGAAAATCGGAGACAAAGTGAAGAAAATACAGCAGTATTATTTGATGGAAATATGCAGGAAAATGAGTGGTTCGGTTATTAGCCCTAACTCCCTAGGGTGTATGAACAATCATAATACAATAGTATTTGTCAAAGGTTTTGACAAGTTGATAAAAGTTGTCAAATTGTTAGGTTCGTATGTCTTGAAATTGGGTTATTTCAAATTCATGAATTTATGACCAAATAACTGTCAAATAAGTTTAGGTCATATTTTTTCTCCTTTCCACACGGAACATCATTAGTCGTAGCAGCAACCTTTTTATACAGCTATGATCCTATTTTGATCCTATTTTGATCCTATTTTGATCCTATTTTGATCCTATTTTGATCCTATTTTGATCCTATTTTGATCCTATCTTCTCATTCCAGCTATTTCTTCATTGGAGCCTCATTAGTTATAACAGCAACCTTTTTGTACAGCTATGAGCCTCCTAAACCAGCCCAGCTGTCGTTACCAAAACCAATATGACGACATTGCAGTTCATGGGCTAAGAATCTCTACTATTGGTGAGAGTTTAAAGTAGATTTGCAGAATAATGTTAGGTATTTATGAATGCTTGCCATTTTTCTATAAGCCTCCTTTTGAAATTCCCTCGGTGTGTATATATAGCCTTGCTGCATGACACAGAACATGGGACGTTTCTTTGCCCTCACCAATACTCAACTCTCAAGTGGAGAGAAGCAATTCTTGACAAAGTGCCTTGCTCAAGGCCACTATTGTCCTCCTTGAACACTCAAAAGTGTTGTGTGTGTGCCCCTTGTGACCTCTTCCTTCCGCCCTCCCCCCCCCCCCCCCCCCCACCCCCCAAAAAAAAAAAATACATGAGATTTTAAGTTGTGCCTGTGTAAGCTGCTTTCTTTGGGGGAAATAGTGTGCGCCCTCAAAGTGTCGTGCTGCCCCTTTGCCCACATCTCCCACCCAAACTTTGAAAAGTCTGGCTATGTTATTGAAAGACACACACCATGATTGCATTAAATTAAGGAGAATTCATCTGGGGTATATTTATTTAATTGATCACGTTCAAATGACGTCACTTCCTACAAATTGGCACGTGCATTATGATTTTGAGCATTTTTTTTGTGACACGCATCGGTTGCGCCGTATTTTAAACAAATTTCGAGCAACACGTGCGCATTTGGAACATGTTCCAGCGTGTGCGTGCGCGTACATTGTGGCGTTTAATACGCAGTGGCATTTTTTCCTACGAAGATCGCGTCTGTGAACGTGATCAATTGGGCACTTTTTAACCTTCTATTTGCAATTTTGTTGCCACTGAGTAGTAGCTTAGTTGAGGGGAAAAATGGGGCAGTCACTTTTTTAGAGGGGCACAATGGAGGCATATGCCTTTTGGCCTCCCTAAAATCTTTTGAGCACAGTGACACTGAAAATAATTTTAGAGCTGACTTATGATAGATAGACTGAGTTTGGGATCTTTTGGGGGATTTTATGTGCCTTGGGTAGAGGGCTATATAAAGGTTCATTTCGTGGACAATGTTTTTATAAATTTAGCTGCAACTAATCCTAATGTCTTCCAATGCAGATTTTTCCAAATGGTGTAGATACTTAAACGTGAACTTTGATTTATTTGATTATTTGCCAAAAAACTCGGGGTCAAGATTTTGATTATTGTAGTTAAAATAGACCCTTTGCACGGGCAGCCATGACAGAGCGCAGTTACATTGGCACATTTAAATGTGAAAACCTTCCCCCTGTCCTAGCCACCGGTGCAGAGGGTCTTTTATGTGTACTTAAAAAAATTACCGGGTAATCACAGTTTTAATACCGACATGTTCAGTTGTCCTACTATTACATTAGGAAAACAGACTGATTTTTATACCAGTATCTTGGTATTATAGACAGTATTATTGGTAATATTGGGATTTTTGGCTAAGAATTTTATCTAGGTATGTTTCAAATTGGTGGATAAGGGTTATAATACAAAGCCGAAATGTTGACACAAGAATGTGAATTATTAAGAAGTAATTTATGAGACTAAGTCTACATATAACTTATGACAACACATTTGATCATTTTATTGTAGTAGTACATGCATGAGATAGATTTAAAAATAACTGATTTTAATTTTTTGTCTTTATCTTTAGCTAAATATTTATTGACTTTATCCATGCAATATCTTCTTGATATGACAATAAATGGATATATATATTCAAAAGTCTACATCTGGTTTTTTTTAAAGAGTTATGCTCATTTCACAATTTTTTTACAAATTAACATTTTATAGTATTGTTCAAGTGCAAGTATGTGCTCCAAGTATCTTTAACCCAAAGATTACCTCACTAATAATATAAATTGTTGACTGGTGTTGTGTGGGATATGGAGTTTTAACACCCGAGGGAGCTCATAGCACCCGAGGGTGTTAAAACCCATATCCCACACCACACCAGTCAACAATTGTTTTGTTATATCCCGTCTCATGGTCTCCGTACAGCATAATATCGTTTCTATTATTTGGAAGGTTGAAATTGTAAAAACAATTCATCTCTGCACTTTCGCTAGTCTTCAGGCTACTACCTGTGCGTAACATTGCGAAAGTAACACGCGCACAGCGTGTGGAATAATGCGATGTGTGTGCGCGTTGTGTGCCTCTAGCGGGCGTAACACGCGGTTTCTTTTACTAATGGAGCCTCATACAGCGCGTTACGCGTGCTATGGACAGGGGCAAGAACACGCCGGGTGATATGAAGTTAAATTCGCATACGGCAGGGTGATAGGAGTTTTTATTACATGGACATGTGACCGTTCTGGACCAATGAAACTGCAGTATTCCAAGACGGGGTATAACAATGAAATTTAACCCTGTGATTACCCATACTACAAGGCATTACTGCATTTGCCATTCTTTGTTCAGTTCGTATCGGAATCCGCTTTTCAGTGGGTTATATTTCTCGTTCCTTTGTATACAAAGTTTCACTCGTTAAGCTAATGTCTTTTCATTCTTAGGTATACTTCACCCATAAGCTGCTCGGATCACAAATGTTCAAATCTCGGCTTGCTAATTCAGTCTAATGATTATTTGCATAATGTCATTTTTAAAATCTGCATGCACTAGATTTGACCCACATTCTAATTTGTGACTGTATAAAATATATTTATAAAAACATCCTAGCACCAATATGAGTTGCATTATTTTCAGTAATCTCGGCACTGAACTCTCTTTGAAGAAAGGTGAATATGTACAATATAAAAAGTCATTTAAAAAATAAAATAATAACAATTACAAAGCCTGAAATGCCAAGATAAAAGAAGTACATGTACTCAGTACTTCATTTGATGGGGTGTCCGCGGTTTTTTTTTTATTATAAATTTAAGGCCTTAAAAAGCATTATAAATCATTAAAAGAATTAAATTAGGGGGCTGTTGCTCTGGCTTCCTCGGGCCTGCCAGGGAATCTTTAGACTCGGTCACGTTCACCATGTTCGCTCGCTCGCAATGAGGCGGGATTGTTTCCAAACTCGGCTCTCGCTTTAGCTAGGACGCAGATGATAAATTATTAGCTAGATTTTGGGCCTGTGGTGGCCGGGTATGGAATTCATTCCTGTTTTGAGGGTTTAATTGGTCTTAAATTTCATTAAAGAAGCATTTAAAAAGGTCTTAAAAAGTCTTAAATTTGACTTGCTGAAACCCCAGACACCCTGTTTGAATACTTTTTCAAAAATACTTGTTTTAGAAAAAATGTTGACGCTTTTTATTCAACGACAGTGTTGGAGGTCAGCACGTACACTTCATTAAAAAATGTTGGTGTAAATGATTACAATTTGGGTTTACAGTATGCAAACGATGCAGACAAATTCCCAATTGAAACTACATGTAGTAAATAATCCCTGATTTTTACTGGTTCTTCACTAATTTCTACAAAACACAACCGTTGTTGATCGAATTGTATTGATCTTTAACATGACAAACCTTGGAGAAAAATTAATAAGTTTTCTGTGGAAATTGTGTAGAAGACCACACTTGCGATTACAGTATGTGCAAGACCTGTGCAGCATTTTGATTCAATCGTCATCACTGCTTGAGTCTGAACCTGAGCCAGAGTCTGAGCCAGAAGATGAACCTGATGAAGCTGTGTCTGATAAATCAGAGCTGTTGCCTAGAAACGGGGAAAAAAATATTAAGTTAGACTGGACCTCAAGGCACTTGTTTTAGAATGATTTTAGACAGAAACGATGCGTGGTTTGGGGATTTTGGACTGTCTTGTGCTAACAAAAGTCAACTGCACTCAAGTGAACAAACGAAACATGTATGTACCTTGTTGTGAATCCTTAACGGCAGTATTTTCAGGTCGCTTGGTGTCGTGCAGTGATAATGATGCTGATAACCCATCACTCTCCTCTGATCTGCCGTAAAGCACGTTGTGCATCCGTTCAGGAGAAACTTTTACTTCAGATGAAAAGTGAGAACAAAAGGTAAGAAAACAAATTTGGTTCTTCATTCTTAAATATATTATGGGGGAGGGGACTACTCATGCAGGGCCAAAAAGCTGTTTTGAGCTGTTGGGTTTTAACAATATTTTGCCAAAATACAAAGTTTAGGGGAGCCATATTTGAATTATTGTTTGATTGTTTCAAATATTATAATTATTGTGATTTATTTAAATGTCGGTATTTTTCCAAATCAATTTTCTGACATTTTCTGTTATTAATATGTAAAATTTTCACAGAATATATTTTGATTGGACAATGAAGTTTGTAACATACAAGGTTTGCGATTGGATGGATTGATCAGCTTGGCTGTTCTGACGTCATTGTAATCCATCTCCTCATTGGTTCCTCCAAAGACGTAAAACTGCAGTGACCAATCAAATCACAGATATTAAAATGGTTAGAGCTGAGAAAAAGATTGAACTGTGGACTTTAACAAAGTATTTTGTTAGCAATCAATAAAATGTCGAGAATAATTCTTGAGGTTACAAATACATGTACTCACAAAATTAAGATATGTGCAGGCAACATGACCAAATCGTCTGAATGGGGGATCGCCTGAGTAGAATGGTCGCTTCCATTTAATTTTGGCTGAAATATAGAAAATAATAAAAGGATGCAACTTGAAATGCAACTCGTAGCGTAAATTGGTTACAATTAATAAATTTTAATAGGAATGTGACAACCACAACCATTTATACGGACATTATGGTATTTAATTGGGAAAGCTGTCAAATTTTGGAAATGTCTTTTGCTTTTTACCAAGGCTGAGTTTGTGTAAATCACCGAGTGTTGTCTTCCCCTTTAAGTTGTCATTGCAGCCTCCAAACACGTAGATATCCTGAGGATGAAATGAGATATCACAATATTTTTAAAACAGCAGATGTCTTTTTTTCTGGTTGTAATCATTAAAATTTTGTCAAAAATGTTAAGCCCCAAGAACGTTTACCAACCTTATCAGCATGTAGGGTCAGACTATGGCACCCTCTGGGCTGGGGTGGGTCTCCCCGAACCGGCGGTGATGACCACTGCGAATTCTCTATTTACCAGACAATAAAGAGAAACCAACTTCAGACAAGCAAATGAACAGCAGTTTTAAATACATGTATGTCACATTACCGTAACATAAAAACATCAGTGTACAATATCTAAGACAAATGCAGTACAGCAAAAACAGTTTTTAATTCAATAAATTAGGAGAAACCGGCCATATAATTCTTTTTAAATTGAGCAAAGTAAATGTTTAATATTTTTGTTTTGGACACAAAGTAATTAAAGACAAAATCACAGGGACTGTATTCCATTAGTTTAGAAAACTGAAGAAATTGATATTTTTTACACCAAGGCCAAGTTTGCGTAAATCACCAAAGTTTTGTACCTGTATCAAGAATGTGTAGGTCGTTGAAACATTTATCCTGGCCCCCGGAACCACCGAACAGAAAGATATTGCTGCCAACAGCTACTAGCTTGTGGTCACACCTGCAGAAATGTTTTGTAGCAGACATTGAAAATGTCAAATTTTACAATATTGTTTTATCTTGGACAAACAAACAGTATAGAAAACATGTCAACTTTACACAATGACAAAGAGTGCGTCAAACAATCATTTGAAAAATGTGCTACAAAAATATGTAAACCATGTCATACATACCTTGGTGCAGGTAGTGTACCGGACACAGATAGTTTAGTCCATGTATGTGTCTCTGCAAAAAAATAATATTTAAACAAAGGGAACAAAGTGTTTAAAAAGCTGGACTAACTAAAGAGCCTCTGACTGTGAAAATATATCATACAACTCCATAAAAATGTTTTAAAAGTTGTACACCAGCCAGAAAATTTTTCTGCTTTTTTCAACTGTAACTGAACCATGCTTCATAAGTTTTTTTTTACAAAGTATTTACAAAGAAAACATTCAACCAAGTGCATGAAATCCTAGTGCATAAAATCTTTTATAACTAGCAGTTCCAAATTAGTTCCACTGTGGAGTAGAGATAAAGCAAATATTACATTAGACATACCTGTATCTAAGACATCCACGTCGCAGTGTGCCACGCCCTTGTTGATTCCACCAATCACAAATATCTTTTTGTTAATCACCGCCCAACCAGGGTTCAATGACCTGGGTTCAACACCATGTGTTTGTATCTGTCTCCAGTTAGAGGTTTCTGTCAATGGAAAATTTAATAAGACAAAGGAATTATATTTAAATTTTTCACCACACATTGAGAAATTTAGAAGACGAGAACTAACACAAGTCTGGTCACAACCAAGAACTACCTTTAATTGTTAAATCTTATTTAAATGATTTTAAGTGAAATGAAGTAAGACTTGAGGATTGTGATATTTTGCATAATTATTTGCCAGTGTCTCTTGTAAGAGGATTCTTCATACTTACTTGTGTTAAATGCGTAGAGTCCGGGTAAATTCTCTTCAGCATTTAACTCATTTTTGCCTCCAAAGACATACAGTGTGTTGTCAATTGCACTGAAAACAAATAATAAGAAAAACATAGTGTTAAAATTGTATAATTGTAGTTAAATTTCACTTTTACTGTATGACCCCAAACCCAGCCACAGCTCAGTCTGCAGGCATATTTAACATTCTCGCATTTTACAATGTAATGGTTTATTTTGAAATTCATTTATTTTTAGCTAGAAAATTTAATTTTAAATTTCCTCTTACCACAAAGCATGGTCATGTCGACCCATCGGAGCATCTCCAGTGAACCGGACTTTCTCCCATCTTAATACCTTGCCAACTGTGTTTGAAACGGAGAAAATTAATTATATGATATTAGTTCAGATATTACATCTATTTGGTTTATCTCAAATAATTATAGAAAACATCATCTTACAACTTAGCCAAATTAGTCGTAATACTTTTTAAATTGTTTTTAGAAATTTATTTATCCGCTATATCCAACAGCGAAAGGACCGCCAATTACAGGAATGGGATCAATACACATAAATATTAAAATGTGCATTTTAATAATTTTAACTGACTTCAAAAGCTGTTCAATTACTTGACAAGTTCCAAACGACTTACAGTGAAGTTTGTGCAAATCTCTGAAGTAAAAGATCCCCTAAATGGAAAACAAAAGTACAATAAATAAGTCTAAACTTATAATCAAGAAATTTACGTATTTAACATCAGGAAAAGAATACAGACGCAGACTGAATGAATGGACCAAGAAAATGATGTATTGAACAGAATAACCTTTGAACCTCATTTTCAAAAATTAAGGTTTTTATGTGAATATTGTTTTGAATGACTATGCTTGTTTATAATTACCCTCTCTGGTTCTTCCACAAAGCGAGTTCCACCAAAGACGTAGGCAGTGTTATCAATAACAGCGATTGCGTGTCCTTGTCTAAAACAAAATATAGAACAATCGGATATTAATAAAACATTTATTGAAATAATGTATAATAATGTAGAATGTTTTGTCTCTATGCTATGAATTAAATACAAAAGACAGTTGATTTTTTTATGCTTAATATTGAGCTTTAATATTCCCCAAAACGATGGATTTTGCCAACTTGCCATTGTAAAACAATTAAGTTGATGACAGTGTCAGATGTTTTACTATACAAATTCACTTCATTTTATGAAAACATGAATTAAGACAATTTTCCTTTGTATGTGCAAATCAGCAGACGGCAGTCAATGACATTGTACAAAGTTTGTTTTTAATATAAAATTGGCTACTACTTGTACATGTTGTACCATGGTTGTACTATAACTAAGCTATACCTTGGAGACGGAGGTCTGCCAATGAACTCTTTTGGAATCCACTTCAAGCTCACAAGAGTAAGGGCCATTTTTTGTGGTTTAATGCCCACAAGGTGTTGATCACATCTTTAGAAATCAAACTGAATTTTACGCGAAGCAAACATACAAATTGCCCTTGATAAATTACATTCTCGACCGTGATTTTGTTTCCGTCTTACGCGCCTTGCTTTATTTTCGATTGGGGTGACGCGTTGCTAGGGTCGTCTCCTGGATCAAGTTTCAATAATGCTCTCACATCACAGAACAGCCGTGAACCTGCTGACACCTGTTCCATCAATCAATTATTCGTTATGCATATTCATGTTTTATCAAAAATATAACATGTATATGTTACAATTTAGATTAAAAACTATCTTTAGATAACAGCAAATGACAAAAAATATGTATAAATAATGTTATTACAGCTAATACATTTTTATATGAAAAATGTTGTTAAAAAATCGAACAATAATACCTCGAATTTAGCATCTAACAGCGAACGAGGTCAAAGATGGCGCTGATGTTTTGACACGAAAACTTCCAACAGGGCAGTGCGATAAAGTGTGACAAAACTGCGCATGTTTATTCTTCCTGTACTGAAGAATATCTTTTTGGCAACCAGAGGACGACGCGAACAATTTGTTCTTGTTTTCACGATCTCGTATCCGCGTTATGGCTGACGAAAACTTAATTCTGGATACGGACAGTTTACGTGGACGCAAGGTACCCAACATTAACACACAGTTTCTGGGGCGAAGTGACCGACATTGCTTCTTTTCCTTTCAATAGAATTTGGCCCCTTTCTCACTTTTACTCCACGTTTTGTATTCTTTTTACTAATAGAGTACAGAAGATGGAAGTGAAGAGTTGAAATTCCAAGGTAACATTTTTCCTTTATTTTGTTACTCCTCGGCCTGTTTACAGAACACTGAATTTTGCATTAACTTATTAACTTAAACTAAACTTGTGTGTGATAACGCTTTATCCTCATAAACGTATGTTGTAAACTAGGTGTTGGTATTTTGATGCTCAATGCAAGCAATCCCCCACCCTCATCTCATAAAAAGTCATCCCCTGCTAAATTTGGCCTGATTGGCCATTTCCTTCAGATTTGAAATTACTTATAATTGGTAATAGGCCTACATGTCATTATTCTGTCGGTTGCACATCCTGGCACTTTTGTGACCCGGTGTAATATGCCTTTGAACACGGGCATATCACCGTGACTGGAGTGAAAACATTCGTTCATGCTTAGATGCGTGTACGTGTTGCGTAAACAACAGCTTTGTTCCTTTGCTTGTCACCATGGGCACACAGTTGTTTTCACTCCAGCCCTACAGGAAGTGACGTTGCGGCGACTGACGGAATAAGGGGGAAAAAATAGCAATGGTGAACTTCTAAATTTTGACATTTCCAGAGTTCAACGATTCCCATCTTCTAGACGACATTAAGGACGATGATGAAGGACAAACAATCAGATTTACCAATCATCCAAGTGATAATGAAGAGGAAGAAGATGACACAGAGGTCAGGGGTCAATCATGTCGTCACTTAATGTACAACTAACTTCCAAATTCCTCTATTTGTGTTGAAATGTAGGTTAGATAATTTCAACTCAAATTGTTTTATTGATACATTTTTATTTTTTTTCGAATTGGCTATGAGATAAGCAATGAAAGCTGTGTAACATGCAATAATGAGTGGGAAAATAAAGTGCTCTAAATGCAAATGGAAAAAAAGAAAGAGAACGAGTAATAAGTTGAGCACTATTTTTGCATTTAAAGCATTTTCTTGTTTTACCAAAGAATTGGCTATTATTACGATTTGACCATGATGCTTGCTGTTTAACATTTTGGTACATTTAGTAACTCGGCAATCCATTCTGATATTGTTTTTTCCTATATGTTGTCAAAAAGTCTTCATTCCATGTCAACAGAAGTATTTTGTTGCTGTGAGTGTTCTTGCCAATACTCAACTTTAAGATGCTACCATGTGCTTTTTTTCACATTTTGTCAAGCATTTTGGATAAAGGTCACTCTTTTGTTGCAGTTTTAGTAATAATGGGCAAATAATTAATTGTTTTAGCATCTTTCTCTTCAAACTTCTTAATTTCACAGCTTCTGTCGGGCCAGAAGAAGCAACACTCATTCTGGACCTTTGAGTACTATCAGCAGTTCTTTGATGTCGACACTTCACAGGTTTTGTGGAGACTTCTGGGTTCCTTTATGCCAAGACCAACAAGTAATTACCTACAGACACAAATAAGACCAAGTCCAGATCTCTATGGTGAGTACAAGCTTACACTTCTGCAGCCGACTTCAAGAAACCCTACGCACTGCGTAAGCCTGCTTGCGCAACTTTTTATTGCATAAGCTGCGCAACATTCCTGTGATAATTACACGCAAGCATATGGGACTTATGCCATTTTCAAAAGTTGTGCAAACTACGCAATTTTTCGTGAAATTGGCTGCTGGTTGTTTTGCTGTTAATTTTGATAGATTTGTTAGTATGAGAGAGGTCCATGGTGGTGTAAGATTTAATTGACAAACTAAAGACTCTTTTGTGTATTATTGTAAAAGATTCCTAATTGTAGTTTTTTTTACATTAAAAGTATTTGCAGTGATCTGAAAAGGATTTTCGGTAAAATCTTTCCAATTTAAATATAAAGCACCAATATCGCCCAGTATTTTTTCCATGTTCAACTCGGTGAAATTCAAGTTTCTACAAACACACCCTCAATTGATAGGAGTGTTATTCATAGCTTGACTCATCCTTTTTTAAACTTGTTCAGTAAGGATGGCTACTATAGGATAACTAAATGGTTATTGACATTGACGTGTAACATTGCTTCAAAAATCTCTGAGGATTAATAAGACACAGTACTTGTTACCAATGAGTGCTATTGGGTGAATGGAGAAAATTATACCTTTATGAAAAGAACCTTGAACTTGTTTCAAGTGCCAAGAATGTTTGTAGTAGTGAAATTTGAATATTTTTCTTCACCTGGCCTGAGACTTCCAATCAGATAGATTTAATTAAAATGAGTTGAATTTGTTGATTTTTCAGGTCCGTTCTGGGTGTGTGCAACCCTAGTCTTCACCATCGCCATCTTTGGAGATCTCGCTGACTTCATCTCACACTTAGGCCAAGAAAACTATCACTGGCATGCACACTTCAAAAACGGTAAAACATCCTCTATGTTGTATTTACATGTACATAATAATGAAGACATTTATTACAAAATGTGATGAATGCCAATTAGAGAAATTGTATGAGCTTGTCAAAATATATTTGGCACATAGCATCTATATTTAATACTTTTAACCTGTTGAATGTTATACAGTGAAACTTGTCTATAGTGGCCACCTTCGGGACCGTAAAAAAATGGCCACTATAAAGAGGTGGCATCTTTATAGAGGTTTTTAAAGCATTATACACATGGCATTTGGGACCAAAGGTGGGTGGCCACTATATGCAGGTGGCCAGTTTATCAAGGTGGCCTTAATAGCAGGTTTCACTGTCTTGTAGTGCCCTCTGTTATGAAGCTCTTTTTGATGTCCAAACTTTTTTTGATAACTTTTCTTTTCAACAGTGTCCATAATTTGTTGTATTTACAGTGACTACAGCCGCTACTGTGATTTATCTGTACGCTTGGCTGGTACCCGCTTGTTTCTATGCATTCTTGCATTGGCGTGGGAACCATGCAGGCTACACGTTCCTGGAAATCGCTTGTCTGTATGGTTATTCATTCACTATCTACATTCCCATCTCGGTAAGTTGCATAAGAGAAATTGGGATTTGTTGTGTATTTATAGGCCTTTTATGTAAGACTTGAGGCTATGCATGGCGGAAATCACTATGTAAGTGGCTTGCAGTTGGGTCATTCCGCGTCAAATCAACCAATTTTCTGAAAAGTTCCCAGGTGACCCTCTCAGATTTTGATGAAATTTCATAAGAATGATTGAGTGTGGCCCAAATGAACACATACAAAAAAGTTAAATCATACTCCATGTCGTTTTCGAGATATGACCAGTTGAAACTTGGTCAAGAGGGCCATTTTGTGCTCGTGCGAGTCTCGAAAAGTGATTTTTGTGATATTTTCCGACTTTGAAAGCTCATAGTTCAGTCTTTGTACAAGGTAGAGAGCTCAAATTTTGTATTCTAGCTTACTTCTTGGCAAAATTCATGAATCTGCACTCAATTTAACTATCTCCTTTATTTTTCTGGCTATGGTCACCCAAAGTAGGCACTTTATTCAACTGGTGTAAATTTCAAAAACAATTTCAATTGATCACGGGGTCAACCGGGGTCAAGACGGTAGGGGTCTTTTTGACCTTTTTCTGGCTGGAGCCAACTTTGGGCCCATGCCATTTCTTAATTAATGCATTGGTGAGCTTATAATTGCTTATGGGTATAGACATGCACCCATAGATACTACCCAGGGAATATAGGATTTATTTGACCCATCATGTGGGCACAGGGTGACCCCAAAAATCACAAAAAAACATTTTCGGCTGAATAAAGTGCCTACTTTGGGTGACCATAACCAGAAAAATAAAGGAGATACAGTTAAATTGAGTGCAGATTCAAGAATTTTGCCAAGAAGTAAGCTAGAATACCATATTTGAGCTCTCTACCTTGTACAAAGACTGAATTATGAGCTTTCAAAGTCGGAAAATATCACAAAAATCACTTTTCACGACACGCGCGAGCAGAAAATGGCCCTCTTGACCAAATTTCAACTGGCCATATCTCGAAAACGACATGGAGAATGATCTTACTTTTTTGTATGTGTTCATTCGGGCCACACTCAATCATTCTCATGAAATTTCATCAAAATCTGAGAGGGTCACCTGGGGACCACTGGTTGATTTGACATGGAATGACCCAGTTGTACCTTGTGATATCTTTTTTGTATATGTGTGGTTCTGAATAGAACCGGTGAGTGGTGAACTCGGCATTTTAACCAGTGTGTTCTGTTAAGTGTTCATTCTTCTGATAATGAATAGAACATGAACTGGTCAAAACGTTGCGTTCACACTCACGGGTTCTTTTCAGAATATCAAATTTTCAAAAGAGATAGTTCACATGGTACAACCGCTAACCACATTTAAATAAATTTAAGTTTGTGCAAAAAGTGAAAAAAGTCCTTTCCTTGTTGACTTGTTTTCCTCGTTAACCTCTATAGATGTTATGGTCCATAAACTACGACCTGCTGCGTTGGTTGTTCGTGGGTGTTGCCCTGGCTCTGTCCTGCACTGTCCTGCTCATGTCGCTGTGGCCATCTGTTAAGGAAGATGGCTTCAAGATTAGCATTCCAGCGATGATTATTGTGTTTCTGCTTCATGCTGCCTTAGCTGTTGGATTTAAGGTACACTGAGAACAATATACTATTCGAAATTTGCTACGAATCACTGATATCTTTATATATACTCGACCAAAAAAAAGAAATGTACGTTTTTGCAACTGCAAATATTTTGCATTACACAGCACGGCTCTACATCCCATCCAAAGAATGGAGCAACTGGGGTTAAGCAACTTGCTCAAAGTGGCCTCAAACCCACAATCTTAGGGGTGAACGTCAGATAAATTTAGTTTGTGCTTTAACTTGCCCCTGGTGTATTGTAAAGATCTATTTTTGAAGAATGTCATAGAAATGTGGACAAATGTCCAGGAGTTTTGGAAATCTGGATGCAGTGAAAAACAACTTTTCTCGAGCAGGATTCAAACCATGGACCTTCTGCTTAATGTGCAGACGCCCTACCAATAGACCTTTATCACGGTGCGTCCATCTTTGTCTTGTAGCGTGTGTGATCTACCATTGAGAATCACTGTCCACGCTGTGCACTCTCTTTATCGTGCAATGCCTGTGCCATTTGATGCACACAATGAACAATTTCAAAACGGGACCAAACTATTTTTTTCTGCAAGCCTCGCCTTGGTTATGTTCATTTTAATAGGAGAAAAGGGAAGATGGCCGCACCGTGATAAATGTCTGTTGAGCTATGAAGCCAACCTGTGGTCTCGACAGGGTTCGACTTAGAAAAAAAAAATTACATGCACTGGTGCATGTAGACTAAAAAAGTTACATGCACAGAGCAACTTTTACATGCACGAAAACATTTTGCACACATCTCATAAAAAAAGAGTATTATTTATGTATTCGCTGTTTAATAATGGTGTTGTTTTGTTCAATAAAATGCATTTGTTGTACTTGTACAGTCCCTATTGTTTATTTCATCAAGGATATATAATAAAACTTCAAAAGTTTGATACCCTTACATTTACCTGGTTTTAGAAGTCACTATCGCATACCTGCCAACATTGCGGAGTAAAAAACAAAATCGGACTGTAGTGAAACTTGCAACGTTCGAGTTGACCTAGTACTGCACCACAGATATCCATGTACTGCACCTGTTTTCATGTACACAATACATGCGGCGCGGGGGAGTCAGGTCAAGTCAACCGTTTCGATTGTTCCGATTTTCAACACTTTTAACACTTAACAATCGAAACAAATACGATAAAATCGGACTAGTTGGCAGCTAGGTATGCTATCGGATGATTCACAATATCGCACGAAAGTGTCTGAATGATCTGAATACAGTGCATTGGAAATGATCATCTGCGATCGCTACACACACTAGTCATGCACGTGTTTGTATGTGTACATGCACAACATACAGCGGTGGCCAAGAGGGGTATACCCAATTGCTCAATTGCGATACCCCCTAGTGTTTTTCTAGTCGTTTTTATGCTACGTGCTCACGCGCTGTATTGCTTGGATGGTGAATTGCATGTACCCTGAACATATAGACGAAGGAAGTGTTTAGAAAACGGCCACACTCACGTCTACGCACACAGCGGTACAGTCTTGGCAATATGTACAGTGATAGCGCTGGTTAATCGATCGATCGTCTGATCGTGCGTTGCGTGTACGGTACAGGTACGGTGCGTGCGTTGTGACAAGTTGGTCTATGGCTGGTTCAACGTGGGGAAATATACCAGGTACGTAATTGGGCCTAAAAAAAGTACGTGCACAGTGTGCACGTAAATACAAATCCTTACATGCACAGGTAAAAAAGTACATGCACCAGTGCATGCGTGCACCCGTCTAAGTCGAACACTGGGTCTCGAAACACGGTATTGCAGTTCTTCTTTAGAATGTCCTTACTATGAAATTTGTCTGAATTATGTTGCAGCTGTATTTCTTTGGCCTGAGTATTCCCATGGAGTTGGCTAGTACTCCAGCAAGCAATACCACCATGGCAATCACTACACCTGCAAGAGTGCTCACCCAGCCCCACCACCAAACACCGCATCCACCACCCATTACCACCACAACTTGAGCAAACTTACCAGGATACCGGGTCAACTCTGCATGTTATATGTACATTTACGTTTAATCAGAGAATAAAGGTGGCTGCCATTTTGGTAGGTACAAGGATACCATGCGTTAATTTCCTACCGTTGAACCATACAGACCTACTGTAATGGCCGCCATGTATTGCTATTCCGCATTATCTAACCAAGTTTCCATGATGCTGACTTTGCATAGCGTACTCGAATGTGTACTTGTGTAGAATTTGAGGAGCTAATATGGCAGGAGCTAATTACACAAGGTATTTGTTGGCAAGCAGAGGCGTGTTCAACAGCACAATACATACGCTGGTATTGCATACCGAAAACGTTGAACGCAACCGAACGCACGGTATTCCCAATACGTATTGCATCCCAACAATTCCAACTCGAACGTAGTACGCTTTCCATACCAAGATGGCTGACGGATAAATTGTGACTACGGCCTCAGTGTTTCAAGTCAATATTTTGCTTCATAGGAATTCAACATTCAGCATGTCGAGAAGAATTTCGAAGAGTTTTATTCTTCGACTGTGGAAGACCACTACCGGTTGAGTTAGCAGTTTTGATTTGCAATTTAATTGTCAGAATCTTTGCGTTAAGCGTGCAGCCATAGTGCTTTGCAAACCGCGTTGCCTACAGTTTGATCGTATGTTTTGGGATGCAGTCGTTCAACAAGCCGTTTCGGTTGGAGCATACCGACACTGCCATACATATTTCGGTATTGTGCTGTTGAACACGCCTCAGGTTTCACAATTAAAGGTCTACATTTGCGGATAAGGATAAAGAGTTCCTGTTTTAAAATATCAAATTACTCCTTGTACCTTAAAACTAGTCTTTGTACAGATTAATTCTTTACTGAACCAGCTTGAAGAAATTATGTATGATTTAATTCTGTGTGACGTATAGTCCAAGTTGAAAAAAAGCAGTTGTGTAGTCTGTTAAAGGAGTAATGATACACAGCATTGGGTATTTTAAGGAAGTAATGGAGGTGCAGGGTTTTAATTTCGTATTTAGGATGTCTTATCGGTTTATAACTATCGTGGGTTCTACAAAAACTCTGGATGCTAGGATAGGGCGACAATTTGTGTGTAATAAAGCTATATTAGGGTGACACGCTCTATTAGGGCGACATTTTGGTGTCGCCCTAATATTTTTGAGATTAAAAACCATTTGTTTAGGTCAAAAACCATTTATTTTAGGTCAAAAACCATTTTTATTAGGACTAGAACGAATTCTCTTAGGTCTGGAACCATTTTTGGAAGCTTTGGGTCGAAAAATAAGGTGTAAATTTGAGTGATTTTTGCCGAAATTTCGGTGGTTCTCGGGGAAAGGCTTCCCGAATTGTCGCCCTATTGCGGCATCCAGAGTTCTTACAAATTTTATCATAATTGTAGTAATTTATTGTAGCCAGGTCTACTTTCACAAGTTGTTTGCCTAGTTTAAAGCCATTTTTAAACCCTGTTTTCTCATGATCAGCTCATTTTGTACAAACAATGAATGTTTATGAGTGCAATAGTAGAAATAATTTAATTCAGTGATAGATTTAATATTCTATCCTAATCTGTCAGCGAATGAAATTATTCATACTATTGCACAAATTATACACATTATTTTATAAAACACTAAGTAAATTCTCGTCCTTGCATATTTTTAGCAAAATCTTAGGGGTTGCAGATGGAATAAAGCAGCTTTTTAAAACTTAAAGGCCCTGTAGATGATCTGTTTTTGAGCGATTCTGCGAATAAAACCATTATAAATCAAAAGAAAGACATCAACAAACTCATCCGAAGACATTTCAGCTTTGTCAAATGTACCACGTTTAACAAAAACCATGAAAATCCATATGCATTTTCCCGGTCTTGGCGGGGTGTTTCAAATATTCGTTCTCAGTTGATCGGGTAGCCCTACTTACTAGTACTATGTGGCTTGCGTTATGCACTCTGTGGCGCACATCATTAATGCGCGTGCCATGGTACACGCACACGCAGTACACAGCGCCCATGCATTTTGGACCGCGTAGATGCGAACCAAAAATAAGTAAATCGTTTGCAAACGATCTAAATAATTTCATCTTTACGGATTATTTTCTGGTAAAATTATATCATTTTGAGCGGAAACCTTTCATTGGGTAGTTGCTATTAATTCAATCTTTACTTTCAGAACGTTTCCCCTGTAAACTCGTCGATTACTTTTTGGGGTCATTGCAAATGATCCACTGGGCCTTTAAAGGAGTGTGACCAGATCACTTTTTTTTACCCATAACTCCCCGGGACTTACCTTATGGGTCATGAGATTTTTATATCATAACATCCGTTATATTTTTCTGATTACGAAACTGAAACTCTCGCGCTTCTAGGCCGCATATTTCCGAGGATATCGTCGAAAATCCACCGATTATTTGTAAACTAATTTATCAGTATCAACGTTTATCCGCTGAAAGCATACTCGATAGTTTTGTTCAATTTTTTACTGGAAATTGCGAATGTTTTCGGGTTTTGGGGACATGGGAGGTGTGTATGGGAGTTACTCGATAATATTGGTAAGTTACATCGAAAACTATTTTCCAGAAACTCTGGTCACGCTCCTTTAAGGGGTCAGGGCGTACTTTTCTCAAAATTTGGCACATTTTCGAATGTTTCAAAATTTCATGTTTTATTTCCTAGATGAGCAGTCAAGGTCAAATTCTCCTACCTTTGAACAGCGAATCGCCCGACATTGAAACCAAAATTCACCCGGTCACTGGCGCGTACAACATACAAACTGTATGGGCAGAAAATCGCGTGATGATTGCATCACTTTGACCTATGTGGGCGCCGTCTGCTAGCTCTGGGCTGCGTTCCAAACACGCGAACATTGCAAACGTTTGCAACGTTCGCCAACAACTGGTACCCGACTTTTCATAGACTAAGGCACAAAAGCACTGTAACCAGTGGCGAACGTTGGCAACGTTCGCGTGTTTGGAACGCAGCCCTGAATTATTTCTAAATTTCCTATTTTAAATTCAAGGAATATCATCTATGGGTCCTAAGCAACATTTCCTGCAATTTTAGGGAAAATCTAAATCATACAATTTTGGGCCAAAAATTAAAACAAAAATCACAAGGGGTTAGTCCAGCAATTTTTATCAAAATTGGCCAAAAATTGCCTTTTTTGAAAATGTCTTAGAAATGACTCGTAATGAAAATTTAGACCGTCTGGAACCTTATTTCTAAGAAAAAAGAAAAAATTTTGCCAAAAATTCAACAAATTTCCTCAAAATCTGAAATTTTTTCAAATTTCCTATTTTATTTTCTGGATGACCAGGCAATGTTAAATTCAAGGTATATCATCTATGGGTCCTAAGCAACATTTCCTGCAATTTTAAGGAAAATCTAAATCCTAACATTTTTGGCCAAAAATTAAAAAAATCACAAGGGGTTAGCCCATCAATTTTTATCAAAATTGGCCAAAAATTGACGTTTTTGAAAATGTCTTAGAAATGACTCATAATGAAAATTTAGACTGTCTGGAACCTTATTTCTAAGAAAAATGGACAATTTGGCCAAAATTCAACCAATTTTCTCAAAATCTAAAAACTTTTCAAAATTTCATATTTTATTTTCTGGATGACCAGTCAATGTTAAATTCAAGGTATATCATCTATGGGTCCTAAGCAACATTTCCTGCAATTTTAAGGAAAATCTAAATCATAACATTTTTGGCCAAAAATTAAAAAAATCACAAGGGGTTAGCCCATCAATTTTTATCAAAATTGGCCAAAAATTGACGTTTTTGAAAATGTCTTAGAAATGACTCATAATGAAAATTTAGACTGTCTGGAGCCTTATTTCTAAGAAAAATTGACAATTTGGCCAAAATTCAACCAATTTTCTCAAAATCTAAAAACTTTTCAAAATTTCATATTTTATTTTCTGGATGACCAGTCAATGTTAAATTCAAGGTATATCATCTATGGGTCCTAAGCAACATTTCCTGCAATTTTAAGGAAAATCTAAATCATAACATTTTTGGCCAAAAATTAAAAAAATCACAAGGGGTTAGCCCATCAATTTTTATCAAAATTGGCCAAAAATTGACGTTTTTGAAAATGTCTTAGAAATGACTCATAATGAAAATTTAGACTGTCTGGAGCCTTATTTCTAAGAAAAATTGACAATTTGGCCAAAATTCAACCAATTTTCTCAAAATCTAAAAACTTTTCAAAATTTCATATTTTATTTTCTGGATGACCAGTCAATGTTAAGTTCAAGGTATATCATCTATGGGTCCTAAGCAACATTTCCTGCAATTTTAAGGAAAATCTAAATCATAACATTTTTGGCCAAAAATTAAAAAAATCACAAGGGGTTAGCCCATCAATTTTTATCAAAATTGGCCAAAAATTGACGTTTTTGAAAATGTCTTAGAAATGACTCATAATGAAAATTTAGACTGTCTGGAACCTTATTTCTAAGAAAAATGGACAATTTGGCCAAAATTCAACCAATTTTCTCAAAATCTAAAAACCTTTCAAAATTTCATATTTTATTTTCTGGATGACCAGTCAATGTTAAATTCAAGGTATATCATCTATGGGTCCTAAGCAACATTTCCTGCAATTTTAAGGAAAATCTAAATCATAACATTTTTGGCCAAAAATTAAAAAAATCACAAGGGGTTAGCCCATCAATTTTTATCAAAATTGGCCAAAAATTGACGTTTTTGAAAATGTCTTAGAAATGACTCATAATGAAAATTTAGACTGTCTGGAGCCTTATTTCTAAGAAAAATTGACAATTTGGCCAAAATTCAACCAATTTTCTCAAAATCTAAAAACTTTTCAAAATTTCATATTTTATTTTCTGGATGACCAGTCAATGTTATATTCAAGGTATATCATCTATGGGTCCTAAGCAACATTTCCTGCAATTTTAAGGAAAATCTAAATCATAACATTTTTGGCCAAAAATTAAAAAAATCACAAGGGGTTGGCCCATCAATTTTTATCAAAATTGGCCAAAAATTGACGTTTTTGAAAATGTCTTAGAAATGACTCATAATGAAAATTTCGACCGTCTGGAACCTTAATTATAAGAAAAAAGGAAATATTTGGCCAAAAATTCAACAAATTTCCTCAAAATCTGATTTTTTTCAAATTTCCTATTTTATTTTCTGGATGACCAGTCAATGTTAAATTCAAGGAATATCATCTATGGGTCCTAAGCAACATTTCCTGCAATTTTAAGACAAAAATCTAAATTAAAAAAAAAAATCACAAGGGGTTAGCCCATCAATTTTTATCAAAATTGGCCAAAAATTGACGTTTTTAAAAATGTCTTAGAAATGACTCATAATGAAAATTTCGACCGTCTGGAACCTTAATTATAAGAAAAAAAGGAAATATTTGGCCAAAAATTCAACAAATTTCCTCAAAATCTGAAATTTTTTCAAATTTCCTATTTTATTTTCTGGATGACCAGTCAATGTTAAATTCAAGGAATATCATCTATGGGTCCTAAGCAACATTTCCTGCAATTTTAAGACAAAAATCTAAATCATACAATTTTTGGCCAAAAATTAAAAAAATCACAAGGGGTTAGTCCAGCAATTTTTATCAAAATTGGCCAAAAATTTCCTTTTTTGAAAATGTCTTAGAAATGACTCATAATGAAAATTTAGACTGTCTGGAACCTTAATTATAAGAAAAAAAGGAAAATTTGGCCAAAAATTCAACAAATTTCCTCAAAATCTGAATTTTTTTTCAAATTTCTTATTTTATTTTCTGGATGACCAGTCAATGTTAAATTCAAGGTATATCATCTATGGGTCCTAAGCAACATTTCCTGCAATTTTAAGGAAAATCTAAATCATAACATTTTTGGCCAAAAATTAAAAAAATCACAAGGGGTCCAGCAATTTTTATCAAAATTGGCAAAAAAATTGCCTTTTTCGAAAATGTCTTAGAAATGACTCCTAACGAAAATTTAGCCCGTATGGCATCTATTTTCGCTAGTTTTCCAAGCTAATTTCTAGGAAAACGAAAATTCTCAATTTCATATTTTATTTCCTAGATGAGTAGTCAAGGTCAAATTCAAGGAATATCATCTATGGGTCCTAAGCAACATTTCCTGCAATTTTAAATGAAATCTGAATCTTAATTTTTCAAAAAATTGGCCAAAAACTTAAATAACTTATTGGGAACCTATTTCGGCAGTTTCCTATGTTAATTTCTAAGAAAAGTAGAAATTTGGCCAAAAATCTGAAAATTTCAAAATTCCATATTTGTTTTCCTGATACTAATCAATTATAATTAATCACTTGGTTTTCATCTATTTGTAACAATACATTAGAGAAAATATTCATTTTGATGGGGCAGAATGTCTCAAAAAATTCTCAATATATTTAATAGGTTCGAACCAGTTTGGACATTAGAACGAAAAACTAAAAAACAAAATACTTTGGAAAGGATGCCAGTAAAAATACCACAAGGATCATGGTTAAAATGTCTTGAGAAATTTAGTAAATACACCACATCCAAGGCTACAATTAACGTAAACGTGCTCATTTATCTAGACGACATATAGGATTGTCATAAACCATCTGGAGGTTGACGCGGGGCCCGAACAGCTCACGGATGTTGTCAATTCCATACTTGATCATCGTCGGCCTGAAAGAAATGACAAGAGGACCAAGGAAGATCAGCAATATCAAAATGAAGTCTTTAAGTGTAATGTTAATTATCATGGAAGTGGCTCTTAACACTAAGCAGTTTGGTAAAATGTTCATGTAACTGGGAAACATAGATGCAGTAAATACTAAAGAAAATCTTGAATGAATGGTTAAGAAAAAAAAATTCAGTTGGCAATTTCTCCCACAAAGGTACAATTTTACATGGGAAAAATCTTATTGCTATCAAAACCTTTTGTCTGTTTTTTTCTTTTGAGTCACTTAAAATAATGTAATTGGCTTTAATTCTACAGGCCAGGAGCCCGAATCTAGGCTGTCCTTGGTGCATGTATTCTTGGGCAAGTCACTTTGCCATAAATACACTACTCACAATATATCAGGGATATATATTTTATTGAGGGTATATATGCTTTCCGCTTGAATGATTTTGTACATTATTAGACAACTGTATCTGCATGACAGACGCACATTGTCACAGGATTAAGTGAAAACAGTCATTTGAATAAAAGAAATCAAAAATTCAACCACACCAATATCCCTAACTTATTGTGAGTAGTGTACATTTAGGCCTTCAAAGCTTGTATGTTAGGCCCTACCTTTCCAGCGATAGTCCCCAAGCAATAATGACCACATCTTCAGGCATACCCATAGGCAGCAGCATCTCGGGGCGAAATATCCCCGAGTTGCCTACTTCCACCCATTTCTTGAGCCCCTCGTGGTAGCTGAAGATTTCCATGCTGGGCTCGGTGTATGGGTTGTAAGCTGGTTTGAAGCGTAGCTTAGTGATACCTGGACCACAGAAATCAAATAATTAGTCTTCTTTGCAATAGGTTTCTTTATGTTACTACAGAAAAATTCTACCAACAGTAATGCATAGTTCCAAGATTGCCCAGTTAACCCCGCCCCCTTGGATATTTTTGCTACGCCTCACACGCTATTGTCAAAATGGCGACACAAAGCACAACGCACAAAGCAATAGGACTTTCAATGGAAAGCACAGATTTATTTAGAAAACTCAAAGGTATTCATGTTTCAGGGTCGACAGTTACCGCAGCATGCACTTAGTAAAAGGCCAGTGATACAGAGATGTCATATATTCATAACAATTTGCTTTCTTACCTTTGAACAGCGAATCGCCCGGCCTTGAAACTAAAAATTCACCCGGAGTATCGGCAGAAAATCGCGATAAATTTGTTTGTGAGGCAATGCACTTTTACCTATGTGGGCGCTGTCTGCTAGCTCTGTTGTGATTGGTCGGCGGGTTCGGTTGATTGACAGGTTGGAACTATGCATTTCTTCCTAGAATAATAACATTTATCTTATACACATCACTTTGTGGTATACTACTGTTTCAGTTTGTGTACAAAAAATGTGACTACGTCAGCCTAAATGAATATTTACAATATTCAATCAAATATTTGGTTCTTTGAAACAATTTGTATACTCCTTGAATAGTTAAGATATATGTACTGGAAAGTTGAAGGTTCGAATCCTAACCGAGACTGCCAAATTATTGTATGCAGTGCTGATAAATATGTTGCTGATAATTAAAATCAAATAAAAATGATAAGATACAGTGTATTCAAATTTTTAATAATCTGTGTAGGAATGCGTCATTTGTTGGGCGTTTAATACTCACCGAGTTTCTTGAAGAATTCGTGCAGAACCCCAATAAGGTCAGCGAGCGTGAGGTCGTAGTCGGCAATGACGCCCTCTATCTGATGGAACTCGGCAAGATGCGTTGCGTCAAGCGACTCGTTGCGGAAAACACGGTCGATAGAGAAGTACTTCACTGGTGTGAATTTCTCCTGAAAAACAACAATGATAATCCACAGTAAACCAAACTTGGGATGAGAGAAAAATTGTAAGGGCCTAATCGGGATTCGAACCCAAGACTTCTCACTCTACCAGCTGAGATATAAGGCACGGTGGGTATATCCTCCCTCAGGTTTTCCCTATTGACCCAATTCTTCTCTCGGTGTTGCATAATGGCACAACTGAGCAAAGTAACCAACACAACACATGGTATGGTGCCTGATCACCATTGAAATTTAAACAACCAAACTTGGGATAAGAGAAAAATCGTAAGGGATTCAAACCCGATACCTCCGACTCACTAGGCAGATGCTCTACCAGCTGAGCTATAAGGCACAGTTGGTATACTCCCTAAGGTTTTACCATATGCTGTGTTCGTCACAGTAAACCAACGTACGATTGGAAATTTGATTCTCACCTGACTCTAAATGCCAGCAAAATTAGGGGTCCAATGTTGGTGTCCCCCGTTACATTTTACATCTTGTTTTTGTAAATTCAGGACACATTCTTTAAATACTTTCCATCTCAAAGAGTGTGTACATAAAGTACAATTCATACAAAACGGTTTAAAAGCCATTTTAATGATTTTTGTATGAAAAATAACACATATCAGGTGTAACGGGAGACACTAAATGTCACACTTTTGGACCCCAAATTTATAGAAAGACCCATTTCCTCCAAAATTTGAAATAAAACTCGCTGATAAACTGACTACAGTTATTATCACAAAGTGAAAATGTCACTCTTTGTGTATTGCCAAGGTTACTGGGTCTACACTGAAACCAGTGAACTGTTTCCCTGCAGTTTAGCAATGGACGTTTTAGACTACCAGCCAATGTTTAGACCCAGTTACTAAAGTTCCAATGCCATACCTGTTGAGCAAGCTTATACAGCATCCGTGTACTGACAGCCGTTGTGTGAGTTCTTAAGATGTTCTTCTTCGCCTCTTCTATCTTCCAATCACTCTTGTAACTGTGTTGTGTATATTCACAAAATTAGTTACATCAGGAATGTAAATTTTTAGACAAAAAAATACAGCAGTAATATCTTGATAAGTAAAACCTTGTGGGAAAGGACAAATAATAGGCTGAAAAGTCTTCCTTATCTTTAAGGTGGTTGTTGAACAAAGTTCTTTTCACATGAAAATGCTCTTGCATAAAATGAGACAAATTAAAAATGCAGTTTCATTACAGGATGATACAATTTTTTGATCAGCAACCCTATGCTAAAATTGAACTGATCCGCTATTAATTCAGGGAATTGGACATACTCTCTAGAATTACGATCTATGCACTACTAATACCAATACTGTGTCATGGTACGCACAAGCATACATGCCGAGAATTGTTTAAATAATGGGTTCTAATTCTGTGCCCAGAATTAAAACGAGGAAAGACTGCGTCTTTAAACACATACAATTAGTACAATAACTTGTACATGAAGGGACAATCTGCAAATTATAACCAACAGTCACAATAATAAAACCAGGTCAAATAACCATGTTTACACGTGCAAAAGGTTTGGGCCGTAGCAAATGAAATACTTGTGTAATCATGACACAAATGACAATGAGCATTGAGCAATAGTACATCACAAAATGTCATATTTACCCCTGTGAACCGAAGCCTCCGACGGAGTGAACCGTCTTAACTCTCTCTAGATAATCCATGGGAAATTCATGAGCATACTGAGGGTCTGTGGAGAATAAGAGCACTGTTAATACAACATTCTGCTTATAACAAGGACAATTCTAGGTCCCATGCATTTGTTCTACATTGTTTTCATTCCTTATAATACAAGGTTTCTGTTATAACGAGGTAATCTGCAAATTCCAAAGGGCCTCTTACTGATCACTCTCAAATGACGTCACTTCCTAAAAATTGTCACATGCATCGGGTTCTTGAGCGTAAATTTTTGTGACGCGCTCGGCTGTGCCTTATTTCAAATAAATTTCAAGCAACATGCGCGCGTGTTTGGAACATCTTCCAGGGTGTGCATGTACATGAACACGTTTAATACGCAGTATTTTTTCCTACAAAGATGGCATCTGTGAGAGTGGTCAACTAAAAAGATTCAATGTAATGTACTACATGTAGGAATCTATGCAATGACATTTTACAAATGACATTTTACAAATGACATTTTACAAATGACATTTTACAAATGACATTTTACAAATGACATTTTACAAATGACATTTTACAAATGACATTTTACAAATGACATTTTACAAATGACATTTTACAAATGACATTTTACAAATGACCATCAACAAAGTGGATCGGTCTGTAAAAATCTTTAGCTGTAAAAACCTCAACGTAAAGTCCGAAGGTGTACATGTACCTTTAATGAAGAAGGTGTACATGTACCTTTAATGAAGAAGGTGTCTTGTATATCTCTTGCGGGATGTTGTTGGGGCTGAAAGAGCGCATCAAAATTCCAAAAGGAACTCTCGATGAAGTTGTTGGTTGGCATCTCTGAGAAGCTGATAAAAGAAATCATAGGGCAGACTTAAGATTTTGGTAATGTAAAGTTGTTTCACTAGCCTATTTGGCTCATACGGTTGGTACTCATTAGGATCATTGCTACTCCCTCTGGATGGGATGCCAGTCAACCTGCTATGGTCTCTGTAATTTTATCTCAGACTTACCCCATCTCAAGAAAGATCTGTCTGAACTGAGCCCTGACTTTCAGTAGAGGATGCAGATGGCCACAGGGTGGCATGACTCCGAGGGACTCAAAGTTATAATCCTTGAATTGATGATCTCGCCACTTGCCACTGGAAATAAAACAGAACTAAGTACATTTACAAGTTGCAAAATTGAGGGGCTCACTCCATTAAGTACAAATTTGTGCCTCCAAATTGTGACCAGTTTCCAAACCTGCCATTTCTTCAGAAGACATAAAATAGAGTCAAGGAATGTTTCAAGTAGAGCAATTTGTCTAAAAAAAGATAAATATACAAAATTAACCAAAATAAATTGTATCAGTCTAAGTAGATGCAAAGTGTTTTTAGAGGCCCAAAAAGTTGAAGGTCTTTTAAGGGGCCGTCTAGAGTTGTCAACATTTTCATGTTTCTGCATAGTCTTGGAAACAGGTAAAATTTGACCAACAAAAATCGACAGTAACTTTATTTATTAGAACCGTGGCAACCATTTACCTTGCAAGCATTTCTGGTGTGAGTTCAGTCTCCAACTTGCTGATCGTAGTGCTAAATTCACTGCCCTTCTTGACAAGGAACGGTTTGTCTGTCCTAGAAGGAAAATTACATAAAAATGTTTCAAGCATGCAGAATGTTTGAGACTCATTTCCCCCCAGTCCAGTGTGAAATTTTACAAAAGAAATTCACTCTCCTCCTCCACACCAAGATATCAAAAAGTATTGATATTGACCATAAACTGTAAATTATCTTGAAACACTTTTTAACAAAGTCAAACTTGGTGAAAGGCAATTCTATAACAATTTCTATGAAACGTTTCCTGAGCAGCATACATAAAAAAAAATATACATGAATATCAAACCCACTTATTGGAAGTTTTATGACTCACACTTCAATAATCAGCTTCCTCTTTTTCAACTCATTTTTCTCTTTTTCTGACACTAAGCTGATGTTGCCTGCCATGAAATTCTCCAGTTGACTTCTGACCTTGTCGTCTATGCTGGGGACCTGTACGGATAAAAGTGGCAGAAGTACAACAAAAATTCCTGGTGGTTACCGGGAAATTCTATGGAGCATCCAAATGCCACACGGAGATTCCATTCTATTTTTGTTTATTTAAATGAGCCCGAATCCGCTGTTAATTTCAAGTTATGATGGCAAAATCTCCGTTATCAAAAGGTTAACGCTGCTAAATCATATCATTTTCAGCTGTAAAACATCCACAAAATATGAATAGCTTTGACACCACCAACCTTTCTTTGAATCATGGGCCCACCTGGTGCATCTTTGTTGACTACCAGCCACCCTGCTGCCATGGCCTTGCTGAAACCAATCTTGGCATTGGGAACAGCTTTCTGGGAGCGAGAGAAGAGGGAAGAGGGGGGAGGGGGGTGGGGGGGGGGGGGGGGGGGGAGGGGAGCAGAAAATATAAATAAATAAATGACATTTAATTTTTTACACAGACTTATAATATATGCGCCTCAATGTAAAATTGTGGAATTGTGTGATATTTATATTTACAGGTCAAGGTATGGAATTCTTTTTAACACTTTATACATTTTCCTTTTGAAGCTGTTATGTTTAGGGGCCTGCCAGCGTTGTCAACATTTTCACGGAACTACAAAGCATAGGAAGGGGGAGTTGGGGTCGAGGGCCGCGTACGAGTTGGTAGTGACAAAACAATTTTGGGAGGAGTAGTACTTCGGAAGGAGGGTCTTGAAAAATACTATGCTCTATAGAACCATAGAAATGTTGACGACTTTGGACGGCCCCTTAGCTAAAATAACTTACCATGAGTTTTGGTTGTGGTATACCGCCCTCTGGTGGTATGGCCTTATACACCTGTGCCTCATAGCTTCCTGTTCTGACCATGTCCTTTCCCTCTAGCGTCAATTCCCAGTGTTTGCTCGTCAGCTGCTTGGTTTCAATGACCTGTGAAGAGAAAACTATATTAAAATGGGTTGAATTCCACATTTATTTACCCTGGTCCCTGCTTTGACACAGCAACGTGTGTTCGAACCGCCCCATGAACAACATGGCGTCGACAACCATGAAAGGATTTATTCTTGAAAATCCATCTTAATAATAGATCCCGAGATGTCAACAACATCGGTTGCAACATGCACTTTTTTTGCATGACATAGGCCTACTACTGTTGTCATTGACTTCTGAACTTTCTGGATTTTCTATAATTAAATGGACAAATTCTGCCAAAAATCAATAGACACACGCAAAGTAAGGTTCTCAAGAACTATCAGTATCAGACCGCGCCCGGGCCCGGTACTAGGCAGGGCCAGGTGTGAGGGCCTACCGTGCAAACGCACGCGTGTACAGTCGGAGCCACATACTGCGCCGCGCTGCGCTGCGTCGCCAGATCAGAGATAAACCCAATTATGAACAGTACATTACATTTCCCAGGGACTGTAAACTCATTACAGCTCCAACAATCTGCTGATGGTCCTTCTGTAGAATTCGAGCCAGTAATTCGGTTGAAATTTCGCCATCTTTTTCCACATGCTGAAGGATCGTCTCGCCCAAAACGTCGGCCATGTTGCAAAGTGACTATTTCCTGTTTTGTTGCTTGGTTTTAATTTTGTTTTGGAGATAAAACAGCCGTCTGTATTAATCCATAAAAACATTTATTATAATGTTTTTAAAGTGCGTTATTTAAAAAGAAAATAAAACATTCGAACGATTTTTAAAAATAAAAGATTGTATAATATTGTTTTTTTCTAAATGATTTAGTTGGTGAATATTATGCTAATTAAAATAACTCTTCTTCAAATAATTTAACCATATTGACCAGCCATCGTATCCATGGTACCTGTGACGCCATATCGCTAAATTTACATAATTGATTGGTAGATCATAGCAGGTGCACAGTGCAAACTCAGTACTTATCAAACTGTATGCTAGGGTCACCAATTGGAGCCATTATGTTTTCTCCAGTTTCCAGCGGGGAAAATGGAAATTTGTTGAAAGTAAATTCTAAACCCTGAAGTATTTTAGTGGTACATGTACAAATATTACTGGCACAAATGAAGTAGACATATTAAATGTTTATGTTTAAACAGGGGCGGATCCAGGAATTTTTCCAGGAGGGGGTTTTGCCACCAGGGAGGGGTTTTGCCTATCAGATTTTTATGTCTGCTTGTTTCGGACAGGCGGACACGCAAAAAATGCATTACATTATATTTTTTGGTGTCGGAGCAGGGGGGAGGGTTTTGACCCCCAAAACCCCCCCTCTGGATCCGCGCCTGTGTTATGAATGATATTGAATATTAAATGAGAAATGACCAATGACTTGTTCATTTTGAACACACAGTAATTAATCTGTTGAATTTTATATTTTGTAGGATTCTGGCCATTATGCTTTAACTTCAAACGGTGCTCCATAATTAAGCTATCAACCTGATTATGTCATATTAAATCAGTGAAATGTCGGTGGATCACCTAGCACAGATTGAAGCGGGAGACGATGATGATGCCTACCCCTTGCTTCCACTCCAGAGGTCTTCAGACGACCGTAGATCCTTTGGACGTCTTCGAGACAAGCAGCGGGCTCGTCGAGTCAATGCTGGCATGACTGGAGCAGATGTTATCATGGAGGAACAGGGTTACCTTGGCGACGACCTTGAAGCAGAGTTCATGGCAAATTATTCAAAGAAACAAAAACGTAGCACGATGCTCGTTCTTCACGATGTGCTCTTTCTGATTTTAGACTTTCTTCAGTTCTATGCCCTCCTTGCTGCAATCTCGTTGCGGTGGCCTTGGCCTTTTAACTGGCTCTATTTAGTTCGATTTGTGTTCCTCTTCAATCTTGATATTTGGGAGTTTGTCAAGATGAGCAATCCGGACCTCTACAACTCGGCAACAGACAACTTTATTGACAGCAGCTTGATCGGTTTTGACTATCGTTGGTATGCTCTGGGTTGGGCAATCTTCATCTTTGTGTCCACGATAGTTTACGTTGCTTTTTACATTGCAATGAACTATCAGAAGCGATACAATCTTTTACTTCAAGTTGCTAGACTCCAGAGAGCATACATCATTCTGTGTCAGGTCCTAGCAATGCCGATTGGAATCATGATGGCCAAGTTGTTTCACTGCAACACAGACGGCAACATGGATGTCCACAATCAGACCCCATGTGCTGGCGGTGAGCATCTGGCTTACGTCATTGTGCCCCTCGGGATCTACGCAGGCCTTTTCATAATGCTACCCATCTGGATGATCATGAAGATACGAACGCAGATCGTCAGCCGTCGATCCGAACGCCACGAGGGTTTCCTGCAGTTGAAGGAGGTGGAATTCGCTCACGGCTTGGACTTCATTTGGACCATTAAGCTCTACCACCTGTTCTCCTCCTTCCGTCTTGTTTGGGCCTACTACCGTCCAGTCATGTTCTTCTTCAAGCTCATCCTACTAGCAGCTTACGCAGGCCTCCTTTGGCAACCCATGTGGCAGATGGTCGTGATCCTTGCAGCTGTGTGTCTCCTGTTCCTAATGATCCTCATCAGGCGTCCCTTCCGTGTCACGTCCTTTAATGTTTACATCATGATTAACTTTGTCTGTATGTTGGTCTTGACCATCATGGGTTTAATTCAGAACCTCTTCACGACCAACTCGGTCTTCTTCCAGGCGGAGTATCTGTTTTCAGAGCTCCTCGCCAACGGATGTTTCTGGTTGGTATTCACTGTCGTGTGGTTTGTCTATGTCCTGCTGCGATACTTTGGCATCCTGTGCAAAGGTGTCCCACTTTGGCCCGAAATGACAAGCCGCGATGTGAACAGGATGAGTGATGAAACTAGGAAATACATGAAAGCTCTCCTGAAGGGTCGTATCGTCCTGGAACACGCACTCTCAACGTTTCCGCTCTTCAGCCCAGTCCATGAGCTATCGCGACAGATTCAGATCATCAATGCGTACTGCCGAGAAGCTGAATTCATCCAAGACCCAATCCACGACACCCTATGGGACCTCCTGGATGAGATGATCGAAGCGCACTCCCGATTGGCTCCCGTGTCCCTGTTCTCTGAATCTGTCAAGGCGTCCATTCGGGAGACAGCGCAGGAGTTCATGAAGCTGATGCCTGCGTTTAAGAAGCGACTGGTTCAGCGAGAGTATGATTTCAGCCTCATGATGCCAGTAAAGCGGAGAATGCTTCTAAAGATGTTTGCACTTGGTAAGAAAATATTTCCTCAATAAAATTGTCTTAGAATCAAGCTAATGTTTGTTACTACACTTTCAAGAAACCCAAAATAAACGTTTTGTATCTTAATGATCCTTTTTTGTAGGAGTGCTTACTAATGGCAAGATGAACAAAATTCGACCCGTGGACCAAACAGACACAGTTCAGAAGTTATACAATCCAGAGGAGTCATTGGTGCTGAAGCAAAGAAAAGTGGAGGGTGCGTATTTGAGTCTTCACGCTTTTACTTAGGAAAATGCCTTGTTTGTTTAGTATTTGAAATTTAAGTTGACAAGAGGTTTTTTTAACATCACTCATATCTGTAAGATGCCCGTCTGTCAAATTTTGATGCAAAATTAAACTTCAAAAATTTAAATTTTTGAACAGGCGATGATGGCTTTTATGAAGACATGGATGACATTCCCTTGGACATGGGTCCGAGTGCTCTACGATTAATGCAACAACGACAACGGCAGTACAGGACCAAAATCATAATAGAAGAGGACGAGGACGATCAAATGTACTGGAATCGAGGAATTCCTTCCAGAGCGGGGGTAAGAGATGGTGACCAGGGGTTGAATCTACAAAGAAATATTTGCAGTGCTTCGTAACAATTGATGAACCTGTCGCAAAGTTATGACTATCAAATAGGTAATCGCAACTTTGCAGAGGGTTCTGCTTGAAGATTGTATAGCTCTGCCTTTTATATGCATTGAGACAGAATACTTGCTCTCCAAGATGCCTGCTGTCCAAAGGGTCTATTTAATTTTGTGGGTAGAATTTCCCACATTTTTTTGTTCAGACCCTTTCTATGAGTTGCCATGGCAGGGGCGCAGCAGTCACATTGTCACCGTGCGTCATGAAAACCTACCCTCTGTCATGGCTGCCGATGCAAAGGGTCTATAGTTGCTTCAGCCTGTTTCTGTAAATGGCATTTTATACTGATGATGTTTTAAGAATTTGCCTTGCAGAATGAATTGTCTGTTTTCTTTATAGAGTGATTGGGTTTCGTCCATCGATGATCGTGATGCACAGGATATCTCGGACATGATGGCTGGAATTCCAAGTAGGCCAGGCAGTACGGGCAGGTAAGTGTCTATATCTCATGTTCCACTTCTCTATAAAACATTCTCATGAAAACAAAATAATTTCAACCTCTTAACTAAACTGGTAAAGTATGTCAGGTTATTGGTTAATTTCTTTCTGTGGGGGTTAGGTGCCACAGGAAATGAACAGATCATGGCTTTTAGAAAAGCATTTGATAATTGTGACCTCATATGACTTAATTGAGGACAATGTAACTGAGCAACTTTTGATCTATGTATACACTTCAGTTAAATTGTAAAAACCACTTATGGTAAGTACTATATCATTTAAGTACATTCGCCTCCTATGAAATGGCAGAAGGAAAATATGCAGTAAAATGTCATTTTGTGCCCAACAACTCTAGCATAATTTTCTGCTTAATAATTACGTTATCTTGTGACCTTAACAGCTTTCGCGGGTCTGGTTCCAAATCTCGCAGCAACTCTGCGCTGTCCAAGAGATCACTGCGCTCACTGATTGGAAGTGGTGGTAAAAAACGGAGCATGACGCCTACGCAACAGGATATCGTCGAGGAAAGCATGCGTGAAGCTGAAGATGTTGTGTAACAAAATCAAGGAACTGAATTTAGTATGGAATTGATTCCCTCAAAATGTTGCAAATTACATGTAATGGCAAAAAGGGTAACCTAAGTTGCCAGTCATTTGCCTACAAATTACTGTCTTGCGGTCGGATGGTCTTAACAGTACATTTAAGACCGACTAGGGACCTGGGGCCAATTTCATGGCGTTGCTTAAGCGCTAGCTGAAAACGTGTGCTTAATGTAGCAGACAAATTGTGCTAACTTTAAGGCTATTTCACGGCCGCGGCGTGCTTGGAAACGGGCATTGTTGCATCAGTAGTGTTTAGCAAATTTTCCCTTTGGAGCTAGCAATAGTTTGGCAGTGCTGAAGGTTACGGTCTCCATGAAATAGTCGGAGCCTCCATTAGCACAAAATTGGCTGCTAAACAGCTCCATGAAATTGGCCCCCACCGGTCTTAAACATACAGTTTAAGACCAGCCACCAACTTTTTATTATTCCCTTATTTTGTTACAGAATCAGCTATTTTCTTAGTTATATGAAAATGTCATTCAGAGAAAATGAAAATGTGTACATTCGTTTCAAGTGTGTTACATAGATGCAAAAAAGTTAACGGTGTCTTTTGAAATGCAAAATATGTTTAAGATTGGTGCCTTTTCTGAAAGCATGCATATTGATTATTAACATCCGTCCAAACTGTGTGTGGTTCAGAGTTTGTATGAAATCAGTGATTTTTATATTCAATGAAAAGTGCACTTTGTTTATATTGTTGAAATTATTTTTGTATGGAAAAGTTTAAATGAGTTGATGCAGTGATTGTGTTGGTCTTTCAAACCAGAGAATTTTTAAAAATTGTTTTGCTGTTTTAATTGAGAAATACACAAGAGCAAGAAAGTGTGACATTGCAATTTAATCTATTCAAACTGGACGGATTATTTTTTATTATATGTACATTTTTGATATTTGCACAAAGATAATGTGGAAAACATCTGTACGAAAACGGGAATGTGATTCATTTCTCAACTTGGAATATGGCATTGTTTAGAATAATCAGTTTTGGAGTAGTAATTAAGGAAGTATTTTTTGCGTGTTGAATTACTGCAATCAGGAATAAAAAATGCCTTTCCTAAACTAAATACAGGAAGACTATATATATTAAAATGTATATTTTGGTAAAATTAAGGAAAAAAATTTGGATGAATAAATCAGGCACTTATGACGTACGTATTGGCTAGTCACTAGCAAGACACATTTGAGAATATATGTACACAAATAATTTACATATATACACCACATGAAGTCATGACTGGAATTTTATCCCCAGGAATTGGGATAAAATGAGTACATGTAATCGGAAGGCACGTTGTATGAGATTTTGGAAGTATTTCGTCTTTTGAAACAAGGTCAAACAAAAACGGGGGTTATTTCCCAGGCCAGGAATAAGGTTTAGTACGTTTGCACAAAAGTACACTTGTGTGTGAAAGATTTGAACCGATACAAAACTAACTTCTTAGTCAAAGATATTAGTTACAATTTGGAGCAAGTTCGGGCGGGCGACATATAAGAGCAAGTCGACTATAGTTAACTAGATGAACCTACCCCCGAGGCTTGGTTCCTCTAGTCAGACTAGCTAGCCAAACGAGTGACATCTAGATCGACTATGGTTAGTCTAGTTAACTATAGTCGCCCGCCCGAACTTGCTCTCGATGTCACTCGAACACTGTTTGGTTTGGGTTTGACCACTAGCTAGTGTGACTAGAGGAATCAAGCCCTGGGGGTAGGTTAGTCTAGTTAACTATAGTCGCCCGCCCGAACTTGCTCTTGGTCTGAAAGTTGGTAGTTAACCATAGTCGACTACAGTCCTTCGAACGATGGGTAATTTCCATTGTTCGAGGGACTCTAGTACACTATAGTCATCACTTGAACTTGCCCCTTCATGTCTAAAGTTGTATTACATCAAGTACAAAGTAAACAATTTGTAAAAGATTTTCTTTTGCCCGCACGACTTCATCCCAAAAATATCATTCATAATTCCCAATTATGGCCATAACCAAGCCATCTACTGAGCCATGACTGGTGGTAACCGGCCTCCAGAGGGTGGTCTCTGTGCCACCATCTGCTCGGCTTCCATAAGCTGTGTGCGCAGTTTGCGTATCTCACTGCGTTGCATGTCAATGATGCGGATGTTCTCGTCGTGTTTTCCCTCGCGACTGGACAGCACAGTACCACCATTTATGGTGATCACTGACTCGGCCTGTGGTTGTTGGTTTTTGTTCTTTTTGTTGATGCCTAAGGCAGCTTCGAGGTCGTGTACCTGGGTGCGGGCGATTTTCAGCTCGCGACGGAGATCGTTGATTTCTTTAATTAGTGACACGTTTTCCTGCCAGACAAAAAAAGAAATTTAGATGTTCAAAATTACACTGGGCAACAAAAGAAATGCAGATTTTCTTCCGAAACAAGCTGGATTAAAATTTGAAAAATTCTTTTTCAAGTTGACATTGAAATATTTACTGTTTATGTAACAGCTTCCTTGCACATGACTGTGTTGAAAATTTCCACTCTCAGATTGACTGAATTGTTTTCAACAAATGGACACCATTTTTTGTGTTTACTTTATCACTCGGTACGAGAACCAGTGTTTGTGTGGCATAAAATTGAAGAATTTTGCTTGTAATTTCTAGTCATCCAGTACAAATTGTCAATTAACTGTACGTCAAGTATCTGAAGCACTGCACAAACCTGCATGATCCTGACGTTATCAGCTCGGTGAATCTCGGTATCTTTAGTGAGTTTCTTACGTAGTGAAGACACACTCTGCTCAAGATGTTTACGCTGTCGGCTGTACTCGCGTTGAATATCCGCATCCACGCCCGCTGATTCAATCTGACAATAAAAACACATCACTTTAAGTAAACTAACCTTCTGCATGTACTAAAGTTTTAATAGGCTTTACCCAAGGGGAACGGATGCAAACTTCGACAAAACCGGACCCAAGGAAAACAAATTTCAAATTTCAACAGGTTATGTTACCAAATGAAATGTAATGTATGCACATGCACAACCCAGTAAAACTGCTTTTCCCGCAAACAGGCTAAACACTTGTGTGAGACTTGAACCCAAGATTTCCTACATATGAGGCAGGACAAATAAATAAACAACTTTTAAAACGGCCTAAATTTCGGAAAATACCAGTTTAAGCTAGGCCACATATGTGTTGTCGCTGAAGGGAATTCCCCATACTTTGCCAGTAAAGGGTGAAAAATACAACATGCCAAAAAAAAAAAAAAAACAACGAAGTGCAAACTTAAAATAAATGAAAAAAACTTCAAATAAATGAAAGAAATGCAAGGAGTAAACTCACTGTGTCATCCTGCACATGTTTAGCATACAACTGTTTAATGCTCTCTTTCAATTTCTTGGGTTCCTGGATGAATGCTACGCAGTTATGGAGGTCAGTCTTGAAACGGCGACTGAGTGCCTCGGTGTCTCGAACCTGCAAGATGTGAATTACCAAGTTAATTAGTTCTATGATCTGAATCATTCATCAGAAGAAGGCATTTCTTTGAATGTAGAGAATGTTATAATTATATAAGTTGAAAAATGTAAGAAATGTGCAATCAAAATTGATTGGGCTGGTTCCTGACAAAATATATCATGAGGGATTACTATTACAGAGAAATCATTTCTAGCAGTGTATCATGTCATATGGGGATTTTTTATTTTTTTTACTTCTCTTAAATCAATACCACTAAGAAAACCCATGAACAGAAAAATGATGAAGATATACTCAGTTTTAGAGCTGGGAGGAAATCCCTACATACAATTACACCTGAATTTTGTCGGGACTAAAACTCTGAAAACCAAATCTGTATGACACTCGCAGAATTCAAACTAGAGGTGAAAAGCATGGTGGCATTTTGTGGTTTAACCATCTTAACTTGTGTTATGATGGATCGGAGCGCTTCGTGAAATTGGCCACAGGATTGAGGTTGGACTGAATTACTAAAACCAAATCTGTATGGTACGGGCAGGATTCGAACTAGGGCCAGAAAGTGAAAGTCCATCTTTACAAGCCACTCCGGGCATGATCATTTCATTGAATCAGCCAAACTCTCTCACCTTTTGTCTTTCCATGTGCATCTCTTTCTCGGTAGCCTTCAGTTTCTGTCTCAGTTCAGTGATGTTCAACTCGAGCTGTGTGTTCTGCTTGTGGAATCGTTCTAACTCACTCTCCATCTACAATACACGATTTGGAAAATCAGATATTTGAGACATAAGATAAATATATTTTATTAAAAATGCTAATTTTATTAAAAATGCACAATGTTCAAATAGAATGCTCTCAAATTATTCTCTCAAATGTAGAAACTTTTGTCAGAAGTCATCAGAAAAAGAACAAAAATCATATTAAGTAATTTTAATTTTACTGGAAATCAACTGTAAATGAACTTCAAGCACGAGATTCCATTTTCGAGTTTCCCAATGTAAATTTATGAGTATAATATGTTCATTGTTTTCCAAATACATTCTAACTCAAGACTTGTGTTCTTACCTCTTGTATCTGTTCTTTCATGGCTTTGATGTCATTCTCTCGAGGCTCAATCTGTTTCTTTAACTCCTTAATCTTGTAGTCCAAGACAAATTTAAACTTCTCAAGCTCTTGATTCTTCTTCTTCAAGTCGTAAATTCTCTTTTCCTATTGGAAATGGAACAATAAGGCCAATTATCAGGGGTCCAACTTTAACATTAATTACAATAGATGTTTTTCTGCAAATTGTCAATATCAAAAATAAAATGCTACTCAGAGTTACAGCTCTACAACTACAGCTCTACAATTTATTTGAGAAGGTTTTGACTTAAGACAACTTTTGATGACTTCATTTCTGACAGGCCGCTTTACCTTGTCCTGTATAGTCTCGTCTCGTTCCTGTATTTCCTTCTTGAGACCATAAATGTCCTTCTCCAGTGACTTAATGACGCCTTGGAGCTTAGTCTGCTCGTTCTGTAGCTTCTTAATCTCATCTTTGTGGTCTTCAATCTCCTTCTGAAGACTTGTGAACTGAAACGAGAGTTTGGCAATGTCAGAAATAATGAGAATTGATGCACATAGCATGGTCATGTTCTGTTTCACATTTCTCTTTTAAAGGTCGAGTGTTCGATCCTCTCAAAAGCTTCCTACCTTTTTCCGCATGATTCCAGTTTCTCCCTTCAGCCTCATATTAGCTTCTTTCTCATCCCGTAATCTCCGTTCGTATTTATTCTTGATGTCCAGGATTTCTCGATCTGCATCTTCTTCAATCTGTTTCTTCGTCTCCTCGTACTCGCGCATCTGCTGCCGTGATTCATCGTGAGCCTGAAAAGGGACAAGAAAGATTCATATTTTTAATTTTAATTATTATTTATATTTTATTTTTTATTAAAGCAGTCCAATCACGTATGGAACACCACCAAAAGATCTGGTAAGGCTAAGCCAGTGAAAAACTCAGTCTGGCTTGGGTCTACAGGCTCTCGACCAAAAATTAAAAACAACAGATTCTTAGATAATGGCTGAAACAGCCAGCACTCGTTGTTATCCCTGACACTCGTAAAAGCTTAGTAACATTTTAAGTCCGCACTTTGTGAAAAAAAGAAAGGAAGATGCCCTTTTATGACAGCTTTTTGGATCATTTCTTTAAAAAAACAAGTGTGCTCCATTTATGGCACATTAAGAGTACTATGGGAAGGTCCGACTTAAAAGTGGTTTACTTTTAAAACTTTTTTGTAAAAAAGATCCAGGTGGCTTCCAAAAAGGAAGCAGACAGGGACAAAAAACACCTTTATTAATTGGCCTTTACCTGATCTAGAAGTGTAGTCTTCTCCTGCAGTTTGGTTTCGTAGTATTCCGTCATCTCCTCTAGGGCCTGTTCTTTAGACTCGTCCGTTTCAGCCAACTGTCGTTCGTAGTCTTCTTGCATCTTTTGACTCTTAGACTGTAGTTCTTGGTATTTCTCATACTCAATCATCAGTTTCTGGTTGTTGGCAGATTCTGATGACGTTGGGAAAATTGATATTTTAAGAAAAAAATCTTTAAGAAGGAATCCATTCCAGAAGTACAATGTCAAACTCATTCCACTAAAAACTGGTTTACTTGTAACATGGCACCACATTTTAATTATATTCTCCCAAAATATAACAAGGCACTGATCGACCAATCACTTGCAAGACTGTTCCACTTCAGTGAATTCCTCCAGGCTCAAGTAGGCTTGCATGGAAAAAAATAAATAAATAATTCCCATGGAAATGAAATGTGACATTTCATGTTCCTAGGAAAATCCTGTAATTAAGGGATTTTAAAAAACTCATTTTGTTGGGTTTCAACCTGACTGAACCTGACCTTTGGAGCCGTGTCTCTCCTGAACAGCCCAAGAAGTGCAGGACACTTCAGGCAGGGTTGCGCACCCTGCCTCAGCAGCTCTTACAGAGGCTAGTGCAGTCAGCCTTGCCACAAGATGGGGTCATACACGTAATACTGACTGATAAAATGATACATCTCTCAGCCTCCTTGATCTTTCGATAAGAGTAATAATATAATTTACATTTCTGTTTTTGAAATATTTTTAAAAAACCTACCGAGATCTTGCAACTCCTTGTTCTGTTTCTCCAGGAGTTCAGCAATCTCCTCCTCATGCTTGGCTTCCTCCTTGTCCTTCTCCGTCTTCATGACTTGATTCTTGGTCTTCAATGATTCCATCTCCTGGATGAATTTCTCTGTCAACTCCTTGATTCGTTCGTTGTAGTTCATGTCCTTCAGACGAAGCTGGTACTCGTTTTCCATCTTGAGTTCCTCAACGCGTTGTTTGAGCTCGGCCATTACGGTGTTCTTGAAAAAGAGTTGGAATTGAGTTAATTTATCACTGGTTATCAAAATCATTGCAAGTAATCCACGGATCAGTTCAATTAGAATAACCATGTTTGGAAATGATTGTCAGATCACAAGTCAATTCCAACACGATCTGCAAAAAATGAGTTGCTCCTCTATAACTAAAAAGAAGTGACAGATCCAGGCTCATCAAAATACAAACACTCAATGGAAATTGCTGGCGCTACTTGGATACCGTGTAAAATTTCTGTGCACCACGTGGAATTTCCACTGTGTGTTCAGTTTTTAAAGAGCCTGGATCCGGCACTGATTTCTAGTTATGGTACAAACAAAAATTGGCCCAGGCTGTGCGAAAGGCGACTCATTACATTGACAGTAAAGATAATAAAATGACCCCTCAAACAGCAGTGTTTAAAACTGGCATTAATGGAACAAACTAAAACACCTAAGATCTCTCACCTTTTCTTCCAGATCCGACTTGGTAATAAGAATCTCCTCGGCATATCCCACGTCTTTGTCTCGTTTCAGACCGCGCCCTTCCTTATCGCTAATCTTCCAGATAATAAGCCCCGCATCCTCCGACACCGTGATGAGGTACTGATCATCGTAGGTGATTCTCATCTGTCATGAATGAAAATTGCCGGGGAAAAAAAATTACCATCTTTTTTTGAGACAACGTGCATCAAATTTATGTCTGTAATGCCTTAAAAAAAGGGTGGATTCACACTTTTCGCGCATAATTTGACGCACATCTTTTTGAGAAACAGCGGCAGGGCGAGAATTTAGAGTAAAACAATGCACTGAAAACCACAGAATCAACTTGGGCGGAAAGTGGGTTGTTTAACTCCAAATTCCTTCCACACCGCTTTTTCTCAAAGCGACGCGCATCAAATTTATGTGGAAAAAGGTTGAATGTGAATCCAGCCCAAGGACCCAACAAAATGTAAAAGACAATTCAAAAATTTCTGAAAGTTTCGTTTCGGGCCCAATAAAAAGATGTTACCTTCGTTATGGATGACCCATGGCCCATATGTTCCTGCCACTCCCCCGGTACAGTCAGAGGAAATTTCAAGGAGCGCAGTGTGCCTGAGTTGGTGCCAGTGAACAGCATGCGACCACTGTGGGACATCGCGACTTGGGTTAGTGTCATTTCTTGAGCATCCACATCACGTAGAATCTGTATTAAAGACATCCACATATAAAAAGTAATAAAGCCACTTTACCACATTTCACAGTTGACTATATTGTAAGTCAAGCTGCTATTAAATATTTTGAGGTGATTGTGACCTTGACAGGTGAACTTATAAAACTCAAAAAATCCCATTAAGGAAAACACAATTTCCATAATTTAAATTTCGAGTCCATTTCCTTGCAGTTTAGGTATCGCGCTAACAATTCATGGTGGATTTTGGTATAGTGCACATATCTACCCTGCAGGATACTCCTGGCACTGTTGCCATTATTATCACTGCCATCAGGGAATCACCAGAACCATTTTGCTTCAACTAGGTGGATACCTGGCCAAGGCACACAACCCTATCAGCAGTTAGATTCCCCCCCAACAGCTCCCCAAATATTGCTCGAGGTTAATTGTTTTGCCCACAGACACAAACACATTGGCACTAATGAGATTCGAACCCACAACCTCACAATTATGAGCACTTAATGTTTACCTGGGAATCTGAGATTTCCTTGAGTGTCCGATCTGAACCAACAGCAAACGTGGTCTTGCCGTCCGGTGTAGACGTTACGCAGGTGTAGCTGCAGGATTTGAGCACGCTCTCTCCCTCTCGTTTACCGGAGTAAGCGTTCCATTCGTACACGGCTCCATCCATGCCGCAGGATATGATCTTACTGTCGTCAGAATTCCATACTACGGAGCGAACCTGGTACGGACAAATAAATACAAATTAAACATCCTCGCCATGCAGTTGGAAAAAAAAAAATAATTGGAAGAAAATTACACAAAAATGACACCAAATTAGCTCCCCATCCATACTGACATTGTTTGGGCAACTTACAGGTTCAATAAAACCTGTATGACATCAGTGGGAATTGTTCAAGGGATATGCACAACTAATATATTAAATGAAAACAATATTTTTAAAAATGAAAATAAATGACAAATTGATAAAACAAATCAATACTAGAGTACTGACCTTTCCATTGTGACCTTTCAAATTGTTGACATTCTCAAACGTTGTGGATGAGTAGATCTGGATAACGTTGCCGTGAACAGCCGCAAAGACATGACCTCCATTGCTGAATGAACACTGTAAAAAGAAATTAGGAAGTGGAGTTACAAATTACGAACAATTCATCACAAAGAGAAAGGAAAAGAGAAAGAAAATGTGAGTTCTCTTTACTGGCCACCCATAAAGTTTTTTAGCTCTCGAAGTTGCATTAACTCGTTAGTCTTCAAAGCGCCTAAAACCGCCCAGCAGCTTTCTCCTCAAAGCACCCAAAACCGCCCTGTATTTCTTCCATGTTCAACTCAGTGAAATTCAAGTTTCTGCAAACACACCCTCAATTGATAAACAGGTACTCATAGCTTGACTCATCCTCTTTCAAATCTTGTGTTCAGTGAGGGTGGCTACTATAGGATAACTCTTGACAAGGAACATTACCTAAAAGCTCTGAGGAGTAGTAAGACACACTACTTGTTACCAGTGGAGTACTATTGGGTTAAGTCATAGGATCATAAATGACTGCTCTATGAAAATTAGTCGGATGTCGCACAGACTGGGCCAAGTTTTTTTGCAACCACAACTAGAAAAAAAACAGCGGATCCAAGCTCATTAAAATATGAAAATACAATAAAAATTCCTGGCGGTGTCTGAAAATTCCAGGAGGTATCCATATACTGCTCAGAACTTCTATTGTGTTTTCATATTTTTATGAGCCTTAATCCGCCACTGATTTCTAGTAATGCTAGCAAAAACTCGGCCCAGGCTATGCGACATCAGACTCATTTCTGTAGAGCGGGTCACATATTTGGGCTTCATTCCTGCATACACACCTCCCTACAGCCCCGTATGGTGAACTCCTTGAAGGTACGTATATCATCAATAAGTAGATTCATAAGACGGAGTTTATCGCTGAAACCAACCAAGATGTAGAGACCCGATGGATGCAATGCAATGCTGTAGGCCTCCTCTTGAAACTCCTTATATAGCTCCAGAGCACTGGAGGAAAAGGCAAATAATAATACGGCTACTCTTTAGTTTGGAAAATTTTGCACAAATTGACACAAGCACACACAACTTGGAATTTATATTAAAAACGTTTGAGAAATTCTCTAGTACAAAATAAGGAAAATTAGCCAGTTCGTAAAAGTCTGAATTGCTGTACAATATAGAAAATTCACCACTGTTTTTACATGATTTCGACCGACTTAGAATAGTAAAGTGCAATTACCTTTATCAAGTATAAAGATATTTGTACTAAATATTCCTACTAATATTTCTACATTCCTATGTTTCCCTCAAGTTGCAGACTGGAATTAACCAACTTACGTTGTTTCATAGTTCCAGATGCGCACAGTACGGTCTACTGAGCATGTCGCAATGAGCGGTTTACGACAGCAAACATCCAGGCCAGTGATCATGTTGTAGTGGAATGGTTGGGCCAAGAGTTCAAAGGTCGCCAGGTCTCCTTGCTGTATAAAAAAAAGACACTTTTCTCTCAAATTACATTCTGGTAATTAAAGATTTCACAACATAACTGTAAGATTATTTAAAGGTTAAATCTAAAGCCAGTTTTGCACAAATTATTTTGTCACTCCGTTGTTTTGGGTATTTTAATGCCAAGTTGCTTAACACTTCAAAGACATCCAATATTATTGTTATATTAAATGAAGCTTACTTTCTTTAATTTGTAAGATTTCTGCAGGATTGTTCTTTATTTGGTGTTGAAAACTGCAGTTTATTTCCCGTATTCACAGCCACATGCATTTTTGTTACTGTTGTAAAGTATTTTTTGATACTGCACTAACGTGATAGGTCGATGTTATTCGAAAAATTTGCACAGAATGCATTGAGTGTGCATATATGCATGCGTTTTGGTGCACCCTATCTAAACATACATCGGATTGGGGCTCCCTACTGCACAGTATCAGAAACACATGGTATCCGCAAAAGCTTTATTTTATATCCCCACAAGGGTTTTTCGACAGATACAACAATATTTCTAAAAAACATGCACAAATGTACACATGTGATTGAAGGGGATACACCGGTAATAATTAAAAATGCCAGAAGCCCAAACAAATGTGATGTTCCTTACTTTGCCCAAGTCAGCACTGGATAGTGTCATACAGTACAGCTGGTTGGTGGTAGTACTGGCTACCAGGGTTTCCTCTGATGGGCTGACTGTTAGCATCTTGATATCATGAGATTCTGTCCTAGATGGGTCGCCTCCAAGGACGTCATGGGGAATCTGTTTGGAAAAATACATGTAGATGGAAATGTTGTAAAATTCACCATCGGCCAAGTTTGTTAATGTATCCTCCTTTGGCATAGACAAAGAGAAGTAACAGGACCCAAGACGACTCGAGTTGACTCAAGTCTATTTTTATTGACTTAACTCGAGGCTTCCACCCCAAATGACTTGACAGGGACTCGAGTCACTGTTGCAAATTGACTTAACTCGGAGTGATTTTTGCCATTTGGGGGACAAAATGGTATATTTCAAGCACAACAGAATCATAAGCTTGGTTTAAACATGGAACATTTTGACCGATTACAAACCTTGATCTCTCGGGTCTTCTTGTAGAAATCTTTATCCTCCGTCTTCTCATACAAATGAACGATCCCCTTGCCACCGGAGCATGCAAAGCCCTTAGAGTAGGCCACAATGGCGGTGACAGAGGGCGGGCCAGAACTAGCTACCTCGGACTCTGCGATGCTGCCCATTGCACTCCTAAAAGAGAAAACAAGTCTTTTATTGAGGACGGGATATTTCAGCCTTGCCACAAGAGGTGTTTATACATGTTACATACTGATTACATATTTCAGTCTCCTTGGTCAAAATGACCCATGCCCATTGTAAAACTGGATGGAAGAAGAGGAGGGAGGGGCCAGAGTTCAATTGTTTTTACTAGTGTACTGAAGCTACTATGAGAAGACATAAAGACAGTGGGAAGGGAAAGAAATAAGAGTTTGAGGGGGGTGGGGGCGAACAAATTACCTTTCTGCGTCCCTGCTCTGTGCAGACACCGCAACAACCAACTCATTCTTCAGCTCTCCGGCTTCAAAGAGGAACAGCTTGGCATTGTCCGTGCCCACGATGACTCTCTCATCAGACACCCAGGCATGAGATAAGAAGTTTTGTGGTTCCATCTTCTGGAAAGCAAATTGCTTAAGGTTGCCTTCGCTGTAGCGGAATAACTTGAAGATTCCGTTGCCGACCACGCACAGCTGGGTGTTGTCTTGTGGGTTGAAAGACACCTGTTGAGTGAAACAGGAACCAATTTTATCAGAAACTAAATGTTAAGTTCCTACAAAGTTGGTGTTTATTAAAGGAGCGTGACCAGAGTTTCTGGAAAATAGTTTTCGATGTAACTTACCAATATTATCAAGTAACTCCCATACACACCTCCCATGTCCCAAAAACCCGAAAACATTCGCAATTTCCAGTAAAAAATTGAACAAAACTATCGAGTATGCTTTCAGCGGATAAACGTTGATACTGGAAAATTAGTTTACAAATAATCGGTGGGTTTTCGACGATATCCTCGGAAATATGCGGCCTAGAAGTGCGGGAGTTTCAGTTTCGTAATCAGAAAAATATAACGGATGTTATGATATAAAAATCTCATGACCCATAAGGTAAGTCCCAGGGAGTTATGGGTAAAAAAAAGTGATCTGGTCACACTCCTTTAAAGTAATATTTTGCTGTTTTCATACCTGGTAGATGTCACTGTTTGTAGCATTTGTGGTCTTGGTAACAGCCATAACTTTGGATTTCTCCCACGTCCAGTAGACTAGAGTCCAGTCGGGTCGGCCACCTTGAGCTATCAGATACTTGGAGTCTGGAGAGAAGGCCATACTGATGATTTCATTGGATTGGATATCGACCGAGCTGAGAACTTTGCGTCTTCGCAGCGAGTGCAGATCATATATCGTGACTGTGGCTTTTTCTGTTCCTTTCTCAGCGACGGCCACGTAACGGCGGTTGGGACTAACGCACATCGATGTCGTGCCGAGTGTCTTGTCCGAGCCCGGAATGAATTTCTGTGACTTCTGGTCGATGTTGTAAAGGACTGTGTTGGCTCCCGAGGGATAGACGATTGTCTGTTCGTCGACATAGTTGATGTTCCCGGTGATTTTTCCTTTAAGGCCAAAGATGTGCTTGACTTGTGCAATGGCTATTGCCATTTTGATCTGAAAACTAGAACAGATTTTTGTAAGTTAAAATCATGCATTATAAAGTGTACTGTGTCTGTGAGGTTATTCATTTAAATTTAAATCCGTTTATTTACTTTTTACTCAGACAAATCAAACACAAAGCCAACTTGATTGAAGCAGTTTTCAGAGGAGTAGGCCAAATTCTTGTTATAATCTACAAACCACGTAAAACTAAAAGTTTGATTATGAAAACACAAAATTAGGTGAGAAAATGTCAAGCATGAAATTGATAGCCTAGGCCTATTTCCGATTTCGTCTATTGAAAAAAAAAATCTTACTTGTTCGACAGGTTTTGTGCAAGGGGTTCTAGGCAGTCAGTGGCCAGACATGAAATAAAATGTTTTGCTTGGAATAATGTTAAATCCGACTTGAACTTGTCCCATAGGTTTTGTACAGAGACCGAGTGAGAGATTGCTCGAAGTGCACGCACATTTGCATCATGATCATGTGCATGCGCACGGAAAAGTCAAAGTGACTTTAAAAACATCGATTTGTTTGGCAATTTTAAAAACAAATCATCGTTTCGGTTAGTTCCTCTTATGCACTCACTTTAAACTCGAAACAAATTTTACATTTATGTCAACGTAGGCCTACTTACCGTTATCACTTCTTAAACTGAAACAAACGTGCACTTCTTGTCGATTTGATCTCGTTTTTACTACTTCTCCGCTGCGCTATTGATATCTAGTTGTCATGTCAACGAGCGATGAGAGCCAGTGACCCAAAATGGTATATTATGTATTTCTTGCGCAAGACGTCAAGGGTACAGACAACTGGTCATTTTGCGTTTGCCGACGGCTGTTTAGTATATGCAAAATTCCCAATTAGGGGCGGGGCTTGGTATAAAAAGATGAGTGGGATTTCACACAAAGTCGAAGAAAATAATGCAATTTCACAATTTCTTCCGAGAAAAAAATAAGATGTGAATTATTTTGTGAAAAACCATTAAAACAGAATCATGACGATCATTTGCCAAACAATTTTTTTTTTTCAAAATGAAAATACAATTTGTCGTGGACAAAGTTTTGTTCACCTGTACTTGGTTTATGGGGTATTTGAAAGAAAAACAAATGTACAGGTGTTGCTGAAATTGGCAGTTTCCAATTGGTCAAAAGAATAACCACAACACTCCCGGCCCCCAAAAAAATAAAAATAAATATATGAAATAAAATAAAATAAATTTGTTTCTATACTAATGAGACAAATAAGATGACTATATTTAATTTAAGACAAGTATTTAAAATTATTATAATATTTTTGTAAAAGATGGCAAATTTTCAGGGAAAAGAATTAAAGTTGAATAGTTCCTTCAAATTTTTGACTGCTTGGTTGTATCTGTTGTTCATAACAGCAGAAATCCCCCAAATTCAAAAGTTTGTGCCATGATTTCTATTCAGTTGTCCGGCAGTTGTCCCAAGACGTCTTATTTCATAACGACGAAGCGACTTTCAAATTCATCTATGCTCACAGGAAGGTTTGTCTTTTCATCGTAATCTGCCCATTCCTGCATTGAATAACCAAAACAAAATATGAAAATAAAGTCACAATCTTACAAAATTTAATTTAAGCTAAACATTGCAAAAACCACTGTGTTAAAGCCAATCAAACTGCGCTACTATATAGAACTTTAAAATAAACAATTTTTCTACCTTTTCTGTCAAATCAACATCAAATTGCGTCGTTGACTCAGCTCCTTTGGCAACAAACCCCACCTGCAAAAATAAACAATAAAACAAACAAACAAATAAATAAACAACACAACAAACGGAATACATAAATGAATAAAGATATCCAAAAAGGAATTTTTGGCAAATTTAATGAAGTATGCCAAGTTAATTCAATAGTTTGTTTAGTTTGTAATGTCTTGAATTGTACTCAAAATTCTTCAAATATATTTGTCATAATTTTTACAAAGATATTTTACCCTTGGTGAGAATTCCACTGGCTCCATTCCTCTACAGTCAAATCCAACAATCGTCTTAAACTTCCCACTGTCATCTGCATCATACGCCTTGTAAGAATCTTTCAAGATGTCTGAAAACAATTAAGTGTAGTAATTATTCAACTTTCTTCACTGATGTTGCTCATAACAATTTAACCACTCACTAAAGAAAACAGAAGAAAGGTAGTATAGGACTTCACAATAGAGTACTAAAATGAAAATGTCGCCCTTTGTGTGTTGCCAAGATTAGTGGGTCTGCACTAAAACCAGTGAACTGATTCTCTGCCCATTAGCAATGGATGTCTTCAGATTACTAGTGATTGTTTAGACCCAGTAACCTCGGCCACTGACATCACACTTTAGTGTCTATAATTTGGTTAAAACCAACCTATGTGATTTTCACATTTGCACATTTTGCATTTTGAGACCATGCTTGCGGAGCCCCTCCCTCCTTTTGTTGGTGTGCTCTCCTGAAATAAAAATTAAAAACATTTAAAAAAAAAAAAACATTTAAAAAGTATATTTAACAGCAGTAAAATATGATATGAAGGAAGAATTTTATATGAGAAAATTTGATGGTGCAAACGAGAAAAGCAACTTCTGGTACGGTGACGCAAGTGAGGAACTTCTAATGTATTTGTATTCTTTTGCACTTACTGCACTGATACAAAGTAAAATTCTGTAAAGACAGAAACAAGAAAAGGTATATAGTCACAATCTAAACTATTAAACACTGACAAGTTAATCTGGTGGAATATAGAATCGGCAACTAAAATATAGGCATGAAATTAAAGCTTTAAATGAGGAGCAATGACTGGGCTAAAATACACTGAATTAAACAATCGGATAATTAACAATACAAATATTGTACGAGGCCTATATATGAACATTTACGTGCTGAACTCAAAATTAATCATCTTATAATATTGTCAAATTACCTGAAGGTTTTTCCTTCCTAGCACTTGCATCGAAAACAACAGAATTATTAAGTACGTAACCTGACAAAGAGTTTAAAAACAAAGTTTATACAAAGAATGCAAACGCGTCGCTCACGCACGCTGACGCAGGGCGGCGTCAAGTTTACGCGCCGCTCGCGCACGCTAGCGCAGGGCGGTGCTTTGGCGCGGCGATCATTTCATTCAAACCAACCCTCCGGGGCCACAGAAGAAAGACCAACTCTTTACATGGCTTCATCTCCCTCTAAGATTAGACAACATTTCTGAACGCTCCGCTTCTTGTTTCCACTCTTGGTCCTGACCAGAACATTTCGGACGATTCCGTCATCACCGGGGTACACTTCGACGATTCGTGCCAGGTCCCACTTTCCGCGGGCGACGTTGTGGTCTGCAAGCAGCACGATATCTCCAACAGCAAGCTGCCGAGTAGCATATGTCGCCATTTCCTTCGTGACATTAAGGTGTGGAAGTATTCCCTCGTGAAACGCTTCCAGAATTGGGTGATAAGACCCTGGACAAACTCAAACCGCTTGTTCAAATTCCTTGTCTCGTTGAACGCACCCTGCGGAACATCTGTAGTGGCACGTCCAATCATGAAGTGGTTGGGAGTAAGAGGTCTCAAGTCATTGGCGTCATCAGGTGAATGACCGATCGGTCTGGAGTTAAGAAGAGCTTCTACTTCACTGAAGGCTGTCGTCATTTCATTCCACGTAAGGGTCTGGGCTCCAATTGATACTCTCAGGGCGCTCTTCACTTGCTTGATCAAGCTCTCGTAAAATCCTCCTTGATGAGGACTGAGGGGAGTGATAAATCGCCACTCCAATTTGTGAAGAACTGCGAAGTCTTCCAACTGTTTTCGATCCTCTTTGAACAGCTTCTTTAGCTCCTTTTCTGCACCAATGAAAGAAGTGCCGTTGTCAGATATTATGGTTGAAGGCCAGCCATGATGTGCAGCAAATCGTCTAAATGCATGCATAAAGGCTTGGGTAGAAAGGTCCTCTACTACCTCCAAGTGGATAGCTCGAACAGTGGCACAAGTGAATATGGCTCCCCAGGCTTTTTTCACCTTATTGCGACCGTATCTCAGCTTGAAAGGACCAAAGAGATCAACTCCAACCGTTGTAAATGGTGGCGAGAACAATCTTAGACGCTCCTTGGGTAAATCGGCCATCAGGGTGACATGTGGAGACTGACGGAGCTTACGGCAGACCACACAGTTTCGCACCGTCTCCCTTGCAAGGCTCCGACCTTTGAGGATCCAGTACTTCCGTCTACTGTCGGACAAGGTCCTCTCAGCTCCTGGGTGGGCTGCTGCACTGTGGACTTCCTCCATTATCAATCGGGATATGCGACCCGAAGATGGCAGTAGAATTGGGTGAACTTGATCGTATGGGAGACTTGCCTTCCTTAGACGTCCGCCGACTCTTACGAGACCATCAACATCGACGAATGGGGTGAGGTCACGACATTTGACAGACCAATCTCCCAAATCCCGCTGGCAATTGGCCAACCAATAAATTTCAGCTTCCATGAGCTCCTCTGGCATGAGAATTCCGACCCGTGTCTTCATCTGACTTTGTCTCCTGGATTTCAAGTTGTAGATGAAGCGTAGACAATAAGCAGTAACTCTCAACAGTCTTCTCCAGCTTGAAAAGCTCCGGCAATCAATCGGTGAGGTCATGGTGTTCACACTAGAGACAGACGAGACCAGCTTCGGCTTCTTTTTCTCCGGATCCTCCAAGGGAGCTGTTGCTTTCATTGACGTTGGCCATTCCTCTTTTGGGAGTCGAAGAAAGGACGGTCCATTGACCCACCGCATGCCCATCTCAGAAGCTTTCAGACCACGGCTTAGATCGTCAGCAGGGTTGGCTTCAGTGGGTACATGGTTCCATAGACTTGTAGGCCAGGTTGACTGTATCTCTGCAACACGAACTCCTACGAAAGGCTTCAGATCGATTGATTCAGACTGTATCCAGTGAAGAACAATGCGTGCATCTGTCCACAGATGAACCTGGGGTTTTTCCCGAAGCTCAGTGTGAAGCATCTTGGCCAAACGTGAGGCGATGAGCGCAGCCATCAATTCCAGTCGCGGGATTGTGGTCTGGCGAAGAGGAGCAACTCTAGACTTTGCCGCAAATAGACGAACGCATGGACCATTGGGGGTGTTCCAAAGCATGTAGGCGACAGCACCATAGGCGGAAATACTCGCATCTGCAAAAACATGCAACTCGGGAACGCCGATTGCATCTGCTGGCTTAACGCTCCTGGGCACGTCTAGCATCTCGAGTTCCTTTAGATCTTCAAACAACTTGGTCCACAATTCCACGTGATCTTTGGGAAGTTCGTCGTCCCATCCTAATTTGTCCAACCGCCAGATAGCTTGCATAGCTATCCTAGCTTTGATGGTCACGGGCGTAGCTAACCCCAGTGGGTCAAATAGCATTGACATCCTGGACAGGACTGATCTCTTCGTGAAGATCTTGGTCTCAGCTTCCTTGACCTTGAAAGTCAAAACATCTTCAGCCGGTTTCCAGCACACTCCTAGAGTTTTTATGATCTCTTCGTCACCAAGGCTGACGCTAGAATTCATCTCATTGGGGGTTGACGCTGAGCGATACCACTTCTTCACCTTAAAGGAACCATCCTTGAGAAGGAGGTCTACATCTGATGTCAACTGCGTGGCTTGTGTCGTGGATGGGCAGGAATGAATCAGATCATCCATGTATCTGTCGTACTTCAGTATCCAAGAAGCTTCAGGGTGGGTAGATTTGAATTTCTCAGCAATTTGCAGCATGACGAAACTGGCCATAGCGGGTGAAGGCTTATCCCCGAATGTAACCCTCGTCATCTGATAAACATCTGGGTTTCTGGAATTGTCAAGGTTTCGCCACAGGAAGCGATGGACTTCAGTATCTTCCGATCTTAACAACACTTGGAGGAACATCTTGGAAATATCCCCAACAATCGCCACTAGATCCTCTCTAAATCGCAGTAGTACCCCAAGCAGGTTTCCAATCAGATTCGGCCCTTCATGGAGAAAGGAATTCAGCGAGACTCCGTGGTACTGGCTGGCAGGGTCGAAGACTACTCTCAAAGGAGTACTAACCTTCTCTGGTCGGTATACTCCATGATGGGGCAGATAGTGGACAGGTCCCGCGGCAGGTTCGTCCGAATTCACTCGGACAGCCCAGCCCTTCTCCACATACTCCTTGATAGCCTTGTCATACATGCTGGCCTTGTTGGGATTCTTGGATAAACTTCGCTCCAAAGACTCCAAACGTTTCTCAGCCAGGGGACGATTATTCGGTAGGAGGGACGGGTCCTTCTTCCACGGCAGTCCAATCTCATAGCGATCTCCCTCTTTGTGGCAGGAGTTAGCAAACATCTCCATTGCTCTGTTGTCGTCCTTGGACATGGTATCCAGTGGACAGCTACAACTCGGTGCTCTTACACCCAAAGTCTCAAAGTCATACAGCTTGCTTAGATCTAAACGATCCTTCATGACGGCACTGACGGACGCCCTTGAAGAAGATATGTTGCCTGGACCAATCACAAACCACCCAAGCGGGGTCTTCTTTCCAACTGGCTGAAATGGTAAGCCCTGCCGAACCTCCTCTTCAGCATGTAGATGGGCGTACTGGACTCCAAGGATAAGGTCAATCGGCCCGGCCTTATGTGAGAATTCTAGATCAGAGATGTGGGAGAAGGAGGAAAGCCACTGACGGTCTAAAGAAGCAACGCTCAGGATAGTACGGTTGATCTCATGTGCCTCTATTTCATGTTCTTCGCCTCCAGACAATGGCGAAATCCAAAACTTCACACGACGACTAAAGTTCTGCTTCAAGCGACCGCCTCCAACAACTGAAAGTTCCAGTGGTTCTCTTTTACCCTGTAGATTGAGAGCTTTCGCGAAATCTGTTCTAATAATGGTAGTTGCTGCACCGCTATCTATGAGAACATTGCCTTCTCTGACTCTTCCATTTCCAGCTCTGAAAATCACACGAACAGCAGGCAGAATCCCGTCTCGGTCCAAGGTAGAAACAGCACCGCTAGATGGGGGATCGAAGTGGATCAAAGGATGATGTACTCTTGTGCAACCATTCTTGCTGCATTTCTTCTTGGATCTGCACTCTTCACTTCTATGGCCACGGATGAGACACGAGTAGCAGAGGCGATGGTCCTTGACGATCTTGAAGCGTTCTGTGGGGGAGGAGTTCACAAATTTGGGACAGTCCGTCACTCTGTGAGGTGACTCACAGACGTAGCACTTGATAGGCCTCCTCTCTTGGGGTTTCCTCTCGCTGGTAGCATGGACACCCTTGGACTTCTGACGATCTCTTGAAGACTTCTCATCTGCTCTGTCACATGCAAGATCTCCGAAATCGGGATCAAAGTCGGCCTTAACTTGCTTCCTAAGAAACTCGTTAATATGAGCAAGGTTAGGTAATTGATCTCGTTCACGAATTTGCGCCGCAATACCTTTCCATTTCAAAATCATGTAATCAGGCAAACGCTTGATTATTTGGCGCAAACTCTGAGAGGCATTGACATCTGCAAGAAAACCAATACGGTTAAGAGTGGCAAGACAATTAACAATGTCGAGTGAGAAATCACGCAAGGATCTACGATCAGAGTTACCAATCTTTGGCCCCTCGATCAAATTATCAATGCACTTTCTAGCAACGATGCTCCTGCACCCAAACTGATCCTTTAGCATCTTCAAGGCAGTGTGGTACATTTTACCACTAGAACCCAGACCCATAATTGCCCTTTCAGCCTCACCGGTTAGATGCATTCTGAGTTGCATCATTCTCGAGTCATCGGTGAGGTGGCACTTGTTATGGATATGAGTTCTGAACGAATCTAAAAAATCTACATACCCCAGTGGATCACCACTAAACTTGTTCAGTTTGAGTGAAGGAACATCTCTACTAGCCTCTAATCTAAACAATGCATCCGCTACAGTCACTTCGGAATTGTTCTTAGCGAAAACAGTCTCTTGAAATTCAACCAGCTCATCAATCCATGCGTCGAACGACTCATGAGTAATGGTTCTCGGCATACGGGTGGACGTCACAGTAGTTCCCGATGGGGGCATCACAGCGGTTTCAGATTGGGGCATCACAGCGGTTTCGGATGGGGGCATCATCGCAGCGGTTTCAGATGGGGGCGTCACATCGGATTGGATATGCGACGGTTGAACTCCATCGCATGATAACGGAATGTCACTGGCTGACCTTGGCTCAGAAGCCAGTTGATCACTGACAGATCGGCAATCGTGAACGCAAGAAGATGAACTTTGATCTGTCTGATCCGAGTCCTGACGGAGCTGCGTCGTCGGATACGCAGCTACAGAGGGCGAACATTCACGACTCGGGGACTTAACGGGAACAGTACGTACGTTTAGACCTTCAAAGTACTTTGCGACGCATTCATCGAAGTCATAGAAGCTTTCCACTAGCTCAGTTTCCCATTTTTCCAACTTATCACAGTCCGCATCCGGCAGCTCAAACAACTCGGCGTTCACGTTGCAGGCCTCGGCAAACTCCTTTTGCAGGATGGCCAACTCCTTGTCAGCCCGAGATTTGGCGAGTCTGCGTTCCTCCATACAGGTGTAGATGCGGTTCATGCTACGTGTGATCTTTCCTCGTAATATTTTCCGTTTAAGCCTTAGCTCTTCAACACGCGATTTCTGACGAACGGCGTCGTCTTCGGTTACTCGGCTTTCTCCGCTTTCAACGTCGTCTCTCGAACTCATGTTGCCGTCTTCAAGCTCACCAACTATAACGGGTAGTTCCACAAACTGGTAGTCAGCTAAGTCGACTCTCACTGGAACTTCAATCCCTTCAGAACTTTGGTGCAAACGAGAAAAGCAACTTCTGGTACGGTGACGCAAGTGAGGAACTTCTAATGTATTTGTATTCTTTTGCACTTACTGCACTGATACAAAGTAAAATTCTGTAAAGACAGAAACAAGAAAAGGTATATAGTCACAATCTAAACTATTAAACACTGACAAGTTAATCTGGTGGAATATAGAATCGGCAACTAAAATATAGGCATGAAATTAAAGCTTTAAATGAGGAGCAATGACTGGGCTAAAATACACTGAATTAAACAATCGGATAATTAACAATACAAATATTGTACGAGGCCTATATATGAACATTTACGTGCTGAACTCAAAATTAATCATCTTATAATATTGTCAAATTACCTGAAGGTTTTTCCTTCCTAGCACTTGCATCGAAAACAACAGAATTATTAAGTACGTAACCTGACAAAGAGTTTAAAAACAAAGTTTATACAAAGAATGCAAACGCGTCGCTCACGCACGCTGACGCAGGGCGGCGTCAAGTTTACGCGCCGCTCGCGCACGCTAGCGCAGGGCGGTGCTTTGGCGCGGCGATCATTTCATTCAAACCATTTGACATAGCATAAAAATCAAATTAACATGACGAACTGATCTGCATTTTGAAAGGAATTTATCAGTCTTGAAGATAGACCATTTGCACTGTGCATGTTTTCTTATTTAAATGATGTGACAACACATTGTAGATCCTCAAAGCACCTACTTAACATAAATTGATGTGTAAATTCATTCATTGTTTTCCATTAATCTAAAATGTATGAAAATATTTAAATTGATGTGTTAATTTAGTACTTACATCAAGAGTCAAATATTGCCATGTGTCTGTTACTGTTCCACACTTCGAACATTTAGTCTATAAAAATAAAACACAACAAAACTATGAATATGAAGAGTCCAGTGAATGGATGACTATGATATAGTGAAACCTGCTATTAAGGCCACCTTGATAAACAGGCCACCTGCATATAGTGACCACCCACCTTTGGTCCCAAATGCCATGTGTATAATGCTTAAGAAACCTCTATAAAGAGGCCACCTGCATATAGTGACCACCCACCTTTGGTCCCAAATGCCATGTGTATAATGCTTAAGAGACCTCTATAAAGAGGCCACCTCTTTATAGTGGCCAGTTTTTACGGTCCCGAGGGTGGCCACTGTAGACACTGTACATGTATGTATGTGCCGATTGTTTGCCTTCAGTTTTAACATTCAAGATGGATCAATTTTGGGATTTTATTTAAATCTTGAACCTTTCTCTCACCTTGACATACCAACGGAAGTCTTCACCGTCCGGTTGAAGATTGGTCAAATTTTCCACTTGGGCTTTGATTTGCAATGCAATGCGCTGAAGTTAAAAAATAAATAAACCATAAAAACAAATAGAGTTACAAAAAGGAAAAAAATGCTGTTCTTCCCCTCAGCACCACCCCCTCCCCCCAACATACCCCATTTTTAGATTTGTTTACAACTTACCACCATTGTGTCTCTCAAACCATAAACTAGGAGGTGTTACCAATTTCATGAATTCATGTTTAGAGGTAGTGACATCACGTGCATGCCTGTTGAGAAACAAAAAAAAACTAGATGATTAAAAGAAAAATTTAATTCTTTCCTACATTTTCATCAGAAACTGCGGAATGCAAAATCGTCTTAAACAAAGTAGCCACAGAGTACTAAAGCCACATTTCACAGTGCTAACTTTTACAGAAAAACATCCTTCAAAATGTTCTGCAAAGAGGATAGTTAGCACTCCCTCCGGCCACGCCCCCAACTGCATCCTACCACCCCCACACTGCAAGTTGCAACAGAGGGCGCTCTATCGTGCACACGGTACAAAAACGTGCACTGATCTATGTACGTGGGGTTTGCACAGCGATTATGTGGCGTCGCTAGCTTTTGCCATGTCACCGAATGTAGTAACTCCTCGAATGTTTGTGCGGGTACGTAACATATATTTGAGCAAAGTTTTATTTAACTAAATTCCTTATTTTCCGTCTTTTCTAAAGAAAAACCAAGAACTCACGTTCCACATTATTGTTTACACTGCGCACGGTGTGTTGCATTGTGTGGCGGCACTAGTCGGAGCCTATAGTCGTAGTGTATTTCATAATCATTGACATCGTCTGGGAACCCGATAGGGGCGTGGCTAAATATGCAGCGAAGTTGAAACTTTCCCATTTTTCTAAATGTGTAGTTTATGCGCAGAATTGTTGAATTGAATATAGGTCAACCTCGGAGTTTTTTGAATTTGTTTTTGAAATCAGTTTTGACAGGTATTTATTGTAAAAATTTGCAAAAATACTTGAGCCTAAACTGTAAACTTTGATATTTCTACTACTCACTAGTACTATTTTTAACGGATCTAAAAATAGACGTGTGATTTGAATAATCATTATTTTGGGTGCAATACCATTTCTTGTCACTTAATTTTTTTCCTTTGACCTGTTAAAGTTTGAATTTGATGGTACAAATAATTTGTATGACGGTTCTTTAAAAAGTGTTTGTGGTGTCCCGTAAATTCTTTCTATAGGTCCTACTTTTTAAATTTTTTTTTATGAAGATTTCATTTGTGATGCATTTGGTTTTAATTTCTTCTCAGATTTGTGAGAGATTGGAACTAGAAGGAGTTTGAACTCAACTCTGCTGAACATTTCTTTTGAAGAAATCAAGCTACTCCGTACCAAATCAGCCATGGATGAAAACATCACAAAGCCTCAAGGAACTGAGGAAGTCGTCGCTAAAATGCCAGAGGATTCCACGTTTGGCAGTCATATGACCATTCTGCTTCTGCAAGCAATTAGCATGATCGCAGTGTTTCTCATCACACTAGGTGGTGCTCTACTACCTGCTAAAGTTATCGGAATGAAAGACACTGCCTCAATCAGCCGTCGTCGGCGCTCGGAAAAGATCTTAAGCTATTGCAACTGCTTAGCAGGAGGCGTGTTCTTGGCAACGTGCTTCCTCGGACTGATTCCAAGCGCTCGGGGAAAATTCCAAGAAATCCTTGACAAGAAAGGCCTCAAGACAGAGTATCCATTATGTGAAGCAGTTGTGATCTTGGGATTTTTCCTCATCTTGAGTTTTGAGCAGCTTGCGTTGTCGTTACAGAAACACTGGCAGAACAAGAGTAAAAGAAACGAAATCCAAATGAAGAAAGTCAGTCTGAAATTCAACGTAGCAGACGGAAAGGTCAAAGTTGACACAAGCGTGGATGAAGACGAGGAGGAAGATGATGATATATTTACTCGAGACTCTGACACTCAGCCGATGATAGCGCCCTCTAGAAATGGCGGTCATCATAGGGTTAATGCCAACCGGCCTGATGAAATGAACGACGATGACGCTGAATCTAGTGGTCATTTACATCATGGCGACTCCCAGGGACACGGTCACCTTGGAAACATCAACAACTCAGGAATGCTTCGATCACTCATTCTGCTCTTTGCTCTTTCTACTCATTCCATCTTCGAGGGCATGGCCTTAGGACTTCAGGAGGATATTAAAAGCATCGTCTATCTCTTGATCGCGATGCTGGCCCATGAAAGTCTCGCGGCTTTCGCCCTCGGCGCCAGCCTCATAAAGAGTGCCGTCAGTTCCACAGCGTTACTCATTTATGGAATTCTCTTCGCAGGAATGATCCCGTTGGGGATTGCCCTGGGTCTCTGGATACGCACATCTCCGGGATTGGCGAGCGTCGTTTGTTCGGCCATTATGCAGGCTATAGCTGCAGGCATTTTTATCTTTGTCACATTTTTTGAAATTTTGAAACACGAGTTTGATGTGCTTCAAGACCGACCACAGAAAATAGCATTGGCTGTCCTGGCCTATTTGGTGCTTGCCGGACTTGAGGCAGTTGGATAATTTTGGCTCGCCAAAAAATGTAAAAATTTATTATTTTTCAAACTTTTTGATTCAAATGAATTGACTGGTTCAATTTACTAATTTGCTCACCGATATTTTTATCCATTTCCTGCTGGCTGATATTTAGCTCAGGTAATTTTTGTACATTTGTTTAATTTTAAAATAAGTTTTTACTTTTCTATCGCTTCATAAATGTGTGCCTTATTTGCTGAAGAAATCTAGATTTATATCGTCTTGCAAAGTGTAAAAATAAATGTTGTGGAACATGAAATACATTTGCTTGAGGCTGCTATATATTTTAGTAATTTATTGTAAGCATTTAAAAAGTACTGTACATGTTCTGCACAGCCAGTAATTATTTTAAATGGGTGTTTGGTCTGCAACATATGCTTGAGCATAAAAAAAATCAATCAATTTAGCAGAATATAAACAGAAAAATAAACAATACACTAAATATTAACAGAATAGAAAACATTGGTTATCATTTGTAAACATCAGAGCTGGCCATACCCACACTACACATGTACATGCAATCGTTATAATTGATTCCACAGATAAGTTATCAATGCAATATGTTTATGAACAGCTATATTGTTAGTGTAAGAATGGCCTAATAAATGGGAGTCGATTAATGATTGATGATTAAATCTATGCACTGAATGTATAAGCAACTTCAACATATTCAATTTATTGTCCATCTTCATTTGAAAATTTACCCATCTGCTATATAAAAACATATTAAAAGTACATATACACAAAAAATACAGAAATTTATAAACAGACATTAATCACATATTCCTTTGTACCCAATGATGCTTTTTGTACTTTAGCTATTTAAATATATCAGCACGATAAGGGACATAGGCTGCATGTCACATTTTCATTAAAAAATTTGAATATTGCTATTTCTTATACCAATGTTTTGTTACTTTCAGCATAATGGTGCTTATTTTGCATTCCTTTATTTTACAAGATGATAACTACCGAATCTTATGTTGTGCTATTAAAAAAAATATTTAAATGAGAAAGTGTGACATTATTTAAAGATTAAACAAATTATTGGTTATAAATAAAATGTTTTAAAGGTGCTTTTTACCTACTGCAATCGAGAATGGCTGGACATTCCTGATAAATTCATAATTTTCCATCTCAAGTGATAATCCTTAAAAATCCATTGCCTCTTATCAGTAAACTGCCAATGGATTTATAAAAAAAAATTGGCCAAGTATGTCGTTAACTTGCTACTCATAAAACACAAGCTGTATATCATACATAATCGCACCTCCATTGTTTTTTGACTCGTTAAATCTGTGATTGATGTACTTGACAAATCTGAGAGTTTCCTTGTCCCGGTAGACGAGTGATAGGGCATTGTTACAAGGGTTGATGGTAAGAAGCTGCAGAAAAGACAGCAAAACAAACAAAACATTTTTTTTTTAAATTTAAAAATCCGGACTTTGGGCTTTGATTCGGTGCGGACTTTGAGAAGAGTGTACTATTTGGTGGAGTTATTCCCAATTGATCTCGGAGGTCAACTGCCATAAACTCTCAAGTCGCTTCTACTGTAAGAAAATGGCAGGGTTCAAATTTCGGCTAAAATTCTGTTAGATCATTGGGGTAGCGAATCAAGGTTTTACAAGACCAAAGATACCAGGGTTGTAGTCGAGTCCATCACGAGTCCATCACAAGTCTATCACAAGTCCAGAGCCGATGAAATTGCACAAGTCCAGTAACAAGAATCAAAAGATAAACACGCACGAGTTCATTTGAAAAGCTTGTGACTTGAATTAAGACCCGTGGACCCGACTACAACCCTGCCTCAGAGGTCAACTACTAAAAGTGACATGTACGCAGTAAAAACTCCTGAGTCACTTTTACTGTTCAGAAATGGTTAAGATAGCTTTAATGATAGGAATCTGTAAGAGACAAGTTACATAAAAAATGGAGTTGCGCTTTCAGTTGAGGCTGTCCTCACGAGACTTAACTTGGTCACACCAACACAATTCACTGTGAAATATCTGAGAGAGATAAATAAAAAAGATCAGTAGAATATGTGTGGTAATTACCTCTTCATCTTCAGCCTTAGCGATGTAAGTGGTATAGCCACCGTGCTCAATATGCCAATCTGTAAGAACAAATACAGTTCAAGACTTGTCAAGAGAATTGCTCGTAGGATCAACTTAGGAAGGTCAAGGTATATTTTTAACTAAGGACTTTCTATGATGGTACAGACCACATCAAATAGCTTCCATATTGTGGGGGCAACATTTGATGTTTAAATTGGTCAACAATGTAAGCACAAAATGTTAAACCAAGCATGTCCTCAAGGAACTGCCCTACAAGATGGCAGCCATTGGATATGATCTATGTGGGTGGTGTGTTTGTATGTTCTATTCTACACATACTTTACCGAGGACTAGAAAACAAATAGTCTATTGTAAAAAAAGACCTGCTGTGCAAGTATTAAGCAAGCCAGGGCAACAAGGGGTTTTGATTTGTCAATTATGGCCAATAACACACCTGATGGACGGTTGAAGTGAATGACCGCATCCAATGCAAACTCAGAACCTTCGGTATCCGTGTCATGCATCAGCGTGTAGCAACCACGGGTCCACTTTCTCACCTCGGCTCGGCAACGTGGGTTACTTACTGGCGATGTGTTGACTGGAAGAGAATTTACTAAGATTAATTGTTTACGGATTCCCGGAATAACAGTAAAGAATGTTGGTAAACTAGCCTGCAGAAATTTAGGCTACGTAGATAAAGCAATGTTTCTGAAAACCTTTAAAATTCATGCATGGTTTTGTGTTAAGTGAATGGTATAAAAAAGTGTGCGCACACAAATAAAATAATTTTAAAAATGTCTTCAGTTAATTTCTTGCAGAGATAAATTCATGTGGTGTTTGCGACCATTGCTATCAAACAATGAGTAAGTTTTCTTTTGTCAACTCATTAAGTAAAATTTTGGGTCACGTCATTGCAAATGATACAATGGGCCTTTAATGATATATATAAGAGAAACTTGTACGTGCAGAAGTTAATTCACCTGCAGGCGATTTCACGAAAAATTTTGTAGCTTGCACAATGTTTGAAAATGGCATAAGCCCCATAGGCTTGCATGTAATTATCACAGGAATGTTGCGCAGCTTACGCAATAAAACGTTGCGCAAGCGGGCTTACGCAGTGCATAAGGATTCGTGATATCGGCAGCTGACAATCTACAAACATCAAACAAAAAGCCTATTACCAATGACAACTCCCTCCGAATTACTGCTTCCTTCTGCCATTTTCTCATCTGTAACATCATTCTCTTTCTTGGACGATTCTCCTTCTGTCCCTCTGTTCAATTCATCGTCATTTTCTTCCTCGCTATCACTACTGCTTTCATTGTCAGCGGCATTCTGGTGTAATTTGAGACCAGTGAAGTTGGACAGCGTAAGGAACATGTGCTCTGATTGGAGAACACCGAGGCAGTCCTGTACTATCTGGGGGAGGGTCGACATATCTGCTCGCTGATAATTTCTGTTATAGAGGAAAAGCATTCGAAGAAGCAACACACCTATTATTAACTTTTATTTTGATATCTTCCAGAGAGAGATTCGAAGTAATATTAGGAAGTTTTAGATTGTCAAGTTGACTTTTTGGATTGAGATGCGATGATGTCATGTTCATGATCGCAAAAACTCGGCACGGTTTGTGCGACAACTGATTCATTTTCGCAGAGTGGGTCGAAACTCTGGATTAAGGTAATTAAGTCCGGAATTTTAATTCACCTTTAATCCGGATTTTTAATCCACTTTAAAGATGATGTGAACGCAGGTTAAACAACAGCACCTTTTATTTGCTGGTCCCACTCTTTGCCACCTGATGTCAGCACTCTCCAAGGCCTTGCTCACTGCTTCGTATTTGTCTTCCTGAAAACAAAATTTAACAATTGTTGATACAAGATGTAATCATGGATGTCAACTGTAAACATACTACACACTGAACATAGAACGAAAACCGTTGTTATTGATGTTGTATGCTTCACTCTTGAGAAGTTTGTTCCATACTATTGCACTGAGCATGGTGTCCATCAAAAATACTTCACCTCATTTATAAGAGGTTCTTCGAACTTTGTATGTGTAGATTACTTTGTTATGACAGGAACCTTGTATTATCAGGAATAAAAACAATCAAGAACAAAAGATTTGGACCTAAACTGTTCCTTGTTATAAACAGAATGTTGTATTAAAAGTGCCGTTATTGTTTGACTGTATTGAAAGTAGTAGTTGAGCAAGAGGTTGTCTTCAGCCGACGCCTTCTCGGGAAACTCTGATGGTCGTCTTCCACGCATCCCGGTCCAGTATCAGCGTCCTAAGCTCAGTTGTTTCTTGTTGTGTTGCGTCCCTCTTCAGCTGATCTACGAAAGTTAGTCTCCTCCTGCCCTTGATCCTGTCTCCTGTATTGAAATAGTTTAGCATTTACTAACCACTCACAATTTTTCAGAGTAACAACTTACCACAATGAAGTTTGAGAGCTGGATTTCAGAGTCATCGCTAAAACTGTCTTGAATTTCAGATTGGTAAATGACGTCTAGATATGATGGGTCTAGCCAATTGAAGAATTCCTCATCCTTGATTAAAGAATGAAAATATATGAAGGTTTAGTCTAATAAACCTGTATACACAACTACACGAATACGAAGTTTGAGAAAAATGACTGGGGAAAATTTCGTCCTATGTGTTAAATGCAGCAGTGTTGTACAATAACTTACCAAGAGAGAAGAGTTAGTGAGCACTGAGGTTGGACAGTGACACAAATATACCATTTGCATCGGTGGCCATGTTAGGGGGCAGGTTTTCATATTTAAATGATGCGACTGCTCATGCATGACACACTGTGGCAATGCGACTGCCCCTAAGATGGCCACCGTTATTTATAAGGGATCTATTCGGCAATTCAGTTGTTGGTACGTAATTTATAAAAATTGTCAATTGGCAAATTTGCTTCTGCCCTGAAACCAAACTCCTTTATTTGCCCCTGAACTCAATTGTTCAGGTTATCAGGTGGGGATCTAGTTAAATGCATAGTTCCGAGAATGCCCAGTTAACCCCGCCCCTTAGATATTGTTGCTATGTGCTCACAAGCCGTCGCAAAAAAATGGCGTCACAACGTACAAAGCAACGGGACTCAGCATGAAAAGCACATTCATTGGAGAAAACTCAAAGGTATATTTATGTTTTGGGGTCGACAGTTACCGTAGCACACACTGAGCGAAGGGCTAGTAATGCAGGGATGACATATATTGATAAAAATGCGCTTTCCTACCTTTGAACAGCGAATCGCCCGACATTGAAACACAAATTCACCCGGTCACTGGCGCATACAACATACAAACTGTATGGGCAGAAAATCGCGTGATTGTGTAATGATTGCATCACTTTGACCTATGTGGGCGCCGTCTGCTAGCGCTGTTGTGATTGGTCGCGGGTTCGGCTTGATTGACAGGTCGGAACTATGCATTGTAACAATACCAGTGATTCACCAGTGTTTTGTTCGGAGTGAAAAGCACCAACCTCCATTGAGCAATAGGACTGGAGTGTCAGCCTGGGTTCGATGTACGGAGCGGGCCTGTCCACTGGTGAGCCATGAAACCAACCGCTGATGGACAAACGACATTTCTCTTGGGAAAGTATCTCTGCTACCTTGAAATGAAGACAAATTCAGGATAATGTAAACAAAGGTTCAAATGGTATGCATCTGATGAAGTAGTTGTTTCTACGAAAGCTTATGCTTAAAGATAGTATACATGATTGGTAAACTGTTACAAATAGTTTCATCCCCCTGTGTGATTGAAGATATGCATGATTAAAACAAACCTGAGCAAAAACCAGCTCCGTACTTCGTCTAACTTTTGAGAAAACAGTCAAAAAAGGGTTTGCAGTCATTTCGCCCTAAAACCACTTCGCCCTGAACCATTTCACCCTGAACCACGGCCTGTGCGCGAAGTGGTTTTGGGGCGAAGTGGCATTTGGGCGATGTAGTGTTTGGACGAAGTAGTTTGGGGCGAAATGGCACTTGGGCGAAATGGTTTTGGGGCGAATTGAATTTTCGTCTCATGAGACGAAAACTAATTGTTTTACTCATTTCTCAAAGACTATAGCACTTCAGACAAAACCATTTTAGGGGAAGTTTTCTACGGTCATCATGTTTATATTGTGTAAGTTAGGTGTAAATCTGTGAACATTTCTGATTTTCGAGATTACCAATGATGTATACTGCCTTTAAAGTTATCTAAGTTAGTCCTAAAGTGCTACCATCTATACTTTTTATGGTACATGTAACTATTTTTTGGGAAATTTTTTAGAGTAAAATATTGCATCAACAGCCAATGGGTTGCAAATGCTCAGACTTGGAATTGTGTACATTTCATTAAAAAAAAAGATTTGAAAATACTCTTAGCCAAAGAGCACTTTTGATACCAATTTTGATACCCATTTTCAATAGGTGTATTTAGCTTAGCTGTCTTTGTCTAATAACCCAAAAGCTCACAAAAGCAACTACCTGGTGAAATGAAACAGGCGTGACCTCAAAGAAGACAAAGTTATTCCATTTTGGGAGGAGAGATCGAGAGACATCGCTGGGCTGGCCATTCTCTATTTAAGGAAAGTATAAATTAAATCTAAATGAAAAACCTAAATGAAAAATGTCAAAAGTTGCATCAATTCATCCTTTAATTATTTGACAAAGCTTACAGAACCTTACCAAACTGAGGATCAGAACTAAAACCCTGTAAAGAATGGGGTCCAAGCTATTTATATTTAACCAATTTTTTTTTCTGAAATGGCCTCTATGTTTATTTTGGCCTTGGTGCCCTCCCTTTTGGCCTTTGTGCCCTTCCATTTTTCCCTTATTTAAGGCCAAAGTGGCCTTGCCTTCCTAAAGATGAAATTCTAGCCTCCTTACCATCCACCTTGAAGAGGTCCAATGCCCCGCCATCTTCCTTATCCCAAGGAGGTACAAGGTACAGAATGAAGGCAATCCTCCGACCTCCGAGCTCATCGTCATGGCAAAGCAATGTATCTGAGGACATCACACAAATGAAAACACGTACTGAAATTACATACAGAGCTTCACTATGAATAATCCATATACCTCAAACAAAGTTTCACAGCTTTAACTGTCACTGAATTAAAAATTGCACTGGAACTGTAAGCTTAATGCAGTGAAGCATATTTTGGCATACGTAGTGCTACAATACTTGGATTTATTTTGGGTGGTATTTTATGTGCACCTAAAGTATTGCATGACAAGATGCAATGCAACATCAGAATCATGTTTGAGAAAGACTGTTTGGTGAGTTTATCGCCAGATGAAGACTTGCAGTTTGTGGTCAAAACATTGCAGTCCCCATCGCTGACCACATAGTGAGACAGCAAAGTTTATTCCAATTACCAAGACAAATTTCATTTCATTCTATGGAGTTCCTGTGTCGCATGCTCAGCAAGAGTAAATTGAACAACAAAACACTAGGGAAATGTTAGACACGTACCTGTGTAGTAGTACTTCGAGCACGTCAAATCCACAGTATTGTCCAAGTCTATACCAGTAACATCCTTTAACCAACTCAAGAAATCTTCATATAAGAACTTCCTACAATAGAATTATACAATGCAAAACTTTAAAACCAATGAAAAATAAGTTGTCATAAATTTCCCAAATACTAAAGATGTAATATCTGTTTTGTATAAAATGGCAACATTTTGATAAATTGTAAAATCAGTTTACTCTAATAAAGAAACATTTTTTAAATAAAAGTTATATTTTGATCAAATGCTCCAAATAACAATGGATTAAGCTAAAAATGTTAGCTTCAGAATTCAGGTTTTTGTTTTCATCTTTATTTTTCCAACTAACCTTAATCCACTGGTGTGAGGAGATGAACAATTCTGAAGAGCATCAGACTGCAACAAAAGAGATAAATTAAGAAAAATCATTTAACAAATTGAGTAGTAAACAAAGTATGATATTTTAAGATTGTTATTCTACTGTTAAGCATCTCATAAAACTGTTTTTCCCATTTTTTCTTCTTCAAATTTCCTTTTAATCTATAGACACCCGAATCCTTATTTTCATACATTCTAAGGAGTTCGGGTTAAAGGTGATATCGTTCCTAAGGACAGAGGAGTCTTGGTTTAGTATCTCAGCATTGCTGCGTCAATTGCAGCAAAAATTCTAAAAGTATGCGTTTGGGTTAGACCCAGTAACTGGGTCATTGGCTCCTTTTTTGACAATTTTGTTTTTTTCTTTTCGTCTAATAAAAAAGAAAAAGAAAAATCGTCAAAAAAGGAGCTAACGACCCAGTTACTGGGTCTAGTTTTGGGTTAACTCTGGGCAAATGCCTTAGACCATCAGTACCTGCTGAAACCGGTACAGGTCGTTGGACTTCATATTAAAAGGTAGATTAAGGAGTTCGTCTCTCAGTCCTTGTAGAAAGTCGTCATCTTTCATGAAGTTTGGCAACACACAGCAGGTGAAGGGCTCATTAAAAACACTCGCTCCAAGTCCTGTAGAAAAAAGTATACATCAGATTCTGAATCCGAGATAATATTTTATGGTTCTGAAACTTTTGTTTATCCCGATTGGGTGGCGCTTTCTGTACATCATGCCATGCCTGATCACGTCGTTGGGCTGTCCGAAAAAACTGTGCAGTTGACCTTGTACAAATCTTGTGTACAAAACACTCGAGACCCGAGACAGGGTGAACAATTTCTTCTTTTAAAAAAAAATCAAATCTGCACTGTTTGTCTTACTGATGATAGACGAGTATAGTTCTTAAAAAAAATATTAATGATTCACTTTTCAATTCCGCCCTCCCTCATACCTTCCCCACCCCCTCCCCACCACCCCACCCCTCCCCCCACCCGGCACCCCGCCCCAATCCCATTTCTTCCTCCATGCATTGTTGTGACTTTTGTGTGCAGAGAGTGAATGAACAAGTGAGTACAATCAATATTATGAACTTTTCTCACCATTTTCATAAAATTCTCGGTTCTTGAATGCCGTGCCAAATGCCGCTTTGAAACTCTGCTCATCGTAAGTCGGATTAACCTCTACTGGAACTGCAGTTTCCGTCTTTCTTTTCTTCTTCCCGGTTTTCGTCTGTTCTTCCCCATTTAAATCGGACCGCTTGGTTGACATTTCTGCTGCAGTTTGTTGTTGAAAACATGACCCACGTGGTTGTTCCATAGAAAAGTACGCACGAACATGTGTGACCAGCGCGGTTCGGATACCCGTGGAAAAATCTCACAATCATGCAACAGCCGTCGATAATGTAGTTAGACTTGTTACCCGTCTGTTTAATATTTCGACTTGGAAATGGTGGCGGCATTTGGTGGCGGAGGTGGGAAAGGCTATAAATGCCAGTTTGTCAAAATACATGTACAAATTTAACAAATGAGAGCATAAATTACGTAGCTTTCCTATTACACTCCACATTCCAAAGTGCATTTTGTTTGTTGTGAACATTTTGTCAGCATATGGAGCAACAACTATTCACTGATTGATATGACAAACAAAATTGAACAGCAAGACAAAAACAAAAAACTAAATACAAGTAACAAAAAGTATCATCAAAACATTTATTCACAACTTTTACTTGCAAAGAAAATTCAGTTTGTAAAACATTTTCAGACTTAAAATTGAAACAAACAAACAAACAACCCAACAAAAGTAAAATTTATAAACAAAAATCTGTACAATGTTGTTCTTGAGTTGGATTTATCTCAGTAATACTCTGGAATGTAGGATTAATGAGATATGGTAGTTTTTGGAGTTCTGTATGTTTAATACATGTAGCTTGATGCATTTAACTGAATCGACTGATATATATTACATATACTTTTTTCTCTAAAAAAAGAGGCTTTTTTTCTCCAAAAAAAAGGGGAAAGTTGAAGTTATGTAGTCAAAGCTGAAGAAACATTGTTGACCCAGGCCCCAGACGAATGCCAGTGGAATTGGTCCAGATCAATTTTTGTTCTGTCATGTTAAAACGCATGTGGCCCTCATTGGGATTCTAACCAGAGCCCTCTAAACACAACGTGCCATTGCTCTTTCAGCTGAGCTATATATACAGTTAGTAGTACTGCCCCTCGAGTTTTCCCGAAGGATTGAATTTTCCTCTCGTTTTATTATCAGTTTGAGTCACTGCTTGAACTAGAACGTTCACTTTTCTTTTTCGTCTTCTTGCTAGATTTCTTGTGTCTCCTCTTTTCCTTCTTGCCACTGCTGTGGTGATGTGAATGTTTCTTGGATTTCTTCTTGTGTCTGTGACGACGACGTTTCTTGTCTTCTGACGATGAGTCAGTGTCTGAGGAGTCTGATGTTTCACTGTCGGAAGACTTGGAGAGTGGTGACCGGGAACGACTACGTGGCCTGAATGACAAGAAAAATTAACAAAAATGCTTTTTAAAAGAATCAGTTAATTTGAATCGAACAAAGTGTAACTCTTTTCGTTATACATGTAGTAATTTTACCTCCGACTTCGTTCCTTGCGCTTTTTTCTTTTCTTAGGTCTCTCTTTACTTTGATGCCTGTCGGTGTCTTTACCTGAAGTCGACTCTGTGCAGTAAAAAAAATAAAAATAATAATATTTTAAAAAAACATCAATGAGAAATCAGGTCTGACCTTTGGAACTGGGAAAGTGACCCAACATGCCCAAGTCAAATGTTATTTTTAGGTGATGTGAGCTCACAAACATATTGATAAATTTATCAGTTTGGCCAAAGAAATAGAAGTATTACTTTTCTCTTCCGGTTTCCGTGGCAACACGGGCATATAAGCATCTGCTTTATTGTCACTCTCATCGCTACTTGAGCTTGTACTGCTGATGTCCAATGTCACGTTCCTAGCCGGGTCAGCTCGGATGAAATTTCGACATTGGTAAGTCAGGTGACCACTGTAGCCGCACTTCTGACATGCAACCCGGGAATTTTCCTTGTTTATATTCAGCATTACTGAGGATAAAAATCAAAACTACATGTAATTATTAGTGTTCAATTGAATGGAATATTTAACTGTCAACTAAAATTCCCCAACACTGTGGCCGAGCGGTTTGGATCATTGACTCGCAATCGTAGGTGAAAACTTGGGGTTGCGGGTTCGAATCCAGTTGCGGTACCTGTGCCCTTGGGCAAGGCACTCAACCACACTTGCTCCATCCTTCGGAAGGGATGTAAAGCTGTTGGTCCAGTGTGTTATGTAAAATGGTAACGCACTCAGAGCATTCTTTCGTGAAGAGCAAGGGGATTCCCCGGTGTCTCTGGCCATTTCTAATACTAATTCTCTAGCTTCATGGGTTTTCTCACGCTTGCGAGTGACAGTGCAATGAGCACTATTGAGGAATCCTTGGTATGAATACCAGAAAGAAATAATAATAATAACACAGTGCAACATATATGGTGCATGCAGCCATGGAGGCTTCCTCCATGATGCAGCGCAGAAGGGCACTTCCACTAGTAGGATTATCCAAAAGAACATGAAGAACAATGAAAAACAAAGCAATACACCAGCAATTTATGACTAACCGACGGTCCTGTTTATACAACAAATTAATTACTTCCTATGCCTAAGTAAGACGCAAGAATGTAACACTTTATGATTGGTTTTTTAGGTCGACTTTTCGGAACTCGAGCAAGCGCGCCCTGCATAAACACAAAACGAGGACACGTTGTTTAAACCTCGAACTCATACCTCATTCCTAATATCAGTATATAGTAGCATGCACTGCACTGTAGCCTCGTTTTCCCTGGTTACGTGGTTACCATTTGCAAAGATGGCGACGCACGGGACCAAGAATTTTCTCGCACACGTATCACAAAAAACACTAATTTTGTTGGCCCTGATTTGCCTGATCGGGGTAATAAATGTTGCATTTACGGAACCGGTGACGCGCCCACGCGGGGTGTCATTGACAAGTGAGTGGAGATGATTTTTGGAGCCCAATTTGAAGATACAAATTACGATCGAACTCACTCGTGCATTCAGTGCATGGGAGGGGGCGGGGCTATGGTGGTGCTGGGGGGGGGGGGGGGGGTGTTGTGTGAGGCGGTTAAAATGTTTAGCATAATTTACTTGATTTAATGGAGTATGACATGCATAATTCAGTCACCATTAATTCTTTATGGTATTTTTTTCATATACATTGAACACGGATTTGGGTAAATTTATATATTGGAATCGATAGCTTATTCAATTCTAAGATATACTTCCCACTGACACTTCCGTCGCAAATGTTGCATTTCCGAGATAAATAAATGATAAAATTACTGCATAAAGTAATGCACAAAATGACGCGGCGAGCGGTCTGTGCGTAAGCGCGACAACAGAGGGCGCTGCGCGCGTGCGTGAATGGTTATCTTGTGCACTAACTGAAGGCAATTTTTGAAGAGGAAAACGTGATTTTTCTACAGAAAAGCAACATTTGCGACAAAAGTGCAAGTGGGAAGTATATCTTAAAATTACATTATGTGTTGATTCCAGGAGGTAATTTCCTTAAAATCTTTGTTCAATGTATACGAAAAAAATACCTTCTTTATATAGTCACCAAAAAGTGTAAGTGAAAGAAAATGTGAATTTTGAGGCAATGTATTGAGATTTCCTGGATATGACGTCAGCTGGTGAAAAGATACATTGTTTTTCACCGGGCATGCAAATTGTGTGCATAGCAACCGATGTCTGTGCTCTAAACTTGTGGCTTCAATTTTAAGCAAATGATGCTGGGAACAAGATGACGCACTAATGAGACTGCGTGAAAGTTCCCGTTTGTCCGCCCTCACCTATAAACTTCATTTACTATTACGCACTTTGGTGGCAGCAGTGTGTGGAATTTTTCTGTTTTATCAAAAAGAATACTGTAATTTTCATGCAATGCATTAAATTCATTTTTCCAAATTTGCATAAATATTTATAGATGAGCCATTTTATCGAGATCCCGAGTGGTTCACCTGCCTGGATGGATCAAGGCGGCTGTTCAAACGCCAAGTTAACGATGATTATTGTGACTGTCTCGATTCCTCTGATGAACCAGGTAAGTGCCAAACTCCCAAGACCAGGGACGATATGCTTGTGTGGAAGGAACTTAGAACTGACATCGTGTATGGCTTTACATGGTACAAAACCTATGAGACTGGCTAAGAAGGTTTTCTAATAAAAACTTCTTGTAGACTTTGTGGCTTTGGAAGATTGTTTTATAAGGGGAGGTACTGTCAAAGAACCACCAGTTGAGGGACAACGAAGCATGCACAATGAGGGCATTTTCCAATAGACTTTATGCATTGTGGATCTATTGTCACATTTAAATATGAAAACCTGTCCTCTATCATGGCTGCTACGCATAAGGTCCATTGTTCCACAGAAAGTTATGTAGACTATTTCAAATGGCTACAAATGTTTGCCTTTTACTTAATTAATTTTAAAGTTAATTTTGATCACCATTAATCGACTCTTCTGGGAGGCTTACAGGTTAGCCATCAAAGAAAGTGTTTATATATAATCTTTATTGCTTGAAAAAATTAATGTCTTATTTATTTTTGCTCACCTTTCAGGAACCTCGGCCTGTCCTCAGGGCAAATTCCACTGTAACAACAAGGGTTTCCGGCCACGCTACATTCCCTCATCTAGAGTCAATGATGGCATTTGTGGTAAGAGCAACTTCCGGATTGTATACAGATACTTAACGACTTGTTTGCGGGTTCATTACCATGCACGGACACCCACGATTTTACCATGTAAAAATGTTAGTTTGATGATAAAAATGTAAAATTAGGTGGGACAAATTTAGAATTTTTAAGAGTTGTCCCATAGGTTTAGCACATGGGGTCTCAGAGGGTGTCCCTGCATGGTAATCTTTCCACTGGTTTTGCTTAAATTTGATTACTTGGTCCAATACAGCTATATTTTACTTGGCATGGTGTACAAATGTTTTTATGGCCAATGGAAAGTGATGTGGACTTAAGTAAATCCCTCGTTCAATAAAATTCCTCAGGGTTGTTTGTTTGTTTGTTTTCAGATTGTTGCGATGCGTCTGATGAATATAAGGGAGAAGGAGCCTTAAAGTGTGTAAATAACTGCAGAGAGCTCGGTCGAGCAGACCTGGAACAAAGACAGAAGGATATCCTTCTTATGAATCAAGGATTTGATATAAGACAAGAGTACATTAAACAGGGTGCTTCCAAGAAGATTGAGAGACAGGTTAGAGAATTGAAGATTCCTGATTTACACAAATTAGGCTGTGAGAGTGTTCAATTTTGCATATATCCCCTTCGATCACATGTGTACATTTGTGCATGTTTCTTAAAAGGGATTATCTGTCCAAATACCCGTGACTGTCCGTTTTCATTTCTTTATTTGTAGGAATCTCTTAGAAAGCTCAAAGAAGAAGAAGAGGCGGCGGACAAAATTAAAGATGAAAAAGAGCGTAAGAAATTTTCTTTGAAATAAACTTGCAGCTGATGATGGCAAATGCACTTCTGTTTACTCTCATATTTACCTTGTAAACTATTACAAAGCAAGGGTTAAATTTCCTTCTTTTGCCAGGGTTTTTGTAATAGCTTGCCTTTTCCTCGATGTCGTTTTATCTGTTCTAGGGCTTAAGCAAGAAGCCGAGGCCCCTGAGAAGGAGGCTAAAGATGCCCACAAGGCAGCGTGGGATGCGCAACTCGCCATCTTGAAGGAAGAACTTGAGAAACGTAAAGCCAACGATGCGTTTGATGAACTCGATGCAGATGGAAATGGCCTGTGAGTAGATTCATACGCATTCTCTTTGCATCCACCATTTTAAGTTATCATGTGACCTTAGTCATGAATGGTGATTGGTTGTCTGCACCATGCAAAACCAATGTGAATCGCATCATGCTGCAAGTGTTTTCTATAAATGCTTTCTGTTCTAAAAATCGAGTTAACAAGTTTGAAGGCTGAAATTGCAAATGGCAGGTCATTACGTTTTTACTCAATGTCCATTTGTTTAAAGGAGTTTGACGTTTGTGTGTCAATCTTGAATTCACCACGGTAAGAAAGAATTCTGTTGAGTTTCTAAATTTGATTCAGTTGGAGCTTGTCTATTTCTTCTGTTCAGAATCACCCCAATTGAGTTGGTAAACCACAAAGAGTTTGATGTGGACAGTGACGGGACGGTCTCTGAGGAAGAAGCAAAGGTGAAATTTTATTACAAAAAAGCTGGTTTTTTTTCATTTTATAAAAAGTTTAAAGAGGCATATCTAAAATTGCAAATTGTTTATTGAGTGTTATTTGCAAGGTCTGGTGTCTGGCTACTTTAAGGTACATCTGAAATATTGTTAAGAGCTGAAAGAAAGTCTAAAACTTTCTTTCAAGGCAAACCTTGGATAATTGGGGGCTGGGCACTGGCTTGAACCCACTCTGCCTTGAACTACATGTACTTTGAGATTGTAACAATGTCTTGCTCATTTCATAATCTTTAATAGGTCCTCTTGGGCAGTGTTGACCAAGTCAATAAAGATACATTCCTCAAGCTAGCTTGGACAGTCATGAAGGACAAGTTTAAGTCAACAAAATACCAGGTATGATCTTGATCAAATATCAGCTTTCGATATTAAGTAAAAGTTTTTTTAAAATTATAAATTTTGTAGTTTACCAAAGCGAAGATTTTAGTGCAGACGTCACCTCGGGCTGAATTTTTAAAAATATACATTTTATAATAGTACAATTGAATTCTCTTGTACATTCCTTGTTTATCATGCTCAGTCTACACCAGAAGAACCAGCCCCAGTCCCGCCTCCCCCAGAAGTGGACGGTGCCACAGAGGAAACGCCAAAAGCCGACGTGACGGATACGACTGACCCGAATCAGATGGACACTGATGACGATTTAATGGATGATGATGAAGATGATGATTTAAATGAGGACGACGACGATTTTGATGAGGACATGGACGGGCCGGAATTAGTGGAGAAATATCGCAAACATCGAACCGAGCAAAAAGAGAAATCTGAAGATGGTGACGTTATGCCGGATTATGATGACGCAACCAAAACACTCATTGAAGGTAGGGGAATAATGACTTAAAGCAGAGCGGATAACTCCAGATTTTGAAGATTAGTGGAAAATTTGTCATTTTCCTGACCCCTAAACATTTTTTTTTTAAATCAGGTTTAGTCATCAAACAATTCCAGAGTCTTGTTAAATGTCCTTACACAATTCTGTACATGCTCGGTTGGGACTCGAACCCACAACCTTCTGCATATTCCAGAGTCTTCAATAAAATCCTGGAGAGTTGGTAGGTTTCTTATTACTGCAGTCACATGACCAATCAGCTCTCACCTGCATCAGCTGAAATAAAGGGAAAAAAAGATTAACTATTTTTGAATTACTTCTAAAAGAAAAAATATTCACGAAACAGAACAAGTATTTTGTAGCTTGCGCAACTTTTGAAAATGGCATTACTTATGGGAAATTGTCTCATGAAAGTTTCATGAAATCAGCTGTTAGATCTTTACTTACGCCTTTTGACATTGCTGTGTAGCCTCCATATTGCCTGTGAACAATTCCCAATTAGACTTCAACACTTGCCGATATTCTGGTTAACTTTTCCTCAAACAGTTGCTGATAAAGCTCGGAAGGAGTTTGATGTAACCGAACAAAAAGCCAACGAATTAAAGAGATCAATCGAGGATCTGGAGAAGCTGCTTAACGTGGACCTTGGACCTCAAGACGAGTTTCAGTCATTACAGTCGCAGTGCTACGATTTCACAGATAGAGAGTAAGTACAAAGATTACACCAAACATTTTCCCTTTTTTGTAAACGGAAAAACTCACATTGGTCTCGTGAATCATATTGAAAACCTTGGTTAGTTCGAATCCAGGTTTAGTCTGTCCAAGGTACGTGTGCCCTTGAGCAAGGCACTTTGCCACGCATTGCTTCTCTCCCGAGTCCACCCAGGAGTAAATGGGTACCCGAGAGGGTAGTGAATGCTGATAAGTTTGATTAGCCATTGAGTGCCTAATAGAGCTTCTGCACCAGCGGCCATGACAGGGGGCAGGTTTTCTTATTTAAATGATGTAACAATAGAATCACAAAGCACCTACTTATGCATGACACATGGTAACAATTTGACTGCCCCCTGTCATGGCCCCCATGCAAAGGCTCTATAGGCAGCCGGGCTGTGTTGGTATATAGGCTAACGTAATGAGGCCCTCTGATCAGGGCTGGTAATAATGTAAGCTTCTTTATATGATCAAGGTTTTCCTGGATAAATGCGTGTTGTATAAAGTTAATCATTATCAAGATTTAAACCCGAGATTTAAGGAATTGTAAAAGACGACCAAATTTGCAACCATTTAAAACTATGTTCTTGGGGAGGGGAGATTTTTCATTGTCACATCAATATCAATGGATGTTATCTTTTGTTCTCCACAGATACACATATAAATTCTGTCCGTTTGACAGAACAACGCAACGACCAAAGAGCGGAGGTTCAGAAACACAATTAGGGTAAGTTTCTCCCAGATTTAAAAGACTGTCAAAACTGCTGAATTTGAAGCATTTTTTCCCATTAGTGCCCATACAAAGAGCTCCTCACACCATCTTTTCATTATTTCATTTTTTTAACTGCTTGAGTATGTTTTGTTTATTTTCTTTCAGCAATTGGGGTAACTGGGAGGGACCATCTGACAACAAATACAGTAAGATGAAGTATACTCACGGTAAGGTCTGCTGGAACGGCCCCGATAGGTCTACAATGGTAAGTGGTTTAAAGGGTCGTCCAAAGTTCTACAAAGCGTAGGAAGGGGAGTGGGGGTGGGAAGGGGAGGTGTCTAGGGCAGCATACGACTTTACAAGCACTGTAAAATGGTAGTGACAAAAAAAGTTGATAAGTAGTATTTCGGGGGAGGGGCTCTTAAGAAAATACTACGCTCTAAAACCATGAACATTTTGACAACTTTAGCTGGCCCCCAACTTGGACCAAATTTTAATGTGGTTGTCCAGTATACTCCATGGAAATACCGATCTTCCAAATGCATTAGACACAACACACAGGTCCACTACCTCGTTACATCCCACCCAAAGGGTGTAGTCAAGCCATTCACTCACAGTACTCAAAATACAAATTAAAATGTCTTGCTCAGGGACATATGTCCTGATCTACCCACTTGGGTAACCCTACTTTCTTGTGTATTTTTCCCTTTCAGGTCAATTTACGTTGCGGCATTGAAAATAAACTAGTATCGTCCACGGAGCCAGAACGTTGCACTTACGAATTTCAATTTGAGACGCCCTCACTATGCACAACGAAAACCGATCTGACGACTGGCGAAACAGATAATCACGACGAACTATAACACAAACTTTTTAATTTAATAGGAGGGGTTTGGCTATGTAGTATTACAGTTAGGGAAGTTTAGCTTAACTGTGTATGGTGATGGGTCTGAGCTTTAACCGCATAAGCTTACTTTCTAATAACGAACATTGTCATTTTGCATATTTTGTAAGAAAACACTAAAATCAGCACAATATATAAGGATCTATGTGGCATTACAACTTATTCAAGAAATTTAATAATCTGGATAAAATTGAGTTAAATTTTGCGTTAAACATAGTAAAATGTATATTGGTTTTCTTTCAATGGGAATGGGTAGTTAGCTTTAGTTAAACAATATTTTCGAGTTAAAGATATGCAGTCCGTGGTGTCATTCAACTTGAGACTAGACCTTTTGCTCTGGCAGCGAGGCAGGTTTTCATATTTAAATGTGACAATAGATCTACAAAGTGCCTGCTCTTGCATGACACACGGTGACAATATGACTACTCTCATCATGGCCGCCGTGCAAAGGCTCTACAATAAAGAGCAGACGATGTCATTGCCAAGCAGGACATAACATAGTTTATGATCCTTGCAGGTTATAAATAACATTAATGGAGTGAACGACCGCATATAAAATCAGATGTGTAGCCTTTGTTATAAAACAGAATCAAAGATTCAAATTTTTTTTGGCTTGAATAAACTATTTTATTACTGGAATCATTTTTTCCGTAAAGTGAGAGATTGTTAAATATGAATATTCAGTGAACAAAGCCTTCATAAGGTAGGTAAAGTCGCTTCACGAGCACGGCCGGTACTCGTCCCCGGTTTTATTGGCATGGAGTGACTAGGAGCATTGCTACTCCCCCTGTATGGGATGCCAGTCCATCGCAGGTTTACCCCCAGCATTTAGTTGGGTTTCCTAGCCGGTACTCATTTATACACCTGGGTGGATAAGGACACAACTATTACCAATAGCAGTGACCAGGCTTCGAACCACGGACCTATCACCCGAAAGTCTGATGCGCTATCCACTAGACCACCGCGTCTCCACTTGGGAAAACTGACGCTAAAAACATCTTCCAGTAATTAGAATTTAAGCACCCCGACCCCACACACACTGCAAATATATTACCATTACTGTGTAAACGTCATACTACATTTGTTCATCAACATTGCTTTGAAAAATGTGATTAGATGCAAACATAAGTACATAATTATTGTTTTAGCTGGCATAATCAGACACGCCAAAACTAGTAAGTAGGACGGTCTATTTTCTTTTATAAATTAAAATAAAACATTGTGCAACAATTGATTTTTCTGTCTTAAAATTACAAATTAGCTGCAACTGCAAAAATAGTTTAAAATTTTGTGGAATGATTTTCACATCTTTGCAGTCCATAAATGAATTTATTTACAAGCAAAAACAAAATGAGAAATTAAACTTTTGATGACATTTCTGAAATACAACATGCTGACCGCAACTATTTCACACAATCACATTTAGTGAATTAAAATGATTAGGAATGTACATGATCAATATAAAAATTTTAAACATTGAAAATAAAATTTCTATGAGATGAGCAAAATGAAAATATTTCTAAAAATATGTTATATGCAGTTTATTGCTGAGGAAAATACAACTAAAACAAAACAAAAGAAAATGATTTTTATGCTAAACCACATCCTACAAAATGGCGACTGTGTAGTAACTCTAAGGCACTCTTTTTAGACTTTGGGAAAAAAGGGAAATTTATATTCCGTGTTAAGTCAGTAATGATCCAAGAACAAACTTGTGAATTTTGCTCGAACAGAGGTGAGAATTTTAATTAAAATTGTTAGTAAAATACAAAAACCATTTTGGAGTTGTTAGAAATTTGAGAAATCTACGGTGGTTATTAGCAAACATTGGATGAGAACAAATTATAATGGGCTTTATCGGGATTCGAACCCAAGACCTCCGACTCTCCGGGCAGATGCTGAAGCTCCAGGCAGAGCATCTGCCCAAAGGAGTCAGAGGTCAAGGTTTAGAATCCCGATTTGGTTTTATTTAAATGGTGATTATGCACCATACCAAATATTGCAATCATAGTTTAAAAATCAAGACGAGACGTAAATACCTTCCTCAAGCGAGTACAGTAAGCACCACCTGCCCCCTCGCTCGTTTCAAGACATCCACGGCCTGTTCGTGAGTCGCTGATTCCAAACTCTCTCCATTGACCGCGATGATCTGATCTCCACGTTTGAGTTCTCCGCTCACCGTAGCGGCACCCTTTTCAAATACCGTCTTGATGTAGATTGGCAGATCTCCATGGGGACTGCCATGGCCACCCACGATACTGAAACCAAGACCGTCGAGTCCGCGTTGGAGCTCGACGGTTTTCAGCCGACCCGCTCTGAGGACGAGATGGTTTGAGAGAATTGACTGACAAAGTGAATACGTCATTTTTGTTGGTTGCCTAGGCAATTGGCTCTACACTAAAATCACTGAACCGTGTCCCTGTGCTTTTGCAATGGTACTTTTTCTGACGGCCATGATGTTTAGAGCCAATTGCCATGGCAACGCATGTCACACTTCGGCTGTCTATAGAAAGATGACTAAAAGTGAGCAAAGGGTTCCTTGTAAAATCTCATTATCCCTAAAAAATCCTCCATTCATAAAAATCTCATGGCTAGAAAAAAAAAGTTAATAAATTCTTAATAAATTTATGTCTGTAAACTAGTGCTTCCCCAAGATGCAATGTTAAAACCTTTATAGAATGCTCGGGTTGAATTTGAACCCTTGACCTACATCAGATGTTTAACTGAAGTAAAAACTGCAAAGTGTGTAAAAAACAAAATACAAAGTACACATTTTCTTTAACAGTCAAGAAAACTGTTTACAAAATAATTCAAGGGCAAAAATGATACCGCAACTAGTAATAATGCAAATCCAAAGTTTGAAAGAAATTTTCTGGGAGTCTTTATAGAAATATGAGAGAGTTTGCAGTTCTACTTAGCTAAATTTGAAGCACTTGTGACCTCAAACTAAAATAGACAGAGCAGGAAAAGGAACGCATTTTTTCCACTTAAACAAAAAAAAATAGTAAATTTGGGAGTAGGAATTTTCAGCACACTGAAGTTTTATGCAGTAACGCACAATAAAGCTGTTATGATAATATTTCGATGTCAGCTTAATTACAAAAGAAATTTTCAAATTTTGATTAAACTGTAAATGTTTGTTTTGCTGCTCAGTCTTTATATTTTGACAAATAACACAAAAACTCACGCCGTCGCATCTACACTTGGTGTTACCGTGGCCTGCCTAACGCTAGCTTTAACCATGCCTTCCCCTTGAAGGTTCCTCAGGTTCTTTTGGTACCATTCCCTCATAGCTGGACTAAGATAACTGACGGCTAGTTGGACCACCCCCTTGGCAGACTTTAGAAGGTTGATAGCATTGTTATAGCTCATTCCAGCTACGCTTTGACCGTTGATAACCTCAATGCAGTCTAGAACCTTGGATTAGGGAAAACAATTGAGACAGAAATCATGTTTGCAATATAAATTCAGATCGAACAAACAGCAGCCGATTTCACGAAACTTACGCAGTTGCGTAAGCCCACTTGCACAACATTTTATTGCGTAAGTTGTGCGACATTCCTCCGAAGATAACACGCAAGCTATGGGGCTTGCGCCATTTGTCAAAAGTTGCGCAAGCTGCGCAATGTTTTGTGAAATCGACTGCTGGAGTCACAGCTGGTTTTAATTTGCATTCATACCTTTGATAGTTTACGCAATGTAGTAGAGCATGTCACGTGGGTGGTTTTTCATGCCCAAGGGTGGGGCATTTGACCCTTTGAAATAACATTTTCTGTGTATTTGTATACAAGACGCGCATGCTTTGCACACGAGGGTGGGAATTTTTGTCACCTAAATGTTGCCCCAAGGTTGGAGATTTTGTCACAAAAAAAGTGAGAATAGCCCAGGGGGGAAACAATTGATAAGTGCATTACACTTGATCCAGAGCTCGGGATCAGCCTGGATCACAAACTGCGTGTAAACGCTTTCTGGACCAAATTGGCCCCGGATCAGACCACGAGATTTTGGTCTCGCCTTGGTGGAGAGTTCGATCCCGAGCTCGGGATCATTTTGCGGTTAGATAAGCAATTAATCTTTACCGCAACCTGCCACATCCGCTCCACAGCCGTAGCGGGGGAAAGTCTGCGAAATTCAAGTGGCCTTGTACACTGTATATGCATAACCCGTGCACACATTGATCAGTACATACATACATAGAGCATGACCTTTGACTCCAACTTCTGGCACCACGCTCGAGATCAACTACAGAATGTAAACGCGGCACTCAGGATCATTGCGGTTCACAATGACACATTCTTATCAGGGGACCAATCTTGATCCTGAGCTCGGGACCAGTGTAAACACGGTGTGAATTAAGCATCAAATACACACTTTACCTTGAGTTGTTTGTTCTTTTCGGCGCGACTGCCAGGGTTGATAGATGCAATAATAAGGGGCACATCGCCCATGCAGCTGCCCTTACCACCGGTGATACTCAATCCTAAGGACTCACCAGGCACCTTCTCAAGTTCAACATACCGCACTGAGACAAAAAGACAAGGAACCAGATTTACAATTGTACATTTGGAAAGGAAAATCATGGCCTTTTTTCAAATCTCGACTTGGGCTCAGGCTCAAGCTCCGGCTCCATGTAAACCACATGGAGCCGGAGCCGGAGCCGGAGCCGGAGCCGTAGACGGAGACGGAGCCGAGATTTGGAAAAGCCCCCATGTCGTTTACATTCTCAGTGACAATACATAACACAAACAAATTTAGGCTGTTCCTTTATTTACGATGGATGTCATAGATGAAATTCAGTTCAGAAATTGGACAAGTTGGATAAATAAAGTGCTATTCTCCTGACTTGAGATCCTCGTTGAACGCAATTTCATTTGTTTCTGCGCGGTGACACATTTCGGGATCCGGATTCGGATTTGAGACAAAACAAATGCGCCCTGAATATTGACTGATTGACTGATTTCAAGTTATCTGACAGTGTTATCTGACAGCAACTTGTAGAAACGACCATCATTTTCTGTTCGATTATTGTCTCTGAACTACAGGTTAAGCCAATGGCTGTAACTTGAAGTCAATAGAAGACACTAATGACAATGATATGGATTTATACCGCACACTTATCCGGGGGAAATCCCGATCAAGGCGCCTACATTATCACCCTGATCATATGGCTCCATTAAATCACTCCATATACCATCTCAGCTCCCTGGGGAGTATACAGCCCCGTACAACACGTAGACTTTCCTCAGATTTAGGTGTAGTTTAAAGATACAGCCACTGAAAGTGGACACAGACTTAGCTAATGAATCTGTGACATGTTTTGGGGGTACAGTGCTGCGACAACATGGTCCTAACATGGTCCTAACAATCCCTGATACCTTCTTTTGTCGGTGCTGATGGTGGAGTCCTAGCTTTGCTGTCCGAGTCTCCTTGTTTCTGCACTTGGCCTGGATTGGTCTTACGGCCGATTTCAAACAATACACGTCCTTCGGTTGCCTGCAAAGTAGCAGATTATAATATGGGTTAAGGCAGAATCGTTACGATAATAAATAAAAAAATCAACAATCATACACAGTTGAATTTGAATTTTAAAGTCAATGACTTTCCTCGATCATGGGCATTTTTCCACATTTGTATAAAAATAATTCACCTCGGCGGTCCCTGGGTTATAATCCCTAAAAATATAATCACTTAGATCACTTTCCATTTTACATATAAAAACAAAAGGCTTCTTTTTGCAAACACTGTCAAATACACTCCGAATATCTCAGTACGGAGAGCAATTCAAGCACAAACAATTTCCTATTTTTCCCCCAGATTAAATGATTTTTGACAAAGTGGAAAATCCTTAGACCAACAGCAATATATTTTGATTTGTCCATTTATTTTGTCATAGTCTAATGCATTCTGACCTTGAGTAATGCAGAGACATCTTCCCTGGTAGCCTGCTGCACATCTTTACCATTGATAGATAGAATATGGTCGCCAGCTTTCAGGGTACCTTCTGCGTGTGCTGCACTCCCTCTAAGAATCATGGACACCACGACACCTCGACCAGTTCTGGTTGACAGATTTGATAAAAGAGATAAGGCAACTATGTATTAACGAGCCTTTTCATGCTTTATTATTATTATTATTATTATTTCTTTCTGGTATTCATACCAAGGATTCCTCAATAGTGCTCATTGCACTGTCACTCGCAAGCGTGAGGAAACCCATGAAGAATTAGAATTAGAAATGGCCAGAGACACCGGGGATGATCCCCCTTGCTCTTCACGAAAGAATGCTTTGGGATCTTTAGAGTGCGTTTCCATATTACCTAACACACTGGACCAACGGCTTTACATCCCTTTCGAAGGATGGAGCAAGTGTGGTTGAGTGCCTTGCCCAAGGGCACAGGTACCGTAGCCGTGGGGAGGTTCGAGCCTGCAACCCCAAGTTTTCACCTATGATTGCGAGTCAATGACCTAAGCCGCTTGGCCACGGTACCCCTTTAACGCAAACAGTTGACGCATGTAGCTTTGACAAAAAGCGGCGTGGAGAGATTTTGGTGTAAACTGATGTACTGAAAACGACAAAAAACATTGCCGCCCAAATTAATTTTGTGGCTTTGACAACACCCAAAGTTGACAAGAACAGTTGTAGCCTACATTTTGCCGACAATGTTAAAAAATTTAGACATATTGATACAAAGTGAAATCTGAAAGCAAAATTTGTAGCTTACGTTTTGCCGACGATGTTCAATCCGAGACTTCTCCCTTGTGTGCGCATGAGTTCTACGGTGAGTAATTCATCGTATTCCTCATTTGGCTTCTCTTCTTGTGGCACGTTGCTGGATTTCTCTATTTCTGCCACCACCTGCGGGTCACGAAACACCGTCAGGCATACGTAGGTTGGCGATTGTCGCAATGCCGCGATGGCTTGAGCGTGCTTTACATTCATCAAGTCGATGCTGTTGACCTGAAAAAGACAAACCAATAAATGTTTTTTACAGGTTTTCAACTCGAGAGTTCATATTTTTGTGTGTTCGGCAGTCTTTATATAAACTTTGTTATGCATTTCATAATAAAGCAAAATCCACAAAGTGCCCCAAACTGCCTTGCAGCTTTCTCCTCAAAGCGGTTTTCCTTGTATTTCTTTCACGGTCAACTCAGTTTCTGCAAAAACACCTTCAATTGAATTATAGGAACGTACTCATAGCTTGACTTATCCTCTTTTAAATCTTGTGTTCGGTAAGGGTGGCTACTATTGGATAACTCTGGTTATTGACCTTGACAAGGAACATTACTTGATACCAAAAAGCTCTAAGGAGTAATAACACACAATTTGTAACCTGTGAGTGCTACTGGGTTAACTGTGCATGCAACGAGAGAATAATCATATGGTCCTCATCGGGATTTGAACCCGAGACCTTTGATACTCCAGTCAGTTGAGTTTTTTGGGGAAACCCGAGTCGTTGTCGTACCTCAATCAGTTGATCTCCCGGCCAAAGTCGGTTGTCTCGTGCCGCTGCCCCATGCTCATAGATCTCATGAACGACCACGATACTCTAAAAGAGAAAAAAACCATGACAATAATCAACGAAAAATCTAGAAAAATCTTCAATAATGTGAAATCTATATTTCAGATTCTGGAAATAAAATAGATTTTCACGATAAAAACATATTTTTTTTAAATTGAAGGAATTGTGCACATAAATGCTTTCCAATGAAACAATTGAAACATTTTTTCCCCTAAATATTTAATGTAATATTCTTCACTGGTGTAGCCCTTCCCCGGGGATAACAGGGTTTGTTCCTGAATGTAAATTTATTACTTACGACCTGCGTGTCTGTTCCTCCAACGATACTGAGTCCGAGTCCAGACTTTCCTTTGTCAATGATGATATCTGTCTGGACTCCAGGTACAATGGGGCAGGTGTATGGATCTGGCCCTACGGGTACAGGGGGAGTACGGACTGTAGATAGCATTGGTTTGGGGGTGGGGACTGGTTTAGGGGCAGGGACTGGTTTGGGGGCAGGAACTGGTTTGAGGGTGGGGGCTAGGGGTTTGGTGGGTGGAGGGATTGTTGGTTTGGGGGCAGATGCTGGGGGTTTGGTGAGAGGTGCGGTGGGTTTGGCAGTTGTGGGCTTTGGGGGAGGAGCAGTGACTTGGCTTGGTGGGGTTGGGGTTGAAGTGATTGTGGGTTTAGGGGGAGGGGGAGGGGCAGGCCGCGCAGGGGTCTTGGCAGGGGTTTTGGCAGGGGCAGGTGGTGCCTGGGAAGGGGACTCCTGCTCAGGGGTGGGAGCAGGGGTGGGAGCAGGGGTGGGAGCAGGGGTGGGAGCAGGGGACACCTGGGTAGGGGGTGCCTGGGCAGGGGGTGCCTTGGCAGGGGGTGCCTTGCCAGTGGGCACCTGGGCAGGGGCAGAAGGGGCAGAAGCGGAAACAAGGGCAGGGGCTTGAACAGGGGCAGGGGCGGTTGCGGGAACAGGGGCAGAGGACTGGACAGGGGCCTTGGTGGGGGCAGGGGTAGAGATTAGGGGTGGGGTAAAGATGGGGAGTGGGGCAGGAGTGGGGGCAGGGGCAGGAGTGGGGACAGGAGCTGGGGTGGTAGGAGCAAAAACGGGGTCAATGGCAGGCACAGTTGCAGGTGCAGTGATCGGGATGGAAACGGGCGCCTCAATACCCACTACAGCAGGCTTTTTAAGATCCCTGGCTGGTTCTGAAAAACAAAAACATATCACAAATTCACAACCAAATTGTTGACAAAGAAAATTACAATGAAGAACAAAATGTTGTTTGGTTGTTTGATTTCAATGGCAATTAGGCACCATACCAAATATATTGCATTGCTACTTTGCTCAGTTGTACACCCATGTAACACCAAGAGAAAAAATTGAGTTTGTAAAGAAAACCAGAGGGAGTATACCACTGTGACTTATAGCTCAGCTGGTAGAGCATCTGTCCAGAGAGCCAGAGGTCTTGAGTTTCAATTTTGATGAGAGTCCAGCAACATCCTATGTTGCTGGATAACAAATATTGGACTGTACAAGGCATTGCCTTATGCTGTTATAGCAGTCGTCCACAGAACACACTTAATAAATGATAATAATCAAATTTCCTAACCGGATTCTTGGCTCTCGACTATCACTGGCTGGATAATGTCTTCCTTCTCCATATTTTCTCCGGTAACTTTCTTAACTTCAACCTCTTCCTCCTGCTCAAAACCTGCAACTTCATCCATCTGATTTTTGTCTTCGTTCTCCCCTTTTACATCTCCTTCTCGTTCTGCCAAGTTGGCGCCTTCATTCTTTGTCTCATTCTTTGTGGCTTCGTACACCTTAGGCCCCTCTGCCATCTTTTCTTTATCACCCACACTGTCTTCTAGACGTTCTTCTAGCAGCAAAGGCGGTGCCTGTTGGACCTCTCCGACTGTAGCCATAACGATCACGTCCTCGATGACTTCTTCTTGTGGCTCTGTTCTTATTTCCTCTTTGGTAGATTGTAGAGGTTTCTCAAAAAGTTTCTCAGAGCCGACAGTCAAAGTGACCTGAACAGAGCGAGAGTTAAGATTTAATTATTTAAATTTGTAATTACTCAAATTTGTAAGACAGATGCAAACAATTAAGGCAATCTTCAGGTCATTTCATCTACAGTAGAATTCCAACAAAATAAAAATTCCTATCTTCAGTCCCTGTATCCATTGACTATTTCAGAGTGGCATAATCCTCCCGATTGTGTCAAAAGTGCTCTCACTTTAGACTCTTTTAAGACTCGTCTAGACAATGTAGATTTCAACCACCTTATGTGCATATCAAGATTTAGTTGCGGCCAGTAGCCATGACAGCGTGATCTGCACGAGATAGCCCAGCTGATGGCGGTTGTGCAGTAGCTGATACAGATACAGGTCTTTCGGTCTATTTGCAGCTGTTGTGGTCTCTAAGAAATCTTACATTTAAGATTCTTCTAACTGCTTTCATTCCTTTCACTCTGTTCAGAATCCTTCCCCTGAATATTTTAGACGCTGACTCACCTTTCCCCGAGTTCCTTTTAGAACCTCAATAGCTTCACTCTTCTTAGTGTCCACGAGATTGTTGCCATCGACCGCTAAGATGTGATCACCGGACCGAAGACTGCCCTCCTGTCATTAACAAAAAATTATGCCAATCCTTTTTAAGCCAGCATTCTCACTGATTTAACATAATTTTTGAGTTAGATATTTGGACATAAATACCTCATGTGCAGAGCCTCCTGGTGTGATGTCTTTGATAAAAATTCCAAACTTTCCCTTGGGGTCCTTTTTCTCGTAGACGGCAAAGCCAAGTCCTTTGGCACCCTAAAAAAAGAACAAAATCAGGTCGTGACGTTATGAAAATTAGAGGTAGATTATAATAATAATAATAATAATAACAATCTTATATAGCGCCAAATGCCAGGGCCTCTAGGCGCTTCACAGTATAAACCAAAGTGATAACATACATATACATGTACATAGATAAAAAAAGATTAAACGTTAAAACCAAAGAGCATCATCAAGAGCATCAAGTCTGGTAATACTGAACAAAAAGATGTGTCTTAAGCTGGGACTTGAAATTACTGATGGAATGAATTTGACGCATGCTGTTAGGAAGACCAGGTGTGCCGCTGAAAAAACAAATGATCTATCACCATAGAATTTTGTTGATGAGCGAGCAGGTACCCTCAATTGACAGTCCGATGATGATCTTAGAGACCTAGATGGGGTATACAACTGGACAAGGTCAGAAAGATAACCCGGATCTATGTTATGAATGGCCTTAAAGGTAAGTAAAAGAGTCTTAAATGCTAATCTTTGCTTGACTGGAAGATTGATCTTTCCCGAGGTCAACTGGAGGGGCACCATGGCCAAATTTACGCAAAAATGCATACTGTTTATTATTAGTGAATACAAGCCTCATGAAATTTAAGAGGATAGGGCATGCTGGCCAAGTTGGCCTCAGAAAGTGTATATCTTGAAGGAGCATCGAGGCCAACTCAGCAGGGCATGAGGCCATTGGCCTCAGTGGCCTTGGTTAATGTCGTGGCCTTGGTTAATGTCATGGCCTAGGATAGGGCATGCGGGCCAAGTTGGCCTCAGAAAGTGTATATCTTGAAGGAGCATCGAGGCCAACTCAGCAGGGCATGAGGCCATTGGCCTGTGGCCTTGGTTAATGTCGTGGCCTTGGTTAATGTCATGGCCTAGGATAGGGCATGCGGGCCAAGTTGGCCTCAGAAAGTGTATATCTTGAAGGAGCATCGAGGCCAACTCAGCAGGGCATGAGGCCATTGGCCTTGGTTAATGTCAAGGCCTGATCCAATGTAAAGAATGAACAGCCAGAGAAATGTTTTAAAAACTAATAGAAATTAAAAAAAAGACTATAAAATGCAACAATGGGAAGAAATCTAGAATCTAAAATAAAAGCTTAAAATTAGAAAATGTTTGTACCTTGTTAATGGTGAAGGTATGCACATTCTCATAGGATGAAAATTCATTTTCAGATGTGACATCCACTGGTTCCAAATCCAAGTTCTTTTGCTGTAAATAAGACAAATAATCTACGTAATCTGCATATTATAAATGTAAGTTTATCTACAGCTAAATACAGTAAATCCCTCAAAATAATCACTTATTCATAAATTTTGATCGGAGAGTTTGAAGTACCGGTTTTCCCCAAATAGTTACCTTTTCAGAGGGGGCAGGAGTGAGTGGAGTAACAGCCAGCTGATCTATCGCCTGAGGGTGGCGCCTAACGACCAGTTCAACGATGCCGTTTTGGGGGATATCTTTAATGATTCCTGAAGCTTTTTGATGTGATCTGCCAAACACTGACACACCGTCTATCTGTGGATTTACAGAAACACACAAACAATCCAAACTCGCTATTGCCAATTTTGTTCCCGTTAATTCCGTGTTACAAATTTGTGGCTTGGAAATGTGCTTTTAGAAATGGGTTTCAAATATGGTTTTACACTGGGAAAACATTCTACAAATTCACATTTAAAAATTTAGTCTGGTGCCACAGAGCCTGGGCTATGTTTTTGCAGCCATAACTAGGATTATGTTTCTGACATAATCACTGTTTCAACTAATGGTCAGGTATGAGCTTCATCACTCACTAACAAATTTCTGGTTATGTTTGCAAAAACTTGATCCCAACAGACACTGTTTAGGAAAATATTTACACCACACCTCGCAAATTACAGTGACCATGAGACCATTTTGTGTGAAGCAAATTCAACATCGCTTGAAGTGTTGTTATTTAGGCAGTGCTTACAAGACTGGGCTACTTACGCTCAATATTTCATCAGCCACTTGCAGACGTTTGTCATGAGCAGCAGCGCCAGCGGGATCTATACCAACAATGAACACACTCTTCTTGGTACGATCTCGGTTACCAGCTAAGCTGTTGAAGTAACACAAAAATATGCATCAATGTTTAATTTTCAAGTTGAAACAATACAGCGAACAGCAGTTCACTTTATCATGTAGTTCATGTACATGTAGTATTATGCATGCACATGCTCGAGGCTACGTACATGCACTTCACTAAACCCGTTCTGTGTCTTCAGAAAGAATTTGTGCACACACTTCATGTAATCTAACTGCACATGCACTGTAGCGTGCTCCCTGCTGCAGACCAATTAGCCCTCAGCATTCTGAACACGTCATTACCGCCTTTTAGCCTTATACTATTGTCGATAGCGTCACCACGCCATTCTTGTGTTTTGCTCTGATGAGTGCAAGTCGAAAAGTGTTTTAGCATGTCTTTGTCGTTACTTATTTCTATTTTCCAATTTGGGTAGTCTCATGCATCGTACCCTAAACCTGTTGATTCTACAGGTTGTGCCCAGGCCATGCTATGGTGCATGTGCCCTGGTGCATGTGCCCTGGTGCATGTGCCCTGGTGCATGTGCCCTGGTGCATGTGCCCTGGTGCATGTGCCCTGGTGCATGTGCCCTGGTGCATGTGCCCTGGTGCATGTGCCCTGGTGCATGTGCCCTGGTGCATGTGCCCTGGTGCATGTGCCCTGGTGCATGTGCCCTGGTGCATGTGCCCTGGTGCATGTGCCCTGGTGCATGTGCCCTGGGGCAGGGTACTTTGTTCTGAGACGCATGCAAGTAAAAATACAGTCAATAAAATGTCTTAGAGTGTGCAGCATACCTGATACCGAGACCCTTGGATGATTTGGTGAGATGGATAGCGAATATTTCTCCTCCTGGATCAGTGGAATCGCCCTCACCTTCAATAAAAAGGAATGAATGCACTAAATCATTCAACTGGTACAGAATTAGGAAAAACGTATGGTACTCTATCAGGGTTTTCACAATTGACCCCAGCAATAGTGTGGGTGCCTGAGATAATTTTAAAACACAAGAAAATAATTGTAACAATAGAGGTTAGACACAGACTCGTCAGCAATGCGCAGGCGCCAAATTCGTGCTACGAAATACGCAGCTCCATAGCAAAGGCATGGAGCTGCGTATTTCGTGGCACAAATTTGGCGCGCGCGCATTGCTGACGAGCCTGTGCCTTTAAAACATAAAATATTTGACATATTTAGGCTAAAACAAGACAAACTGAAAACAAGACCAAAGCCACGGCCAAAATTACGGCACAGCAAAACCACAACTTACCATCTGCCTTGCCACTCTCCATATCCATTTCCTCATCCCCAGAGCCACTGAGAGACAGCTTGAACTACAATAAGAAAAGAGAATAAGGTTGTCCCAACACTCCTTAATATATGTCATGATAGACTACGAAAGTGTGACGTCAGTTAACAGGGTAACAGTTCACTGGTTTTAGTGTGCACCCAGTAACCTCCGCAAGACACAAAGTGAGACATTTTCACTTCAGTTCTCTATTGCTGGCACAATAACAATGCTGAAGAACTAATGTTTGCAGTGTTAGTTATCTCATGAGCGCAAGTGGAATACGGCATAATGTATTGCATCTGCGTCAAAGTCCTCGTGGGATATGGGATGCAGATGCACGACATTATGCCGTATTCCACAAGCGCGAGTGGGATAACTAATTTATCTTCAAGCAAACTTGAGGCACTAATAATCGAAGATCGAAGCACCACTCCGCGCATAGAATCACGCGCATAACAAGCTGCATCAGACGCACACGCGTCACGTTTGAATTGGCAGTAGTCTTGGAATACCATGGTGCATTTTACGCAGAGTGCAATATGAGAATCGGAAGAGGTATATGGAACATTATGGCACTGTTGGTTGCCATGGATCCAAGTTTGGTTGAAGATAAAACCAATTGTTTGAACTGCAGAATACAAAATTGCATTTTACCTCAAGTGCCAAAAATGGCGCCAAGTCAACTTCGTCATTGACCTTTAACACCTCTTTGACGACTCTGTCTTCTACCAAAGCAGGAGCCGCCTCAGTCTCCTTTATTTCCATGGCAACCACCTCCTCCTCAGGGCCGTTGATGACGGACTCTATTCCCATTGGCATCTGGTTTAAAAAGGAAAAAAGAAAAAATACATTTACTAATCACATTTAGGAAAATCAATTTCAGAGAAATGTTTTGAGGGGAAAGCAGAAAATTTAGTAGGCAAATCAAACTAAAATTAAATTTGACTTGTTTTGGTTCTCAAAACTTTTAACAAAGTGGCACCCACTTTTTGTGAAACTGGAAATGCTACACGAATATTCTTTTCAGATCCGTTTCCTACTTTTACAGTGTTTTCTCATTTCATTTTTGAACATGTCAGCTGTACTGAACTAATGCAATAAAAACTGAATCTTTACCACCAGCAGAAGCTCTTTTTTTAAATATTTGCATGCAATATTTCAAAAATCAGAAATCATCCCATAACCCAAGTGCTATTACAAATTGGTATTCAGAACCTCAGTGCAAAATCACCCATGGGAACGAATTTGGTATTCCATGCAAAATTTGGTGCAGTTATGTTCCCAAACATTTCACCAAAATTCCAATTTATAAATAGCATTCAATTACATATTCAATGGAACGTCATGCATAATTATAACTTGGAAACTATTTTATTATCTACTGAGTAAATAAACTTTCATTTCTGACCAAGAATGGCCAATTCAAACAATTTTAGTTCATCCTAATTTCTCTTATGAAACTGCTAAAATTCATTTACAGATTGAAAATAAATGTTAAAAAAGCTGATGCACATTAACAAGGGCAAACCACAATACAATGTTATGAATAATGTCCAATTGTCAACTTGCACAAATAAAGTGTTAGCTAACCGAGGTTAAAATGGACTTAAGAGGTCGTGTTCATATTACATTTGTCAGCATAATACATAACATTTTACAACAAAAACCTCTTTGTGGAATATTTGTGTCAATATTTCTGTCAATATTTGTTAATTTTACAGGCTCATCTGTGCAACCTTTTCACATTCATAAAGCAAATTCAATAGCTGCAAGGATGCAAAACCAGGGGCAACAAACACCATGCAGGTCAAACTTTGACCAGGTTAAAAACAAATAAAACAGAAGCTAGAGTCAGGATACAAGACCAACAAATCTCTTGCACATTTATACAATGGTAGAATCAAAATTAACAAAGATGGAGTTTGGGGAGGTTGTAGAGGAAGGGGGTTTGGGAGAAAAACTCCTCATTTTCCCTCCTGGGTTTACTAAATTTCAAGCTGTAGAAATGGGGGGAAAAAAACAAACAAAAAAGAAATTTCAAAATTTCAAAATCAAATTTGTAGAAAATGTAAAAGAAAATAGAAATAAGGAGTAAAGACATTCTATGTCACATTTTCTGTGGGTGGAGCAAGGAGATGGAACAATGGGTGGGGCAAAAGGGTAGGGAAAGTGCAAACTCCTTGCTTCCCATTGGATCTACCAAATCATCAGTTTATAGCACACACCCTGAAATCCTCGACCTCAAACCACCAAGTTACCCCAAGTTAGTGTGTTTCTGGAGTGTGCAACCTTATAAAGTGATTAGAAACATACAAATAGATGAGTATTAGACACGTAAGGAAACTGTTGAGGACAGCTATGAACTGGGGAAGACCAATGACACAATAGGTGCACAACTTAGCACAATGCTGGTAGTGACAGGGCATTAGAGTGTAAATTTGCAATGAAAAGATAGACAATACTCAGAAGCATTAGCACAGGGTAAAACACTGCTGCTATAAAAACATACTACACAGAAACTGCTAGCAACAGAAACAACAGTTATTACATGCATGCAAAATAAAATAAAAACAATAAAAATAAAAAATATAAATAAATAAATAAATAAAATAAAAAGTTAGATTAGTGGCTTTAGTGCTGTCGTGGCATCATGCAGGCAAAATGCAGAAGAATTATCAAAAACTGCCACTTCCTACCAGAGAACTAAGAAAGAAGAAGATGCTACAAGATGGCGGAGACAGACTGAAGTGTAGAACTTGAAAGATGCTACAACTTTCCATCGTTGTGTTCTCTACGCTGCAGGGTTACTACTAAATCTTGCAAACTGCAGGGTGGCGATGGGCTAAATCTTGATCACTAAAATGAAGGTGGCTCGTTTTTTGGGATTTTGGGTGAAAAAAAATGAGATAAGTGAAATGAAATGCACAATGTGTCATGTGATATGAATCTATTGTTGAATTTATGCATGAACAGTTGTTTATCAATATTGAGGATAAAATTTGAATAGCATTTTTTAAAACTAAGGCTGGATCCGAATTAGTGGCTTTGGCTGTGGCTGTTGCTATGCTGGCAGACAATGCAAGTCCTTACAAACAGCATAGCAAAGCCACAAATTCGGATGCAGCCTAAATACCTGAACAATTTCTACGAACTTCGAATTTGATTTCAAGAAATCAAATATATGCATAGATAAAATAGTCCACATTAAGGAGACACAATACTGCACTTACCAATACTCAATACTTTCTTTGTGTCACGTGTCTTCTTGGAGTAACTTCATTGTTTACCCTGCATTTTTGCTCTCTTAACATTTCACTGGGACATCTTCCGTCAGATTTGAATCTTTCATTTGTCAAGTTTGGCCAGGATAAAACAGTGGCAGATCCAGCCTCATTAAAATACAGAAATACAATGGACTTCAGGGGGTTGCAACCCCCTAAAATCCACTGTATTCCTGTGTTTTAATGAGGCTAGATCCATCACTGATAAATATCTAATTACTCAATTTAAAAGAGCCGTAAAATTCACTTTTAAAATAAAGCATTATAGAAATTTATTCAACGTAGTTTCAGTATATTTACAGCAATCTTCGACCAGTGTAGTAAAAACAATTATAATTCAGTCAACTGATATTTTCTGTGAATTTGTACCAGTGTGCAGAATGAGCAAGTAGTTGAATGAAATGAATGAATGAAATAGCTTTACTGACAAGTTTTAATGAATCTCAAGTACAGTGACACTCTGCATATTTCTATCGAGTTGGTGGTTACATTCCCCAGTAATAGCAATCAAATGCAAGCTGATTCAATGCAGGCATTTCTGGTCCGCTCATTTTTTGTTTTTACTTTATAAATTTTGAAGTTTACTGTTTCACCCAGTACTCCCAGCAAAGTCCGCTTCAAAGGTTTGTAGAAACATTTGCTACATTCTTTTTCCCCTTTTTATTTTTATTTATTTTTTAATTTTCATCAAAAAATTTCCAACAGAAACATGCAGATAAGTTCCAAACACTGAAATAAATCATGAATTAAAAAAGGCCCATTTTTACATTTCACCAAATACAAATGTTCTGAATATTAAATAAATATATTTCCAGTTAATACTCTTCTTGAGGTTAAATATATAAAAAAAGGAAATTATCCAAGTACATGAACAAAACATTTTTAAAAAAATTTATAAATATATACAAAATGAACTACGCAAAAAATGAACCATACTGCTAATGCCCTTCTAAAAAGTATAAAAATAATATTTAAAAAATTATAATGAAGTAAATGAATAATTGTATATGTTGAATATCAAGTAATATAGTATGAATACATAAACACTAGAAACGAGCTCCTTACATCAACTTGTCATATGTACAAATTGTAATGGTCCTGCCAGTTGAAATAAGACATTCTTGGTTTAGGGCTGAAATATTGTTCAAGATTTTACAGATAGTACTGTGGCAAAGACCACTGGCAATTGACCTACGCTAGTGATGTCACACTTTGTTTACATGTATGTTTTTTTAGTGAGCCTGGTGGGAGTCGGCTGATTTATAGCATTGTAGAACACAAGTGTTATTAGAAAATGAGTGGATCTAAAATATGTACTTTTCCCATCTTCCATTTCTTTGGACTTTCCAAGCCCCACGGGGAGTGAATTTTTAGTCCCTGTTTGATTTCTTAGAGACCTTTCAAGCATTTCTTCCTTCTTTTACAGCTTTAGACTACAAAAGTATACAACGTGCATGCCAAACGATTCTTTATGCACACGGACGGAACTAAAACAATACACCCGTTTGCTTTGTTTGAAAATCCCACAAGCGTGCATTGCAATACATTCAAATTGAGCATGAAGGCTCAGGTGTTTTTTTTAATGGATTTACAATGAAGCCTAAAGAAAGACATTTTATCTCAATCAGTGCATTTGAAAGGCACACAACTCATAGCAAAGTAAAGTTACAGATGGGTCATTCTATAAATTTGAGGTCCAACGTGTGACATTTTTCTGTCCCTGTTACACCTGACATACTGCTATTTGCCATACAAGTATCATTAAAAATGCCTTCAAACCATATTTTTATGAATTGTATTTTATGTAATCACTCTTTGAAATAGAAGGCATTTAAAGAATATGTCCTGAATTTACAAAATACAACATTTTACAAGATGTCAGATGTAACGGGGACAGAAAAATTGGACCCCAAATTTATAGAATGACCCAGATATAAGTGCAACCAATGATTTTCTCACTGATTTTACTTGTGAGCCATATATGGGTCATGATGGGTCAAGTGCCACACAAAATGGCGGAAAGCATGACATTATTATAATTTTATCTATTGATACGTTTGAAGTTTGGTTTGTGTAATTTTGTTGAAATAACAGTAATTACTGATGTTCATTTCAAAATTACCAAGGTTTTGTGGATATGAGGTAGTAAATGACAATATGAGGTATTCTTAAAGTTCATATTTTCTTCAACATTTCTATTTCATTTCCTGTATGAGCAGACAAGGTCAAATTCAAGGAATATCATCTATGGGTCCTAAGCAACATTTTCTGCAATTGTAAAGAAAATCTAAATAATGAAATGTTTGGCCAAAAATAAAAAATAAATCATAAGAATTTTGGTTCAAAGGATCAGCATGACATACAAAAAATCTATAAATAATCAATGACATCCTATTGTAAATTGAGTTGTAAATTGAGTTTTTAAAGGTCAGGCACATCCGCAAACGTCTGTGCAATAATATTCACAAGTTTACATGGTCTGCAATTTACTGGTAAATCGAATTGGCATACAAGGGCATGGTATGTTTTTGAGTTGAGCATTTTTGTACTCATAAGAACAGTGGATCCAGTATGCGAATTTTGTTGAAGGAATGAAATAACGAGTAGAAATGGCACATGCTAGAAACAAAATTTTATCTCATTTCTCAGCCAGATGAGTTCAACTAAATCAGATTGATGGATCAACTAAATCAGAATGGTGGATCAACTAAATAAGAATGGTGGATCAACTAAATCAGATTGGTGGATGAGCAAAGTATACACGTATACATGCAACATGCAGTGACAAGCATTAAAATCAACAAGTCCACTGACTACAATTAGCTGACGGTATCATTTGCTGTGGCTCATGGTAAAAGGCTGCAACAACAAACACAATACATCTGTGATTTAGTGGATAGCGTGTGGATGAGAACTAACTTTCTGCTAACTCCTTAGCAGATGAACCATTTATGTTTAATATCAAAAGAATACAACTAGTGGATAGGCAGTAGATGAGAACATTTTTGTTAAGCTGATGAATACCAAAAGAAAACAACTAAGATTTTGTGGATAGCTGGTGGATGCGAACTTTCTGCTAACTCATAAGCAGATGAACCATTTACTATCAAGAGAATACAACTCGTGGATAAGCTAGTTGATGAGACCTTTTTCAAACTGTACCTAACAGTGGCATGGCCGGGGTTCTTCATGTAGAGAGGCCGGGTAGGGGAGTGCTAGATATTTCAGTGGGGGTGCTTAATGTTACAACAGGGTGAAGGGAAGCATTTTCTTGGAAGTAATACAATACAAAATCACTGTGTTAAATTTCTAGTAAGAGGGTGAGTGCAAATGGGGAGAGGGAGCGACTGGGTGGCGACAATTTTCTTGGGGCATCCTCTTGGTTTCGACAAATATTTGTTTTTTCCACTACTGGTAAACCAAAAGGGATGTTAGAGGTTAACTTGCAAGGTAAAAACTGACAAGTACGGCATGCCATGGAGTACAATACTACAATGGTGAGTAATGTGTGACATGTTTGATGATGACGTTGAAATGGAATGAACAAAAACGACTGATCTTGTGATTTATCAGGAACCAGCTATGACTATGGTTAATAAAGCATTAAAGCATAACACAGCAAACTTATAAAGGCGGAACAAATATATTTTTTTGCTAAAAGGGATATTTTATGCAATTTAGGAATGAGTTTGGTGGCAAACTGATGGCAGAATTCAGTGGCCAATTGTAAAAAAATCACCTAAAGAGTTTGTGATTTGGTCTTGAGATAATTGGTTATTTGGAGTAATTTATTATTTTGTTCCTTGAAGACTTTCAAATAATGATTATTAACCTACAATATACTTTTCCACCTTCAAGATTTGAGGCAATCTCAGATCTAGTCTTAAATTTGTTTCCCAGTGTAAAACTTCCAATGTTCTTTCTAACAAGAAGTTGGTTCCACACCTTTTCAACAAATATCAGGACATCTAACAGATGGTTTGTATTTTCTTCATTCCACGAGAGTTTCTTGTACATTTCATGTTTCCCCAGCCTCTGAAACCTGGCATTTACTCATGTTTTCAAGCTCATGAAGTACAGTTTCACCAAAATCTTTGGAGAAATTATTGGTTTTATGACAAGAAATTGGCAGATGAATACGTTTAAGGTTAATGAATGGCACGATCTAGGAGCATGCGACAACAGCAACAGAATTGTTGGAATTGTTCGTCTTGTCCATATAAACTCAATAAAAGTCTTTACCCCGATACCCTACCAATACCCTACTGCTATTAAATTTATATTCCAATAAATCAGAATTCTGATTTGAAGAAAAATTTCAATATTTTAAAAGGCAAACATTATATGTGCAGTTACAAGACAATTTTGTACAAAGAAGGCACTTGATGATGAACTGTTTCCGTGCAAATAGGAACACATAGTCTGGCAGGAAACCGGTTTAATACTGAATAGTTATAACCCTGTTATTCTTCAAATTTGGGCATTTCATAATACAGTGTTCCACCAAATGGGTTGGAATGACTTTTGAAAACTGCCAAGTCGACATGGTATAAACATTTATTACAGATGCAAGTAATTTTGATTACAGATGCAAGTAATTTTATGGGTAGATTCTACAGCTCAAATACATATCCTGCAGGATATTCCTGGCACTGTTGCCATTATTATCACTGCCATCAGGGGAATCACTAGAACCATTTCGTTTCAACTAGGTGGCTGCCTAGCCAAGGCGCACAACCATATCAGCAGTTAGATTGTGGCATTCCCCCTACAGGGTACTCCTGGCGATGTTGACATTATTATTACTGCCATGATCAGGGAATCACTAGAACCATTTCGTTTCAACTAGGTGGCTGCCTAGCCAAGGCGCACAACCATATCAGCAGTTAGATTGTGGCATTCCCCCTACAGGGTACTCCTGGCGATGTTGACATTATTATTACTGCCATGATCAGGGAATCACTAGAACCATTTCGTTTCAACTAGGTGGCTGCCTGGTCAAGGCGCACAACCATATCAGCAGTTAGATTGTGGCATTCCCCCTACAGGGTACTCCTGGCGATGTTGACATTATTATTACTGCCATGATCAGGGAATCACTAGAACCATTTCGTTTCAACTAGGTGGCTGCCTAGCCAAGGCGCACAACCATATCAGCAGTTAGATTGTGGCATTCCCCCTACAGGGTACTCCTGGCGATGTTGACATTATTATTACTGCCATGATCAGGGAATCACTAGAACCATTTCGTTTCAACTAGGTGGCTGCCTGGTCAAGGCGCACAACCATATCAGCAGTTAGATTGTGGCATTCCCCCTACAGGGTACTCCTGGCGATGTTGACATTATTATTACTGCCATGATCAGGGAATCACTAGAACCATTTCGTTTCAACTAGGTGGCTGCCTAGCCAAGGCGCACAACCATATCAGCAGTTAGATTGTGGCATTCCCCCTACAGGGTACTCCTGGCGATGTTGACATTATTATTACTGCCATGATCAGGGAATCACTAGAACCATTTCGTTTCAACTAGGTGGCTGCCTAGCCAAGGCGCACAACCATATCAGCAGTTAGATTGTGGCATTCCCCCTACAGGGTACTCCTGGCGATGTTGACATTATTATTACTGCCATGATCAGGGAATCACTAGAACCATTTCGTTTCAACTAGGTGGCTGCCTGGTCAAGGCGCACAACCATATCAGCAGTTAGATTGTGGCATTCCCCCTACAGGGTACTCCTGGCGATGTTGACATTATTATTACTGCCATGATCAGGGAATCACTAGAACCATTTCGTTTCAACTAGGTGGCTGCCTGGTCAAGGCGCACAACCATATCAGCAGTTAGATTGTGGCATTCCCCTACAGGGTACTCCGGGCGATGTTGCCATTATTATTACTGCCATGATCAGGGAATCACTAGAACCATTTCGCTTCAACTAGGTGGCTGCCTGGTCAAGGCAAACAACCCTATCAGCAGTTAGATTGTGGCATTATTATTGCTGCCATTGGGAATCACCAGAACTATCTCACTTCATCCAGGTGGCTGAATTTTAAGTACCTTTTAAAAAAGAATCTTTTACGCTTTTAGATAAAATCCCATAATTTCCCCTCTTGGGGAGGGAGGAAGGGGGGAACACTGTAGTGTGACTTGCCCAAATTCCGTAATGTTTAAGGCAGAGTTGTAGTCAAGTCCATCACAAGTCCCTGGGTCTCAATTCAAATCACAAGCTTTTCAATTGAACCCCAACAAAGGCATTCTTTTGTGCATGTTCATCCTTTGCTTCTTGTTAGTGGACATGTGACGCGACTTGTGAGGGACTTGCGAATTGATCGGCTCTGGACTTGTGATAGACTTGCGATGGACTTGACTACAACCCTGATTTAAGGTGCTGTTAAGTTCAACACACACAGACTGGGGCTTAGTATTGATCAGTTAATAACCAAACACCATATACACACCCAATTACAACAACAATGGTGGAAAAATAGACAATGTTATTCAGCCAAAATGTCCCCAATGAATTGAAAGGTTGGGGGAGTATCCCAAACCATAGAATATTGACGGAAAATCACAACCGTCGTAAAAAATCTTGAGAGCTACTTCCCCAAGTAATTACAAAGATTGTTAATGTTCTGCTTTTAATACGGAAACAAGGCACTCACTTTAAATTGTAAAAATAAAAAGTGAAAATTCTGGGCTAGACAGGATTTGCGTGTTAATCAGCCGGAAATCAGGCTTAATGAGGTTCCAGTTAATGTTTTAATAAAGCCAAAGCCCACCAGCATAAAGCTAGCTTTGTGAGTTTTGGAAAAGCCCGCTGATTTGTTTGACCCGACTGTTGTAATTTGAGAAAGTTGGATAGACAGGACTAGTGTCTCTAGGACTTACGTTGGCGCCAGATGCGAGACTCTGTACCATGAAACACACAGGGTTGGCAGCGTTACGGATGATAGCGACGGCATAGTCGTGGCTGGCTTCGCGTAAGTCGCAGCCGTTAACCTGTGCAAAATTCAAGATTTAATATAAACAATGGTGGTCTAATGTCTAGATGTTTGAATTTCATGGAGCTGTAAAGCGGGCCTCCCACTGTGCGATTTTTGCCACGAATTTTCTACGAATTGGTACGATTATCGGAGACTGCCTATAGACTCTACACACAATCATACCCAGTCGTACCCAATCGTAGGAAATTCGTGACAAAAATCGCACAGTGGGAGGCCCGCTTTAGGCAGAACAATTTACTTAGGGCAAACATATGTAGTTTTACAAAAACGGGTTTTCAGCAATTGATTGTATGTTAATTTGTGTTGTTAGCAAGAGTAGCAGAATACCAGTCATTCGTTGAACAATTCCGGCTGTAACCCATTAACAGCTTCATGAAATTGGCCCCCACACTTGACACTTGTCCCTGGGATGACACTTTACTATACTTGCTATCTCCCAACCCGCCTGATTAGCACGTCAGATTTAACCATGATCCCTCTTTATGAAAAATAAAATCCTCATACAAAATGTTTAAGCAATTAAAATTATAATTTCAAATTGCAAACACTTCACAAATTTCACAATTTGTCACATTTCAACACGTCAACAATCGCTAACCTCCAAGATTCGATCTCCCGTCTTGAGGGCCCCCGTACGTCCCGCTTGGCTGTCATCCAATACGTGCTTGATGTAAATGCCCTCAACAGGCTGGCCGTCCGTTGCGCGCCCTGATCCAAGAAAATTACGTTATAAATATAAAAAACTAATTTGTTCCATTTGCAATTTTTTTGATTTCAAACAATCTGGCATGAAGCAAAGAAATGTTATGTAGTAAAGTTGTAGTCCAGTCCATCACAAGTCCTCTAATCAAGCATTCACAAGTCCACCACAAGTCCCTGGGACTTCATTCAAGTCACAAGTTACATGTATTCAAATGAGCTGCAACAGAGGCATTAATTTGTGTGTTTATCCTTTGTTACATATAACTGGACTTGTGGACTTCTGATAGACTTGTAAAGGACTCGACCACAACCCTGGTATACATGCAGAGCTGCTAACCCTCCTGGATTTTGGGGAGGACATCTGGGAAAACAGGTTCATTCCGTGACTCCAAATACATCTAAAATCCAGGAGTGTTTTATCCCTGTCAGGACACACAAAATTAGTCATTTTCCCGAAGAATCTGTTGTAAAATCCGGGATGCTTGGCAGCTATGTACATGTACTTGATAAACTTCAAAATGCAAGAAATGACACACAAAAAAGGTTAAATGTTGTAAGAACAGAAGCCAGAGGAAAACAATTACTGAGCAAATGCATACAGTTAGTGAAATAAGGAGTAAAGTCTTAAAGATGACCAAAAACAAAACAAAACGTTAGTTGGTAACCAGTGCATTTTGCTATGTCGGTCTGTTAAAACAGGCGACTCAAACTGCATCACTTAAATTACAACAAAAAATTACTCAAACTTTTTAAAACAAATGCAAATCCAACATAAATCAGTCTACATGTTTCTAATTCAGCAATAGTGGCATGATTTTTATATTTTATAAATAAATAAAAAAAATAACGTTTAACCATAAAGCAAATTTAAACTAGAGCATTCAAACATGCCCAAACAGAATGCATAATATCAAATTGTTCTTGATACTAACCAAATCTTTTAGTTACTACCTCAAACGGAATAAGAACAAATTGAAAAATTAAGTTGAATTGGTTTTACTGGATGATTATTTTGAGATTTGAATGGTTGACAAAGTTGATCACTGTAAACACACAACACTTGATTCATATCTCTGTACATCTGCTAAAAAGAGAATTAACAAATTACATTATAATTTATCAACAAAATGGATTATTGACACATTTAGACACTTTGTTTGGGATCAGAACAATTTGGTCTGTAATTTAAAAGACCCTCGTGGCCAAACTATCTTTAGAATTTGAAGACCTGACCAATGTCGTTTTGCCTCAAACCCTATGCTAACCAATTCCTAGCGTTTTCTAAAAAAATATTTTTCTGCTATTTTGATTTTTCTTAGGGATTATCAACTACTGATGGCTGTTATAAGTGATTTTCGAGTGTCAAACAAGTTTAAAACTGTTTAACAACAACTAATGGCTAGTGGCTTTTCATCTTTTGATCCAACTGAAAACGGAGGAAATGTTGGCCAATAATATTAATTATTATATAAAATGAAGCTTTTGCGGACACCGTGCATTTCTGTTACTGTGCAGCACAGAGCCCAGATTCGATGTGCGTGCACGCTGGGTGCACCACGAACACACGCGTACGCGCGCGTCATGGATCAAGGGAATGGATTGCGTGCGTGTGCAAAATGTTCATTGTCTCTCTGGTAGATAATTGTTAATGCTAATGCTAAATTCTTCCAGAGTAGGACTGTCTTAGGAGCTTACCTCCTACGATACTGATGCCAAGGCTCTTGTTTGGTTCCTTAGTGATGCGCACTGTGCGTATCTCCTCTGCAGACTGACCAGAGGGCGGGACACTGACTGGAGACAAAGCTAAAGAGGCTTGGCAGTCCGAGTCAGAGGGCTGGTCCATCAGGGGTGGGGAAAATGAGTCCTCTTTGGAACTGATTCACCCAACAAAAAAAAGAACAAAATAAAGAGGAAATAAACTGATCACTTCAGAAGTTGTCATGATAAAAATCTTGTCGTAACAATATTATAGAATCGCGGTTCCATTAAGATTTGATTACATTTTGAAAACAAACATTGGCACAAAAATGAGAAAAACATTTTCTGATCCAAAACACGCTACTAAATTCCCAGAATTTTGTATTTTCTGCATCCATTAACATTTTAAATCGCCGGTTACTTGCTAGAATTGCCAAGAAAAGGAAACGGATTCTTCCAAGACAGAATTGCGATTCCAATTCCCAAATTAGAATTGATTATAAACGACTCCAGTGAGGATTCACCTAAGCCTACTGTACAACACAGCATAATCGGGTAGGACTCGGGTATAAGACCAAGGAAATGCAAAGCAGATAAAAGACAGGATCAACGTTTGGGTCCATAAAATAATAAAACAACTTTTAATTGTAATGTCACACCAAAATCTAGTTATTAGGAGCCACTGACCTCACGTCCCTGGTGACTTTGGGAGAATCTGTCACTGAGTTGTCACGGTACGTTGATGCCTCCGTGGCCGGAATATAGGTTATGCTACAAGTGGGAAAAGGACAGGGGGCCAATTTCATAAAGCTGTTCAGCAAAACAATTTGTTTGCTTTATAAAAATGTTTTAGCGGTCAAAATCTTATGTGATGTGTATTACAATTGACTGGTGTTCTGCTATTCTTGCTAAAAACACAAGTTGATATACAATTTTGACTATTAACCCATTTTTATAAAGCTAACAAATTTTGGATTAAGCCATTTTTTTCTGCTAAACAGCTTTATGAAATTGGCCCCTGGTCATTGGAACATCTGATTCGCAATAATGATGGATTTATATGGAATAAAATGAAGGAAAAAAAACTCAGTGCACTGAGCGGAGAAATTAAAATGGGCATTAAATGAACAACTTTTCAGGCCGAACCTCAAACGTCCTGTTAAAATTCACACTGATGGATTCACTACTGTTAGGGTTAATCGTAGTTGGAAATGCATACTGTCTATACACCAATCCGGTAACTAAGATCTCCTCCCTGCATATCCGCCATAGCTGGGGGGCGTCCAGTGCATGGGCTGTGCGTTTTGTGTTGCTGTTAGAACGAAAAGCGCTCATCCATTACATGCACGAACGAGCCTCCTTCGCGTATACGCGACGCGCCCGCCTTTGCGTACACGCGACGCGCCCGCCTTCGCGCGCACACAACCCTACAAAGACGCGCAACTTGTTCGAAGTAAACAAATGCAGCTTCAGCGACAACAAAAACATACAGTTCATTCAGTGGAAGCCCCCCAGCTATGGCGGATGTACAGGGAAGAAGACCTTATTACCGGATTGGTGTATACTTTTGGCAAAAATTGATTTTTGCCTTGTGTAATTTAGACTCAATATTTTACTTTAAAAATAACCAACCACGGGATGAGAGAAAAATAATATGGTTTGTAACAGGATTCGAACCCCAGACCTCTGACACACCAAGCAGCTCTACCGGTTGAGCTATGAGGCACACAGCAGTATAGTCCTTCATCAGGTTTCCCTAAGAACCCATGATTTTTTTTTCATTTCATGGTTATTTCATTTCTGTGGTCATTAAACACCACACCACATTTGTTACCTTAAAAGTAATTAAGTGCAAAAAGGTAAAGAAATGAAGACTGATTTAGAGCAATTCCTCTTTGAACTAGTTGAAACTAAATGACTTAATTTGAGAAGAGTTGGGACAAGACTGTTCCTTGAGAATACTGGTACCTTATTTCATCACCGACCAATGACGCCCTTCTCAGCATAGGCCGAGCCTCGTTATTAGCCAAACCGCGCATTGATTGGCCGTTAATGGCCGTAATGAAGTCGCCCACAGCTAGTCGTTTATCATGATGAACAGCGCCCCCACGGATGATACTCTTGACAATTACGCCGTTGACTTTATCCGCATTCACAGTCAGACCTTGCCAGTGGGAACAATAAAACCAAATTGATGAGTTCTGTTTACAAACAAGCATGAATTAATTTCCATTGGGAAATCACAATCAGTTCAAAATGGGCACGTCGTGAGTCTTTAAAGGGGGCATTTTGGCAACACAGACCATATTTTCCAGAAAATGCCTTTGTCTGGTCTCAAAATAAAAGAAATGAGTTTCAGTTGTTCTGAAGAGATAAAATTAGGCTAAAAAAGGGTTACAAATAGTGTAACAATATGCCTATCTATAAATCCTGTGTACAAATTTCCAATATACGCTCGTAACTGGGATGGCCTAAAATGTAACACAAGTGTCTGTCTCCGAGCGTATATTGTAATTCCAATGGTGGCCTTACCCAATCCTGCATTTCCCTTCTTTAAGACGATAGTTTTCTCCAGCGAGCTGGGTAGTTGTACCGACGTTCTCTTTCCCAGGGGAGAGTGGGAGGCTGTGATTGGCTGAACACTAGAGTCGTTGGGTTCCGATACGGTACTGGCAAGTCCCACTGCAGTCACTGTAGCTATAGTGCCACTGTGGAGACGAGGTGGGGAGAAATGGGGGAGGGAGAAATAGGGGGAGGGAGTCATTAGGGAGGTTTAGATGCACGTAAAACGCAAACGTGAACGTGAAATGCTTTGAGCACTTGCTCATAATTCTAATGAGATCTTAGAACAGATGAAAACCAAAAGCCACATCTGTGACTTTCGTGACGAGATAACTTTGTTGCTGTGACCAAGATTCGAGCCCGAGTTCTAAGACCTCTTCATACATATGACCGGTGCTGACAAAATTTCTCGTTCACGTTTGCGTTTTACGTGCATCTAAACCTCCCTATTGTCATGTTTATTTGGGGCCAAATTCATGGAGCTATTGAGCACAGAAATTTGCATAACATCATTTTTTGTTTGCTTTTCAAAAAATTATATGTCAACTTGTGTTCTTAGCAAGAGTAGCAAAATACCAATCGTCGTAATACACATCACATGATTTTGGCTCGAAACCCATTTTTTAAAAGCAAATAAAATTTGTGTTAAGCAAACTTCTGTGATTTAAAACAGCTGAAATTTACCCCTTTATGACTTTTGTATGCTCCAGGTCCTTTAATAATGTAAACATCAGCAATGAAAATTTTGTTAAGCCAGAATTTGAACAACCCCTGTGGCAGTATAATGTTGATTTAGTAAATAAAATAAATAAATAAATACTATGGAATGTTCGTTTTATTTGAAGTAGGGAAATGGCCGGTCATATAGGCCTGTAGTTAAAAAGTGCCATTTCTCAAAATGTCCCAAAATGCCCCAAAAACATATGAAGCAACTTATTAGCAAATACATACATATTTGGTTTTGGTGGAGGAGGTGGAGGTCTGCGTTTTGGCTCTGGTGGTGCACTTTGAACGTCAGTGGCCTACAGCATGAGAAAATAAAGACATTTATTTCAAGTACATTTTAAAGTTATGTTTTCATAATCATTTTGACTCTGATCAACTTTGGATGCCTACTCATTGATAAGGTAAAAGGTAAAGTCACTTTACGAGCCAAGCAGGTCCATACGGCCGGTACTCATCCCCGGTTTCCATACCATAGAGTGACTAGGAGCATGGTTACTCCCCCTGGATAGGATGCCAGTCCATCGCAGGTTTAAACCCAGCAGTTAGTTGGGTTACCCAACCAATATTTGCCGGTACCCATTTATACACCTGGGTGGAGAGAGACAATGTGGAGTAAAGTGTCTTGTCTAAGGACACAACACGATAGCAATGACCAGGTTTCGAACCATGGACCTATCACCTGAAAGTCCGATGCGCTATCCCACTAGACCACCTACTTGTTGATAAATTTGTATCTTATTTGTACACATGCAAAACAGGGCGCTATATTTAATTCTCTGTACTAAGTTTAACACCTCAATTGTCAATAAATAAAACTTGTCTAAATATGTCATGGTTATTGGTTGGGAGAAATTCTTAGTTTTGCTAAAAATGACCGGACTTGCTGAATATAAATACACTCGGCATCTTTGCACCATCTAAGTCACAATGACTCGGCAAGGCAAACACTTGGCTACACAAAAATTATTTGCTATTCAAAACAATTATTTCTGAGGTTAATTTTGCCAATTTAACTACAAATACAATAATTTTACGGAGGGAACATTTAATTAAGTTTTGTCCTACCTTTGACGGAGCAACTATTTCTTTCGGCTTAGCATGTTTTACTGATGAGTCCAGTACCAAATCGGGAGGAGCAGCCACGACTGTTGGGGGCGGGGCAGCCACGACTGTTTGGGGCGGGGCAGCCACGACTGTTGGGGGCGGGGCAGCCACGACTGTTTGGGGCGGGGCAGCCACGACTGTTTGGGGCGGGGCAGCCACGACTGTTGGGGGCGGGGCAGCCACGACTGTTGGGGGCGGGGCAGCCACGACTGTTGGGGGCGGGGCAGCCACAACTGTTGGGGGCGGGGCAGCCACAACTGTTGGGGGCGGGGCAGCCACAACTGTTGGGGGCGGGGCAGCCACTACTGTTGGGGGTGGGCCAACCACAGTTGTTGGGGGCGGCGGGGCCTTTACTTCGTTGTTCAGTAATTGACTGAGATCTAAGCTCGATTCCACATCAGCAAGAATGCTACTTAATACCACCTCTGCAAAACCAAGCAAATTTAGGAAGCATATTGCTTTCAACGTTTCAAAAAGTACAATTTAGATAAATACTCCAATAAACAATACATGTAGTACATTCATAGCGAGGATGGATTGAGGGTCTGAATGAAGTATGGAATAAAATGCATGTTTCACAGAGTGCATGTTTCCTTCGATATCTGTTACTGCAAAATCCATGAAAATGTGTTTATTTTACAATACAAAGCGCCACCAGGTGTTTTTGTCCAAAAGGCCATTTTCTGACTGTGCGGTTGACATTGGTACATTCGTTTGTTGTACAAACAATTCAAATTTGATTTGAAAATAAATACCTGACTAAGAGGTTCAATTTTATTTTAGAAGCCTAGATTACAGTTTGCAAAGACAACAAATTCAATCTATGCCCTTTTGCTTGAGAATACAGAACATACTATTTGCTCCATCACACATCTGTCAATGTTTGCATCAGCAGAAGTAGACGTTCCATGTCAAACTGTTGGTGGTGCCTATATTGTGAATTTGTACCCGATTTGCAGGAAAACGAATACCCTACAACCAAAAGGTGTGTAGTTGATGTTAAAACAATCAAGTTGTGATTTACCATCAACCAGAGGTCCTGTTGGGACATTATCGGGTGGCGGCGAGTCCCGGGATGCTTCCATAGCTAACTGCATCTCATTGAGTTTAAGGAACTCCTCTGTGAAGGCGGAGACATCACGGTGGCCGGTGGGTGGGGCTTGATGGACTGAGGTGACCTGCTGTGGCATTATCATGGGCTGCAAATGGAGGAAATTTGTGATAAAAACTATCAATCAATTTACAGATTTTAAATCCTTTCAACATAAATACATGTGGGTCATTCTATAAATTTGGGGTCCAATTTTTCTGTCCCCTGTTACGTCTGACATCTTGCAAAATGTTGTAGTTTGTAAATTCAGGACATGTTCTTTAAATGCTCTCTATTTCAAGGAGTGATTACATAAAGTACAATTCATAAAAATATGTTTTGAAGGCATTTTTAATGATACTTGTATGGCAAATGGAAGTATGTCAGGTGTAACAGGGACAGGAAAATGTCACACGTTGGACCCCAAATTTATAGAATGACCCATGTATCTCATTCGTAAAACTGTATGAAATTCTTCAACAGTAATCTTTTCCGTTTTGCCACTTTGCGTATAACTTATTACACATGTTGCGTTCATTTAAAGTGCTGCAGGTCGGGTGATTTTTATTTGATCGTGGGCATTATGCACATTGCTGTAAGTGCACACATGCAGATAAACCTGCATCTAAACTATAAAGTATTTAAAACTAGCCGGGCCCTTATCATCCCACATGACATGTTTTCCACCAAACGGAATGTGTAAACTAAGGTATTTATAATAAACAAACTGGTGTACAATTTATTTACAAGTTTCTTGAGAACTGCAAACCTAAAGGATGAATTACCAACCTCCTCTCCAGTGAATTCACCCTCAGCAGGTTGAGGCAAAGGCTTAGCGACTCGGAGCACTACCGGGCCAGTCGGAGCCCCCTTCAAGGCTTGAACGGCCGTCTCCAGCGAGCAGTTATCCAAGTTACTATCATTGACAAAGACTAGTCGGTCACCAGGGACGAGTCGGCCGTCCAACTCGGCCACTCCGCCGGTCACGAGGCTGCGGATTACTATCACGGTCTTGGATGGGTTTAGAGGGTCCTACGATTAAAGGGATTAAACAGATTAAAAGGATTAAAGAAATTATTTTGACACAATTTTCTCAATACAAATGTGGATGCAGTGAAAAACAACTCGACTCCACCGGGATTCGAACCGCGGACCTTCTGCTTAAAGTGCAGACACCCTACCAATTGAAATATAAAGCCAACTGGTGGTTTCGAATCACGGTATTGCAGTTGTTCGTCACTAAAATAAAATTTCCAGATTCTACTATTAAAAAGTCTCTTACCTGATAATCCAGAATGCTAAATCCGAGTCCCCGATCTCCCTTAACGAGTTCCACTGTCTCAAGTTGGTCATTCCACAACGGAAGATTACTGAAGGAGTCCCTCGGCAACGTTGGGCCTCCATCGCCACGATTACTGGGCACGCTCAGAACTGCACCCGCTACACCGACCTCCGGGAATGGAACTGATGATTCTTGGAGACTGGCCTCATTTGTTACAAAGACGTCTTCTGCAACCATGACAATGGGGCTGTCTCGCTGAACGTTTTCAATGACTTGGGGTGGCGGTTCCGGTCGTTCGGGCTCGGGGAAGACCGAGTGTGGATGGCGTGCGCAAACGATCCGTACGTGCACAGGAAGCTCTTTAAGAATTTTGACGACATCCACGTGATTCAAACCAAGCAATCTCTCCCCATTAACCTATAGCACAAATTAAAAAAGTTTATTTTAAGCGAAAAATTATTATGTGAATATCTTACGCAACACTAACTTTTGTCACATGGATGTTTCTAGTGATGAACTATTTCATTCACCTGTGACTTTAAATTTGATTTCTATGGTTGGAATTCATTTTGCATTAGTTGTTGCTAGGCAGGACAAGCTTTGTGGTCATTACGTGTGTAATCATTACGTGTGTAATTTTGATGTGTGTAATTTTGACGTGTGTAATTTTGACGTGTGTAATTTTGACGCGTGTAATTTTGACGCGTGTCACTTTGAGAAAAAGTGGTGTGGATAAAATTTGGAGTGAAACGAGGCAATGAAAATCACAGAATTAAAACAAAATGCTTTTAGCCCAAATTGATTTTGTGGTTTTTAGTGCGTCGTTTCAATCCAAATTCTCCTATACCGCTTTTTTTCTCAAAATAATGTGCGTTACATTTATACACAAAAAAAAGCTCAGGTTTACCTCCAGAAGTTCATCAGCACTCGTGAGTTGGCCATTTTGTCCAACAGGGCCATCAGGCAGGACAGAGCGGATGTAATGATGTGGTCGGACTTCCTCCCCAGACTCGTCAATATCCACCGTACCTTCAAGACTTATTCCCAGCCCGCCTCCTTCACGAAATTTGCTCAATTGAGCCACCTTGAAAGATGAAAAATAAGATGCCATATTTGATACCCTGATTTAGCCAGGATTTTACACAAGATACCAATTTCATAAAGGTGTTTAAGCACAAAAATAGCTCAAGCACAAACAAAATCTTGCTTACTAGAGTGGGTTACCAGTAAAATCCTCATGCGATAGAAGTATGCGACTGGTATCAGGGACTATTTGCTTACCACAATCACTCACATGGAATTTTCAGCTGATAACCTCATTTTTTTAAGCAAGGTTTTTCAAGCTTAAGTAATTTTCATGTTTACGCAGCTCCTTGAAATTGGCTTCAGAGGCCAATTTTCTAAAGATATTTAGCAGAAAATTGGTTTGCTTGATAAAAATGGGTTACTAGTCAAAATTGTATGTCAACTTGTGTTTTTAGCAAAAACAGCAGAAAACCGGTCAATTATAATACAAGATTTTGACTGTTAACCCTATTTTATAAAGCAAACAAATTTTGAAATTGGCCCCTGGTGTTCAAACTGACATGACACTTAAAAAAAAGTTGCTTATTTACTGTACAATTACATTTAAATTGCGTCTAAAACGGTGAGGAAATAATGCTCAGATTTTTAGGGGAAGGACACCCTACAAAAGTGCATGCTTGGAAAAAACGGACTTAAGCAGGGATTGAGACCGAATTTGCATATACTAGACCAAATGTGATTCGAACCAATGACACAGTTTACTCACCACAATTGTGACATTCATCCCTAGGATGTTCTGCCATAACGCAATAATGGAGGCCTCAGTCTCTGCGTCAAGGTCACCTTCTGTGAAACAAAATGACCGTATGACCATGAACAACATTCTGAAATCTTTGTAATAACCTTCAGGCTAAAATAGAGCGGCCATCTTTTCTTTTCCCCTATAAAACTCAATGTAACCAAATCGAGGCTTGCAGGGAAAATAATATCAAGCATTTCATAATTTTATTTCTTTGGGAAAGTTACCGTAAGTATCACTTGGTATTTGTGATGCCACAGGTGCAGCAAACAACACCCCAGCAGGGGGTGGATACGCAGGCGGGGCTAGGGGCGGGGCTTCCTCCTCAGTATCAACATGTTGAGACTTGATGTTAGCTTCAATGGCTCGTGAAAGACCGACGTCGGGATCTGTATCGGACATCAGAAGAAAAAAAAGTTTGTTTGGAAACTTAAAACACCATTCTGTTATAAGAATTTTCCAAAATCTGAATGCATGCGAAAGTTACATAGTCCATAAACTTTGACAAGAGATTAAAAGGATGAAAATAATACTAAGTGTAAAAAAAAAAAAAAAAAAATGGCATGAAATGTCTTCAGCAATGAGGAATTATATCAATGTTTTATAAGATGAAATGAATGAATTTTCAACTTACGGTTCATGTTGCCATTTGTGATATCGAGACTACCTGGTGGGTGCCTTATGAGCTTGACATGAACTACACTGCCGGTATTCCTCAGTAAATCCACAGCTTCCAAATTGGTGAAACCTTCCAGGCTCTGCCCATCCACCTAAAGAAGGGGGGCACAGACAAAGGATTCAAGCTACTAATAATGTGCTAAATACCTCACCCTCCAGCGGTCTTCTCCAAAACAAATGCATAGTTCCGAGTTTGCCCAGTTAACTCCGCCCCCTTGGATATTGTTGCTATGGATCACACGCTATCGTCAAAATGGCGACACACAACGCACAAAGCAATGGGACTTTCAACGGAAAGCACAGATTCATTGGAGAAAACTCAAAGGTATTCATGTTTCAGGGTCAACAGTTATCTTAGAACACACTGAGTAAAGGGCCAGTAATACAGGGATGTCATATCATCATGAAATACATGCTTTCGTAGTTCGTACCTTTGAACAACGAAACGACCAGCCTTGAAACAAAAAATTCACCGGGATCATCGCATACAACACTGTACAAATTGTATGGGGCCGGCAGAACATATCGCGTGATCATGTTGTTGTGAGACAGTGCACTTTGACCTATGTGGGTGACATCCGCTAGCTCTGTTGTGATTGGTCGGCGGGTTCGGTTGATTGACAGGTCGGAACTATGCATTCTCTCAACTTTTGAAAGTTACATTTTATGAGTAAAGCCATTTGCATGACGTTGTAAGAGAGACATTACCTCAATAATCTGGTCGTTGACCTGTACTTGGCCATTGTGATCAGCAGCACTTCCCTCCAAAATCTTCCTGATGAAAATTCCCGATACTTCGCCTGCAAGCACAAACTTGTTTTGATTACTTTCTTCAGATTATTAGAACAAAATGTTTCAGAATCCATGCATAGTTTGTGTGTGTTAATGTTATTAATTTCTTACAGGTAGTACCATTTTGGACAGAAATAAATTCATGTGGTTTTTGTTATCAACACTTTGATAAACCATGCTCATACCTGTGACAGGATCCAGTACATATCCCGCGATCGTTATCCCCAAACCCTCTGCCCCTTTCTCCAAGACAACTTCAAAAATCCTCACGCCGTCCGTTTCATCCTGCAGAGAAACATGCATAAGGAAATTGATTCGTCTGAAATTTGTCTCATGTTTTAGGTTGAAAGAGCTCTCTTGTCCAACATAAAGAAATTGCCAAGTGGCCCTCCACATTTTCTGCAACTCCTGCCTTGCGCAAGAGAATCACTGGTTGACCTGAGGGCCAAGTATAAAAATGTCTGCCAAAATTGTTAAAACTAATGCTACATTCATAAAAAAAACATGCACCAACTGAAAATAATAGACAAAATACCAAATTGAATAAAGGATGTCTTTTTTCCTACAACTCAATACATTAATCAACAAAAACTGAAATTCTGTGGGATTATGTCCTATAGAAGATATTGCTATTGTATTTCGCTGCACTCATAAGGCCCTATATGCAACTAAATTATCAAATAAGGTCAGGTTTTCAATACCTTCAATACCTTCACGTACCATATCAAACTGTGGCGCTGGCAGTTGTGACTGCACTTCCGTCGTCTGCTCTGCTTGTATCGCCGGTTCTAATTGGGCGTTTGCTGGGCCGTTAGCAGTCAACTCCTGGACAGGAAACACGGTCCTAGCGACTGTTAGACGGACATGGTTACCAGCCTGTCTGAGAACTGTGGCAACCTGATCAGAGGACATACCCTGCAGGGGCGTGTCTCCAATTTGGAGGATGATGTCACCGCTTTGTAGTCGGCCATCCTGCATTGGAAAAAAATAGTACTTGTAATTGTATTTTTAATAAATTCCTCCTTTTTGTTTACCAATTTTTTAATTTTTTAATTTTTTAACAATTCATTGTCATTTCAGATAATTTACACAAGATTTTACCATCCCCTTTGAACACTGTCTTTACCAAACCCAATTTAAGACTGATGCCCAAGTAGGAATCAACTCACCAAATCAGCTGTGCTGCCAGGTAGGGCTGGATCCGAATTAGTGGCTTTGGCTGTGGCTGTTGCTATGCTGTTTCTAAGCACTGTCATTGTCCGCCCATAGCAACGACATAGCAACAGCCATAGCCGCAGCCAAAGCCACTAATTCGGATCCAGCCTAGGACAGTCTTGACCAAAATGCCAACATCCTAAACACAGACTATGCCAAACCCAACTTGAGACTGATGCCCAAGTAGGAATTATCTCACCCTATCAGCTGTGCTGCCAGGAAGAACGGTCTTGACCATAATGCCATCATCCTTAACACCAACTATGCCAAACCTAATTTGAGACTGATGCCCAAGTAGGAATTCACTCACCCGATCGGCTGTTCCACCAGGTAGAACAGTCTTAACCATAATGCCCACGTCTTGAACACCGACTATGCCAAACCCAAGTCCGGATCCGTCGTTGTACAGCTCTATCTGTTGAATTTCATGCAGGGGTTCATTGTTGACTTCAGGCAGCATTGGCTGTTTAACAAAAATCAAAGGCAGAGAAAACAAAAATAAAGTTCCAGAGGGCTTTACTATACAAACGAATGCTAGATAATAAACACAAAATTAAGAAGGACAATGTCACAATGTCAGAGTTTTTTTAACTTGTCCCATAAAGCCTAGTTTCCATATAATCGTAACGCGCATACGCAGGATGCAAACAACTGTAATGCAAACACTGACGGAAACAATCGGCAAAGCTAAACTTGGTTCAACTTTGCCGACTGTCTGGGTTACTGTTTGCCTTGTTAGTTTGCGGTACTCTCTGCGTTTGTTGCGATGATATGGAAACCAGGCTTAAGTTGTGTGCATAGGATCCCAGACAGTGGTTGGGTATAGTATTCGTTCCATTACCTGTTCTGAAGCAGAAGGCATCTCGTAATTTGCATTTTCTTCTGTCGCCTCTTTGTCGGCGTCAGCGGGTAGCTGGAACATTCCTCTTGCAACCACTAGTTCTACAACACCCTTGACTTTCTGTAGCATTTCAATGGCCTGATGAGAAACAAAAAACAAACTGTTTTAATATTGCATGGAACATATTGCTATCATCAGGCCTCGACATTAACCAAGGCCACTGGGGAGGCCAATGGCCTCATGCCCTGCTGAGTTGGCCCCGATGCCCCTTCAAGGTATACACTTTCTGAGAACAATTTGGCCAGCATACGGTACCCTATCCTCTTAAATTTGTATGAGGCTTGTATATACACAAATGAACAGTACACATTTGGACCCAAGTTGGCCATGGTGCCCTTCCAGTTGGCCTCAGGGCTCTTTGAAATTCGGACAAAATCAAGACCATAGTGACCTGCCTCTGATTTTCACAATGTTGAGGCCTGAAGCAGCCCTAGGCTTTGTTCAATCATGCCATTGTGTATCAATTTGAACTTAAAAACAAATTCGCCATTATGGTATATTATCTAAAATAATTTTTACAACAAATTCTAACCTGCTGATGCGAGACATTAACATCCAGAAGATGTCCATTGATGGCCAAAATTTGGTCGCTTTCCTGAAGTTCCCCGTTCCTGTCAACACAAACCACGGAAACTACAATCAGCATTTATTCAAGGGTGTTTTAGGTGTGTGTTGTCTCACGAAAGCTCTCAATTACATAGCTAAATGCAGAGTCACATGGATTACAGCCAAATTTAAAGTTAGTGACATGATGCAGACAACTTGGAAACTGCATGTAAATTACCTTCAACAACCAAGTTTTCAAGAAGCAGCACTTTTTAACCACTTCGCGATGCTAGGCATTTTCCAATTTATTCCCCTGGAGCGGGAGACTGCACTAGCAGTTTTGGTTATGCAGTATACATGTATGTCTCTGGGGCTGGAGACTTGATGACTAGTTTTTATTTTAAGTCGTAAATCAATCTTATTTTCCAAGTCCAGTCACGAGTCATTTTCTCCAGAGTCAAGTCACAGGTCAAAAACCAAAAACTGACTTGACCCCAAGCGAACAAGTTAAGAGACCAGCTCTGCCCTGGTCTAATTCATGGGCTAATTCTGTGTAACCGCCTCCAAGACACTCACACTTAGAACTGCATATGCAGTTCCTCGTTGAGAAGTGGTTAAGAAGCAATTGCAGAATACCCTACAACTAAGTAAAAAATAACTTTACTGCTACTCCGTTCACTGGTTCTCCGAACACACTTCCCCTTAAACAAAATAAAATCTTTGGAAGCCACATAGTCTACCGAATGCTACTCTAGCCAAGAGTTGCTGGGTCTGCAATAGACCTTATGCGTAGCGGCCATGATAGAGGGCAGACACATTGTCACAGTTCATTATGCACGAGTAGGATCTATTGTCACATCATTTAAATATGAAAATCTGTCCTCTATCATGGCCGCTACGCATAAGGTCTATTGTGCTTTTTTTTTATTTCTGTAAAATCTCTGAGTCAAAGAAAAACTGACTCACTTGTCGGCCACTCCATTAGGCTGCACCTGTTGTACAAAGATCCCCAATTCACCATGGTTCTCGCTCTTAAGTCCCACGACGCTGAACCCTAGACCACCCTTCTCTGGCTTCATTAACTTGATTGTTCGAACATCTCTGCCCATGGCCAACTCGGCTACTAAATCCATCAAAGAATCTGCTTCATCGATAACGTCCTCCTCTGGGGGCGGAGCGAGAGGCGGGGCACTTTCCTCGGCTGTCGCCAATTCAACTTTATTAATTTCATCATCCAGGTCGATTTTGTTTTCGTAAGCAAAAGGATGTTCGGGCTCTGCATCAACTGGAGAATCTGGGTCTGCCTTTGGTTGCTCTTCGAGTACGAGTTCTCCCGATGGCATGAAATCGAACTCGCCGACTGGCTGTCCTGGAGGAATGGATTCGACGTGATCCCGGAGCTTACGCATAGAATCCTGAAGAGTCAATAACTGGGTGAAGAGGGGACTTTCCATCATCGTAATCATGTCGCTGAGATCTTGGTCTAGATCCAAGTCTCCTTTTTGCTGGAGCTCATTCTGAATACTGTGCAGGAGCTCTACAGCGTGTTGGGTATCTGTCCAAAGCAAAAGGAAATAAGTGTAAACATTTCAGGCTATGTCCACAGACTGTAGCTTGAAATTCCATGAGTCTATGGAAGACACTAGGCTTGATCACGTTTCACTAACTCATGCATATTTCAAGATCTATGCAGCCAATAAATTTCGACTTGGCCCAAAATTTCTAGACACTTCAAAAGACCAAAGATTTGTTTTAAATTTGTCAACTAAACAGAGATCACAGATTATTACAGCTAAGACGGGACACAAGGCAAATGCAAGTTTCCTTGCAAGTCACATAACAGCTCACATCAAAAGTCTTGGGTCTCAAGAAACAGTCACAGTTTATTAGACTAGTCTGAGACTCAACTAAAGGCACAGTTTACAAATAACCCGATTCTTCATCAGGATATTAAAACAAAATAATTAAAATCATAATAAAAATATGCAAAATGTCATGAAAAAAAAAAACAATTAAATTTCAAAAATACCTGCAACTAGAGCCATGTTGTCTTGTTTGTTCACGTCAAAGTCCAATTGTAAATTACTCAAGTAGTATCATCTAGATACAAACCTGCATCAAAAAGAAAGAGCAAATTTAAGCAACAGGAAAAAATTGTAACATCACCTTCATTACAAATGTCAAAACAAAAAGTTGCATAAAAGCTGAACAAATTTCAGTCAATGGGCATTGATGACTGGCTCTTACTGTACCTGCAAGAATAGATATGTAGTTTTGGGATTTGACGCAAAATGATCAATCTAAAATGTTGAACATTAACTTGGTGACCTTTGAACAGGACAAAATCCAATGAATTATATTTTGCTCAAAATGTTTCATGCACATTGTATAAGAAGTACGGAGTGCACAAAATTGGTTACACATTAAATGTTTTCAAAGTCCTATGGCCTACCATGTATACACTCACTACTTTCTGAATAAACTGTTGTCCCGCCGCGAAAAAAAAGAAAAAAAAATCTTCACTTGTATACCAGAATTAACTACATTTGGAATTATTTTTAGCAACCAATTACAATCATGGTTTATAAATAATCTGGTGACACATTACATTAGGTGTACATTATCGAGTTGTCTCCCCACCCCAAACTGTCTGTGACCCATTTTCTATCTTTCCTTTGGGTTGGGAACATACTCAGGATGCTGACTCAATCCCCAGCGGCCAGTAAAGGATTTCTCCTGGATTAATTCATTTCTGGAAAGGAAAGCTCAGAACATGGTCTTGTGGTTCAGATGAGACAGAATCGTGACAGGCCTGGACATGAAAGCATGAAGATCTCTGGGTGTCTTGCGAAGCGTAGAGGGTTGGGCATGATGGGAGAGATTGGAGCAAAGGTTGAAATGGAAAGAATTGGTACCCAAAGGTACCCGGAGGTAGCTAAGATAATCTCAGCTCTTTTTTTATCATTTTTCATTGGGATGTGGTCTTTTCACGCGTAGAGCTGAGAGAACTTATGAACATGAACCCGCCATCGCAAAAACAGGACAAAACAAATGTGTCATTTTCTCACCGTGACACACTAATTCCCCCTAAAACTCACCCAAACCTTGCCAGGCATAACCACTACGCAGGTCCTTGAGGGAAATAACCAGCCACGATGATTATTTTGCCAACAATTCCAACAAAACAAACCGGTATTCTCACAGCCAGTGCTGTTGTCTTGTGTTTTAAATGATAATGTGTCTTCTCGTCGCGTGACCCATAGTCTGTGTACAAAGGAATTTTTATGCGCGTCGGTTACCAGTGCACATGCGGCCTACCAGTCAAACCTATTTCGCTGTGCGGACGTGATTACGAAATAGGTTTGACTGGTAGGCCGCATGTGCACTGGTAACCGACGCGCATAAAAATTCCTTTGTACACAGACTATGGGTCACGCGACGAGAAGACACATTATCATTTAAAACACAAGACAACAGCACTGGCTGTGAGAATACCGGTTTGTTTTGTTGGAATTGTTGGCAAAATAATCATCGTGGCTGGTTATTTCCCTCAAGGACCTGCGTAGTGGTTATGCCTGGCAAGGTTTGGGTGAGTTTTAGGGGGAATTAGTGTGTCACGGTGAGAAAATGACACATTTGTTTTGTCCTGTTTTTGCGATGGCGGGTTCATGTTCATAAGTTCTCTCAGCTCTACGCGTGAAAAGACCACATCCCAATGAAAAATGATAAAAAAAGAGCTGAGATTATCTTAGCTAACCCGGAGGTAGATTTTTTGCTAACGTGTAGTTGGTGCGTTGACGGTGGCCCGGAGCTACGCGGTATTAAAATAACAAGCCGGAGGTAGGTTGAAGCATGTACTACACGGTCACAAAAAAATTATACCTCCGGGTTACCTCCGACCTCCGGCTATCTCCAGGGGCCAATTTCATGGCGCTGCTAAGCACACAAATTTGCCTAGCACAGGATTTATTTGCTATAAAAAATTGATTACAAGCTAAAATTATACGCAAAGAGTAGGAGAATACCTTTCAGTACACATCGATTTTGATTTTGGCTGGCAATCCATTTTTGCAAAATAAAGCAAACAAATCCTGTGCTAAGCAAATTTTTGTGCTTAGCAGCGCCATGAAATTGGCCCCAGGTTTCAACGACACCCAAACATGCCAAAGAATTGAGAAGTTGATCATGACTTCAGACCAGGCTTGTGTACGTACAAAACATATAAATTATGAGAACATTTTTATGGTTCGAAATTTTGGGTTTTTCCATCAAATCTGCACACATTCCAATGCTAGAGTCATTTTAAAGAAAACAAATTCTGATCAACTTCTCAACTGTCACCCTTAATTTTTTTCTCCGTGGTCAACCGGTGTCAACCGGTGTCAACCGACCGTCAGCCCTTGACCAAATTGGTGTGGTAAAAAAAAGACACTTTATGATGCGCTGTATCAACCGTATCACGTACCCGTCAACTCTTGCAGACAATGTCCACTTTTGATTCAAGTTCAGTTTGCATTCTTGGCCTTCAAAAATTGAAGTTTTTCTGTGACGACGCGACGACGACCAACCCACTTTGCAAATCAAACGGCATACTACTTTAGTATCGATTATTTGGATTTGTAATAAACATATGTTGGAATCACTGCACTTCGTACAGCTTCGTACACGTACACAAGTGCATGTCCGTACGCGTTATCGATTCGCTAGCAGGTCATGTCGGACCCAAACCAAGGCTGCTTTCGAGCGCGGCACCAGGTGCTCCATGGTGCTCCACGTGCTCGCCCGAAAGCGTGTGTAAGCATGTGTGTGACGTAACGTTTCCACCACCTGGGAGCACCAGGGACGAGTGCTCGAAAGCAGCCCAAGTCGGACCCGGACCAAGTCGGACCCGGACCAAGTCGGACCCACGACCAAGTCGGACCCACGACCAAGTCGGACATGGACCAATGAAGTCGGACCCACTACCAAGTCGGACCTGGACCAAGTCGGACCCTGACCAAGTCGGACCCTGACCAAGTCGGACCCATGCATGACCAAGTCGGACCCAATGTATTTGGTGCATGCAGTTAGTTTTAGACGTTGCCGAATGTGCTGAATAGGCCCTATATATTTGTTTAATAAATATGTATTTCTTATTAAATGTGCCCTAGTATATTTAAATTTTCGTATGTCCAGACTTTTATGTGCAATTTCTATAAATCATGGGATCATTTAAAGCGGGCCTCCCACTGTGCGATTTTTGCCACGAATTAGCTACGATTGGGTACGATTGTGTGTAGAGTCTATAGGCAGTCTCCGATAATCGTACCAATTCGTAGGACATTCGTCGCGAAAATCGCACAGTGGGAGGCCCGCTTTATTAGGAGAATCCTGCTTGAGAGTCAACTTGTTTAGTTTCGTGAGGACGTGTGTAGAGTCACGTGTATACGTGCTCTGCTTTTTGACAATCGGTAGCAGGAAATAATCCGAGTATTTCGATATTTGTTGTGTAAGACCCCCACAACCCCTTATTATGGGCCTTCCAGCAAACCGTGTTCCACTTGGTGTTTTTTTGTGGATCTTCGGTAGAATTGGTACCATTTGGTACGATTACCAGAGACTGTCTATAGACTCTACATGTATTTGTTTTACTTTTGTATATTTTTTATATTTACCATAGGATCTATATAGGCCTACATGTATTTACATTTATTTATTTATCTTTTTTCTTAACTTGATGTGGGAGAGACAGGTCCTCGACCACAGTGATTTTTATTGCTTTTGTCGCTCCTATGCCCATCTTGTTTATGATGTACATTGTTGGCATGAATAAATAATAATAATAATAATAATAACAATGGTACTTAATCTTAGCTAATCGTATGAAATTCGTGGCAAAAATCGCCCAGTGGGAGACCCGCTTTAGACTAATCTTCTGGTGGGCCTTCTGGTGGATGTATTCTGGGTTTTTGAAAGTGTCTGAACATAGCCTAGACTGGTTCCCGTCCACATATTCCACACAGGAGAATATAAGGACAGGTAAAGGGCGCTTCATCTTGATCTGTAATTGGTCGTCTTTGCGCGTGCGCATTGTGTTTTTTATATTTAAAAATTGGCCAAGCCAATTTAGGCAATGTTTTTTTATTTACATAATTGGATATGTTCGACACGCACGGCCAAGTTACAAATGTCAATGCAAAATCTGCGCACTTACTTAAAATAAAAAAAATAATAATAACCACGTGACGGGCAGAATTCTGCCCGTCATGGCTGCCCTTTACCGATCCCTATACATGTATTTTCGCAATAAGCGAACCAATCTATACACGAATCCGGTTGCTAAGGACACCTTCCCTGCACGTCCGCCATTACTGGGGGCCATCCACTGCCATGATCTCGGCGCTCTGTGTTGTTGTTAAATCGAACAGCGCACCACGCGTACGCGTACACAGGCTTCGCAAGCAAATAAACGCGCAAAATTGTTCGAAGTGACAACATAATGTAACAGCATATCATCAACACAAAACCCACAGTTCATGGCACTGGATGGCCCCCAGCTATGGCGGACGTACACGGACCATGACTTTGCAGCTCGGATTGGTGTATAGGGATCGGGAACCAATCTAAACATAGCCTCACGTACGTCAGCAAACGGTTAGAACCCTTCTGGATCCGAATTAGTGGCTTTGGCTGTGGCTGTTGCTATGCTGTTTCTAAGGACTGTCATTGTCCGCCCATAGCAACGACATAGCAATAGCCGCAGCCAAAGCCACTAATTCGGATCCAGCATATTACCTAACATTCGTGTCGTCCGCTATGTTCTCACGAGGTGCAAATAACTCAAATCCCATGATTTATACAAATTGCACATAAAAGTCGGCATTCCTTACTTTTAGGCCACCCATTTTTGTAATACCTTTTACAGCTGTAAAACTGACTTGTTTGCACTAATTTCCTCTTTTGTGGAAACAACCAACTCTTCTTCATTCCTCTAATCCATAGTTTTTAACTTTTGGAAATCCGAAAATTTAAATATAATAGGGCACATTTAATAAGAAATACATATTTATTAAACAAATATATTCAGCACATTCGGCAGATTGGAATGTTAACGTCTAAAAACTCCTGTCTTTCCTTCCTCCATGCAATAATCATGGAGGAAGGAAAGACTTTCCTTCCTCCATGCAATAACCAAGCAGGGGTCCGACATGGTCCGGGTCCGACTTGGTCCAGGTCCGACTTGGTCGTGGGTCCGAGTTGGTCCGGGTCCGACTTGGTTCGGGTCCGACTTGGTCTGGGTCCGACTTGGTCGTGGGTCCGACTTGGACGTGGGTCCGAGTTGGTCCGGGTCCGACTTAGCCTTTTGTCAAGGCCTCGTGAATTTGGGCGATTTGGTGACTTGAGTAGAGTCTATACGCGCAGAGTGAATTACTCACTTGGCCTTTTTCGAACTGACAGGCAATTCTTATGTTTTTCTTTATTTTTGCTACCAAAAGTGGTAGCAGAAATCAGCCAGTCACGTGCAGGTCACTCCATGCAAATTACGCAGGGAGCTCCTACAAACAAGGGAGGTAGGCTTACGCTTTTGAATTTACTGGGTACATTAAACGGCAAATAAATTAAATCAAATGGGAATTATATTAGTTCCGTATAAAATGTTGATGTAATAAACAATTTATGTCAAATATAAACGTATTTTCATGAAGCTCGATGGTTTTGTGTCGAAGTAAATATAAGTGCCGTACCTACGTTGGTAATGAACGAGGCCATAACGCCGCAAGCCATGTGATTGGTCAATTTGTCCTGCGGGAACTGTACGTGACTTGCATCACACGCGCGCGTGCAAAACAAGCTCCTAGCGCCCATTGGCTCAGTTGAATGTTTGTTTTCGATTTCTGTTTTCAAAATCTTTACGTGCAGAGTGGGGCGTGGGTAATGTTGTGACGTTGCACATTCGGGTCAACTGCTTGCATGTAATGAATAATGTAGCAGTTGCCAGTTCGAAAAAGGCCTTATGGCAAAACAGAAGGCATAGCGTTTGCACAGCCTTCGTATACTCCGCTCAAGACGCCCAAACCCCAAAGCCATAAGGCCTTGTCAAAAGGCTAGGTCCGACTTGGTTTGGGTCCGACATGACTCGAAACCATCGATTCTACTGGTATCGACAGCTTCGGTACTGGCTGAACCAAAAAAGAATCGAATATACTGCTCCAAGATGGCGAACAGCGAAGTAAAAATTCTCTTCGCATGAATCATTAAAAAATTTGAATAAATTGCATCTGCTGTGGTGGTTTTCTATTTTTATGTGGCCAAAGTATTTATGTTGTATAAGAGATAATTATTGGGTAAAATAAACGCAATTAAATGTTGCTACAATTACCAAAAAAAATAGTTTGCCTGTTGAGACTGATGCTGATGATTATTTACATGTGCGCTTTGCTATGGGAGACTGAAAGGACCGACCACGGGTCAATCTCATAAAGCTGTTTAGCAGAATGCTTTATAAAAACGAGTTTTCAGTCAAAATCTTATTCATGAGATATTGACTGCTGTTGTTCTGCTATTCTTCCTAAAAACACAAGTTGACATAAATTTTGGTCTGTAGAGCAAATTTTTTTGCTAAACAGCTTTATGAAATTTGCCCCAGATAACTTGTCATTTGTGGACTCTGCTAATGTTTTTGCTTTTTTTTTAAATTTATCATCTTTAATTCAACCAAATTCTGATAATTATGAACATGAGATTTAAGAAAGACCAGTGCTTTAAAATGCAATTTTAAATTTTATTTATTTATTTATTCTTTCCACGATATTATTATTAATATTTGTTTAAGTAACTGACACTTTTTTTTCATATTCCATTTCAGTGAGGTCCTCAGTGCACGGTGATACCAGGCCCATCTCCATGTAATCCCAAATTCAACAGCAATGAGGTCGCGACATCCAAGTGTCGGGACAGAATCATGGCTCGGTCGCAGTGCAACAAACTCCATCATCATTACTGTTATTGTATCGGCTTTCATTCATAATGCCATTGCCCAAAGTAGCGATGATGATATCAGGTGTAGCGAACTTCAAACAGGACAGTATCCTTTCTCGTCATTGACTTCGGAGAACTCAAGACATTTGGCTGTAGTAGAACTTAAAAAAACAAAAAAGGATTTATTTCAGTGGTTTTTTCCCCCTCTAATAACATATCAAGGTGCCAACGTTATTATTACCCATGGTCACAGGGCTCCATTTAATCACTCCATATATCATCCTATAGCTCCCTGGGAGTATCGGCTGCCTACCAGGCACTCAGTGGCTAATCAAACATTTACTACCCTCATAGGCACCCATTTACTCCTAGGTGGAGAGAAGCAACGCGTGGCAAAGTGTCTTGCTCAAGGGTACTTGTACCATGGATGGACTGGAGCAGGATTCGAACCCACAACCTTTAATATGATCCAATACAAGCAATACAAGATGTACACAAATGTTGCAGCTGGTCTGAACTTAAAGCCCCTGTGAAGTCCTCTCACAAGATTTTTGATTTCATAAAGGAAGTGCCCTTTGAAACAACAAATTTCACTCAAAATAGGCAACTGGCAGTGCCTTTTTAGAGGGGACATTCTTTTCCTGATGAAGATTGACAGAAAAATACAACACAATTTAAAACATTGACCCCGTTTAATTATAAGGAAAAAAGGTTATTATTCGGTTCTAAAATGTTTGACCAAAGTTAATACAAGTGTAGGTTTCCTTGACGAGTTCTGTCAGATATGTGTGCAAGGATCCAGTCATTGACCCTGAAACGCAATCTGCTAAAGGTTGTACGCAAGATAGAATTGTTATTGGTAAGAGATGCTAAATATTGTTATTTTATGATTATTTGTCAGATTTTTGCAGGGCTCATTGTTGGGTATGACTTAAAGGCAAAGGCTCGTCAGCAATGCGCACGCGCCAAATTCGTGCCGCGAAATACGCAGCTCCATAGCCAAGGCATGGAGCTGTGTATTTCGTGGCACGAATTTAGTGCGCGTGCATTGCTGACGAGCCTGTGCCTTTAACAGTAAGCTTTGACAAATACCCCAGTTGAGGTGTAATTTGTATCAAGAATGAGAAGGACATCAGACTCTAATTTTGTTTATTACGAGTCACATCAGCAATGAATGTTTGTGTATTTTCTCTGCAGTCGACTGCATGCCAGTAGCCGGTACAACATGCGATGGCGAGTTTTACAACGGTTCTACCGTAGCTCCGGATTTAAAGAGAGAAGTTCCATGCAGATATACGTAAGTATTGCTGAATCAAACATAGGCCTATCCTCATGCTGGAGGATTTAAGTTTATGGTGGGGCCTCAACTGACTGCCTACTAAAGAGAAAGGAATACACATTCAGTTGAAAGATTTATGCAGCCACGCAACTTTTCAGCAAACCTTGCCCCGGAGTATCATTGCCAAGCGATCTAGTACCTTACTCAAAACCTTAATTCTGCAAATCATGAGTCTGAATTCAGGCCTGCCATGGGAGGGTCCATAATGTATGTGTGCTCTTGGGCAAGGCACTTTGCCATAAATTGCCTCTCTCTGCACAGGAGCAAATGGCACCTGTGAGGGCAGTGAAGGTGTTTGATTAGTTCATGATGAATGCCTAACGAGCAGCTGGGGCAGTATGCTCCTCAAAGAGCTGAGAAGGTTGAATTAAGAAACACTATTAAGAGCCCAACAATCGGGGGTAATAGTGCATGGGAAGTGCCATCATGTATGTGATATGTGTGCTATATAAATATCCAGCCGATTATATTTAGCCAATTAGCTGACATCTTTTGGGGTCCTCAGTAGTTCCATTGAAACTTGACGATAACAACAAAAATACAAAATCTGACATTTTTGGAATTTCTCTCTTTTGTTGTAATGAATTGAAATGAAATATACTAAGGAATTTAAACCCAGAACTTCAGAGCGTTGCTCCCCAAAGATTGTTGTGACAGTCTTGTTTTATTCCTTCATAAATCCAGGACTGGCTACTCCTACAACACCGCCCTTCTCTTGTCAATCTTCCTTGGAATGTTCGGCGTGGATCGTCTTTACCTCGGCTACCCGGCCCTGGCCTTGCTCAAGTTCTGCACCTTTGGATTTCTCTTTGTTGGTCATTTCTTGGATGTCTTATTGATAGCTATGCAGGTAGGTGCTCTTTGATTCAAGAATCTGCAAATATGGACTCAATCCTACAAAAAGGACAAGGCATAATGCCGTCCAAAGTTGTCAACATTTTCAAGGTTCTTACAAAGCGTAGGAAGGGGGAGGGGGTTGGGGGCCGCGTGGGACTTTATGCTCTAAATGTTGACATTTCTTGGTAGTGACAAAAAATGTTGATAAGTAGCATTTCAGGGGGAGGGAGGGAGTCTTGAAAAATGCTACTCTCTGTAGAACTGTAAAAATGTTGACAACTTTGGACAGCCCCTAAGCATGCAGTTGAAACTCATTAATAATAATTTGTAACAGTGCTCTTAGTATCGAAGTTCAACTGTATTACTTTGGAAAATTTTGTGGGAGTACAGTGGCTGAGTGGTTTAGGACACTGACTTAGGTCAACTGCAGGTGGAAACACCCTGATGAGGTTGTGGGTTCAATTGCTTCATCCTTCAGATGGGATGCAAAGCCGTAAGCCAATTGTGTTATGTAATGCACTTAAAAGATCTTAGAGCATTCATTTCTCCAAAAAATCCAGATAATTGTTTATCAAGTGCAAAATATTTGCAAACATTGTTGCTGGATTCCCTATGTTTATAAGAATTCTTGTTGATAAGTTATTTTCTGTATTTTTCACTGCAGGTTGTAGGCCCTTCGGACGGATCTGATTACATCATAGATTATTACGGACCTGTGCTGCAAAGGACTACGATAGATAACCACACATACTTATTGCCCTACACAGACTGATAGTCTTATTCGGGTGATTAGAAGCGCTACCAAGAGTTTGATGCGAAAAGGCTACATTGCCAGATGATTGATAAAGCATATTTTTAGTATTTTCTCAAGAAAGAAGGGCGTAGATTGGATTTTTCTCTTCATGGATAAAGGGGAAGGGGTACAAAATGTGAGGGGGAGGGGCAAGAAAGGTGTTTCAAAAGTGGGATGAGGGACAGTGCAACCACTCCCAGTTCTGGCAGTACAGAGGGAGTGAATGCATAAAGTGGATTGTCCCCAAAAGTGGGAGGGGTTAGTGCAAAAAACATTATGCCCCACCTCTTTTTAAGTTACACCACTGTGGCTCGCTGTCCTGTTTTAAAGGCACAGGCTCGTCAGCAATGAGTGTGCGCCAAATTCGTGCCACGAAATACGCAGTTCTATGCATGTGCTATGGATCTGTATATTTCGTGCCGTGAATTTGGCGTGCGCGCATTGCTGACAAGCCTTGCCTTTAAATAATGTAATAAATATAAACAACATCAATGTTAGAGGTGTAATGTAATGTATATAATGTAAACATGTACATAATTTACTTAAACCATTCTGTTTTGTTAAAACATCATGTTTGTAAAGGAAAGTATGTACTAGTGTATATGTGTGATTTACACTTTTAGAAGAATAAAGTGATTTTTGAACAAACCCTCAACAGATATAATTGTCCAGTTATTGTAAGATTTGTATTTTGTTAACATGTCTACTTTAAAAAGAAATTGCACTAAAAAGATTCAAACACAATTGTATATGTTCTCCTTTCCTAGTTGGGAAACATTTTCTACTTTATTTTAGATGTAAAGAGAAGGAAGGGAAAGGTGTAACTTCTTAAAGGTATACTGTCTGTATTAAGAAAGAATTTTCATTTTGAGAAATAAATTTGAACAAAATTTAAACAATATTTCAAAGTTACCATTGAAAATGATAAATCGGTCAAAAATGTCCACCGATGGGGAAAAGATGGAATAATATTTAAAGTGAAATGATAATTCCTTTATTAGTTTTATTAGAGGGGTACCGTGGCCGAGCGGTTTAGGTCATTGACTCGCAATCATAGGTGAAAACTTGGGGTTGCAGGTTCGAACCTCCCCACGGCTACGGTACCTGTGCCCTTGGGCAAGGCACTCAACCACACTTGCTCCATCCTTCGGAAGGGATGTAAAGCCGTTGGTCCAGTGTGTTAGGTAATTTGGAAACGCACTCTAAAGATCCCAGAGCATTCTTTCGTGAAGAGCAAGGGAGATCATCCCCGGTGTCTCTGGCCATTTATAATTCTAATTCTTCATGGGTTTCCTCACGCTTGCGAGTGACAGTACAATGAGCACTATTGAGGAATCCTTGGTATGAATACCAGAAAGAAATAATAATAATAATAATAATAATAAATCTGAGTCCTGTTTCTGACGTAGTTACTAATTCAACAAAATGATTGGTTGAATCAATGTTACGTCAGAAACATGTTTCTGGTTATGGTCGCGAAAATCCTACTCATCAAAGTTTGACGGTAGATGGCGCTCTTCATGTTTTACGGTGGCAAATCTTCATCATACGTAACGTACGCGCCGCGGCGATGAGTGACTGATATCGTTGGAATGTTTCATCTTTTGTTGCCCAAAACCGGTTTGGTGGGTTATTTTTTTCTCGATCTTTTGTGATAATATTCTGAATGGATTGAGGTTGTTATGGTATCCGCATTTTTGTCATTTTAGGAAGTTTATACCGCGATTACAATGCCTCAATTTAACTGTGCGTTGTGTAGTGTTGTTTACATGGTAATTTAGTACTGCTCGAGCTGCATCCATTTCGTGATAAAACGCAAATGACTTGGGAAAGAATTGAGAAGTTGATCATGGCTTCAGACTTTGTTTGAAAAACAAAAATGTTGGTATTTTTTCCGTTTTTGAACAAAGATTTTAAGGAAATTAGCCTACTTCCTGGAATCAACAGATCATCCAGTTCTAAGATATAGCCCTAGGGGGGCCTACTTCCCACTCACTTGCACTTCTGTCAGAAATGTTGCATTTCTGACTGAGATAAATAAATAATGAATTTACTGCAGAGATTAAATGGACAAAATCATGGCGTGAGTGCTCCGTGCGTAAGCATATATAGAGGGCACTGCATGCACATTTTTTTCAATTGATAAATTGCATAATTAATAATAATATTACATGTATTACATATAACATGCTAGGCCTACATGTATTGTTCTCCTTTTGCATTACTAGCTTTTTCAAAGATGATCCCGTAACGACCGGCAACCATGTCATGCTTCTGCATCCGGCTGCAGAAGGACGTTGTTAAGACGTTAGACTTCCGACATTGCGGTCTTGCCTTCATACCGCAAGAGGTCTATGAATATGAAGAAACATTGGAGGAATTGTACCTGGACTCCAACAATGTTAAGGACTTGCCTAGGGTAATTGCACTATTTGGGCACCCGTCTCTTTCAAGCCCTATTTAAATAAAATATAGCTTTTTGGAGGAATTTGATGCATTTTTAAACACAATTTAACACAATGATCCTGGGTTAATTCATACGCATAAAAAAATTAACTAAGCATTTCTACAGTACTTACATTGTTTCCTCAAAGGTGTGGACAGAATCATGTCAGTTGATAAAAACATCGGTGTTACCAGAGAAAATTAAAAAAAAAATTCCCTTCTCATCAAGTTAACTTTTATAATTCTTAAACTTGCCTTTCTTTCTTTCAGTCACTGTTTCATTGCGAGTTTCTACGTAAACTCAGCATTTGTGACAACGACCTTCGCAGCATACCTAACGCCATTGCAACGCTGGTTAACTTGGAAGAACTTGACATCAGTAAAAATGGTAAAAACCTTTCAAATATTAAACGTTAAAAACAATAAAAACACTTCATTTCAGTCTTAACTTCATATTTTCCCAAAGCAATGAGTGCTGAGTCTTTCACTGTGATAAGTGTTATGATGCTGTTGATTTTCCAACCCCATTTCAGGTATTGTGGAGTTACCCGATAGTATTAGGAGCTGCAAGAACCTCAATTTGGTTGAAATCAGCGTCAACCCTCTGGGAAAGTAAGTGCTATGGCTGTTTTCTTGGTCTTTAGTTGTATGAACAGATCAATTTGTTTTACAATTTTTTGTAACGTTTTGTTTTGATTTTTAAAATATTTATTGGGAATAGTGTGTGCTTCCTGATAGTTTTATAAGCACTACATTATGCAGTGCTTTTCGAAGACATAAAAAGAACTTAATATGATTCAGTAGGATTCGAACCCACAACCTTATGCACTGGGAAAAAATCCTATACAGCTGCTTTAGTTAAAGGAGCGTGACCAGATTTTTCCTGAAATGGATTTCATTATAACCTAAGAATCGTATAAAATACCTTCCCAAAATACTGCCCATGGGAAGAAAACAGAAATTTGGAATCCCAATTTGCACGTGGAAGCAAAAAGGTTGGTGTAATTACTGTACTGCTTTATGGAACCAGATAAATTAGTTTACTAAACATCGGTAGATTTTTTACGATATCCCAGGAAATATACGGATTGAGGGCACGAAATGTCATAATGGCAATGAAAACAAATATGATAAATGATATGGTACCAAAATCAGCACCTACGGGGAAAAATAGGGACCGTTCAATATACGCTCATTTAACATCTTTTGCTTACAATCGTGATTATTTTTTTTTCCCAGACTACCAGAGGGATTCACCCAGCTGGTAAATTTAACCCAACTCTACCTCAACGACACCCTTCTGGACTACCTGCCAGCCAACTTTGGTCGCCTCGTCAAACTGACAGTCTTAGAGCTTAGAGAAAATCGACTGAAGGCATTGCCAAGGTTTAAATCAGTTTTTGTTTTGGTTGAAATACTCATTTTGTTTTGCAATACTCATTTTGTATCAATGAAATGTTCTGTGGTATTACTGCAGTGTTGAAATTTGTAAAATGATTAAGTATTTTAAAATCGTTATTTGAACTCTAACTATTCTCTTCCCAACAGGTCAATGTCAAGGCTGACCGAGTTGGAGCGACTAGATCTTGGAATGAACCAGTTCAGGCAATTGGTAAGGCTTTCTAATTCTTTTGTTCTGCACGCTGTTTATTGTTCTTTTTACAAGGTAAACAAAAGTGTTAAATGATGTATTTTTTTGTTTTTTTTTGGCAGCCTGAGGTGATTGGGTTCTTCACAAAGCTGACGGAACTTTGGGTGGATTCCAACAAATTGACTGCAGTTCCTCCGGTGAGCAAAAGTCTGTGCACAAACTTCAGATTAACTGAGCTAATTTGCATAAAGGTCACATGGTTTATGAACTTTAAAAAAACGGTGGTGGAGAATTTCTTTTTTGACGGGATGTTGCAATTTTTCTGTAAAACCCAGAGCCTACCTTGATAAACAAATCCAATTGTTACTTGGGTACGATTTCAAAGCATTCTCTTTCTTTCATTGTACCCATTTTGTCTAAAAGTCTAGTGTGACTATTTTAAGCCAAATTTAATTTCTTTTTTTGTTTACTAGGAGATCGGCTACTTGAAGGACCTGGTGTATTTTGACGCGTCGTGTAATCGCATCGAGAGTCTTCCTCAAGAGATTGAGGGCCTCAGAAGTTTGACTGATTTGCATCTCTCCAAGAATTACTTGCAACAACTGCCGAAGACAATTGGTAAAACTTACAGAATATATGACAGAAGTAGATTTGAGGGTCTAATAGGATAAGATTTTAAATTGAAAGGCAGATATTTTGAGAAAATTGTGTCTCTTTGAAGGAGAGTATAAGAGCAGAATTTGCAGATGTCCTTGATAAAATCCATCTTTCTCTGATCTTCAGGTCAGCTGAGCAACCTTCAGAACCTCATCCTAGACTGCAATCAATTGTCCTCATTGCCTTACACCATCGGAGGTCTTGTGTCTCTCGAGGAATTCATACTGACTTACAATAATCTGGAGGAACTACCACCGAGTATAGGACTCTTGAGGAAACTCGCGCATCTTAACGCCGATCAGAACATGCTGCTTGAATTGCCGTCAGAAGTAAGCTCTGTCTTCTGTTTACAGAAAGAGGTTTCAATTTTCGTTCAATGAAAATCACATTTCAGGCCATTCCATTTATAAGTTACAGGCACAATTATCTCCCATATTGGCTGTACAATCATGATTTTCCCTACCAAAATTTGACTGGATTTTACAAATTTTCACCAAAAGTGAATAAATTAGGGACATAATACTACTTTTCTTCAGCACAGCTGGTAAAGAATCTTTCCAGTGAGTCAAATATCTGGTACTCCAATCTATATGAGGAACGTATTATTTTTCCATCTTGCAGCTTTTAGTAAAATGTAAAATTAACAAACTTGAGATGAGAGAAAAAAAATCATATGGGCCTTGTCGGGATTCAAACCCAAGACCTCCGACTTACTAGACAGATGCTCTAACAGCTGAGCTGTAAGGAACAGTGGTATACTCCTTCAAGTTTTCCCTACGGGGGAAAAATACGAAAGTCTTTAAAGCATTGCGTATGTCACTCAACTTAATTTAAACCCATTTCTGTCCTTTTTTCTTCTGTGTCTAGCTTGGAAGCTGCAGTTCCATCAGCCTATTATCACTGCACAGTAACCTCTTATTAACGATACCAGACGAGATTGGACACATTAGTCAACTGTGCGTCGTCAACCTCAGCAACAACCAACTACGATATCTACCTTACAAGATCACTAAACTCAAGAAGTTACAGGCGCTCTGGCTCTCGGAAAACCAGGTGTGGTTTTAATGATGTATTTGGTCGTGTGACTCTTGCGGATCATGTGATTGTGATCATGTGATTGTGATCATGTGATTGTGATCATGTGATTGTGATCATGTGATTGTGATCATGTGATTGTGATCATGTGATCATGTGATTGTGATCATGCGATTGTGATCATAAAATTGTGGAAGTGTGTTGAGATAAAACTCACAATCGGGAGGTCTTGGGTTCAATCCCACTATGGCTAAAGTGTCTGTGTCCTTGGGCAAGATACTTAATCTCAATTGCCGCGTCGACCTCAGTCATAATTGGGAAACTGTTAGGGGGAATGTCACAACCTAAGTGCTGATAGGATGTGTACTGTGACCAAGCAGCTGACTAGACAAAGCGAAGCGATTCGGATTCCTTGATGGCAGCGATAAAATAGCAACAGGGATATGATACTTTGGTGATAAAGCAATATACATGTACAAAAAGAACTAGTATTATTATGTGATAGATTCTTGATGAACTTGCATGTTTATTCTCCCTCATTTCTCTTATTTCTTTCAATCCTCAGTCCAAACCTATGATCCCGCTTCAGTCTGAGATGAGAGACGATCTTGGCAAGAGGGTCTTAACTTGCTTTCTGTTTCCGCAGCAACACAGAGATGCAGAGGAGTGTAAGACCGTTTGACTCAATTTGTTTTATTATGCATTCTGCCACAAACAAGGCCAAACGCCACTAACGGTAGGGGGTAGTCAGAAAAGGCATTTTAAGAAACGGTAAAAAAAGGAAAATTAGCAACAACAAAGTGACAATTTGAAATTAAGAGTTGTTTTTTAAAACTTTATGAATTTACATTTTTAGATGTCTACCAAAGCGATGGGGAGAGTTTCCATGCCTCGATGTTGGAGGACAGACTGAGCCGTAGACAGATTGCGTTTGATGTTGCTGAGTCCGATTCTGAGGTATGCGTTCTTAAAATCAGAAGAAAATTTCAAAATTGGCACAAATCTGCAGCAATATTTATTTACTTATTTTATTTATCAAATCAAGGTAAAGAAGAAATGTTCACTTTTAGAGGTAGAAGGAGAATCCCCACACACATGCATGTGGGGAAAACCCCACGCAGGGACTGAAAACCCAATCCACAGATTGACACAGACAGGATTCGAACCAGGTGGAAGACGAGGAAACTAGCACTACACCAACCTGATCAGTCTATCAGACGAAATTAGACAATTCTTACTTCGTAAATTCTAGTAGTATCAATGTCGATATTGCCCAACACTTGAAGAGGCCAGTAGTTTGTATGAAGTTTTCCATTATCAAGAGTTTAAAGCTTTAGTTTTGAAGACAAACAATTCAATATGGAAGTTTAAATAATTATCACTTTTTCAAGACCATCTTAAAGTGTTTCTGTTTCCCCTGCACAGCATAAACTGAAGAAGACATCCACCCCGTACCCTAAGGAGAGCATCAAACGTAACATTCTAGCGAGTTCTCGCAGTGGTTCGTCTAAATCGACCAAATCGCGACGAGTCAACATCCTTCCTAATTATCCAGTTATTGACACCTCGGTAAGTAAACTAATTGTTTGTCGCCATCTGTGTTTTGAATTTGGGCAAATTGTTAGGTAGATTATCATCAAGAGTTTGTGTTGTAATCATGTTTTTAAATTGTTTTAATATTTATTATTATAATTTGTTTAAATCTAAGCTGTAATTAAACACTTGGAGCCCTACACCTTTATATCCAAATTATTTGAATTCTAAACTAAACCTGACCTTTCCAATGCCGGTAAATATTGCTTGTTTGTGATTAGTTTGCTCCAGTAAATATGGTTGGAAATAAGATACAATTTGTTGGTTTTTGCAGAGACACAGTGAAAAAGGGCGCCCTCGTGAGGGCAAACCTCGACGTTCGCGATCACCGGGATCGCCGATATCCGACAGTCTTCACCTGTTCCAAGCAGATAAGGTGAGGTGACAAATTGTGCTATAAGTTGCCATAAATTGTCTCTCTCTACCGAGGAGCAAATGGGTAACTGTAAAAGTGTTGTGTGTTTGATTAGCTCATGGGTACCTAGTGGGCAGCTGGGGCTGCATGCTCCCCAGGGAGTTGAAAAGGTTTAAAGGAATGATATAATTGAGAGTAGTGAGAGTAGTGAAAGTGTTGTGTGTTTGATTAGCTCATGAGTGCCCAACAGGCAGCTGGGGCTGCATGCTGCCCAGAGAGTTGAGAAGGTTTAAAGGGATGATGTAATTGAGCCCAATGACCAGGGGTAACAATGTGTGCGCCCTGAGCACCTTACTTGTTTGATTTTTTACACAGAGGGGAGGTTTAGAATCACGTACGAACCGCGAACGTGAACGCAAAATGCTTTAAGCACTTGGTTGTTACTTTGAGGAAATTTTAGAACAGACAAAAACAAAACTTCCACAAATGTGAATTTCGCGATGGGTTGTGGCACCTGTGCCCTTGAGCAAGGCACTTAACCACACCACACCATTCCTGTAATTGGCGGTCTCTCTGCTGTTGGATGTGGTAAATAAATAAATAAATAAAGATAACTCTTTTTCTATGACCAAAATTCGAACCTGGGTTCTCGGACACCCTAAAGATATGACCAGTGCTCAAGCCATTTGGCGTTCACGTTTGCGTTTTACGTGCATCTAAACCTCGTTAGTATGAGAACTTATCATTATCTGTAAATTTAGTAACCAAATAGATTTTCAAAGAATATTTTCTTGATTTCTCAGGAGATAATGGCCAAGGATAAAGCTCGACTGAAAGGAGGTTCGTCCTCGATGAATCGGACAGATAGTGATACAGAGTCTGTGGCTTCATCGACTAGAGAGAGAGTTGTAGGCAGAAGAGAAATGAGGGTAAGAATACTAGAATGTGATGCCAGTTGCTGGGGTAATTTGGTCTAAACAATCGCTGGTAATCTGAAACGCCCATTGCTAAAGTGCGGGGAATCAGTTCACTGGTTTAGTGTAGACCCAGTAATCTTGGCAACACACAAAGGCTGATGTTTCCACTTTAGTACTCTCTTGTTCATTGTGTGCATTTACTATGGGGACCAAGATAGATGCACCATGATAAAGGTCTATTGTTTGAATACAGCATCGTTTACAAAGTTGAGAAAATGTGATTTGGCTTGCGTCGAGTAAGTTGTTAATTTGTCAGGTCAGAGTAGTAATCGCCAGGTTTAGCTTGAAATGTTTGTCTCAAAGCAATGAATATTATAAGAACAGTCATGGGAAAGAAAAATGGTCAAAATGTTATATCATTTTAATCTACAGGCTAGAATGGACCACACAGCAAGTGATACTGAGGCATTTATACGAAGTCCGGTGTGGAGTCACACTGGAGGAACGAATAGAAACAGACAAATGGCCATGCTCAATCACGTCGAAGCTCCATCACGGAGTAACATGAGTCGCATGCGAGGTTACGAATCCGATCAGGTGGATGGTGGAGCTAGGATGTATGCTCGGTCTCCCAACGTGCCACAGACGCAAGTACGTCACGCGACTGGGTCGCGTGGTGGAGGCGTCGGGTACAGTCGCGGTTACGAATCGGATCAGGTTGATGCGCAATTGGTGTCGCCGGTGGATGTGTACGGACAAAGACGAACTAGGAATCCTATGCAAATGAATCGCAACTCTAACGCGACGGCTTCTGATGTGGATGAAGGTCGTGCGTTGCGTACGTCCAACCGTCGTAGCTCGGGCTATAGCACGGATCCTGGATACAAAATGCTGCCCGCGGTCGACCGAGAATCGCGGATGGCCGAAGTAAAGCAAAAACGGGATGAAATGCTGCCCCCACCCTATTACAGAGTACGACAATTAAAGACGGATGAGCACTCGCGATCCAGCCACGGCAACCCACGCAAAAACCCTTTAAACGGACAACCTCAAAGTTTCACAGACTACGGATGGATCGATGGCCAATTGCCTCCAAATACTGATAACAGTGCTTCACCCGTTAACTCTCATCCCAGCTCTCAAAACACATCTCCAAATAAACGAAATCAACTTGGGGGAAGTGATTCCAGAACACAATTTCCAAGTGGAAACTTTAGTTCAAAGGAGAGACATTTAACAAGCAGAGGCAACCTGTATGCCCACTCGGACACGGAGGTGGCTTCAAGGAAAATCAACGATAAAACAGAACATCCTCGTACCTTAAAAGTTAGACAGAACGATAACGCACTTACCGCTGATAGGCTCCATTCGAGAAGAGATAGAGAATCTCCAGTCTTTGATCAGTCACAAGATAACGAATCGGGCTACAAAGTGAGACAAGACAGAACTCTTAAAGATGACAAGAAGAAAGTGTCACCAGGATTTGGTGAAACACAACAAAACCACCAGCATAGATTGGACAGTTGGTCACGTGAGGGTCGGCAACAATATTCTCCATCCTTTGAAGAGAATCGCCATGGAAAACAGGAAAAAGGACAAGACCAAAATCATCATATTCAAGGGGGGAACAGTGAAACAAAAGAATCAAGTTGGAATCACCCAAAATCCACATATCGGCAAAATGAGCAGGTTCCCGAACAGAAAAACTGGCAGAGTTCAGAGAGGACCGACAAAAACGGCTGGGAATACCAAAAACCACTCGAAAACAAACATAAGTCAGCGACATTGCCAACTGAGACATCAAGATCTCCAAACCAAAGAGGAAGTAACAGCCTGCCAAGAGATGCTGCCGGTTACCAACCAAGTACCTATGATGCGTATAGGTCTGACACTGGTATCCAGCAGAAATCATCTTCATTCCCTGGGTCAGAGTTCAAAGGTCACATGACTGAAGATGACAGCAGAGGAGATCATATTACTAATTATCAACAGCCGAATTCAAGGGTTAGTGTCTACTTTTCTGTAACTCTTTAGTCAATGTAGTCCCAAAACCCAAAACGTTTTAGACTCTAAAAGAAAACAATAAAAATCAAACCTCATAAATAAGAGATCCTTACGACTTTACAGATTACCTTGTTTTAACAGGAACCTTGTATTATCAGGAATAGAAAAAATTAACAAATCCTTTTTAAACTTCAAAAAATCTTAAAGGATGTTTCCATGGTTCTTAGATGCTTAATCCAGCATCCTAGGTACATTTAATGCAGGATTCTTTATGGTTTACAAAAACTGTTTCTTTCCCAAGCAGAGAAAGATGCGACTTCATGGCGGAGCACCAAACTACTCAGCATCAGAGCCAGATTTGGGGAGGAACTTTCAATCTAAACCTTCAGCAGAGACTCTGAGAAATCAAGGCCCTCGGCAGCCTTCCATGGAACGTCACGACGGGGCGTCAGAACGACGATCACAGGACACAGATCACGATCCAGGTAAACGAGAGCCAAACAGGTTCCTTGCTGCTCCGATGTCATCCACACCAAGCGTCGAGAGTTGGGCACGACCACAGATACCAGGAGGTTCCCATCCTCACAGTCCTGCTGATGACATCCCACAACGGAGGAGCAGACCTGGTTCCCCTACTGATTCCCAACAGGTCCATGAATCGTCCAACAGGCAAGAAAACCCTCAAGATCCCAAACTATCCAGACCTGCTAAGCTTCCACTAAAGCCCAATGATTCCCACTCCGATTATGCCCAAGACAGACCAAGTTATCAACCATCCACAATACCTCCTCCAAGAGGCCATTCGACCCTTCTTCAAGGACCATGGCGAGACAGCGTCCACGGAGAGATTCTAACCCCAGTCGTCAGCATTCTTCAACACCATGACAGGGAAAGGGTTCTAACCCCCGATTTAGATCCACATCATGGTCTCATGAGCCAGTCAACCGGAAACTCGGGTCAAGAACTTTGGCGGCAGGATTCGTCGGGCTACGCCAGTGACCAAAATGAACAGGCTTGGAAGAGAGGTATAAACAAGTTACTCAGAAGAAAAAAAATTAGAAGAATTCTCCAGGAATACCTTACAACATGTCTAGCCAACCATACAATATTTTGTTTTGAACTGTATAATTGTTGCATCCCCAAGGCACCGCCATAAACAGTTAAAATCACTGTGGGTGGGATTCAAACCCAAAACATCCTGTTTTCAAGTCTAGACATTAAAGTGGTGTTAGAGTATGGTGACCGAGTATAGAATTTCAAATCCCACTAGTACAAAAGGGTCAAAAGCATCTTGTTAAAATCAGATTGCACGATTGGAAAACTTTAAACAGGAACAACAGCATAACTAAACAATAATGTTGATAAACTGCCTTGTAGAAATTTCAGCCACATACATGTAGTTGGGTTTTTCTTGTCAACTCGTGAAGTAAAATTTTTGGTAACTGCAAACGATGTAAAGGTGTTTTAAAAGATGTTTCCATTTTCCTTCAGCTTCTTGCAGTACTCCGACCTCATCCGTCTTCCTTGGTCCCTCGTCCCCACCGATATGGAGACCAGGGTCAGATGTAACTCCTAATCACAGATCCAGACACCCCTCATCCGACCAAGACAAACTCCCAGCTATCAAGAGAGTAAGATTTTGTCTTCAGTTATGTTTCATGAAAAAAATTAAACTGGTTTAAACATTCTTAAATTATAAAAATGTGATTTTTGGTTTTTACCAGATCCCCGTTGTAATCTACAAGAATCCAGGTCTTGGATTTAGCATCACAGGGGGAAGAGATGCCCCAGGGAACCCATTCAGACCGTTTGATTGGGTAAGTCCAAACAATCTTGATTAAATATCTTGGTAGCAGGAAACTTCAATACCTTGTTTTTACTGATGTTAAGTATGCAATTTCAAAAGGAAGAAAAATTGCCATATTTTCAGGGACAACTATTTCAGAAGTTAAATAACTACTTTTCCCGTATTAGGACGATCGTTTTGGGTAGAGTGCTTACAGAGACCACTAAAACCACAAAATTGTCGGAAAGAAACTCATGAATTGACACCCATTTTCTCGACCTAATTCTCTGAAAAAAATGTTTTGCGACCTAGACGAAAATGGTTTGTGACCTAATAAAAATGGTTTTTGAAGCACTTGGCGTTAGGACGACCGGCTATCGGTCGCCCTAATGCGGTCGGTCGTCCTAATACACCGTTTTTACCCATAACCGGTCGACCTAAACGCGAAAGAGTAAGTTGTATATATTAGAATGCTTTACATGTATATCTTTTTTGGTTATAGACTCTTTGCACGTGCAGCCATGACGGGGGGCAATGAAAACCTGCCCCCTGTCATTGCCGCCGATGCAAAGGCTCTATTGCACAGCCATAAAGTAGAGAGACAAGAAAATGTTGGCGCTGGGGTGCTTGAGAAAATAATACCATGTCTTGTAGCTCAACTAGGATAGCATCTGCCCGCTGAAAACTGTCACTCTTTATTTCTGTTTATCTGGTCAGCTCCTACTTAGTGAAATGTTTATCTTTATAAACTTTTCTGATCTTGCATTTTATCTTTTTAGGGCATTTTTGTGACCAAAATTCAACCCGATGGTCCAGCCGACGGCATCTTAAGACCAGGAGATAAACTGCTTGAGGTCAACGGACGACTGTTTGAAGGTATTGTACACGATGAAGCGGTCAAACTGCTAAGAAGAAGCAACCCGGTGTCTATATTGTTACAGCGAGCAGACACCAAGGCTTGACAACATGAATAGCCACGAGATGGAGGTAAACCTGGTAAAATTATCTCTAACTCCAGTTGTATTCAAATCATTCTTACATCAGAAATAAGGTCAAAAATATCACAACAAATGAACAGTGTTATTTAAAACCCAGTGTTTGTGATGCGACTCGTGATAAAGCAATGGATTTTTCAGGGCCAAACATGGGATGAGAAAAAATCATATGGGTCTTTTCAAGATTTAAACTTGAGACCTCGACACTCTAGGCAGATGCTCTACCAGCTGAGCTATGAGGCACAGTGGTATACTCTCTCAGGTACACCAGGCAGCTGAGCTATGAGGCACAGTGGTATACTCCCTCAGGTTTTCCCCAAGACCTCCGACACACCAGGCAGATCTTTTATCAGCCGAGCTATACTCCCTCAAGACCTCTGACACACCAGGCATATGTTCTATCAGCTGAGCTATGAGGCACAGTGGTATACTCCCTCAAGACCTCTGACACACCAGGCAGATGTTCTATCAGCTGAGCTAAAAGACAGTGGTATTCTCCCTCGGGTAAAATGGGATTATGTCACCTTTTGTTTAATAGTTGCCTAAAAATGCCTCTACACTAAGAACCATTTCAGCACAAATTACCATGACTCTTCAACGCCTTATCTATGAAATTAGTTTTCAATCTGGATATTGTAAATTGTATTTTTTTTAAATAATGAATTTCTCTTTAACTTGCAAAGGTATGCAAAAAGAACAGTTAAAACATTACCTTTCATTTGTATAGACGTATTCTAGAAGTATTCTATTATTTTCTAGTCTGTAAATGTAATTTAATAAACAGTTTCCTTGCCCTCCAGTATTGAATTTGGACACCGAATTTTAAGCCATGCAAATCAAACTTTTGTAAACAGAGGACCATGATTTTAAGAGGTTGAATTTTTGATAGAATTTCACACCACAATGTCGAGTCTTCCCAGGGCCTCGTTCAAACAGTCCTTTTTATATCTTCAAATGGCAATGAATGTAGGTATGTTTATACATTTTCTTCCTTTCAATTAGCACATGCCTTCAAATTCAACACGGAGTGTATTTTTGTACTTTTTTTAACTTGAAAATTAGGGAAGATTTCACCACAAGAGTACTGAACATTTTTCTACCATCAATTTTGTATTCTGTTTCTAAGAAATCCCACTGAATTTTTCTGCCAACATTTTGTAATATTTGAAGACTGCCTGCAAGATTTATTGTATTCAATAAGTCCAATGTCAAATTTTAATAATCTTTTCTGTGCACTTACATAATTTCCAAGATCTATTCTTGACAGGTTTCTGTGTTTTAAGGAATTTAAATGTTAGTCTTTCATTCAAAATTTCTTTCACTAGAGTGGGATTTGAACCCAAAACTAATCTTATATGGACAGATCTTTCAGAAAAAAATATGTATTTATACTTGTCATAAATATGGCAATTTTTTTTTACAATACTATTTTGGGTTATAAAAATTAAAAAGATTTCAAGACTTATGTTACTTTGGGTTAATATGGGCTTTATTTTGTTGTCCAAACTCAACAATTTTCTGTGATGTTTTGTTTAAAAACAAAAATGCTTTCAATTGAAATCAGTTCACTAAATTTAAAATTAATTTCATTTCTTGAAATGGGTTGGACCAAGTTGTTTTTTTGGCCTATTATTTTATGTACATGTAATATGGTGATTTGTGTGCTAAAAAGTGATTAATACTTTGTGATCGTGGGGGTTAAGCAAATTGTTTATACCTGCTGGAAATTGCCTTTATGGAAGGAGATGAATAATTTCAAGACGTACTTGGAATATTTATGTAAACTGAACCTTAGAACATTTATATTTTAAACAAAATTGTCTATTCTTTCATGTGTACTTTCCTACCATTTTGTATTTATGTATTAACAACTATTAAAAATGTTCTGCAAAAATAAACCATTTTATAGTGTGGGGAAGGGTGTTCAGGGGAGAAATAAAATGAAACTCAAACGTAAATAAACAAAAGTTTACAGAAAACTTGTCAACCGACTCCTCCCTTTACTAAAGAAACATAAATAAAATGACTTTGAAACTAACACTTCACAAGGATGGAATGCTTATATTAAGCATGTTCAAAACTAGTTGACTTCTGATAAACGTACAGTGTATCATCGCTTCGCCAAAAAAGGGATCGTGTACATCAAAAAGGCAATCTCTTCTTCAAAAGAACTTATTTTGTGTCATCGAGCCTTTGTTGAACAAAGTGATTTTCCTGATGTAAACAGGATCTATGCTACAACCTGTTACATCCATGGAATAATACGTTGCAGTTCTGTAAACCTTAAAATATTTTGTACAGTTGTCAAAAAGGTTCACAACATGACTTGGCAGCTCGGCATTCCAAAATTCAAATTAAACTTTGCAGAAAAAGAAATAAATTTCAACTCATAAATAAAAACTGAACTTAAAGAACTAATACAAAATGAAATATAAACATTCTTAATAGCTCCCGGGGATTTAAAAAAAACTTCAAGATGTGATTGTCACCTTGGAAAGGGCTAAAATGGCGTAATTCTTCCCGCACGTGACTCATGTCAGTTATGATTTTGCTGACCAAAGCGTCCAATTTACTTTAATTACATGATTCAGGACAGGCCAATGATCACACAGTAACTGCCACATCTGGCAACTTCCATCACGGGTCCCTAAGAGTCCTCCCAAGTCTTAAAGAGGGTGGAGGCTCAATATTTATGCGAGCACGCCACAGTGTGTTTATGCGTTGCTGGGCTAATCGAATCACACGCGCGCTTAGTTGTGTGTGTTGTTGTATGTCGTTTGTTTCAAAGAGTTCCCATATACGGTAAATTCAACCATCTATATGACACCTTCTTGAAGCAAATGTGACCATATCTGTAATATAATGTGAATATGGCTGAAACTAAATGTCATGAATTTACAACAAGTGTGTTTTGATACACAAGATACACACCCTATTGGCAGAATAGACGAGGCTATTAGCCGCACCATAGCCCTACACCCTCTGGGACTGTAAGAGCGGCTGCCAGGGCAAGGTATGGAGCACGGTGAAATTCGTGACACAAATTTGTCTGTCACGCATTGACAAGCCTGCGTCTTTAAATGAGCATGAACACTAATTTTTAGTATCCACTTATTAAAAACATGCATGAATTATTTAGGCTAGTTTACCAACATTCCTCTTTATATATGTAATGACTTTGTATGTTCCAGGAATTTCTAAACCATTTCATCCGTAAGTGATACAATGGGCCTTTAAACTTCAAGCCACAAGCTATGTAAGTAAATTACAAAAAAGTTATTTTTTGTGAACGAAAAAGTGGACTTGTGATGCAATCAATGCATAGTTCCGATCTGTCAATCAACCGAACCCGCCGACCAATCACAACAGAGCTAGCAGATATCACCGACATAGGTCAAAGTGTACTGTCTCACAACAACATGATCACGCGATATGTTCTGCCGGCCCCATACAATTTGTACAGTGTTGTATGCAATGATCCGGGGGAATTTTTGGTTTCAAGGCCGGTCGTTTCGTTGTTCAAAGGTACGAAAGCACGTATGACATCCCTGTATTACTGGCCCTTTTACTCGGTGTGTTCTAAGATAACTGTCGACCCTGAAACATGAATGCCTTCGAGTTTTCTCTAATGAATCTGTGCTTTCCGTTGAAAGTCCCATTGCTTTGTGCGTTGTGTGGCGCCATTTTGACGATAGCGTGTGAGCCATAGCAACAATATCCATGGGGGCGGGGCTAACTAGGCAAACTCGGAACTATGCATTGCAACACTGTGTATTGGTGCAGGAGTTGAAATAAACTGGGTTTCTGACATTAATAGAGAATGTTACTATCCTTGTCCGATTGTGTTTTATGACACTGTTGGGTGTTCCACCTCAGTTGTCTGTAAAAGCTCAATTTCCAAGGTTAACAAGAAATAACAAAAAAATAACAATTTAAAACGGAACACGGATAAAAAGTGATACCTTTGTTGTCGCTCCATGGACGTTCGGAGTCAAACTTCAAAATACATAAAGGTCAAACTGTACACTGCTGATTAATTGTGATGATTTACAGATATAAACTCGCTGCAAAGACGATGTCCCTCTTGATCTGTACAATACCTGTAACAAGAAAATGACATGTTACTAAAAACGGTAAAATAAATTTGACTGAAATATGGTAATTATTTCTTGGTCCATATGATCTTTAAATGTAATTTATTGCCCAAATACGATGTGATATAACACTATATACTAGGTCCTTGTCCCAAGAACATGCTACAAACTCAAAGTGTGCTCGGGTGGGATTCGAACCTACAACCTCTGCATACGTCTTAATCACTCAACCAGAGCATAGCAGTGCTGAATGGCTGGTTCGAATATCATAATGTGGATCACTGCAGTTATATGAGCTAATAAATTTGGCAGATTATTTTTTCTAATACAAAGAAAAATGCAGTACAATTTATAATTTGCCCAAATATTTGCAACCGAAGTCAATCCAGCTTTGTTTTTTTTAATTTTCAAAATGATATGGAAAAGCATTTCATCAAACACAAAGAAACGGTAAAAATGACAATTTCTTCAACTATTCAAATCTCGTCTACAGAGGGCGTCTATCCATCTTGTCAACTCACCTCCAGCAAACTTGTTCTCAAGCTCTGTGTTTCCAATGGCTTTAGCAGCATGGCACATCTCACGTAGTAACTCCTCTAGCCTCCTCATGCAGCGGATAATACTCCCTGTCAGGTATCATAATACAATCAGTATAGAAAAACTGATGCGCGAGGTTAGATAATGGTTGGAAGGAAGTCTACTACATGGATATTGGAGAAGCAATTTCAGAAATAAGATTATCTCAGAAATGTTTATATCCGTTAAGATTACTATTTTGAAAACACCAAATCAATTTGTGGTCTCTGACTGACAACCGGTTTCCATGCAGTGTAGTCAGGGAACTACCCTAAACAGGACAGCAGCTTTGCTCAATTTCTTGAAAGCATGGACACAGTTTTCTCCTTGTTTTTTTCTGAACGTAGATAAGGTACTGAGCTGACTTATACACAGGTTGGTTTTTATCATACACATCCTCAATCACACATGGATATAACGTCTTTTGTAACGGTTTCCCAATCATGTACCAATCTTTAACAGACATAGACACTTGTCCATTGAGCTTAATACTGATGTTGCATGGCTGGTTTGGACACTGTCAAAACACTGTAATAGCCAATAGATGGTATCTAATAGCTGCCATCTTGTAGGGCAGTTTCTTTGTTCCTTGGAGACATACATGGTTGCACATTTTGTGCTTGAAACAACAAAAGCTGCCCTACAAGATGGCCGCTATTTGATACGGTCTATACGACACATAAGACGGGAGTGAATTTTTACTCCAACTTTTACAACCGTTTACCTTCAAAAACATCTGTCATTTTGCAGATATCGGCGAACGTGGACCCCTTAGCCCAAGCATACACAACATCCATCATCTGAGGTTTAAACGATTCGACGTATTTCTCTTCTTCAACTGATAACTTGGCCTCTGCACTCACTTTGGCTATTCTGCGGGCCGAGTCCTGTGCAGATGTCAACAAAGTACAATATTGGTTTGAGTGTAGCTTATAGCGTATTTGATACGTCCAAAACCATCAGTTTGGATTTATCAAGTCCAAAACTGAGCTTCTTTTTTTACGCACCACGCTTTTTGAGAATGGCGTTACGATCAATTTTGTTTGAAAAGAATGCTTGAAAGACATGCGTTTAAAATGAAACAATTTGAATACCTGAAGCATTACAAGCCCTCAAAGTCTCCGAAATACATGTATGAATTTCTAGAATTGCCCATTCATACACTGGAGGTCAAGGTTTTAACCAAGATTTGACACTTGGGTGCCCAAACTTAGCGCCCAAGTTGCTGCACTGTTGCAAGTGTTTCTAAAAAGGGTATCCCAAATAGTGTCGAGGGTGTCTTAAAAACACCCTTCATACTCTTCTGGCTAAACCTATGCCGGAGTGCACAGTGGATCTTTGAGTGCAAGACTCAAGCCATGTTGTATCCTTGGACAAGACACTTTTAGTTCACAACGTATCAGTGTTTTGGAGTAAATTTGTGATGGACTGACATCCCATCCCAAATTTTAGAACTTTAGTGATTTGCAAAAGAGTGTTTCAACTTGAAAATACAAAATTCTACAAGATTGCAAAGAAGGTAACAAGACTAGAGTTAACAGAGGCTTTGGCATTTTTGTCCTCTGTGACTTTTTGAAACTTTGCTCCTACCTGTAGCTGGCGGAGGGGCCCCGAGAGTTGCTCAGACAACCTGGGAGTATTCTTAGATTTCTCCTCAAACACGAAGCAGCTTAAGAGTGCCACAATCTGCTCCGATTTCAGAGTGTTGAAGACACCGTTGAAGATGAGCTCGGTCAGAAGCAGTTCATCGGCACTGGGGGAACATGTATGAGGAGGAGGAAAGTTTAGACAAGGTGATATTTCTTGTTTTCACTATATAGACGCGTTGCACAGGCGGCCATGACAGGAAACAGTCACAATGCCACTATGCGTCATGCATGAGTAGGCACTTTGTGGATCTATTTTCCTATAATTTAAATATGAAAACCTGCCCCCTGTCATGGCCGCTGGTGCAAAGGGTCTATAGGCAGTGCGACCTTTTTGTGATCTCTGATACTCAGCAGTCAAAAGTCAGCTTTGAATTGTGACATTCGACATCGTCCCTTGAGCAAAATTATGCAAAGCATGAAGCGTACCTACAACATCAGGCATTATTTCAATAGATAGCAGGCGCTTTAGATGAAAACAAATATCACATGATCTTTAGTATTAGGGCGTGTTTGTTTCGGACGAATCTGCCGATCCCGATCTGCGCAGATGATTCAGCGCTATGCATAGTTGAATCTAGCTGAACCATCTGCGCAGATCTCGGGATCGGCGGATTCGTCCGAAACAAACACGCCCTTAGAGTCAAGCCTATCACATGGTTATCGCAAGGCCCTGCAAGTCCTAACAAATCTGTCGGCTTCAGTCAAACCACAATCTGTCCAACTGAACTGTATTTATTTTTCTCCATACATGTACTTGCAACCATACTCTTAGTAGATTTGTAATTTTTATCGCTACGAGTTCCGCGTTGTTCTACAACAGCCTAAACTATAACAACAGTTATCCACCGTCTCCCTCCTAATTTAAACTGAGAGATGATTTCAACCAACCTGCTGATTTCGCATGCAACTCTCCCCTTCATCTCAATCACATCAGAAACTGTTGCATAACCGAGCCGTCGGATCACCCTCTTACGGCATTTCAATTCCTCCAGTTGAATAACTGTCTTAGCTCGTTTCAGTTCACGCTTAGCTGCTTTGACTTCTGATGCAATCTGACAATTAAAGTCATTTAAAATTCAGTATTTTTTTTCGTAGAAAAGAATTTGCAAAATACTAGAGATTCCTGCTTAATCAAAATCGCGCTATAGACCATTTGCATAGGAAGCCATCTTGCTGACAATGTCTTTGTGCTTCTATTGTCACATGATCTGAATATAAATACATGTACCTGACCACAAACATGGCTGCCACTGCATAGGGCCTATATTCTCAACAGGTAGAACATCTACAAAATCAGTACCTTGGCTTTCTGTTCATACAGGTTGTATAATCTCTCCAAATCTGGACTCTTGTGTAAGGGATGGCTGAACATTCGCTCCTCAAATGCTTCAACTTTCTGAAAAAAAGAATGTCAATGCCAGTAAAAGACGAGATTACATTACATCTCAAAAAAGGATGACTGTTTTATTTTTGTGATTTTACAGCAGTAAACTTAGGTATTATTGTAGAGAAGCAAACTCTATCAAATTTTTCAGAAAACTAATGGAAAATTGGCCGATTCAGAAGAAAAATGATGATCTAGGGAGGGGGGGGGGAAGGATAATTTTGAAGAAAAATGAAGATTCATGAAACAAATGAAAATTTTGGGGGAAATGTGACAATTTAGGGGGAAATATAACAATTTTGGGGAAAATATGAAAATTTGGAGGGAAAAAATGACAATATAGGGGAAAATATGAAAACGTCTGGAATCAAGACCATCTCGATTGTTCGGTGAGCATTAGTTTTTTTATTCATTTACAAATAAAGTTGCTTCTAACTTCCTTCTTAAAAACTGAGGTTAATTTTGTGGAAAGAGGACAGGACTTTGATTTTTGAGAAAAATTGTGGAGTAAGAACAACAACCACTGGTAAAGTTCAACAAATTTAATATGGAATTGTACATTCAGTATTGTGAGAATGGTCATTCTTGATTGGCTAAAAAAAGTTTAGGGGGAAATATAACAATTTTGGGGGAAATATGACAATTTGGAGGAAATAAATGACAATATAGGGGAAAATATGACAATTTAGGGGAAAATATGACAATTTAGGAGGAAATATGACAATTTAAGAGGAAATATGACAATTTGGGGGAAAATATGACGATTCAGGATAAAATGAAAATTTGGGAGAAAAATTATCATCTGCGAAAACAATGACACCCTGGGAAAAGAATGATGATCAAAGGACATTTTTTAAAATATGCCTCGAGTCTGATCAATCTATTTTCTGATACTCGGCAGAAATTGATAAAGTAAGGTTTAAAAGTTTACCTCGACAACTCTCTTTAAACCTTGGTCCTTGATTCCCATGTCTTCTACAGGGTCTAGTAACGGCAGACTGTCGGGGAAACGTCGCTGTACTTCCTATGGAAATTGTCACAAGATGAAACACAAATCACAGCGTGTTTCCTTCCATAAAAATGCGCAATGTTGATTCATTTTGTAAGAATTACTTTTCAAAGATACCAACCTTTTAAAAATAAATTCCTGTGCAATTTGTAAATAGTGTAGAATAGACCGTATCGAATAGCTGCCATTTTGTGGGGCAGTTTCTTTGTTCCTTGAGGACATGCATGGTTGCACATATTGTGCTTCCATTGTTGAACAGTTTAAGTAACAAAAGTGCCCCATGAAATGGCGGCTATTCGATACGATCTATATTTAAAATAATGTAGAAACAGTCGGACATTTCTTGGCATCGTAATTTTGATATTTGGGAAAACTGTTTACAGCATTTCTTTGTACAGTTCTGACTGAGCGTACCTGGATGGACTTGCCGACACTTTGCCTGTTGTCCAGTGGTCTCAAGTCTTTGGGTAGGTAAAGCCGGACGCTGCTCAAGTGTGTAATTAGGCTTAACAAGACTGGAACCACCTGGATGAAAAGTGTAACAAAAACATCTGGAATCAAGACCATCTCGATTGTTCGGTGAGCATTAGTTTTTTTATTCATTTACAAATAAAGTTGCTTCTAACTTCCTTCTTAAAAACTATGAGGTTAATTTTGGTGAAAGAGGACAGGACTTTGATTTTTGAGAAAAATTGTAGAGTAAGAACAACAACCACTGGTAAAGTTCAACAAATTTAATATGGAATTGTACATTCAGTATTGTGAGAAAGGTCATTCTTGATTGGCTAAAAAAAGTTTGAGGTTTATGTCCTTGCCTCTGATTGGTCAATAAGTGTTTCTACAGCAGCGAACAGCAGCAGGCTACACACCGTCAAATTTGTGCAAGATTAGTGATGCATAAGCCAACAGGGGTCAATTTCACAAAAGTTAAGATGAGTTCAATGCATCCTAATTCCCGTACCAACATCCCAAGACAAGAAGAGTGACCCTTCCTAAGACGAATCTCAGCGCTTTGTGAAATCGACCCCTGGTCATGTATTTAAATCAAGTAACAGGTCTCACCAGTTAGTACAAATTATCAACTAGCCACTGAGACCTGGGATCGATTTCACAAAAGTTAAGGCGAGTTCAAGGCCTCCCAATTCCCATACCAACATTCCAAGATAAGAGTTGTGACCCTTCCTAACACACATTTTAGCGCTTTGTGAAATCGACCCCCGAAAAGGTAACTAAAAATTCACTTTTCTTGACAAATTATCGGCCTAAAGTAGAAAAACTATGGATTGTAGAAATGGAGAAGATTTGGTTGTTTACTGCAAACAAGTCAAATAATTTACAAAAAAGAAATATTCTGAAAGTTACTATTGCCATTTTTTGTGATTCATTGTGTAAACTTACAGCCATTTCTCCCCTTTCTCCAGCCTTTGGTGGCTTCGCCGATTCTGTGACTGCATTCTTAATGCTATCCTTGGAGCAATTCAGTAGAATCTCTGCTACGTACAGCGGATCGTCTCGCGGCGAGTTCATGCTTTGGTTTGCTTTCTTTCTGAAGTTGACGACCACGCCCCAGCCAAAGTCATCCTCACTATTCTTGACCTGATGTGACATAACAGAGTTTCTGATTGGTTAATGAATGAATAAAAACAAAAGAACACAGCATTTGATTGGCTGTCTAATGCAGTTTGAGACATCAAAAGAAAGTACATTTTTTTATTGGAGAATTAAAAAAAAAATTAAATAAAAAAAAAACACCAGCAAAGTTAAATCCTCCAAAATCAATACAATTTTGCATACTCCCTAGGGAGTTAGAGTTAACTAATATAAGACTGAACCAGACAACATAATACAAATTGGTTAATTTAATGCATAGTTCCGAGATTGCCCAGTTAACCCCGCCCCTTAGATATTGTTGCTATGTGCTCACAAGCCATCGCAAAAAAAATGGCGATACACAACGTACAAAGCAACGGGAATCGGCATGGAAAGCACAGATTCATTGGAGAAAACTCAAAGGTATTTATGTTTTGGGGTCGACAGTTACCGTAGCACACACTGAGCGAAGGGCTAGTAATGCAGGGATGACATATATTCATAAAAATGCGCTATCCTACCTTTGAACAGCGAATCGCCCGACATTGAAACCAAAATTCACCCGGTCACTGGCGCATATATCATACAAACTGTATGGGCAAAAAATCGCGTGATTGTGTGATGATTGCATCACTTTGACCTATGTGGGCGCCGTCTGCTAGCTCTGTTGTGATTGGTCGGCGGGTTCGGCTTGATTGACAGGTCGGAACTATGCATTGGTTAATTTAAAGTCATTAAAGTACAGATTTTCTGATTGCCTTAGAAAGCAAAAATTTGTCATTAATAAAAACAAATTTAAAAAAATGGGGAAAAACAATTAATTTAAAAAAAAAGTTAGTCCTTAATACGGTCCCCAGCTAAAAGGCAAAAATACAAAGGTTTTGATTGGTTAAGAGTTTCTAGTGATTTGATGTAGCTATGAATATTCATGATCCTGACCTTGACAAGTCTGCCTGGTTGTAGGAATGGCAAGCAGTACTTTGTCTTGGTAATAAATTCTTGAATTTCCCGGCCGAGTTTCGTGAGTTGGTGTCGGATTTTGTAATATGACTCCACGCTCTCCTCCTGAGGGATGTCCATCTTGTTGTATTCATTCTCAAGTTTCTTCAGTTCTGTTGGTCAAAAAATAGAAAATCATTATAATTCGGGCATTTTTTATAGACCTAAGGTCTCCTTCCCTGTATATCCGCCATAGCTGGGAGCGTCCAGTGCATGGGCTGTGCGTTTTGTGTTGCTGTTAGAACGAAAAGCGCTCATCCATTACATGCACGAACGCGCCCCCTCCGCGTGCACGCAATGCGCCTCCTTCGCGACCGCCTTCGCACGCACACACAACCCTACAAAGACGCGCAACTTGTTCGAAGTAAACAAATGCAGCTTCAGCAACAACAAAAACATACAGTTCATTCAGTGGAAGCCCCCCAGCTATGGCGGATATGCAGGGAAGGAGACCTTAGTTTGGTGTATATGAGCTCTTTCTGTAAAATTTAAATCCCCAATTTCTAGAAATCAGCAACTGATCCAGGTACAGTAAAACATGAAAACAAAAAATGAAAATTCTGGGCAATAATTTAAAAATCCAGGCAGTACCAGGGTGTATTGCCCAAAATGTCCATTATATTTTCACATTTTAATGGGCCTGGCTCCACAGCCGATTTCTGGTTAAGGTCACAAAAACTTGACCATGCAACATCCAAATCATTTCACATGGTCGGGCCCAAAATTACTACTACTGAATGTTGGAAACGCTTTAGGAAATATAAATATGCTTCATATCGTAACAAAATATCCGTTTGTAAAATTTGAAGTATAATACTGAAGAGGCTGATTTTAGCTTTCAGATTTACAAATGCAATTGGTTTTATTTAAAGGAAATCTGATGAGGCTCATCAGAATTTGAACCCAAGACTTCTAGCACATTGCTCCGAGACTCCCCCAGCTGAGCTGTAAGGCCAAGTGGTATCACTTCTTAAGTTTTTCCCAAGAACCACACATTTTTGGTCAGTCATTCGGACGCAGCCTTACTTTCAAAGAGCTCAGGAATGACCGAGTAGTTCTGGAACTGATAGAAGGACCTCTCCAGCATGTATTCTGGGTTGATACCCTCGACTCGTAGGAGATTGAGAACCATGTTGTAAGTCAGATGGAAGGCACTGTTTAACGGATCAGGTAGACCCTGAAAGACAAAAGAATCAATTTATTATCCGTTAACTAATGCACTATCAATTGTTTGAATTATCTCTGTCGAATCATCGTTGAATCTTTAACCAACGAAGCAATTTCCCTCGTGTGAACAGGGTCTAACATTACCTGAAGGATGTTCTTGCCCACTCCTGGACTCATCTTCTCGTCAATCATCAAGATAACGATGCCTTTGTCATCTAAGCCCCGCCTACCGGCCCGCCCACTCATCTGGATGTACTCGCCAGACGAAATCTGAATTATCAAACGAGAACAAGTTTTGACTTGTAATCAACTTAATTGTATTTTAGGTTTTAAGGAGCGTGTCCCGATAACATTTTCCCATGGGTGTTGAGATTTTGATACCATATCATTTGTCATATTTTTCTTATTGCCATTCTAAAATTTTGCGCTTTTACTCTGTATATTTTTAACGATATCTTTAAAAAAACACCGATGTTTTGTAAACTAATTTATCTGGTTACATAAAGCAGTGAAGTGATTACACCAACTTTTTTGCTTCCACATCCAACTTCAAGATTGCAAATATCCTGTTTTCTCCCCATAAATAGTATTTTGGGGAGGTATTTTTTACAATTGTTTGGTTACAGCAAAATCTGGTCAAGCTCATTTAAAGGCACAGGCTCGTCAGCAATGTACGCGCGCCAAATTCGTGCCACGAAATACGCAGCTCCATAGCAAAGGCATGGAGCTGCGTATTTCGTGGCACGAATTTGGCGCGCGCGCATTGCTGACGAGCCTGTGTCTTTAAATGCAGAAATTATGAAGCATGGTGTTCGTGTAATGATTATGTGCAACATGTTATCGTACCCATCTGAAGTCAACACCATCAAACTTTCGTGCATTTGTGAAGACCACAGTGCGTGCAGGCATGTTGAGACCCATGGCGAAGGTTTCCGTGGCAAATAGCGCCTTGATGAGACCTTCTGAGAATAGAATCTCAATCGTCTCTTTAAGAATGGGCAAGAGACCAGAGTGATGAATGCCGATTCCTCGCTTCAAGAGGGGAAGAACGTTCTCAACCTGTGAAGAAAACAAAAACAAGTTTAAGGGAGCCGTCCAAAGTCATTAACATTTTCACAGTTCTACAGAAAGTAGTATTTTTCAAGATCCCCTCCCCAAAATAAAATACTACTTATCAACATTTTTTGTCACTACCATGAAATGTCAATTTGACAGTGCATGTAAAGCTCTACACTGCCTTCGACCCTCGTCCCCTTATTACGCTTTGTAGAACCGTGAAAATAGTGTCTTTTAGGACAGCCTCAACCTCCTAAGGTTTCTTTGAGTACTGAAAGAAACAATGGGCCCAGAAAATTATCAGTTATTTCACGATTCATGAAATGTCTTGTGTGTTGGGCATTACCCAGCTTATGTGCACCCACAAATTTCACTCTGGAATGGTTGTTTTATAAGCATATGTACATGTGTGTCTCACGCGTAATGGATTTTGCATCAACTGAAAAGTTTCCCATTTGTAACATCAATTGTGCTGATTTGTCACTGTAATATCTATTAACTGAAACAATTAATGACCCTGGTGAAAAGTACTTTATAACATTGCCACTCCTCAAAAGGTATGGTGTACACTGGTTCAAAATCTGTAGAGATCTGGTTATTTCAGGTCACTTGAAATTATGACAGTCTGGTTGACAGATCTTTCGTATTATTTTAAAACACCCCAATAGAGCTTCTGCACCGGCGGCCATGACAGGGGGCAGGTTTTCTTATGTAAATGATGTAACAATAGAACCACAAAGCACCTACTCATGCATGACGGACGGTGACAATGTGACTGCCCCATGTTATGGCTGCCGTGCAAAAGCTCTATTGGCTTTGATGTTGCTGATGATTTGGTAAATTAAAATAAATAATAATAAATAAATTAATTAATTTGATTTAATAATTAAAAGCAAACTGAACCTGAGGTAGTTTTTTGTCATCATCCGACAGACAGTCGATGGCATTATTGAAGACTTCTGTCACCATTGCTTTTTCCTCCGCTGAGCTGTTAAAGTCTAGTTTAGACATCTGCAAGGCGTAAGCTTCGCACTCCTTCTTGCTGAAACTGAAGACGATGACTGGCTGAAACATTCGCTCCATGATCATCTTGACAATCTTGAAGATGTTGGATGGGCCTGTTGGATGACCGAGAAAGGGCCAAACTTGGAATGATTCTCTAAAATCAATACCTTACAGGGATGAGTAAACCCAAAATACACCAATAGGCACCATTTGCATTTTGACTCAAACTTCTTATAATTTCCCTTAGATCATAAACTTTTAGATCATAATTTCAAAAAAAATGTTCACAGCTTTGAAAAATGTTTTGCTTTGATATCGCTGAAAGCTTACCATACAGTCTCGATTATTTTACTAGACCTTTAAGAAAACTATTTCAAAATTACTATGGACTGGCAAAACATAATTCCATTCTACATTTACAAATGTTATAAAGAGAAGCAAATCCCTGCAAGATTATTAATAAAACAATACCTTTTGTTCCTCCTTTCCTCCCTTTGTTCATCGAGTCTCCCTTGGAGGCATCCCCTCCATCTCTTAACACTGACATAGCGACAGAAAAATTATCCTGTCGAAACTCGCTCTGTGTATAAGACATCCAAATTGATCGCGTTACACATTAAAACAATGGTGCTACATAATTAACCCCAACCTTACTCAATATTTGTTTATTCCTACATAGGAATCAGGTTGGTGTAACAATACTTTCCTCGCCTTCCACCTCTGTGGCCCTGGTTCGAATCCCGTCCGGGTCAGTACATGGATTGGGTTCTCAGTCCCTGCTGGATTCCATGGGTTTTCCCGACATATTGGTGTGTGGGGTTTTCCTCCCACCTCTAAAACTGGTCATGGTTGCTTAGACTATGTGACATCTGGGGTGCGTTAAATAGCGCAATACGTACCGGCGTACGTATTGTGCTATTGAACGCGCCCCTGAATTATTTTGCCAGAAATCCCAGAATCTTTCTACAGTTAAAAGTTCACTGGCCAAAAATAAAAAATCTAATTCCACTCACTTTTTCATCAACAACTAGATGAAGTCCGTCGCCCCCTGCCGGGAAGATATAATGCTGTAGTGGAACTGGTCTATATTCTGTGTACACGACGTGACATGGCTGCCAAACAAAAACAAGGACAAACAAATTTATTTCAAACATGGAATACTGACAAACAGCTATTAGATGTAGGAAAATTACTTGTCTCCCCCTTGTAATGTGCCCATTAATAATAATAATAAGATTTGTAAGAACTCTGGATGCGGCAATAGGGCGACAATTGGGGAAGCCTTTCCCCGGGGACCACCGAAATTTCGGCAAGAATCACTCAAAATGACACCTTATTTTTTTACCCAAAGCTTCCAAAAATGCTTCCAGACCTAAGAGAATTGGTTCTAGTCCTAATAAAAATGGTTTTTGACCTAAAAAAATTGTTTTTAATCTCAAAAATATTAGGCGACACCAAATTGTCGCCCTATTGAGCATGTCGCCCTAATATAGCTTTTTTACACACAAATTGTCGCCCTATCCTAGCATCCATAGTTTTTGTAATGTGCACATATCCACCCTGCTGGGTGTTCAAGGCGCAGAATATAGTTTGAATGCAAGTTTCAGTTATGGAACATGAAGCAAATCTGTAAGTCACTAAATTTATTTCACTAAATTTATTTCACAGAAAATATCTGCCTAACGAATTCTATTCGTTAGCAAATATTTGCAGGGCACCAACCAATAAAAGGGTAGATATTACAGTGCATTTGGCTGGTTTTCTTTTACTAAGCTACAATGTATGTTTGCTAACCTGTTTATGTAGATGGCAGATCCACTCGGCAAACTGTCTAGCATTGGGTATTGTGGCCGACAGAAACACGTAATGGACGTTATCTGGAAGCAAGATAATGGTCTCCTCCCAAACAACTCCCCTGTCTGAAAATGAAGAACATAGCAATTATTTTTTATTAAACTGTACGAGGGAAAAATTTTATATCTTTTTTATCATTTGTATCTCCAATTAGTTGTGGTACCCTGATGGTTTAGAAGTGTGTAAGCTGCACAGGACTGAAGGCTCCCCATGGAGTTGAGGACTAAGGAATGATATTATTGAACTCAACGATCGGGGGTAATAATGTAAATGAATCAATTTGATGCTCTTACTTTTGTCACGCATGTAGTGAATCTCATCAAAAATCACCCAGGCCACTTCCCTCATGACCTCAGAGCCCCGATAAAGCATACTTCGTAAGATCTGAAGAAAAATCAAATTGCAAGAAAAGCAAATCATGGTCATGTGATCATGGTCATGTTATCATGGTCAAGTGATCATGGTCATGTGATCATGGTCATGTGGTCGTGTCATATTACCTCCGTCGTCATGATGAGACATCCCGCAGTCGGATTGATCGTCACGTCGCCCGTCATCAGACCGACATCTTGAAATTCCTCGTAAAGCTCGCGATATTTCTGGTTGCTCAGCGCCTTGATTGGCGTGGTGTAGATAACTCGCTGCTTGTCTCGGAGTGACATCGCGATGGCATACCTAGTGCGCATTTGGGAAAAGATGTGTTAAAATTTGATGCAAAATCACATACACAGAGTCAGACAAAGTCGAGCGACAAAGCCCGACAAATTCAAAAAAATTTCGCATTTCACCGGTCACAACAAATTGTTATAATTTCCAATTTTTTTCAACCTTGAATTTGTTTGGTGTGTTTTATTTTTTTGTTAATGTAAATGATATAACACAACATATCTGATAGTTACTGTAAAAAACACACAAAAAAAGGCTGAAAATTTACTTTTTCTTTTGTGAGCAGTATACTTACTCTGCAACCACTGTCTTGCCCGCAGATGTGTGAGCCGACACCAAGACTGACTGGGTGTTCTCAAGACATTTCAGAGCTTCTTTCTGGAAGGGATCTAAGATAAATGGATATTCCTGTATAAGGCAAGAAAAGGAAAACAAAAACAGTTTAAGTTTTTACTTATTGAGGATCTTTGAAAGATATTAAAGCAAAGTTAATCCTAACTTTTTTTCCATAATCCTCCTGGAAGATTTGGAAGATTTTTGATTATGGCTGAATGGATTTGGAAAGTTTGCAAGATTTTGAAGGATGGAGGCTTAATGAGTGTTGATTATACCATGATAGATTTTGCAGGATTGAGAAAGAATGTGTTTTTGGAAGGCATGGTGTACAATTGTGAATGATTCCTTAACATTTTGAAGAAGTTCAAAGGATTTCAAAGAATTGCAAAAGACTGAGACAGCGGATGCCCTTCTTTTCAACAAACCTATAAATTGCACATATTTTTGTAGGGTGTTTGCAGGATTGAGGATGCAAAATTTAGGGCCAATGATTTTCCGTTTCAGAAAAGGGCAAATTCCGTTTTTGAAAAACATGAATTCCGTTTCAGACAAAATAAATTCCGTTTCATGTTCTTTAATAGATAAAAGGTTGTTAATGCCCAGGGAGTCGATTATAAACATAAATTTTGTATACGATGCACTGCTGACCTCTTAAAATGTTAATTTGAATTGAAAATTTTCCTGAAAATTACTGTAAGTTTACTTGTTTTACACTGTGATCACAGAATTTGCAGAAAGGAATATTTCCATCTGCATACAAATCGCCACTGAACTGCTTTGCCCGCGCAGATGCAGACAAATTCACAAGTGGTGCAGCTTTCCTTTTTTTTGAAGCCAGCATTGTGATATCTTTTCTCAATTGTAAAAACTTTCTTTAAACTTTTTAACGGAATTATATTGAGATGCAGATTGTAAATTTTTTTTTTTAAATCAACGGCCGATTCAGTTCCGATTTAACAAAATGTTGAAGGTTTATGGTTGATTTTAGACCTTTCCGAGATGAAAAATCAATGTGTGTGTTCATATAGAGCGTAGGTAAGCTAGTTTGAGTATAATTGTTGATAACAGGGAGGGAGAAAATGCAATTTGGGTGAAAAAAAATGTAAAGATCGTGCCGTGAATGTGATGATTTTGCCCTGTTAAGTTAGCTTGATCAATTTTAATAGGTTTGGCCTTAATAACATGAAAAAAAAAAATTTTGAAAAAAACCTTTTTTTTATTTTTTATTTATTTTTTTTAACTTTAAAATAAAATCCCGTTTTCCGTTTCAAAGGGCAGATTCCGCGAATTCCGTCCGTTTTCCGCGATCATTGGCCCTAAAAATTGCCATGAGGGCTGGATGAATTAATCAGCATGAAATCTCACCTTGGCTGGTTTATTCCCGGACGGTTTGAGTGCTTCATATTCCTCATCGTGTGGAATGGCAACTTCGTGGGTGCACCCTTCGATTGATTCTACTGTCTTACTCTTGACTTGGGGTAGGATTTCTGCCAAACTAGTTATTAGAAGAAAGAAAAACAAAAAACTTTTCCAATCAAAAGGCTATGTAACATTGTAAAATATACGACTCAAAATTTGGCAAGGATCACGAATATTTTTATGGATATTATTAAATATAATAATTAAGAATCTTACAAGTGAATTCATTACCATGCACAGACACCCTTGTTATGACATATAAACCACGTAAAAATGTTAGTTTGATGGAGGCAAAGTGTCACGAATTTACTTTGGAAAGACTTTGAGAGTTGTCCCATAGGTTTAGTGTATGGGGTCCCAGTGGGTGTCCGTGCATGGTAATCTTTCCGTTCAGAATTATAGCCAACTAATTATAGCCTCTAAGTCTACAGGTAAAAACTGAACAAAGTTGTCAATGTTTACGATATCAAACAAGCTCAATGACTTACTTGAGTTCCTCGGTAGTAAGAGTCAGTTTGGGTTTCTTTCCTTTGGAGTAATCTGGCACCTCATGGACATCTTGTGGGAATGTCTTGTCATCTCTTGAGCTGAGTAAATTGAGAAAAAGGTCAATTATCAGAAGTTCAAATCTGGCATGATGTGACAAAGAATTCCTCCAGTCAAAAAAAAAAAAAAAATTCCACATGTTCTTGATAGAAAACTTACTTTCTCTACTAATTTGGGATTCTTAGCGGAAAGAATCAATATGATCAAGGCCTCACATGCAAAACATTAGTTTACGAATAAAATGCTAATTTTTACGAATAAAATGCCCCGTTTGTTTGTTTTGTTTTTCTAATTAAATCCGTACTTATTCATTGATGGCTAATAAGTAATTTTGAAGAAAGACAGTGATGTCCGACTTGTAAATTCTTACCCCCTACAAGTGGCCGGATATGGCTGGAATGGGAACCATTGGATTTCAACCCCCCTTTAATTTTTTCACGAAAATGTTGCAGTGCATAAACACGCACTAGGCTATATCATACACCATGTTGAGAAACACCTTATTTCTGACATGTATGCATTTTATACCTGGGTCCGGGCACGTCAGCATTTTGTCCATGCTCGATTTTTCGCTTTTTTGAGTCGGATTTTTCGTTACTGTCTTCAAAAACGGAGAAAAGATCGCCTCCAAATGTGTCCGACATGGTCGCTGCTGTCGTGCAATGTTTCACACGTGAGGTAAATTTAAACTGGTAACTTTCCACTACAAATAAAAGATGGGAGGCAGGGAGTCAGGGACCCAAACTTTCAGAACAGGAATTAAAGTTGCTACAGGTCGCTCGATTATTTTTACAAACGCGATCGTCGCGATGTACTAGCTTGTGCACACGTGTAGATCGACAACTAGCCAGCCTTGTACAAGTTTTATATGGTGCAATGACAACTCAAACTCAAAGTCAAACCACTCACTTTGCATGAATTTTGTAACTGCATCAAATGCCAATAATTCAACAACTTTTATTATTGGAATTGGTTGGTGATAAACTATCAAATTAGAATCCGAAATTTTACAGTTTCTTTAGAATGTTTATTTAAATACAATAAAATGTGGTTGGCCGGTTTTAATTAAACTGTGCTAGCCCATGATATGATGTAACCAACAGTCTGGTTGCTTTATGCCATTCTCTCCTTCGGTGAATATATTATTGATTCTCAGTATTGATTCTCGGTATTGGTTCACAGTATTGATTCACACCTACTACGTGCACCACTATAGCTAATGTTACCTTATACTTATAGCCCTAACTTTATCATGTGGTTATAATATTATGCATGGTTATATGGCTATATACATATAACCATGTGATAAGTTAGGGCTAAGGTAACATTAGCTAGTGCACCACATAGCAACAAAAATTTAGTCTGGTCTTTTAAAATGGATACTAAGTGTCTATGTGAAAGGAAGTACACCAGTCTGTACTCCAGATGCTATTTGTGCGAAACCATGGAGGAAGATGGCGAAACACACAGGCTATGAATTTGGCCTCTGGTTCTGGCTCGTTTTTTCCTTTTCATTTACAGGGTATAGACCCCTTGCACAGCGGCCATGACAGGGCAGGTTTTCATATTTAAATGATGTGACAATAGATCCACAAAGTGCCTACTCGTGCATGACACACTGTGACAATGTGACTGCCCTCTACCATGGCCATCGTGCAAGGGGTCTATACATGTATCAAATACAAAACTAAACGAACGAAAAAGACATTCTAACAAACCGTTTTATATTTACTTTTTACAGATATCCACATTCTTGGCACATCCACTCAGCTCAGATGGCAGTCATCAGCGCCTCTAGTCTCCCGGTTCTCATTGTTACCATAGCAACACTAGCCATTGTGTCTGCCGTGGTGGCGTTAGCGAGGCTGCTGATGCGGAAATGGCGTTTGGAACGATTGTTGGCCGACTTCCCTACTGTTTCAAACAGACATTGGCTTTATGGTCACTTACACCTGGTACGTATCCTGAATTATTTACAAAATTATGCAAGCTTATTAAAATGTCAAATCTTGATCAGAACAGAAGTTTCTGCTTCAGTGACCTGTTTGAACAAAGTACTCGGGTTCAAGTCCCACCCGAGCACACTATCTGTTTTTAGCACATTCTTGGAAAAAGCATACAACTTGCATATCACGTTATGTCTGTAAAGTAAGGCCAAAGAATTCCAATTGTATAATCGGATGAAAAATTACTTTATTTCATAATATACGGCAGCCAAATTTCGTCTTTCATACTAAATTTAACAGTTTTAGAAGCATACGGCCTTCATCTCATCTCCCAAAATAAATTCATTTAAAAAATTAAAAAGTTTACATTATTTATTTTCTCAGGCAACTGCTGACGAGAGAGCTATTACGTGGTTTAAGAAGCGTGTTGATAATGCTGTCTATGCGTCAGTGGTTTGGATTGGACCGTTTATTCCGTTACTGTCCACCTTCCACCCGGACACCGTCAAAATGCTTCTGAAATCCTCAGGTATTCTGAAATCTTCATAAATATAGAACGTTGGGACTAGTGCTGGGAGTTACCGTTTATTTTTCTAAACGTTTAAACGTCAATTTAACGTTCGTTTAAACGTTTAAACGATTAGTAAACATAACAGAAAGTAAAACTTATTACCACGCTCGCAATATAAAGTTTTTTGACCTGGTATCATGTGCGTTTGCGCGGCACCACGATGGTCGGCTCCACAGTGTTTACAACCCTGCTTTGAATTCACCTTGCAAGATGAAACCGAAAACCATCAGTAAAATCGCTTCCGCCCTCGAACGCAACTGTACATCTTCGGCTTGAAACCACAAAGGTTACCGACCGTTGGGCTCATCACAGCGGTTTGCTGCCTGATTCTTTCAGAACAAAACTGCCTCTTTAGAAATTTTCGGCGGCGCAAAACAGCCATTAGATCTTTGAAAAAGGGAGGATCGTTTTTTCACAAGTTGGTTTCAGATATCCGTTTAGCATTTTTATAAACGGATAGTTACATTTCGGTCGTTTAAACGTTTAAACGTTTACACGGTCGCAGCACTAGTTGGGACCTCATAAGTTGGGACCACAACAGTTGGGACCTCAAAAGCTAGAACGGTTACCAAAACTCTTTATTTATTGACTCTATTTTTCCCCCATCCTCTTAGAGCCCAAGTCTCAAGACTTTTACCGTTTCTTGCTTCCATGGATTGGGGAAGGACTGTTGATTTCGAGCGGCAAGAAATGGGCACGCAATCGGCGTTTGCTCACCCCTGGTTTTCACTTCGACATCCTGAAGCCTTACGTTGACATCTTCCAAGAATCGGCAGGCGTTCTTGTCGTAAGTTCAGTAATCTGCTTTCGATCGTTGCTGGACTTGGTCATGTGACCTGCCATTCAAGTCACACAACCCCTTTCTTCCAAAGAACAAATGTCCCCCTATTTTGTGTTTGCATACATTTGGTCAAGGGATTTCCAATTGTGCATATGCCCAGTTGAAACTCTGAAATTTATCAAACTTGATTGAACATGTTTTCTTAACCTCTGAATTATAAGGAGAAGTGGCGATCTGCTTGCAAAGACACTGAGACGAAATCACTGGAAATGTTTGGTTACGTCAGCCCAATGATGTTAGACAGTCTTCTCAAGTGCATTTTCAGCGCCGAGACCAACTGTCAGAGGTAAGTCTCAGGTTTCTTGCTTCTATCTTACGAATCTTGAAATTGTTAAACTTATAAGGACAATGTGGGTCTTTCTATAAATTAGGGGTCCAAAAGTGTGACATTTAGTGTCCCCCGTTACACCTGATATGTTATTTTTCGTACAAAAATCATTAAAATGACTTTTAAACCATTTTTTATGAATTGTACTTTATGTACTCGCTCTTTGAGATGGAAAGTATTTAAAGAATGTGTCCTGAATTTACAAAAACGAGATGTAAAATGTAACGGGGGACACCAAAATTGGACCCCTAATTTATAGAAAGACCCATGTGACAAACTGTTGAAATTTGTTGACCCTATAGCCTAATTTTTCCACTTTTTGTGTTGATGTTGCAGTGTTGAAGATCACCCGTACATCAAAGGCATCTACGAAATCGCCACATTGATTGAACAGCGCGGCCATTTTCTCCCGTTCTACATTGATGCAATCTTTAACCTGAGCCCCAGCGGACGACGGTTTCATCGTGCTGTCAAATCAGTTCATGATTACGCTCATGACATCATCACAAAGCGTAAACAAACTCTAGAAGAAGAAGCGGCAAGCGGAAAAATACAAAACAAAAAATATGTAGATTTTCTGGATATTCTACTTTGTGCTAAGGTATTAAAATAATTTATTTCTATTAACTTCTTTGAATTTGTCAAAATTCCTCCCCTTAAACTTCTTATAATGTCCCTATTTTGCCGCTACTACAAGATATATAAAGTTAATGTCATTTCACAAGTATTTATCCCCAGTTTCCATGGCATGAAGTGACTAGGAGCATTACTACTCCCCCTGGATGGAATACCAGTCCCCCAGCAGTTAGTTGGGTTTCCCCAACAGGAACAGGTTATTAGTTACCATTGCATGGAGTGACTAGGAGCATTGCTACTCCCCCTGGATGGGATGCCAGTCCATCACAGGTTTACCGCCAGCAGTGAGTTGGGTTTCCCCAACAGGTTGTTAGTTTCCATGGCATGGAATGACTAGAAACATTGCTACTCCCCCTGGATGGGATGCTAGTCCAATGCAGGTTTATCCCCAGCAGTTAGTTTGATTTCCCAACCGTTATTTGCTAGTACCCATTTGGAGACCATTTGGAGACCATTTGGAGTTAGGTCGTGTTTTCCTGGAGTTGATGTAAAAACTGTCAAATAAAAACGTTTTCATCTGATGTTTTTTTTTTAATACAAAGGATGCAGATGGTGTGGGATTAACAGACCAAGAGATATACGACGAAGTTGACACTTTTATGTTTGAGGGGCATGACACAACCACTTCAGGCATTTCTTGGTTTTTCTACAACATGGCAAGGTTCCCAGAGTTCCAGGAAAAATGCCGTCAGGAAATCGACAAGCTTTTTGCTGACCGCGAAAGTGACAAGTTAGAGTGGTGAGTTTAGGTCAGGTGTGGCGGCACTTCGCCGCATTGACCTTCTTTCCCCACCCCAATGGTCTCCTAATAGAGATCGATCGGGCCTGCGCAGGGCCCATCCCCCAGCTCTCCAGGTAGTCCCCCAGCTGCACCAACCACAACGCACGGGGTCGACCAACAGGTCGCCTCCACCCCCGCCCCTATTAGGGTCCTTGGCACTGAAGATCCGATTTGCCGAATCCAACAGGAAGACGTGAGCTACGTGGCCGTAGAGGCGCAGCTGTCCATCTCGGATCAAGCAGGTGACCCTCCCCATCCGCACCCTATCGAGCACCTCACGGTTTGACACATATAGTCTATCCAGCGGTATCCGAAGATGCGACAATTAAGGGAAGTAGTCAGGAAGACGTCCAGTCGTTGCCTCAACCCACTGGTCAAGCTTCACGCTTCACTTGCGTAAAGCAGGAATGACAGGACGAGCGAGTGGAAGACTCGGACTTTTGTCCAGAGCGCCAAACAGTCTTATTTAGCGAGCTCATCACTCCCTGCGCGGAGCGATGAACCACGCTGCCGAGGTATAGTGAAACTGTCCACGATCTCAACACTCTCACCCGATGCAAGACGAGATTACAGCAGCATCCAGAAGGTCACCGAAAACCTGGATCTTGCAATGGTTTTGAGGAGACTCGCAATCCAAGTCTCTCCTCCTCCATGCTCAGTGTCTCGAGTGCCCCTATCAGAATCTCTATCGTCGGCAAAGTCTAGATCGACACTCCACAGTCGGCCCCTCCCACTGTCCGTCCCATAATCCAGTCCATGCAGGTGTTAAAAAGTGTCGGGGCCAATACGAGTTTAGAAATCTTTGAAAATTCCTCAGCCTTGAATGTATAAATAATTTAATATTCATAAATACCTGACAGTTTATGCATCCCTACTGGCTGAGAGCACTTCCCGTAGGCATGTTTGTGTTTTTTTCTCGTTTTTTTCACCCTTCCAATCTCCGTTTTACAGGGATGATCTCCACAATCTACCCTACTTGACGCAGTGCCTCAAGGAAAGCTTACGGTTTCATCCTCCTGTCATAAGTGTCATGCGAACCTTGACCCAACCTATAACCTTTCCTGATGGCAGAAAAGCACCTAAAGGTTAATTCTTATCTTTTTATCAACCAAAATAATATCAACCAAAATAACAGCAAAGTGAAAAATTGCAACCATAATAATAATAATAATAATATGAAATTGCGTGCACTTATCCAAGAAACCTGTACAAGGCACCAACATTGTTATACCCCTGATGATAGGGCTCCATTACATCACTCCATATACCATCTCAGCTCCCTGGGGGAGTACAGCCCCAGCTGCCTATCAGGCACTTAATGGCTAATCAAACACATCAACATTCACTGCCCTGTCAGGTACCAATTTAACTTATGGGTGGAGAGAAGCAATATGTGGCAAAATGCCTTGCTCAAGGGCACATGGACCCTGGTCGGGATTCGAACCCACAACTTTTAGAACCAAGGTCTTGAGTAGAGTCTATTGCTGGTTTGTTTCCTTGCTTTTGTAGCCTATTAATCCAAAGTAAGTTTTAGACTTGTTTTTGCCAAATTACTTGAGTAAAAGTTGGTTTTGTTTTTTCACTTCAGGCATCTCAGCGTCCGTATTTATCCAGGCTTTGCATCACAACAAAGCCGTGTGGGATAACCCAGAGACCTTTGACCCAGAAAGATTCTCAGCAGAGAGGTCAAAGGATATTCCTCCATATGCATACGTGCCATTTTCGGCCGGTCCCAGGTAAGAATATATATTCTTTTAATTTTCTGACAGATGTCAGAGGTCACCAGAAATCTGTACTCGACTCAGTTTGCGTTCGTCACTTTGCTCAGTTGTGCAACCACACAACACTGAGAGAAAAATTTGGATTCATAAAACCTAAGGGAGTTTACCAATGTGCCTTATAGCTCAGCTAGTAGAGCATCTGCCCAGCGAGTCGGAGGTCCAAGGTTCAAATCCCGATGAGGCCCATATAATTTGGTTGTTTCATTTCAATTCTGATAAAGCACCAAATATTGTGTACTTTCGATTAAACTTTGTGAAGTAGTTGAGTTTCCAGCAGAAAACACCAAAATTAAAAATAATGCATGTTTTCAAATCTCTAATTCTAGAAATTGCATCGGTCAACACTTTGCAATGAACGAGATGAAAGTCGCGGCTGTCATGGTATTGCGGAACTTCGTGCTGTCCGTCGACAAGACCAAACCTGCCGATCGTTATATTGCGCTTGTCTTGCGGGCACAGAGAGGAATCAATCTGTACGTAAAGCCTCGTAGTTTCGAAAAAGAAAAATTCTGCAACGAGTAGAAAGATACATGTAGTTCACTACTCATCAGTTTGGCTGAAATTAAATTTTTCCAGCATAAATGGGTTAGAATGGTTAATCAAAATTTTGCTTCTGAAAAAATGATTCAGTATTATTTTATAAGGAAATTGTTTCCAATGTCCCTGGGGATGCAATTATGCAACTGTTGTAACTGCATGTTAACCTTTACAGAATGTTTGTAACTTTCATATAGACCAATCCGGTAACTAAGATCTCCTTCCCTGTATATACACTATATCTGGGGGGCTTTCAGTGCGTTTTGTGTTGCTGTTAGAACGAAAAGCGCGCATCCATTGGCATTACATGTATGCGACGTGCTCCCTTCACGTACGCAATCCTACAAAGACTCCTAACTTGTTCGAAGCGCGTCTTTGTGGGATTGCGTACGCGAAGGGGGCGCGTCGCGTGCACATAATGGATGAGCGTTTTTCGTTCTAACAGCAACACAAAACGCACAGTCCATGCATAGCCCCCAGCTATGGCCGATATACAGAGAAGGAGACATTAGTTACCGGATTGGTCTATAGTTCATGCCCAAAAACCAAGCTCAACGTCGTTTGAAAATACCCACTTACTAATCACATTTCCAAAAAGAGTATTTAATTTTATCTCGAGTCTGTTTATAGTTGAATAGAGTATAAATTAACGGGTATACATTTGTAACTCTAAATGTTTATTTTGTATCAGTGACCAGCATTCTAAATTTATTCATATTTTAGCAATACAAATCAGCATTACTAGTACTAGTTAATCTGATAATGACAGTACTGAATTTTATAAAGTTGAATGTACAATGTACATTTCAGTCATTTTTATATTCTGAAATTTATAAATAGAAAATGGAGGTTTTAAAGTTGCTTTTTCTAACATAAGGAACACAATTCAAAAGACTTATCATAAAATTTATTTGGGTTGTATGTTACTCTAAAACGTCTTTCTGTTTTTTCTTCAGTACCTAACTTTGTACCACTGCTCCATAACATGGCCGTTGGCACAAAGGGTCTATAGTGACTCTAGTACCAATCAAATGTTGTATTCTGCCATTGAAAAACAGTTTAGTTTCTGAATACATTTTGTACATTACTGCACAGGGGAAATTTTAAATAATAGGCCGATCACAAAATATTAACCAACACGTTGTCTTATGACCACAAATAGAAAATTTTCTTACACAAAAAAATACTGCACATAAAATCTATTTTAAAAGGAATACAACTATTTATGTATTCTATATAATGTATACTTTCTAAAATGACAAAACCGTTTCCCACACCGAGTACACATTCAACAAACTACATTTGAGTTCAACATGTACGGGAGATGGATTCAAGGACTTTCAAATTTGGCCCACACCTGGGATATATATACTGATACATTCAGGAACACAATTTTGTCTGTGAAGAATTTGTTTTAAATAGATAAAAACTTTCTGATCAATACTTGTCTTTATTTGAAGCAAATTGAACAAAAATCTAAACATTTCTCGTTACTATTAATGGCCGTGCAGATTCAATCTTTACAAAATAAATAACACCACAAGCAGCTACTATTTCAAGCTAGCTACAGAACTGAACTCAAGACGTCTGCCTTGTTTGCAGGAGGTCATGGGTTCGAGTCCCACCCGAGCACGCTACAAATTTTTTCATAGTGTCTTAGGAAAGCACCGAGTATACAGTGTTAATAATTACGTCGGGTAAGGGCAAAACAACCCATAATTAACATTCAGTCTCCCTGAGGCAAGTTAAATTAATTTAAGAACTGATTATGTTGGGATTTTGGCCTAAATACACACCATAGTACCCTATGTCCAATGTGCCTGTAGTCATTCTGGCAGCATTGTAGTCGAGGTATTCATAGAACCAGTAACGAAAAAAAATCACTATTTTACAAAATATACCATAAATAACAAAGTACATACAAACACAAAAGTGTACCATTGCTGCCATTCTGTCTAAATATACTCTTCTAAAAAACAAACTTGACACAAACATACGGCTCAAATGCCAGATGGGATCACCAGTGAACTGACAACGTACAAAAGCATAATTGAGACACAAGAATAGTCCACCTGAGTTATGTTTCTTTTTTTGGAAGAGTACAATTTGTGGTCTAGTTAAAACTGCAGATTTCTAAGGGCCCGTCTACACGAGCCAACAAGGACCAACATGGAGTTATAACTTGTTGGGCGGTACATGGATGTACTCGACCGTGCGAACCAACATATCTCGACTGCAGTGGTTGCTGCCTTCACGTGACAGGTATTCTAATCTGCTATTGGCCCGTTTCTCCAACAAGCTCCAACAAAGTTCGGCGATAGAAACATGTTCCAACTTGTTGGATGATGTTGGGCGTTGTCTGGAGTGACGTCCACACCATCCAACTTTTAATTGGCCAACATTGTCAGACACGTGTTGAACCTTGTTGGCCAACAAATGTTGGTTCGTGTAGACAGGCCTTAAGGGCTAGCAGGCCCATGATAGTCTAAATGTATAACACCACATTTCAGCACCAAATAGACCCTTTGTCACGATGCATCCACAAACTGCCTACTCATACAGTATGACAATGTGACCGCCCCCGGTCATGGCCACCCATGCAAAGGGCCTATACAGTCACCCTGCTAAAAATCTGCATCCAACGTAAAGACGTGCCTTTCTTCGTCTGTGGGCATCACGTTGGCTCGCTGGTACTCCGCCACTCGCTTCTCAAAGAAATTTGACTTGCCCTCTAACGAGATTGACTCCATGAAGTCAAACGGGTTTGCAGTGTTGTAAATCTGTTGAGGAAATACCAACAAACCAGTACGATGAAATCAGTATTGCTCTTGAATATAGAATGCCCTTTTGCAAGGGATAAAAGACTCCACGGCTATTCTGATTTGAAGAAAACTCTGGAAATTTACATGTACACTACTCACAATAAGTTAGGGATATTTATATGCCGTCAATTTTTGATTTTTTTTTCTCCAAATGACTGTTTTCACCTATTCTTGTGACAAGGTGTGTCTGTCATGCAGATACAATGCATAGTTCCGACCTGTCAATCAAGCCGAACCCGCGACCAATCACAGACGGCGCCCACAAAGGTCAAAGTGATGCAATCATCGATCACAATCACGCAATGTTTTTGCCCATACAGTTTGTATGTTGTATGCGCCAGTGACCGGGTGAATTTTGGTTTCAATGTGGGGCGATTCGCTGTTCAAAGGTAGGAGAGCGCATTTTTAATGAATATATGTCATCCCTGCATTACTAGCCCTTCGCTCAGTGTGTGCTACGGCAACTGTCGCCCCTAAAACATAAATACCTTTGAGTTTTCTCCAATGAATCTGTGCTTTCCATGCCGAGTCCCGTTGCTTTGTACGTACATGTCGCCATTTTTTTGCGATGGCTTGTGAGCACATAGCAACAATATCTAAGGGGCGGGGTTAACTGGGCAATCTCGGAACTATGCATTGTCTAATCATATACAAGATCACTCAAGCAGAATGCATACCCTCAATAAAATATCTGTGCACACCCCACACTATCCCTAACTTATTGTGAGTAGTGCATTGTGCTCGCCACTCTCAACAAATCTATAAAATTTCCTGGATCATCACCTGATAATTCACTTTTATTAATTTTTAGAGGTGTCGGGAGTTGGGGATAAAACAAAGTTCTGGAAGTTTTCTATATAATCTAGAAGTTTGCAGGTCTGAGAGTTGTGCAGTCACGAAATAGCAAAATGTGGACATTGAGTTTATTTTATTTATATACCACATCCAACAGCGGAGGGACCACCAATTACAGGAATGGGAGCAAGTGTGGTTGAGTGCCTTGCTCAAGGGCACAGGTGCCACAACCCGTCACGGCCAGGAATCGAACCTACATTCTAGTACTAGCACAGGAACTTAAGTTCGACGCACTAGACCGCTCGGCCATAACACCCCACTGAATTTCATTACAGTTCTACCCAATAGAATAAACTGATTTGCTCATGAATATTCATTATTCAAATGCAAATTCATTTTCAAACATTACCTTTCCACAATTAAGTTCCGTCATAAGTCTGTCAGCCACATACTCAATATACTGCACCATAAGATCCGCATTCATGCCAATCAGCCTGACCGGTAAGGCTTCACTAAAGAACTTTTTCTCGATTTCAACGGCTTCTGAGATGATTTCCCTGATTCGGTCTGGACTGGGCTTGTGGACGAGATAAGTGAACAGATGACAGGCAAAGTCACAGTGAAGGCCTTCATCTCGGCTTATTAGCTCATTGGAGAACGTTAGGCCTGGCATCAGACCCCTGGGAAAAAAATAAATCTCATATGGCGAAAATGTTCTTCATAGACCCTGTTGAAAAAAATCGCTGCGTTCAGCACAGATTTAAAGGCGATTTGATGACATTTCCCTACCGATTGTGAATGCTTCTTTGTAAGATGAAGATTATAATCTTTTCATTTGGTGAAGCAAGAGATCACTTTATTCGACAAAGCAAATTTGTAATGTGCGAAAAGCAATTTGGGAGGCCTGTTTAAACATGCACGTCAAGCGTCAAGCATGTGGCAAGCATTGTTTTTTTGACGTGCTACTCCTGTGTGAACAGTGTAATTGGAAAAAAAAACCACACACAGCACCCTGAGCCTCAGACGCTTGGCATGCATGTGTAAACCTGGCCATTGCAAAGCTTAATTCGGTCTTTATTAGCGATTGCTTAATGTGAACTGTACTGCTCTTTACCATTATTCATTGAGTGAGATGTAAATACACACTTAATTAACTAACGATGATTAATTAATACCAACTGGCTTGGAAGAAGCCATTATCAAAATCAAAATCTTTACAGTGGTCTTTGCCGACGAAATATTAAAATATTTACCTCTTTTTAAGCCAGAAAATGGCAGCAAATGAACCGGAAAAGAACACGCCTTCTACAGCGGTAAACGCGACCAGTCTCTCCCCAAAGGTCGCCTCCTTGGAGTGAATCCATTTGATAGCCCAGTCCGCTTTCTTCTTAACACAAGGCACTGAAAAAGAACATCAACAAATAACATAGAATTTACAAGCAAAAGAAAATTACAAATTAAATCTTTCACAGCAATGCTATAAAATGCTACTCACTCGTATCAAGTGCGTTGAAAAGCTTCGTCTTGTCTGCAGGATCCTTGATGTAGGTTTCAATGAGAAGACTGTACATTTCAGAGTGTACATTCTGGAAAAGAAAGAGTCATTCAGAATCTTGATATTACAAATTTTGAAGAGGTAGAGTAAAAGGTTGTTGTTGGGTTGGGTTGGCACATTGGCAAACGAAGTGCCCTTTGCGCCAGTCACTGTAGAGAAAAATAAATCTGAATGCTGCCAAAGCAGACTTCAGGTACATGTCTAGATGCAAATTTGAACGTAGTTACTGTCACATTCTACAATGTACTTAGAGTAAAAGGAAGGTTATCGCAGTGTTTAAGTTGGGGGGGGGGGGGGGGGGGGTGGGGGGGGGGGGGTGTTGGCATTCCTAAATTGTTCACATTATCTTATCTGAATTTAGAGGTCTTCATGTGTTCTGTTTAATCCTTGATCTAACAAATCTCTCCAAAACTAATATAAAATGTTCAAACAGCAAACTGGTAACTTTTTAAGCAAAATAATGACTTAACCCTGAACGAGCTAAATCCACTCTTTGGCCTTGTAGTAGGAAGAGTGGGGAGCCGGGGGGAGTGTGGGAGGGGGAGGGGGAGTGTGGGAGAGGGAGGGGGAGTGTGAAGGACCTAGGGCCGATTTCACTAACGTAAAAATTTGCGATCACCGTAAGTATGATCGTTAACTTCAATTCCATTGTACGTCAAGTCGCGATGGATTACGAGTTTAGCGATTGATTTGGGCATTAGCGATCACCGCTAAGCGTTAGTGAAATCGGCCCCTGACTACATCCCTGGTGTGTAAGGTGGGATGTATTGACTTGACAAGTAAACTGACGTAAACTGATTGTATGTATACCTCCATAGCCATCTGAAATCCATAGAAACACCGAGCCTCGGGCAGCTGAACCTCTTGCCCAAACCTCTCCACCAAGTTCTCATTGACAATACCATCGCTGGCCGCAAAGAAAGCTAGGATGTGTTTGATAAAATGCTGCTCTGAAGGCTGTGGAAAGACACAAATATGCATTGAGACTCAATCTTGACAATGTCACAGATCCGACAAAAGCCTAAAGCGGGCCTCCCACTGTGCAATTTACGCCATGAATTTCCTACGAATTGGTATGATTTGGTACGATTACTAGAGACTGTCTATAGACTCTACACACAATCGTACCCAATCGTAGGAAATTTGTGGCAAAAAACGCACAGTGGGAGGCCCGCTTAACTCCCAAAACTTGTGTGTGTGAAAAATCATACTGATTTTGAAGGATTGAGGAGTGTTTGTTTGGGTTACAATCTTGATGTATGCACATGTATTGATAGAAAAAAGAAAAAAAACACTTTCAATATCAGTGGTGAACGAAACAATTTGTTGAGCTAAACAAGTTTTTTACATAGAACACGTAGTAAGATGAGCTATTTTCTGTTAACAACTTTTATATAATGAAAACTTCAAACCACGTGAAAAGTGCAAATTTCGATTTTGTTTAAGTTAAAACTTTTTTAACACTTGTTATTACTGGTAGCTTGGTGAGAATGGATTCTCAAATAACCATTTTTGAGTTTGTCAGACTCGACTTGAGATTTAATTGTGTTGAAAATTGGGCCATACTTGCTGTAACTGGCAATATACTTCAAAATGAACATATAAAAAATAAATCCTCTGGAACTAACCTTGAGTGTTTGCCAATCCTTGAAGTCATGTCCAAGATCAACTTCTTCGCATGTCCAAAACGATGCTGTTTAAGAAGTTTAACAAAGAGGATTTAATGAAGAGTAAATCATATTCAGTGCATCTTGGGAGAATAGATACATGTAGGCATAACTTATTGATAAGAAAATACTCAACGATCCTGCCACAAAATAAGAATAAAATAAGAACCAGTAAAATAAATAAATAAAAAGAGCTGTTTTATCCTATCTCCATCATTTTTTCATCTGTGATCCTTGACTTTTAAAACCTTATTGATTTTGGAACTAAACCAACCTTGTGCTTTCTTGTAAAACTCCCAAATGTCTGGATACCTGATCGGTAAGATCACATAGCGTCCTGGGTTCGGTCTTAGAAGCGGTTCATCTAAGATTTCATCTTTATGGAGTTCATGCCCGTTGCTGCTTTCTCTTATATTGCTCGTTGATTCTGGAGGCAGTTTACGATCATGCATAGATTCGTTTCCTAGAGTCGTTTTGACCTGCAATTCCAGTTGATTATTTGCACTATTATTTCCCTCACTTGAGGAAATTCTTGCACATTTCTCATCCTCTCCTTCGATGTAAGACATCTGTGAGAGCAAAGTGAAGTTATCTTCGTCCTCCTCTTGACTTTGAGATGTTGGTATCCTGTCATTCTGAGCTGGTGACCCATCGTCCAATGCTGCCCCTAAGGCAAACAGATCTACACTCGGTGTGAATGGATCCAGCGACATCTGTGAATCTGGCAGATCGTTGCTTTGTGATGTTAGATCAAGATGCGGCTGGGGTCGAGCAGCCTGTTTGCCGTTTTCAATCATGGCAACTGAAGAAGTACGGGTCTTCTTTGAGATAAATCCTGCCGACTGCTAAAACATGGGAAGAAATTTATGAATTGGAAAATAAATTATGTAATTCAATCTACCGTTTAACAAAATGCAAAAAAACATGTAAAAATCCAAATAAATTATGCAATTTGTATGAGAAAAAAACAACAAAAATATCTGAATAAAAATGTTTGTAAGTTTAAAGGCAAAGGCTCGTCAGCAATGCACGCGCGCCGAATTCGTGCCACGAAATACGCAGCTCCATGCTTTTGCTATGGAGCTGCGTATTTCGTGGCACGAACTAGGCCTAATTATTGTTGTTACCTCTTCTTCAAGAGCTGCACTATGACTGTCTCTCTTCAGAGTTTCACTGGCGCTACTCTTTATTTCCATTGGCATTGATTAATGCATGCCGTACAACTCGTCAGAATAAAGCAGAAATGAGATCATTCCCTGGGAAAAAATACAAAACTCTCTTGAAAATATTTAATTCCCACATTTAGGTAGGGCAGCCCAGGGGCGGGATGGTTGCTGGGAGGGGACAACTAATGATAGGTCATTAGGCCTATGTAATTTTCAACCAACATGACCAAACCATGGAGGTACCTCCATGACCAAACAAAGAAATGAGATTTTCTGATGCACACCTACCCCTAGAACTATGGGGGACTGTATCCCCCATAGGTTATGTTGTTTTTTTCCAATATGGCGGCGCCTGAACTTTAAGATCGGACCGATACGGTTTAAGCTAGCGCAATAATCCGCTCCCCAATCGCCACCAAACTCCGTCTGATAGTTCTTGAGACACTCACCTTGCGTGTGTCTATGGAATTTCGGTACCATTTGTCCATTAAATTCTCCGAAAATAATGTTGGAAAATGAACGGGAACATGTGCGATGCATGTGGATGCATGATCGAGGCATTCGGTGCGATGCATGTGGATGCATCGCACATGTTCCCGTTCATTTTCCAACATTATTTTCGGAGAATTTAATGGACAAATGGTACCGAAATTCCATAGACACACGCAAGGTGAGTGTCTCAAGAACTATCAGACGGAGTTTGGTGGCGATTGGGGAGCGGATTATTGCGCTAGCTTAAACCGTATCGGTCCGATCTTAAAGTTCAGGCGCCGCCATATTGGAAAAAAACAACATAACCTATGGGGGATACAGTCCCCCATAGTTCTAGGGGTAATGCACACCCACACATGATTAAAAAGCAAGATTACAACGGTTTAAACGGAAAATAATATTTAAAAAAAGACACTCCAGTCTCGTTTCGAACAGACGCACATTTCCTAATGTTAGTTAACCGTGGAGGGTCGCTTGTTTGGTTGTTATCTATTAAATGGACCATGAATGGACTTTGTCACGGTTTGTTTACCCATTTTGCGACAAGCTCTGACAAGTTCGTGTTCACCCTATGACAAAACTCCATCTCGCATAATATGCCGGGAGCCCTCTTGCGGTCAAACAATGCAAGACCATTATTTGTAAATAGCGTCCTCTAGCGATGAAAGATTACTTTTGCAACAGCCACTTAAAGTTTTTGACATTTCTGTCGGAACGTGCAATCCAGAAAACCGCAAAAATTTTGACACAAGTCACGAACTGATTTCTCACATTCACAGGAGCTGAAGGAAAGGATGTAAAGTCTGTTGTGCTTCTGTGTCTTAGCGGAAATAATCTGTGGAAACTGTGAAAAACGACTTTTGTGTTGGTGTACTGCGACGGTTTTCTACTCTACGAGTTCGAGGCTTGTGTGTGTGTTCCCGTGTACCGTGTTTCGGCGCCGTTTCGCTGCTGTAGGCACGTACGCGAGCCGGTCGGCCGTGCGCCCAGCATTAAAGCAGAACACATACCGCCCTTTGTGACTTTGCGGTTGAACTTGGCATAAGAAACAGCAAACAATGGCCCGGTTTTGCTGGTGTTTAGTTGCATTGACTTTGATGTTCGTCTCCACAGTGATCGGACAAAAACTATTTCCAGGTTAGCTATTTTGTTTCTTTAAATTATTCTATGAAATTTGAAAATAGCCTTCAATTTTGTTATGGAATTTAATATTATTTACGGTATTTTTTCCCCATTCACATTGAACATGGATTATCATTTTGGTAAATTTATATATTGGAATCGATAGCTTATTCAATTCGAAGATATACTTTCCACTTGCACTTTTGTCGCAAATGTTGCTTTTCTGTAGAAAAATCACATTTTCTCCTTGCATTCAGTTAGTGCACAAGATATTACCATTCAGTGATTCACGCACGCACGCGTTTTCGACAGAAGTGCAGGTGTTTTATATTTTGACTGAATCTAGGCCTACTCTGTTTTATTTTATTTACTCAACATTATTAGTTACTTTAGAACATAGTTCAAAGAGAATAAAAGCTCATGTTTCTTTTAAATTCAAATTCAATACACTTGTTAATACCAATTAAGTTCTATTGTATTATAATTACAAAGTTAATATTGTGGAAAGAGGGTAGGGAAATTATTAGCCGAAAAGGAGGAAAATATTGGTTAAAAAAGAGTTGAAAAGTGATTTTTATTGCAAAAATGCATAATGTCGTGTACATGACAATGAAAGTGTTCACGAAAAGTAAAAGGTGTCAAAATTAAAACTAACAAATGCAAGTGGTATGATATTAATGTCACTGGAGTAAACTTCATTCTGATCATAAAACAGGTGCAGGTTGGATAGAATGGAGGTAATAAATTTGAGAATAATTTTAGGATTCATGACTTTAATACAGAGCTGCCAACCCTCCCGGATTTTGTGGAAGACATCTGGAAAAACAGGTTCCTTCCGTGACTCCAAACACATCTAAAAATCCCCAAGGGAGTTAATTGACAATCCAGGAAGGGTTTTTGTCCACGTCAGGAGTCACAAAATTAGTCATTTTCCCAAGAATCTGTTGCAAAATCCGGAAGGGTTGGCAGCTCTACTAATAATGGGATTCTAAAACTATATAGACAGCCGAAGTGTGACGTGCGTTGCCATGGCAATTGGCTCTAAACATCATGGCCATTGGAAAAAGTACCATTGCAAAAGCACAGGGACACAGTTGGGTGATTTTTAGTGTAGAGCCAATTGCCTAGGCAACCAACAAAAGATGACGTATTCACTTCAGCAGTCTTTGTGACATGTGGGGTTATATTTCTAATAATGTATTTCTAGTACTAGATTGTATTGCATTCTATTCTTTGAGGCCAGCCCCTGTGAAGTTGACCTGTTGACCTTAGATGCACAGTCCCTCAAAATTATATATTTTGATTGAGTATTAATTTCTAATGATTTTTTAAGACCATCATTTGCTATAGATATTAAATTTATTAATATTCTAGACATACCAAGTTTTGGATGTGTACATGAATTTTAATGGGCCATTCATTCAGTTGGCACCAGTGAATTTCGAACCATCAATTTTAAATTGCTGTTTTATGGCATTTTTGTGGAATCCTGTCTAATGCCCTTCAAGCAGCTTTGACCTCTCTGTCCTGTCACTCAACAAACTATTGCAATTTTGATAGCATAGACTTCCTTCCGCCACCTGTTGGGCCCACATTCTTGGCCTAATGTACACTAATTTATCATTTCTTGTTTAACTGTCCTCCCAAGGAATGATTGGCTGGGACCCTTCCACTGCCAAATATGTCCCACCTGCCGGGCTCCATAAAATATTTTGGTTGTTTAACCTCAAAAAGCCCATGATCTGAATTATTTTTAAGGAAGCAATGAACCAACTACTGGTACTTTAGGTCTATCACCCATTTTTGGACTTCATCCAACAATGAAGAAAAAATCATACTAAGGCCAAGAACAAAATACATGTTTCTTATTACAAAAATATTCAGGGTGGATAGGTGGTAAATATCTTTTTATTTTGCTCTAAATTTTTCAGCTAAAAATATTAGGGTGGGATGACGGTCAGTATTTTTTTACCACTTGCACATTACCGGTACAACATTGCAAATATGCAAGGGTGAGCCACTTTTTCATGCTTTGGTCTTTTTAAAGGGGTAAACACAAAAAAGACGATTTAGGTTTCAGGTAGGCACAATAAGATTTTTGTGCAAAAAGATATCTATGTTCTGGATGATTTTCTGGGTTGGGGTGGGTAATGGAAAACATTTATTGGTCTAATGGTTATGGTGCTGCAATAAATAATAAAACAAATGATAGAACAGTAGGCCTACTCTTTCTAAAGTTAATTCATGAACTTTCTAACCAATGTATCACAGGTGGAAACTGAAAGCAAAGTGTCCAGTCTGGTAATTCAATCTATTCATGTTAACAGGAAGTTACAGATACAATTATGTAGGCCTACTAAGAAAGGGGTTATTGGATTTCATTTATTGTAAAAGTTATTGTAAAAGATGTATTTATTTTTTTGTTGGATTCCTGTGGAAAATTATACTTGTTGTGGGAATTTTCATTCCGCAGTGTAATGATTACACACCCAAATATTTGAGAATGCCATAAACATTCAGGACGTATTATGTAAACAGAGATTCTGCATTCACTGTATGCATCTCTAGTGGCTGTGCAAATTTATTAACGAGATTACGAATCCTGTGAGCAGGATCTCTGTATCAGACCCTCGGCTTTCAGTAATTTAATCCACTTCTGAGTCACTCTATATTGGGCCCGCCGTTTCTCCAACAGAACACAATTCCGATCCGAGTATTGCCCAACGACCGATTTTTGTTTTAGGCTATTTTTGTTGTATTCTATCGTTGAGAGGTACATGTAAGGCAAGGAAGGGATCGTAAATAGCGAAGTCCTTGGCTAAGATAAGAAATACAGCTGATCTTGACAGGGGGAAAATATAACCCTGGACCAACCATACATGACGCCAGTCAAACTAGAGCTTGGCCTTCAATTTAGATTTCTGTATTGTCTTAAAATCATAATTTATGTATACTATACATGTACACATAAATGTTGTTTGTTAAATAACTATTTTTCCCGTATTAGGACGACCGTTTTGGTTAGAGTGCTTACAGAGACCACTAAAACCACAAAATTGATCGGAAAGAAACTCATGAATTGACACCTATTTTCTCGACCTAATTCTCTGAAAAAAAGTTTTGCGACCTAGACGAAAATGGTTTGTGACCTAATAAAAATGGTTAAGAACCTAATAAAAATGGTTTTTGACTATAAAGATGGTTTTTGAAGCTCTTGCCGTTAGGACGACCGGCTATCAGTCGCCCTAATGCGGTCGGTCGTCCTAATACGCCGTTTTTACCCATAACCGGTCGACCTAAACGCGAAAGAGTAAGTTGTTAAATATGTGCAAAAGCAGATGCATTCCTATGTCTGCACATACTTGTATGAAGAATAGGTCATGGTCATGCTCTTGAAAATCCATCCCACTGTTTTGTTTAAAATGTTCTTCACCGGGTAAACAATTTGGGACAAACCAAGCGTATGTGATTCAAAGTTAATTACTCCGTGCTTCGCCGGCAACGGATCCCACAAGCCACATACTCTAAATTCCCCCGCTGTTCAGTAGAATGATGCTAGTGACTTCATTCATTTCGTTCATTAGCCGTCTAATGAATCAACTGGTATCGATTTCTCTGCTGCCCAGTGGATGATTAATTAATTAACGAGCTCGGTTTCATGCAGAGTCGACACTAATGGAATTTGCTCAGTGTTTGTCCCATTAATCGTGTTGACATTGTGTATTATGTGCTCTGAATAAGGGTGTTTTGTTTTCATAGAATTAATTTAAAATTTACCAAAGACAATTTGGCCGAATTTGAATTGGACACACTCTTTCATTGTACTGAACTAGCATTCTACCAATTGTTCTGAAATACCGTACATTATAAGTAACAATATCATAACGTTTTACTCAAGATACTTTGCCAGTTGACCAATAAAAATCATGTAGGCCTAAGCATATCCAATCACGGTCATTTCAGTGCAAATTCTACACTTTAAAAAAAAAAAATGTCTATCACATGACATGTGAAACTCATTATCAGTTTATAACATTCTCAGTTTTAAACACATTGTGGAATGTACTGTCTTTGATTCTCCAAAACATTCACAAATATGTTTACATTCCCACAACAAATACCCCCTCTAAAGAAAATAAGCCAAAATCAACACTGAATAGCTTTCAGCTCAAATTGCAACAATTCCAAAATAGAGGTACATTTGTTGAAAACAGCCTGGGCCCCATTGGGTCTCGTTTAATCCTCATTATGTGAAAAATTCTGTTAAATTCAAATCGCTGCAGGACCTTTTTTACGGTCATATTTATGGATTGGCTGGTGTCCTTTCATCTAAACCCTTAGGTTCTTTTTACATGACTGATTCGGCATTGGTTGGCGCAAAGAAGCTTTGCAAAGGGAATTGTTACCGGCCTTTCACGTTTTTTTTTACAAAACCAAACGTACAGAGAGTTACAAAGCCTTATGACCTTTTTCAAGAACAGAAGGGCTTGGTTTTCCCTTTGTATTGTCAAAATGGTGAGGAATAAAGCTGTGATGTCGTTTATGAAATACTTGATGAAATCGAAAGTAGCAAAACCAAGTTTATATGCGGACGCCTGTGTCAAATGAGATTGCGTCTGCACTCGGTCAATTTCCACTAGACTACACTCATTTATGGGAATATGTTTCAATTTACTCCGGGCTGAACTTTATAATGCCATCATGGGAAGTTCATGGGAATTCACTAGGGAGGAGAATTATTGATTCTTAACAGTTGGAATTTGTGTCTTTTTGCGGTTTTCAAACAGAGCTTGACAGCCTTGAGTTGGGGATTTGCAACCCCAATTCAGTCCTAGGTCTTATTTTATCATGAAATGTATTGGTACAAGTCATAATTCGGCTGATAAAGGTTGCATTTTGCAATATGTAATGGGTTTTACCCAGATTCCCACATAAGGTTTAAGCATAGTTGGAATAGATTGTGGGTAGTTTACAACTTTCCCATCTGTTTTGAGAAATTTGTTTTTGCATACCATCACAAAGTCCAAAATAAAAATAGTTATGTGTTGACGAGCATGGACATCTTCCCACCAAGAGATATTATTGTTAAGTTTAGACTGTAGCCCCTGTACTATAATTATATAGACCGTATCGAATAGCCGCCATTTCGTTGGGCAGTTTCTTTGTTCCTTGAGGACATGCATGGTTGCACATATTGTGCTTCCATTGTTGAATGGTTTAAGTAACAAATGGTATTATTGTTAAGTTTAGACTGTAGGCCCTGTACTATAATTATTACTGTAGTTTGCAGTTAGACCAAAGGTGCATAGTTACATGTACTACTACTAGGAAACTGTCACACTCTGCGCTTACTTGGCCGAATTGCGACACATGCAAGGATCCAGAAGTTGGGCAATTGATAATGGGGAATATATCCTGGGACTAACCCCTTCTCTTATCTCCCGTTATCTGTCGCAATTGCTGTAAAGTCTGACTTTATCAGTTTGGGGGGAATGTAAACAGTGGCCGTGAAAATGGGCCACTTGATAAAGTATGCAGTTGCTGGCAAGTTAGTTGGCCTTTTCACACTACAATTTTAATAGGGATTTGACTTATGTTGAGTTCACTCTAGCACCGTGTTTACACTCGAACCGGCAAAGGTGGATACAGATCCAGCATTTTTATTGTGACTACAAAACTGAACATTTGCCGCGTTTATACTACACCCCAAATCGCTTCAACTCGCCTTCAGAAACCGCAAAAGTCACCACTAAATGTAACTGCAGCGCATGCGTGAGCTGTTAGGTGTTGCTGCACTACTAGTGCCAGATTGGTCAATTAAATCTACTACACTGCGGGCACCGCCCCAAGGACACTCAAATTGCCGAATCTGTATTCGGGTAGCGTTTACACTACAAGCGACCTTGACGATTGCAGGGTTCAACCCCGCAATTGCGGGGTTCAACCCTACCCCAAAGGTGTCTTGAAAAAGGCGAATCAGACCCGGGTCTGATCCGCCTTTTTCAATTCACCTTTTGGGTTTACACTTAGTGCCTACCCGGCTTCAACTCCCCTTTTTGGAAATTGCGGAGTTCGATTCGGCAAAGGTGAATCGAGTGTAAACGGGCTGTAATACCTGTTCACACTTCAACATTTCAACATGTGTTAAATGCTCAACACAGCCTGAAATTCAATCCTGCTTGGGAGGTGGATTGAGAGTTCTCAGCCCATGTTGAGAATGAACATGGCTTGTGTAAAAACTGCAAACTGATCAATCCGTGGACAATTCATCATTTCTCCTCCCCACCCCCCTCCCCCAAAAGAAATTGTGAATTTCAAAACTTAGAAATATCATAAAAGATTTTTATTGGTTTCTAGTCTGGTTCATGTATGTATACTGTATTTGTTTGTGTTAACAGGTCTTTTATTGAAGAACTCCTAAAGAAACACAATTTCAAGCATCAATGTTTTCAAAACCTTTTGGGCTGGAATAAAATTGGTGAAGTCTTTGAGTACACATTTTATTGCACCCGTCACCTTGATGTTTAGTCTGGAGATATTTACAGCTCTATGAACAATTGTAGCCTCCAGGGAAGTGTTAAAATTCAACCAGCTGGCTAATATGTCTCAATGGAGTATTAAACTGTTTCTATTAACATAGTTGTCAAAAACACTTGTAAATAATCTTGACATTTATGGAAGTCTCAGTTGTAAATGTATCAGTTGTGTCTGGATATCATCCAAAAATGTTGAAGTTATTAAAAAAGAAAAACTTGTTTTGCACTTTCTGTGTAACTTTAAAATGAAAGGGGTTTATTCACAAAAACTTGGCAAGCTTTCTAAGACTTTAAAACTTCGTGGGGACCGAAGGACGACTTAATTAGCTTTTTGTTACGGTATGTAGTTTAACACATTGCCCAAAACCGCCTTGCAGCTTTCTCTGCCAAGTCCCCCAAACCAATTTTTATTTCTTCAGCAAGGTACTTTGCCACGCATTGCTTCTCTCCACCCAGCAAAATGGGTACCTGAGAGGGTAGCGAAAGTTGATGTGATTATGTGATTGATTAGCCGTTCAGCGTCTAAGGCAGCCGGGACTGTATACTCCCCAGGGAGCTGAGAAGGATTAAGGAATGATATTACTGAGCCCAATGACCAGGGGTAAAAATGCAGGGGTAAAAATTATTATCCTCAAATGAGGGGCATGTACATGTACTCATAAGTAGGGCAGTCTGTTTCTGACACAGGTAACTTGTTCTCGAAGGATACCCGTTAGGTGGTGTGTGATCCTGTTCCGAGTTTAGTTTTCTCGGGTGGTGTTCCCGTCGTTCGGGCGCGAGAATGAGTTTGCCCGTGTCAAGAAGAGACCACCCCAACTCCCATACCGTAGCTTGATTCATCCTCTTTCAAATCTTGTGTTTAGTAAGGGTACATATGAAGCTGCTGTTGGATAAATGGTAGTTATTGACCTTGACAAAGAACATTACTTAACATTACAAAAAGTGCTATTGTTCTTTTTGTACCAACAGGGCGATGTGGCATGGCCCATCCCTGTGCTCAGATCTGCAGAGATGTGCCTGGAATGGGAAGAGTCAAGTGCGAATGTGAATCTGGCCACATACTAGCTGCTAATGGCTTCTTGTGCATCAGTGAGGACGGTAAGTGGCCAAGGGCCAATTTCATGGCGCTGCTAAGCACAGAAATTTGCTTAGCACATAATTTATTTGCTTTATAAAATGGATTACAAGCCAAAATTATACGCCAAATTGTGTTCTTCGCAAGAGTAGGAGACTACCTTTCAAAACACATCACTTACGATTTTGGCTGGCAATCCATTTTTGCAAAATAAAGCAAACAAATCCTGTGCTAAGCAAATTTTTGTGCTTAGCAGCGCCATGAAATTGGCCCCTGCAGTGTGTTGTAATAAACTGGGGGTAATTTCATAGAACTCTGTAACCACGAAAGTTTGCTCAGCACAAAAATTGTTTGCTTTGGAAAAAGGGGTTACCAGCCAAAATCACAACTCCTTTTTCCAAGTTTATTCTGTGGTTTTCAGTGCGTTGTTTTGCTCCGAATCCCATCTGTGCTAGCTGCTTTTCGATGAAGTGACGTGCGTCAAATTTATGCACGTAACTGAAAAGGTTTAGTGTGAACCTACTTTTACTTTCACTGGTCTCTAGTAGAGTTATGTGTATTGTGTTGAATATGTAGCAAACTAGAAGGCTACATTTTTTTACCTCAAGACTTTTGTCACATGTTTCGAATACTGAAGTAATAGATTATGGCACTTAGAATACAAAGAATCTGACACTTTGCAGAATCCTTTCTGACATACATAATTCATTTTCGAAACCTTGGAATGCAGTCAAAATACTCAGGTGGCCACTGTTTCCAATAGTTTCCCACTCCTCACAAGATTTAACAGGGTTTGGGACCACTAGCCCCATCCCAAGGGGCAAATACCGCCAGCTCCAAAAGCCCCACTCAACCAAAGTGCTCTGTTATGCAAAAGTTGGCCATGCCTACAAGTCATAAATCCCCATTCACAGTGTATTATTGTTCAATAGATTGAATGCCAGAGTACTAGGTCAACTGTACTTGTAGGAGCTACATGTAGATACCCTGGCCTTGTCAGCGGGACAGTTCAGCCTGGTCATTGAAAACTAGCCAATGGTTAAAGGCCTCAAGTAGAAATTGGCTTTTGGGCCAAATACATTTATGAAGCATATGACCTTGGTTGAAGTTGCAACCTGTTTGTGAATTCTTGTTGTAGAATTTTCCTCAGCTCTAATGAAACCTAGGGGCTTTTCCAAATCTCGGCTTCGTCTCCGTCTCCGTCTCCATAGGGTTTACATGGAGCCGGAGCCTGAGCCTGAGCCTAAGTCGAGATTTGGAAAAAGGCCCTATATACTCCAAAATCAACAAGTTTCTTTTGTAATGTTAAAGCATGGAGGAAGAAAACACAAGCACTTGTAATATAGGAGTCCCTCAAAATCGTGGTGGTGGTTCACACAAACAAGTTACACCTAAAATGTGATTCTTAAAATGATCTCGTCAAGGTACGGTACAGTCTCCAAAAGGCCCCAATTGCTTGTTAAAACTGGCCCACTGTTCGAATCCCCTGGGAATAAAAAGGGGGTGGTGACACATACAGTGGAATCACTTTTATTACAGTAATCACTTTTATTACAAATGGTGTGCCAAACCAGCTACAAGAAAATGCAACAAACTTCAATATACGGTAAAAGTAGGCCACACATTGTAAAGGTAATAAAAAGTCTGTGCCTACATGAAATAGAGACTCAAAATACAGAGAAACTAGCAGGTGTGTGCGTAGTTCAGAGTGCTCCAGGGGAACATTGAGGGGACATTGGACTGGTTTTTATGAGAAGTTGTCTGGAGAAATTAATATGATTCAGGATATGGCTTTGTGTGTGAACATTCCATTCTCAATTACAAGCAGAGATTTCAGCGTTGCTCCAAAAATGAACCGCAGGCCTGAGATACATGTCAGTTGTGATTTATTCCAGAAAAGAGTCTGTAGGGCCTACACTTTGACTGTTTACATACATTGTCTCTGAACTTGTGAGGGGAAATACTTAACTACTGGTCTGTTTTTATCAGCAGAGGGGAGCCCTCTCACTGTAATCACAGTATCAACTTCAACACACTTTGCATTCTAGGACAGCTTAACCAAACAAAAGTAAAAACAAACATACCCGGTGTTTACCTACGATAAAATGACTTCAGGTCTTAATGTTCACCTTCAGTGTTTGTTTGCAGACTGTTGACAAGAAAAAATTGCTAAAAAATTATACTAAAATTTTGACAGTTTTGAAACAATTATGGTTCGTTTCAGGTCGACACTTTGTGCTCAAAACTGAGTAAATATAGACCTACATGTACAGACCATTTTTGTTGAATGCTCGGACTTTGCCTTAGACTCAAAATGATAAAGAATTGAAAGGCTGAACTTCAGAGTATTGGATAATTTATCAGTTTCTTTTCCCCGTATCATTTTGAAAAATGTTCCCAGGACTTTTTCTGACGTGTAATCTTGTCTATTTTGTCTGCTAGAGACAATTGTATTCTTGAAGTATCTGTCAATGTATGTGCCTTTATCAAAATGTTTTTGTATCGTTAGATCTATTTGTGTCTACCGTACATTGAGGGTATCTGGGGGTGGTGGAGGGGGAGGGCAGGAGTGGGAAATTGTGTTTTAGATAAGCCCTCTCCCTGGGGAATTTTTGAAAAGTGTTTTGTCTGAAATCTAGACAATACATGTCAAATAAACAAAACTTGCCAGATACTGACCATTGTTTCATACTGTTGACAATACATTTTGGTTTAATTAGGTCCTAACTAAGGCCGGGGTCACACGAATTACGACATCCCAATTTATTGTAGTATTATTACATACAGTACGATTATGAGATTTTGTGCGTGTGACCCCAACTTTATTGTAATCGTATCACAATCGGTCAACGACAAGAATACTTATCGTTCAACGACGAGAATTCTAATCGTTCAATTGAAATCCGATTGTAATCATATTACAATAAATCGGAAAAAAACACGCATGTGACCCCATCTCGTAATCGTATTACAATCCATCCTATAAGCCCCAGCGGTAACCCTCCCATGGGCGCGCGTGTACTTTCTGCTTCACCACGCGCGCCTGGCTTACTTTTCCATTCACATTGCGCCAGGCGCACGTGGCGCAGTGAGGCATGAAGCACGCACACGCAACATGGGGGAAAGCCACAAATTATTATGGGATGGATTACAATACGATTACGTGATTGTGTTGCTCGTGTGACCCCACTTTATTATAATACCGGTACGATTACAATCCAATCATAATATCAATAGTTTTTCGTCTGACCCCAGTCGTTGTCGACCTAAAACTAAAGTGTTGTGTGGGATGAAGTTCGAGCAGAAATGTAGTAAATTTCATTGGTAAGTTTACACTGCATTTTCTGCGAGACAGTAAAGGGAAATTGGTGCTTGGTCTGTTAAGAAAGACCTTTCTATTGAGAAAGATTCATTGTGTACTGGGGGGGACTATAAATACCAAGAAATACCAAGGAAGTGAAGCTAATTGGTTGTAATCTATCTGAATTACACTTGACCTGTAAAGACAGCAGTCCAAACAGGTCATGACCCCATATCAGGCCACATAACATCTTCACAATCCTGCCTCATATCCTCATCACCCAATAATGCCATCCATTCAAGGAACCCCCTCCAGGCCAATGTCTCAGGTCACCTCCTGAATGGGGCCAGTCCTGGCATTCTTGGCATGTTTCAAAGTCTTAAGATGTTGGTCATGGTGTTGAATGGGCAACTAGCCACAAGTTTATATACCTTGTGTTTGCTTTGATTTTCCTGGCAAGCGCTCTCCCAGGTTGGCATTTAATAGCTTACGAAAATGTATAAATAACAGCGTATGACCTGGTATTACATGTACATCATGTGATACTGTATCTTGTATGGGTATCACTTGATATAGGGCCACACATGTGCAGGGTCATTTGAGTCCATCACAAGCCAGGTTAGGCTAAACAAAATAAATGGTGTGTTTACCGTAACCCGACCTACCTGGAATTTTTTAGGCCAAATTGCAGACCTCAAACCTTTTATTGCCAATTTTTAAGTTGATAATTTTAAATGAGCACTATTTGCAATAATTTCCAACGAACATAACATTTTCCTACCTACCTACCTGGATTTTGTTTAGGCCGTTACCTTAAACGCACTATTTATTTTGTTTGGCCTTATGATAAAATCATAAGTCTATAAGTTTGTCACAAGTCTAATTCTTGAGATTATTTGCCTCAGTACTGTGCAAGTTAAAACACACGAAAATAAAAATGATGATGTTCTAGAATCAAAAACAACAATTAACATTAATTAATTGTATAAAGAATGATGAATTTAGAAACACCCGAAAATTGCAGTGCCCCGACTGGGATTCGAACCCAGGTCCTTGGCTTACATGGCCAATTGCTCTACCAACTGAGCTATCTGGGCATCTTGTGTTTGCCTCTCTTTTTCCAAAGAATGCTACAAGGTTGTCTTTTACATACATGTACATGTACACTGTGCTGTTAAGGCCTTTCAGAAAATATTGAATTGTTTACATCTGTAAAAATTGAAATATCCACTGGACCAAGTTCAGTAATTGGCCAGATGTCATGACCCCGGCTAGATTTTCATCAAATCTGTGCAGCAAAATTGAAATGTTTTGCAAATAAAAACCTGTGTTCTCCTTGTGTCCAGATGACACGATCAACATCGATGAAGAAGCAAGCCAGAAAGTGACCAAAGCACCGGAAGTGTCAAATGAGCCGGCCAGCATGTCCCCGGAACTGCTCGCTGACAGCGGGGGTGATGAGATCGAAGGGACTGGGAGTGGCAGTGGGAGTGGCAGTGGCAGTGGAACGAACGAAGGCGTCAATCAAACTGGTACTGAGATCCTCGTACCGAGTCCGATGGCGCAGTGCCATAAATTCCACTGCCAGAACGGCGGGACGTGTTACATTAACATAAAGATAAACAAGCCGGCGTGCCATTGCTCTACGGGTTATGAAGGCGAAATGTGTGATCAGGAAATAAAGAAACCTTTGCCGTCTTGCGAAGGGTTTGAATGTCATAATGGTAGCAAGTCAGAAGCAAGCCAGAAAGTGACCAAAGCGCCGGAAGTGTCAAATGAGCCGGCCAGCACGTCCCCGGAACCGCTCGCTGGCAGCGGTGGTGATGAGATCGAAGGGACTGGAAGTGGCAGTGAAAGTGGCAGTGGAACGGACGAAGGCGTCAATCAAACTGGTACTGAGATCATCGTACCGAGTCCGATGGCGCAGTGCCAGGAATTCCACTGCCAGAACGGCGGGACGTGTTACATTAACATAAAGATAAACAAGCCGGCGTGCCATTGCTCTACGGGTTATGAAGGCGAAATGTGTGATCAGGAAATAAAGAAACCTTTGCCGTCTTGCGAAGGGTTTGAATGTCATAATGGTAGCAAGTCGGAAGCAAGCCAGAAAGTGACCAAAGCGCCGGAAGTGTCAAATGAGCCGGCCAGCACGTCCCCGGAACCGCTCGCTGGCAGCGGGGGTGATGAGATCGAAGGGACTGGAAGTGGCAGTGAAAGTGGCAGTGGAACGGACGAAGGCGTCAATCAAACTGGTACTGAGATCATCGTACCGAGTCCGATGGCGCAGTGCCAGGAATTCCACTGCCAGAACGGCGGGACGTGTTACATTAACGTAAAGATAAACAAGCCGGCGTGCCATTGCTCTACGGGTTATGAAGGCGAAATGTGTGATCAGGAAATAAAGAAACCTTTGCCGTCTTGCGAAGGGTTTGAATGTCATAATGGTGGCACGTGTTACATTAACGTCGAGATAAATAAGCCAGTGTGTCGTTGCTCTGCAGGATACGAAGACGAATTGTGCGATACTAAAATGGACAAGCCACTGCTGTCCTGCGAAGGATTTGAATGTCAAAACGGCGGCACGTGTTACATTAACACAGAGGAGAACAAAGAAGCATGCCATTGTCCCGCGGATTATGGAGGAGAATTGTGCGATAAGAAAATGTTTAAGCCACCGCCGTCGTGCGAAGGATTTGAATGTCAAAACGGCGGCACGTGTTACATTAACACGGAAGAGAACAAAGAAGCATGTCATTGTCCCGTGAATTACAGAGGAGAATTGTGCGATAAGAAAATGATTAAGCCACCGCCGTCGTGCGAAGGGTTTGAATGTGAAAATGACGGCACTTGTTTCATAGATTTGGAGATGAACAAACCCATTTGCCGTTGTCCACAGGGATTTGAGGGAGAAACCTGTGATAGGAGCGTAAAGGTTATGCAACTCTCGTGTGAAACACTCGATTGCCAAAATGGCGGGACTTGCTACATTGACGATGAGCTTAGCAAACCAATGTGCCATTGTGCCACAGGATTCGAAGGTGAGACTTGCAGTGTAAGCGCAACAACACCGAGACCGTTGTGTGAAGGGTTCGAATGTCAAAATGGTGGGACTTGCTACATTGACGATGATCTTAGCAAACCAATGTGCCATTGTGCCACAGGATTCGAAGGTGAGACTTGCAGTGTAAGCGCAACAACACCGAGGCCCTTGTGTGAAGGGTTCGAATGTCAAAATGGTGGGACTTGCTACATTGACGATGATCTTAGCAAACCAATGTGCCATTGTGCCACAGGATTCGAGGGTGAGTCTTGCAGTGTAAGCGCAACAACACCGAGGCCCTGGTGTGAAGGGTTCGAATGTCAAAATGGTGGTGTGTGTTACGTCAACAACAAAACGGACAGTGCGATGTGCCGCTGCGCAACAGGGTTTGAAGGAGACGTTTGCGATAAAGCGGTACAGAAACTGCCAACCTCATGCGAGGAACTAGTGTGTGCAAATGGTGGATCTTGTTACGTTAAGGAGGGAACAGCGATGTGCCATTGTCCATTGGGATACGAAGGAGTTACCTGTCAACAAAGTAAGTATAGATTGGTGCATTAACTTTATTTCCTGTTCTAAAAATATGCACAAAGTACATTCTTGTATAAATCTCAAATGGTTGTTTTCCCCGTGGGGATTTTATTTATTTATTTATTTATTCACCACATCCAACAGCGGAGGGACCGCCAATTACAGGAATGGGAGCAAGTGTGGTTGAGTGCCTTGCTCAAGGGCACAAGTGCCACAACCCGTCGCGGCCCGGAATCGAACCTACATTCTAGTACTAGCACAGGAACTTAAGTTCGACGCACTAGACCGCTCGGCCTTAACACCATAACATTTAATCTGGAAATGATAAAGAACCGAAAATGTTCCCAAATAAATAAACATCACAGGAGCAATGGATTGAAAGGTCATTCCGGTTCAATTTAAGTTTTTGTATGAATTCACCAAATTTGATACACGGCAACACTCAGTAATGAGCTGGAAAGAAAATAAACACTGGCAAAATACATGACAATGGGGGAAAAAAATCTGTCTTATAGTTATAGGCCTACTGTATACGTAGGCCTGTCAAAAACATTAAGTACCGAATCTAGTATGTGTTGATTTCTATCCGTATTTTGTCAGGAGGTAACACGTTTCGACAGGGTGAAAAGGCAGCGGATTAGGGGCAACTGACTGCTAGTGTTTCTGGGTACATGCACCCCCCTTCTTTCCCCCCTATTCAGCATTATTTTGCTTCACAGTGCCAGCTTTTCAACAAAACATCCACTCAGACTCTTAGACTCTTACCCAGCCCTATTGTATGTCGGGTTTCCAATTCTTTGCCTCAGGACTACCGAGGCTACTTTGCTGTATTGTCTGATGACTGTGTTTTCTTCCGTTTATTGTCGGAGAAAGTGGGTCTCAGCCAAAAGGGATTGAACTAATTGCAAGGCAGGGAATTCTAGCCATTCTTGCCGGGGCTTCGGCTGGCTGTTAAAATGAAGCTTTTGTATGCAGATTACTATTCAAATAAAGAACATTTGCTGCTGCTGCTGGCCTTATAAATTCCTTGGGGAATTCACATTCATTTTCCCCCCTGTTTTTTAGTTAGAAATTTTAAACAGCACTCATTTGGGACGACAATCATTGCACTTGACATTGGTTGATTGATTTACATACGGGTAAATGTATACAAGGAGTACTCATTTAGTCATGTAAAATTATAATATTTTGGTATTTACATGTATCTGTAAATGCTGCTTACCCTCTTTTGAAAATTATTTACCTGTATTTTACCAAAATCTTACTGACAAATGGTACCTTGTAAATGGGTAAGTTAGCACATCTTTGTCGTTACTTAATTCTATTTTCCGATTTTGCAGTACCAAACACTTGTATTCAAATGGGTAAGTGTTGACATCCAATGTGGTTCACAAAAGAACAGTAAAATTTATGAAGGTGGGTTTGGTCTCAGCTCTTCTAATTTTGGGAAAAACTGCAATCAAAATATGCCCTGTTCAACTCGGGTGAAGTTTCCTAACTCCTACAAAACACATGATACTTTTACCTTGTATCCTTTCAACATGGTAAATCTACCTCCATTATAAAAATTGAAGTATAGTTATCGATCATTCCCAAGATCACCCCCAAAATTCCAGAGCATGTTAAAGGGATCATCTTAGGCCATGACAGGTGCCTGAAGGAAGGGTGTAGTTTGGGATCCCAATTGGTCGCTTGTCAAGACCACATTTATCATGACAGCTGCTAGTCCCCCTAGTTTGTCCCAAAGGCCGACTGTCGGAACATATTTTCAGACAGAGTGAACTTGACATATAATTTTAATAAAATGCTGGTTTTCAAAATTCATTGCTTCAATTTTTGTCCTTGGGCATGTTTGAATTTTGAAAACCAGCATTTTATCAAAATTATATGTCAAGTTCACTCTGCCTGTGTATTTATAACTCTGTAAAGAGTGTTTACACAACTGAAACCAGAACCAGAACCAGAATAAGAAAAATTGACTTGAACTGAACCGGTACGCATACGGTACCCGATATCAACTTCTGATGTTTGGTTTAACGGCCCAATGTACCATTTGCTATGACCAAAAATTTAACTTCATGAGTTGACAAGAAAAGCCTTAAGCCCCGTCTACATTGGCAAACAGTTCACATAAAACATGACCAAACTTCAAGTTTGGTCATATTTTTCAGAAAGGTTTGCAGGTGTGGACAGCCCATAAAACAACAGCAAACTTCACCAACCGTGTTTAATAGCAAACGTCTGTTTACTCAAGTTTTATGTCTGAACCAATCAAGAACCAGTTTCAAGTCATGTGATTAGAGCCAGCCAATCGTGATCACGTGACCATTCAAGAAGTTTGCTTCTGTTTGCCAATTTCTGCACGATACTTGACCAAACAGTCTTCTTCAGATATGTTCTAAGAGAGCTTTCAGATGGCGAGTTGCAATAAAACATGTAAAAAATAAGTTTTTTATTTCTTTGATTTTGTTTCTGGCAGACGTCGGCATTAAGTTCCCCAACTTCCAATCTCACTCCTACATGGAGTTCCCAACTCCCCGAGGTTTGTACCGAAGCTTCCAGATTCAGATTGACTTCAAGCCGGAATCGCTAAATGGATTGCTGCTGTTCTGTGGGGAAAGGGACAGTACATTCGGTGATTATTTCTCTGTGGGTCTCTTGGACGGAAGGATGCAATTCAGGTAAGTTATGGATTAAAATTCTAAGATCTATTCCCAAGAGGTTTCTGTGTCTTAATATCAAGGAGGCTGAGAGACAAAGCATGTTTTATAGGTCAGTAACGTGTAGGATCACTTTTTGTACCAAGGTTGGCTGCACCAGCTTCTGTAAGAGCCACTGAGGCAGGGTGCGCCACTCTGCCTGAAGTGTCTCCATGAGCTCCTGCACTTCTAGGGCTGTTTGAGAGATGCATGGTTTCAGAGATCAGCTCGTCCCACACAGGTTTAATCCAGTTTAAAAGCCAACAAATTGGATTTTCTGAAAGTCCTTATCTACAGGATTCTCCAAGAAATAATTCATGCCATGGCTCTCATTAAACTTAGCCGTGGCTTTTTAGTTTTCGGATTGTGGACTTTTAGTTAACTTTCGGCTAATTTGGATGAAAGAAAAATCACAGAATTTGTGAAACCTATTTATGACAAATAGGGCATCTTTCTTTCTGTAAATCAGAAGAGAAATGTCTTCCCTTTACATCCTAAACCATCAAACAAAAATTGTCAGCATAAAATTAAATGATTGTATCATTACAAAAAAGCGAGAAATCAATACACTTCAGGGCAGATGTACTGATGACGCATCTTTCCATAGAATGTTTTCATCACCGGTTTGTAATGGCTGAGTCATACTAAATGGCCGACAATATGACGAGAGTAAATCAAACTGTTACAAATCAACAAAATAAATTGTCCCTGTGATTACTCGGCACAGACCGCGTAAACAGAGACTAGGGTTTTCAGTCCGTGATGTGCGGTCGATGTAACAGGGAGATGAAATACACTCTAATCAAGCCTAGACTTGCAGCGTCGCGAAGTCACTTGCCACGTAATATCCCTTAATCCTGAACCGTAATACTAATAGCCAAGAGACCCTACGGCATAGTACACACTGGTGGAAACGGGGTAAAGTTACTGTAAATTCAAGAAGCCGTACAAGTATTCACGTGCACGGAGAGGTCGAAAAGTTGGAGGTGGGGCAAGGAATTGGGGGTGGGGCATAAGCAATCTGTAAGGTTTGGCACCATCGTTTAACACTCTTAGCCAGAGGCAGCCAAGCGATTCATTTCATAAGTTCGTCATTGCGAGGCTTTAATATCGTAATCCGATAATATGGGGGCTTATGTAGATAGAAGCCGGGAGGTTTGTAGTGTGCGCGAAGAAAGATGAATCTTCTTAGAAGTAGAATCTGACCATAAGCAACGATTGAGAGATTCGTGAAGTCCTAATTTCAAGTTGAAATATAGCTACATGAAAGAAACGGGTCTCGAGATTGCTCGTTGTAAACACCCAAGGCTCACTGACTCGACTGATTGGGTACAACGATACCGTCCTCTCTCATTTCCTGCAAGATTAATGATGCACTGGACTTTTTTCTTTTTTAGACTAAGTTGTGTCTTGGCTATTTATGTATTATATTTGATTTAAAGGAAAGTTAAGGTTTTAAAACATGAACAAACTGTGAGAAAAAAGAACTGGTATGAGGAAAAGAGTATTGTCTGTAAAATTTTTACGGGAATTTTTATTTGCATTAATTAGTGAAATATCTTGGTGTGAATCATATGTACATGTATTTTTCTTATTCTATTTGGAGAAAGAATGGCGTCTGATTGCAATAAATTATGTGATTTTGTTTTTCAAAATAAATCCACGCGGTTATGATACCAAAGAAAATTATTGACCAATTTAATTGTAAATCTTAATTGATTTGTTTGTATCTTTTTGTTTGTTTGTTTTTATTGGATTTTTAAATTTTTGTGGTAAGATGGAAATAATAGCCAAGTACAAAAAACGACTCATGAAAGATTCTGTCGTCAAGAAATTAAAGGTTTTTTTTATAATCCGAAAGTACGTACAGTAGTTGAGATGATGAATCAGTAAAATTGGAAATTGACTCATTGCCAGTTGGATGCATGTGATAATTGACTGCCAGAACCCGGCGTCTTGTGCTAGGACAATCGTTAGAAGCAGACGCCTGCCCAGAGCGTCAAACGCCGCAAGCCGTTTTCAAAATTGACTTCTGCCACACACACGAGCGGCTCGTGTGCATTGATAGCACGTAAGATTCTATTGCCCGGGTCTCCCCGTAGGGGACGCTTTTATCTCATTTAATTCAACTCCAAGATGTTGTTGATGCTTCAATGAAAGTGTCCATTACGAAGATGTCATTGAGGTTCAGTAGAATAGAAGCGATCTTTATTCGAGAGGAGAAATTAAAGTGGTTTTAATACAGTAGTTGATGTTGAACTTTTGTAAAGTCAAGGACCTGTGTATGTACATGTAAGCCGACATGAGTACCGTGGATTTGTAAGGCTTTACTATTTTCAGAGACTGTGTTAGCTAAAATGAGGCGAAAGTTGAAAATTATTAAATGTAAAACAATAGAAATTGAATGGAAAAAAAGATAAAGGTATTTGATGCATTTCATTGTTAGTAGCATCCGACTTAAAAGAAAATAGCATAATTTCTTTTCAAAATGTTTTTAAGAGTTGGTGACTTCGAAATGGCATGTATTTATGAAGGGTTTATTGCCTTTGTTTTTCATTTTGGAGTAATGTCCCAGATTCAATGTGTGCTCACACTTCTGTAATCTGAGTGGGAGGGAATAGTTGAAAGATTAGTCACTGCCTTTTTGAGTTGGATTGTGGATGTAGTGCAAGGCTCATGGTGTGCCCGTACCTGCCTGCGACAGAGCATCAACTGAATAGTTTTGACTGCTTACGAAAACTAATTGATTCATCTTGCCCCGCGGGATTGTTTCGGTTTGGTTTGGCTGAGGGGGAATGACCGAAGCATACTGAGCCAAGAAAAACATCCGAACTCTTGGTCATTAGTTCAACCACGGGCCGTTTGGTGGCGAAATAAAAAATGAAAACGCTTCGGCGTTATCTCAAGAAACAGATGTTGAAGATGTCTGTTTTGGCCTAGTTTCTGGCAATCTTGAAAGGTCGGGCCGAGTATTTATTAAATTTAGGTGTGCCAGGAGGCTTGAATTGATATGAATATTACTCCCTGCTGAGTAAGAACGACTTGGTCTCTGCTGTTAAGGGTCGGAGAAGGTCAAATGTAGTTTAGTGTATCAATACTCCATAGTTCTCTCTGCTGGAGCCCACAGAGTTAAAGCAATGCTGGATTTGTAATTAGGCGTATTGATACGGTCTAATAACTGCTGTCTTTGTGTCTGCTTGAGCCACGTTACAATGTAGTGCCAGGAGAAGTGAGTTCTCTGATTGTTGCCCCACCTATATTCTGGCATCTGAAATTCATTAAGTAGGCTGACGCACTTGCATAACTGTCGGGAGTCGGGGAATGAATTCTGTCGAAGCTGGATGAACTTTGTTCGTCTTCACGCTACTTAATAACAATTCCCAAGATTTCATCTGTTTCACCATTGCCATTCGAGCCATGTGGATTTCCCCGTTGATTGATGAATGTTTGGCAATAATGCTGTAGGCAGGGGATACGCAGCGCTACCTCTGGCTTTTATTAATACTGGCCTACACGTCTGTACATGTACATGTTGAAATGCATTTTATCCCCACCGTACAAGTACAATGTGCAGAATGCTTGCTGAGGCCCCCACATTAGACTTCTAGTCTACGGCTATCAATCATTAATGAAATCATAGTCGACCTTTTGTCCCCCTCAAATCCATTCTGAACTGCTCAATCCTGCTTGACCTATTTCATAAATAGTCGCCATAGCATCCATGAATTTGTGCATGTTAATAAAAATAAAATGGATACTTGATCCAAACCTCATGGAAATTGTTTCGTTTTTGAGTCTAAGTTAACACAGACTCGCCCTGCACTACCACGTTGCTAAGCGATAAATGTGAAAAACATGACCTGATTACTAAAATGATAAACCAGTATTTCTTCCCTCCCAAAAAGTGTGGGCCTAATAGTTTGGGACTATTAAGACCGACTTTTGTAGTCGAAGAGAAGCGAAATGTCTTCAGTTACAGATTATTGTTCCATCTGGAGCTCGTGATGGAACCGTTATAGGCGGTAGTTCAAAGAAAGCTGAAATAGCATAAACAGAATTTGGTTGGATTCAATCCAAACCTTAAATGACTTCATTTGTGACCAAGCATCTGCAGTATGCCTAAACAAACGGAAGTCTCTGAGCTGAGACTTTTATTAAGATGCATACCGTCACCCTCATAAGTAACCCTTAGTTAATATTTACTGGTCTTGAGAACAAAATGTGTCTAAGTCACACATAACTGAGGCAGCCATTCTTTTGACCAGGCAAAACCACTTTATTATACAGTGATGAGTGTGTGAACTAGCAATGTCAAACGGATCAGCAGGCGCCTCTTATGAAGAGCGGATTTGGGCAAAAAATTTCCAAAATATGACTTAAGCCTAGTTTCCATATAATCGTAACGCGCGCACGCAGACTAGACGCAAACAACTGCAACGCAAAACCCTGACGAAAACAATCGGCGGAGTTAAACTTGGTTCAACTCTGCCGACTGTCTGCGTTACTGTTTGCGTTGCTAGTTTGCGGTACTCTCTGCGTTTGTTACGTCTATATGGAAACCGGGCTTTGCGCGACTTGGTTATGAGAGTGACAATACATAGTACTGTACTTTGACAACTCACAAAGCAGCACGTGTAGGGTTTTATCTTAACTGCATGGTAACGCACCACAGGTATTTATGAAGGGTTATAGGTTGGGGGTACAGAAATGACCCTATTACCCCCAATTCATTACAAACATAATGACTTGATCTCAGGCCTCTAGGCAAAGCTTTGCCAAGCGTTAAAAACCTTTTCTTGCATTCGTCAAGCTTCTTTGGGTGACCCTACCTCTCAAATTACTAAACCTTTCTTTCTGTGCATGTACATGTTTCAGATGTTTAACAGTACAGCAACCCCTCCCCTCAAGATATCCCCAGGATATTTTATTCGTTCTGCAAGTCTTAGCTAGTCCTCCTAAGTGAGGTTCTTTCTCGCTGTCACTCCACAACGAAATTAAAGTCACGGCAGACCAAAATCTAAAGGGTGTACCATATTCAGGCTTGTGGAGCATGGTTAAAGATAGAAAATCGGAATTAACACTGTTAAAGACTGTGTTATCTCCATGTGTAATTGAGGATGTGTATGACAAAAACAAACCTCAATCATAAAAAAATACCTCAAGCATCATTTGAAAAACCAACCTATGTATAAGTCAGCTCAGTACCTCATCTACGTTTCCAGAAAACAATTTTAAAATGTGTCCATGCTTTCTAGAAATTGTGTGAAACCGCCTTCCCATTTAGGCTGGTTCCCTGGCTATACTGCACAGAAAATTCATTTCCAATTATTGTTTTCTTCTAAAAAGATATCACACAGGGAATCACTACATTGGACAGTTGGAACCACTTCTATCTTCCATTTAAGTAAGGTTTCCATGTCAAATGGTTGGTTTCAAATCCTGTTTATGAGCCTTAAAGGCCCTATAGATGATCTGTTTTTGAGCGATTCTGGGAAATAAAACCATTATAAATCAAAAGAAAGACATCGACAAACTCATCCGAAGAGATTTCAGCTCTGTCAAATGTACCACGTCTTTTTAAAAACATGAAAATCCATATGCGTTTTACCGGTCTTGGCTGGGTGTTTAAAATATTCGTTCTCAGTCAGTCACGTTTTCTCTGGCTCACGTCATGCACTCTGTGCGCGTGTCGTACTGCGTGTGTGTGCGACCCACGCGATGCATCAAAAAAATGCATCACGTTGGAACAGCATACGCGCAGTTCACAGCGTCCATTTCGGACCACCCAGATTAGAAGTAAATCGTTTGCAAACGATCTAAATAATTTCATCTTCATGGACTATTCTTTGGTAAAATTATATCATCTCAGGCGGAAACATTTCATTGGATAGTAGCTACCAGTTCAATCTTTACTTTGAATAAAGGTTTTCCCTGTCAACTCGTTAATTAACTTTTGGGGTCATTGAAAATGATACAGTGGGCCTTCTGTAACACTGTGCATCTGTAACAAAATGTATATTTTAATGCCTTTAAATTTGTTTTTCATTTATTACATACATGTACTGCAACTGAATAGGAAAATTTAACTGTCTTTTTGTCTCTGTCATGGTCAGGTATGAACTTGGTGGTACATCCCCAGCAGTGATTATGAGTACCATCGAGGTAACGCTTGGCAAATGGCACACGGTGACAGTCAACAGAGATAACCGGAGTGGTTGGATTCAAGTTGACGAGGAAAGACCAGTTAAAGGATATTCAATTGTGAGATGATTGCTTGAAAGACAGTTTTTACCCTGGTTCCAGGGCCGGATCCAGAGGGGGTGGGGGTGCCCCCGCCCTTGGATCCGCCCCTGGATTCACAGATATGAGACTAGATTACCATGGTATCCTCTTTCATTTTTAGGAATTTGGGATTTAAAAAATAAAAGCCAAAAAAATAAAATACGTTTAATAGTTTAAAATACTGCTATACATAGTTCCGACCTGTCAATCAAGCCGAACCCGCCGACCAATAACAACAGAGCTAGCAGACATCACCCACATAGGTCAAAGTGCACTGTCTCCCAACAACATCACGCGATTTTCTGCCAATACAGTTTATACAGTGTTGTATGCGATGATACGGGTGAATTTTTGGTTTCAAGGCCGGGCGTTTCGCTGTAATAAAAGGTAATAAAGCACATATTTCATAATATGACATCCCTGTATTACTGGCCCTTTACTCGGTGTGTTCTAAGATACCGGTAACTGTCTGCCCTGAAACATGAATACTTTTGAGTTTTCTCCAATGAATTTGTGCTTTCCGTTGAAAGTCCCATTGATTTATGCAGTGTGTGTGGACATTTTGACGATAGCGTTTGAGGCGTAGCAACAATATCCAAGGGGGCTGGGTTAACTGAGCATAATCGGAACTATGCATTAAACCTGCCATTGTGGCCACCTTTAGGCCAATTTAATGCAAACTTAATGCAAGAAAACTTTAAATACTTTAATACAGAAAGAAAACGTTATTACAACAAAACTTTATAAACAAAATGTTAATACAACAAAACTTAACACACAAAACCTAGAGAATCAAGTAGTAAGGATAAATCTAATCTACATACTTGCACGGGTGGGAATCGAACCCAGGGCACGGAGAGTGTAGGCAGGAATATATAACCCAATGCCCCAGTCCTGTGACTGGTGAGCAAATGTATCAATTTGGCAACCTTCTCATAGAAAAATGTACATGTAGGTTTGTCAGTTAAACTCAGAGTGATACTAATACTCCTGAGTTACAAAGCACTTTTAATATTTGTATACATTGACTCCATCCTTTGGATGGGATGTAAAGCCGTAATTCCAGCGTTGTGTTAGTAAATGGGTAAAGATTGCACGCATAAATATTGTGGTCATTTATTGCAGGATTTCATTGTTTTCTTTTCTTTCGAAATGATTGGCTTGGAAAATAGCATATGAAAATGAAGGTAACTTTCTATTTGGTGCCATGTGGTAGTGAACCTTATAGCGCCACCTTGTGGTTAAATTGGTTTTGGTATTGTCCCCTGGCCCTACACCCCTAACCAGCCCAATATGCACCGGCAAATGTTTCCACTGGAAGGATAATGGTACCAAACCGTTTTAGAAACGGTTATTTTGCTCAGTAGAAACACTCTCTTACATCTTTGAGTGTCTTTTAGTTCAGTGAAAGTCTCTCACAACGTTGCCAAAGTGCCATACTTGCCAAATGTAATCTATAGAGCTTCTGCACCGGCGGCCATGACAGGGGGCAGGTTTTCTTATTTAAATGATGTGACAATGGAACCACAAAGCACCTACTCATGCTTGACACACAGTGACAATGTGACTGCCCCCTGTCATGGCCGCCGTGCAAAGGCTCTATAGGCTATACCGAGCAACAAAAGAAATGCCAAACATTTTCCCCCCACTTTTTTTGGATTGAGTGTGGAAATTTTCAGCACACAGAAGCTTTATGCAGTCATGAATAAGAAAGCTGTTATCATCATCATCATCATCATCATCATCATCATCATCATGTTATGTGAATGTTTTGATGCCAGCTTAAACAAAGGAAATTCTCAAATTTTAAATTGAAACTGAAAATGTGCGTTTTTGTTGTTGCTCGGTGGATAATAATTAATATTGTAAGAACTCTGAATGCCGCAATAGGGCGACATTTCGGGAAGACTCTCCCCGGGGACCACTAAAATTTCGGCAAGAGTCACTCAATATGACACCTTATTTTTTTACCCAAAGCTTCCAAAAATGGTTTCAGACCAAAGAGAAACAGCTCTAGTCCTAATAAAAATGTTTTTTGACCTAAAAAAAAAAGTTTTTTACCTAAAAAAATGATTTTAAAAAATATATATATTAGGGCGACACCAAAATGTCGCCCTATTGAGCATGTCGCCCTAATATAGCTTTTTTACACACAAAATGTCGCCCTATCCTAGCATTCATAGTTTTTATTGACTTATTAAATTGGATATGTTTTCTTACGTTTCAGTTGTGTTGGCCCAAACCACATACATTGTACATGTACAAACAGCTTGTAATGTAATTGGGCCAGCAGCTATAACTACCGGATGGAAGTTGTTTAGCCAGTTTTTCCCAACCAAATACTTCCTGGTTCTCCCATTATCTCCGCTCCCCTCCCCATTCTGATTATTTTCCCAGTTGCCTTGTTATGCTTGCAAATATCTCACAGTGGTTGTGAATGTATGTAATGTACATGTAGTCATACCCATTACCGGTGTTGTGTGAAACTTTCCCGGAAATATATCCATGTGGGAATCCTCACAAAGGAACATTAATTTACATAAATGTCGGTATGGTAGGCCTACCGTACATGCATACCTTTTTCAGTATGCGCTTTATGCCCTATATATTGTTCACCCTTATATGCTGCACATATTTTTTAGTTTTGAAAAGTCCTACTACATGTAAGACGTCATTTTGATGGCCAAGTTCTTACATAACTGACTTGCACATATTTCTGAAAAGACAATAAAACTGAACAGGGCAGAAAATTTGTCACTGAAAGGGCACTGCCATTTCTGTTTTTGGTGTCGTCTTTTGGAGTTTAAAAAGGGCACTTCCATTGGGAAATGAAAAAGTGTATGGGAGGATTGCAAAAGGGCACAAAGGCTAAGACCAGGGGCGACAGAGGCAATGGCCTCCGGTAATTTCAAGCCCTGCTTACAATACAAAAAGAAATAGTCACTGTGATACACAAATTAATATATATTTATATTTTTCTGCCAATCAACACTTTAAATTTGAGCCCTGGGCTTTAAATAGATTTCCACCAATTGCTAACTGCCAGACCTTTCATTTATTGGTAGGGATTATTCTACTTCAAATTGAATCTGCGAAACCCCCTATATCTCGGTGGATATCCTCGCTATTCTTCTCTTAGTGAGACGGGTCACAACGTAGGTTTCTCTGGATGCGTGGAGCGATTGGTCATCAATAATGCTGACCACGATATGAGGCCGGAGCCTAGAGGGTTTGCCGTTGCTGGGGTCGACGTGGGTAAGTTATTAGGATATTGAGCTTGTGCAAGCCACCGCACACGTGCGCAGACTGCCATTTTGGGAGTCAAACTTAGGGCATCTCACAAAAGGCACATGGATTTTGACGTGGTTGATTTGACTCCCAAAACAACACAGAAAACGCACGTGTGTGGTGATCCACACAAGCTACATGTATAATAGGGCGGTCTTGTAACTAGTGCAGGACTTTACGAGGCTACCGGTAGCAAATGCCTGATTTAATGATAAAATTGCTGTTCCTCTGTGAGCGTAGCCACAAGTAGAGAAAGATGAACACACACAAAAGAATTTCATTGTTGATGTATTGTTCCTTAACCCATTATTAGCCCTCAAAGCGCTCAAAACCGCCCTGCAGCTTTCTCCTCAAAGTGCCCCCAAACTACCTTGTATTTCTTCCATGTTTAACTCAATTGCCATAATTTCCCCAAAACAAACCTCTCCAGATTTTTACCAAAAAAATTAAAACTTTCTATAATCAAATTTAATCAGATTTAATATCCATAGTGTTTTCATGGAAAGGTTTTTTAAAAGTACAATTTTGCTATGGTTTGATTGACTCTCATCAGAGGTCAAGCACTGGACTACTTAAATTTTCTGATGAAAAAGGTTTGGGTGAGGTTCTCGGGGTTTAAAAATATCCCAATCCCCTCAAGATTAACAAATTGAAACAGCTGTGCACAGAACACGTATTGGCTTAGTTTGTCAAGAGGGTATAGATAGACCGGTGTGCAAGCATGGATGAGTGTAAATTCGCCGTGATTAGCCGCTCAAGTGATGTCCAGGGTATCGTTTTTCTCGTTTGAAGTGTCGCCGAGTCTAATTACGGCAACTGAACGATGTAGGTCTTTCAGCAGAATCGTAAGACGATCTCCCAGCAATCACATTTGCACACGAATGCGGCAATTTGGTCATATAGCGGATGCTGGGAATCGTAGAATGTGCAGTATGCATGACATTTAGGAGGATATCGGCTACTCTGGGCTAGTGGGAATGGTATCCCATTTGGAGTCTTGTGGATGAAGTGTTTGGCATTGCATGGGTAGATTGAGAAATGTGTGGGGGTGGAAATGTTACAATGTAGAGTGAAGGATGATGATTGTTAGCGATAACGATCATTACAAATATTGGTGTGGAATTACATGTAAATTTGACACATACAGCATGTTTTTGCTAGAAGCACCATCAATAAACAATTGTTTTGCCGATGTGATTACCAACGCCTTAAAGTGCATTTTCTTTCAGCTTTAGTCCATTTTTCATCCATCTTGCGTTTTTCATCCGTTTGCGTAGGGTTTACGTCTGAATCTCTTCATAGACCGATACAGACAGACGAGCACAGCGCAAATGCAACGCTCGCAAAACGGATTACTTTCTGTAATCCTGGCTGTTTCTACTACATGGCGATTATCTAGCACGCTGTGTGTGTACATGTATGTGTGTGGCAGTTAGGATGACGCGCTCCACTTAAAAAGGCATTATCTGCTGTTTCTATTGCAAAAATTACCCTTGCACGCACTGGCAAAAACTTTCTCTGGGCAGAATTTAATTTGTTGTTGCGCGCATCGGTAAATAACCATTTAAAGCTGTTATTACTTGAAAGATAACAGTATTTTAAGCATTTCCAAAATGGTAATTTTGCTCAGTAGACATACATGTATGCTCATAGATAAAATTATGCTGCGTCTTTACTTTTTCCTTTCTTTGGGGGAGGAGTAGGGGTTTTTAAAACCACCTTAACGCCTACGTTATTGCATTGCGCTCGGCCTTAGCAAGAGCCTGTGGAAATCACTGCTGGTTACAATCTGTGATAATTGAACCATGACCAGCCGCCAGTAGAAATTTGAAATCATCTATTATGAAACACTTTCCCTTGTACAAATAGTACATGTGGGTATGATTGGTTTTTATGAGATTTCTAAAGGAATTTTTTTTTTTTTTGGAGGGGGAAGTGGCATTTTGTATTTCCGAGTTCTTTGAAACCAGCTTCTTTCAAAATCAGCAGGCGTTTGCATTAATTCATACGTCAGCGATCCGCAGTTTAAGTGATTCGTCTTTCGTCCACAGTTTGTTTGCATTCGATTCACTTTGTTGTCGAGTTTGTATGAACTTTACCACGTAAACCATTGTTCACGTTTTTTGGCAAGGTTGGACCATTGATCTTCGGCCGGCAGTGAGAATCCATCTGGTTTTTGTGATTGATGAAGTTAATTCTTGGCTTTTTAGAACCTGTCGGCTAAATGTCTGGTTGCTGTATGAAAAATAAACTTGACTTGTGAGGTACTGGAGTGAGAATTGAAAGGTTCCGGGTTCATGTCCTGTTCGATACAGTGTCCCATGGCCACTTGAAGTTTGGCATTGAAGGATATTATCAATATATTGAAATCAAAAGTTTGAAAGTTTAAAACAGATACGTGAAACAGATACATCTTTTCTAGTCAGTGGTCGCATTTAAAAAATTGTATAAAAATCAAACTATGTTTGAATTTTCATCCAAACACAGTCCCAAATCCACTATATTCAAACACCACATCACATTCTATTAACCCTAAACTCCCCAGGAATTTGACTAAGCACTTGACCATTTGAACTTTCATACACAATGTACCATGCCTGTGGTACTCTACTATAGACCGTATCGAATAGCTGCCATCTTGTAGGTCAACTTTTGACATTTAAATTGGTCAACAATGTTAGCACGAAACGTGCAACCATGCATGTCCTCAAGGAACAGAGAAACTGCCCTATAATATGGCAGCTATTCGATACGGTCTATATGTACATAAAAAACACTAGATTTTGGAAGCAGGTCTAGATGACGGTGTTGTAACTACTTGACACTTGAGCAGTCGTTCCATCACTAGTTGGGTCATATCATTAATTGGGACATTATTGTTGCCACTCTTGTCAAAATCTTGTCATTTGATTATATATTTTCATACCTACATGCAGTGTTCCTGGCAACTTCTTTTTAAAAAAAATGGAGAGTCAGCCATGTCCAAATGATTTGGCCATGACATTTTACACACGAGTCAATGGAAGATGCTACATGTAGGTACGGTACATGTGTATACCGGTAGGTTGTTCAGACGAGGGGCTATCTCTGGAGCTAGCTCCGGAGCTACTAGCTCCGGAGCTATCTCTGGAGCTAGCTCCGGAGCTATCTCTGGAGCTATCTCCGGAGCTAGCTAGCTCCACCTCAAACTCCCGTCGTTAGAATGCAATTTAGCTCCACCTCTGGGGCTAGCTCCAGGACTAGCACTCCCTGAATTTAGCCTGATCACTTTCTATACTCCATAGAGTAGTGAGTAATTTTAAGTAGCCATTTTAATTCAATATGGGCTACATGTTACAACACGACACACATAATCTTGCAAGAGTCTGTCTGGCAAAACCTCCTATGAGTCATCTTTCATCATTGTAATTAAAATATAATGGCTGTGTTCTCATTCTGTGTTATCATTTAGAGTGGCGCAGATGCAGTTAAGAATTTTCCAAGGGAGGCCTACTATTGATTTTTTTCTTTCTCAAAGATATTGTCTGCTGCCATTATAAAATGACTGAATGTTTCATAGACTGGAAGTTATTGCATCAAAATGACCGAACTGACGGCGAGTTAATGTAGCAGGTTGCGCGGTGCACCGTTAATTGGCAAAGCATTCCCCATGGCTGCCGCCGCCGTTATTAAATAAAATTTGATTGTGTCAATTTGCGAGACCTTGGAGAAAACCTTGTGCAATGTAAAGTTCATAGAATGCACCCATGTGAACGCTAACACGACTCTCATAGTAGAGACTTAGTGGGTACAATTGGGAGTTGCGCGTGGCATTTATCACCCGATTCCATGGCAACTAGCAGTTGAATGGGAACCGGCGACTTCCTGGTTACATGAGAATTTTTTTCATTAAGAGCGGCAAACACCGTTGATTTTTGTTAAGCGTGTTGCGTGGGAACTCTTGTAGTGTTCCACTTGGTGTGATATTGGAGCATGTGTGTATGTAGGCGTGCAAAAGGTGACACGTAACACGTGTGGGCTTTCTCACTCAAGGAAAATTGGGTCGGTTTGCCTTCGATTTTAATAAACCATTTGGCAACTAAAGCACATTTATAAGAATTGTTTCCTTTATATTGACTCAGTAAAATACTGTTGTGAAAAGTTGTTATTTTTTAGCATTTTGTTATTCACATTGCATTTCTCCTTACTTGTTACTTTTTCGTTTCTTTTGTGAGTGTTATTTGTCTTTACGTTTCACAAATTCTTTTGCAAACAATATCTCACTTATGTTTACTTTAAAAAAGTGTTTTCATACCATGAATATGCACACATATTCATACCATGAATATGTGTACAAGTAAGTAGCTAAAACAAAGATGAGTATTTTCTTAGAAGAATTCTTTCTGATTTTATGAGAGGTTTATTTGGCTGTTTTCCTGCAGATTTCCCCCACCCCTGTCGTCTGCCTTGCCACCAACAAAATTTGTCCCATGAATCATTGTAGCAAAATGATGAGTATTTTATCTTTTTTTCCCCCGGCAGGTGAGTGCAGCAGCGGGCTTTGTGACGAGGGAATGTGCAGTAACGGCGGTTCATGCGTAGCGCAATCCGCAAGTCGCTACTTGTGCCTCTGTCCGCTAGGAACTGCCGGACCCACCTGCGAAAAGGGTAAATAATCCAATCACGACATGCCCCATCCCCGTTTCCCCTGCCGCGATGTCACTTGGGCCATTTATCAGTTTATACACGCCTAGTTAGAAATTGAATTCCAAGCCATTATCAGTCAGTTTCATAAGTAGCTAACATGTATTAATAGTGCATTACACTTGAGAGTGTCAATCTGTACTTACTCCCACGGCTGTGTATGGCAGAAAAAAGATTATAGCGAGTGCCTTAATCAGATATGTGACACAGTAACTGACAAACCTTTTAAAATATTTTTTTTTAAAAGACTGCTGTCTAACACGATTTAATCTAAATCTCGTGCAAACCTTTCTGTCCAGTTGACATTACTTGATAAACTCTGTAGCAGCTGCATATATCTTATTTTCTTGGACTGTACATTGTTGACTCAGTTGCTCTTAGTCAAAACAAACATGGATATCAAAGTGTAGCTCAAGTAGACAGGTGGCCATAAGAAGTTAATATTACTGTAGCCTTATAGCTGCAGTGGCCAGGGGCCAATTTCATAGAGGTGTTTAAGCACAACAATTTGCTTAAGCACAAAAAAACACTTGCTGAGTAGGGAACGTTACCAGTGAAATCCTCATGTGATAGAAGTAGTGTATGACCAGTGTTACGGGACTGTTTATTACCATGACATTCACATGAAAATTGTGCTGGTAACCTCACTTTATCAAGCAACGTTTTTCATGCTTAAGCAATTTTTCATGCTTAAGCAGCTCTATGAAATTGGCCCCAGGTGTAAAGGCCAAGTGCTTTATACATTGTATTGTAAAAATGGCCGAATTGGCCTAGTGGCCTCAGTAGCAGAGCTGCCAACCCTCCAAGATTTCCTGAAAAAAGACCAATCTCGGGACTCGCATCACAGATGAAAACCCTCCTAGGTTGTCAATTAACAACTTCAGAGATTTTCAGATTTGTTTGAAGTCGGAAGGTCAATCTATTTTCCAAGTGTCTTCTTAAAAATCCAGGAGAGTTGTCAGCTGTGCAATAGATGATTGACTTTACTAACAGGGGCCATTTTCATGGAGCTGTTCAGCACAAAAATTACTTGCTTAGCATAAAATTTACTTGCTTTGTAAGAATGGGTTACCAGCCAAAATTGTAATGTCAATGAACTTGTGTTCTTAGCAATAGCATCAGAATACCAGTCAATCGTAAAACCTATATTTGGCTGGTAACACGATAAAGCAAATAAATGTTGTGCTCAGCAAAGTTGGCTTTTGGTAGCCACAAAGGCCCAGTTAAATGTGTAAAAATGAGTTTATGGCCACAACGGCCAATGGCCAATTTCATGAAGCTGTTTGGCAGCTGATTTTGTGCTTACTGGGCTCTAGCTTTTTCATGGAAACTGTACTAAACCGTAAGCACTGCAAAACATTTGCTAGCTTTAGAGGCAACATTTGCTAAAGACAGTGACTTAACATTGCCCATTTCTAAGCACGCGCATGCTTAAGCACACCGCGGCTGTGAAATAGTGATATTACCAAAACATTTTGCTACAGTAAGCACACATTTTCAGCTAACGCTTAAAGGACGTTTCCAGATGACAACTTTGACACCCCATTTTTTCCCATGAGCGTTGAGATTTTGATACCTTATAATTTGTCATATTTTTCTCATTACCATTCTGAAATTTCGCTTTCTCAATCCATATATTTTTAAGGATATCATAAAAAAAAAACCACAATGTTTTGTAAACTAATTTATCCTGTTCCATAATTACACCAACCTTTTTGCTTCCTCATTCAAATTGGATATTGCAAATTTCCTGTTTTTTTCTCATAGATAGTATTTTAGGGAGGTATTTTGTATGATTGTTAGGTTAAAACAAAATCCATTTTCTGGAAAAATCTGAACACGCTCCTTTAAAGCAGCCCCATGAAATTAGTAGCCAAATGTTTGTTATTGACCCACAGACGTTCTCCTCCATGTCCCCTACTTCAACGGCTCCTCCCATCTCGTTCATCAAAGCCTCGCCAAAAACCACCTGTCCTTCCTTGAAATCGAAGTTATCTTCCGACCCCACGAACCAACAGGTGTTTTGCTCTACAGCGGCCAGAAGTTTCAAAGGACCGGAGATTTTGTCTCCCTCGGCATGTCCGATGGCCACGTTGAATTCCGTTTCGACTGTGGTTCCGGCGCAGCTGTCCTAAGGTTTGTAAAAAGACCGTCATAAGCTTTCTCAAATATCGGAATCTATCCTATGATTCCCCTATTTACCAGATGTACACCCAAGAAACATTGTGCTAAACAAGTGCAACTTGTATATGGGTCATTCTATAAATTTGGGGTCCACTTTTTCTGTCCCCGTTACATCTGACATCTTGTAAAATGTTGTATTTTGTAAATTCAGAACATATTCTTTAAATGCCTTCTATTTCAAAGAGTGATTACATAAAATACAATTCATAAAAATATGGTTTGAAGGCATTTTTAATGATACTTGTATGGCAAATAGCAGTATGTCAGGTGTAACAGGGACAGAAAAATGTCACACGTTGGACCCCAAATTTATAGAATATGACCCATATTCTTATAAATGCGAGAACAAGAAAATTGACCCACTGAAATGCGGATACGAACTTCACAAAGAATGGCTTGTGGCGCTGAGAATGGTGTTTTTGCATCCGTTTTTGCATCCGACTTAAGCGAGCACCTGATTTGGACACTGCCGTCTGCTCGCAAGTGGTCGTGATTACCATGCACCTACCATCGCGAAACATGTAGGTTGGAGTACGTTACCAGACTAGTTTCTGCTCGCAAGTGGTCGTATTACATGTACTAAGCATCCACTATTACGAAACATACAGACTGAGGAACGTTACCAGACTAAATTTTAATTCTTTATGTTTGTCTTCAAAAACTGCTTCAAAAACACCTTTCCACTTGAAAGAAACAATTAGATTTTTAATATGTTGTTTATTTGAATGTTGCAGCCTAGATTAATTTTATAATGATTTTTATTGCAATTAGTTCTAGGTCAAATCGTAAATTGACTAGACTATAATACGCTAGGCGCTATGCATACAACGCACGCAAACTAGAGATGCAGAGATTTCGTCCCACTTTTCACCCATAATGCACCGCGGTAAACATTGCGTGACATCATTATGTCATAGGTCTATTGCAATTTTTGAACTGCATTTTTTAGTGAGTAATATCTCGTTCTTTATATCAAACAATGTTTACAACAATGCTTTTTGTTTCTTGGGTATAATGTCCCTTTTAAAAAAAGGATTTAAGCCTTTGCCACACTTTGGTGAAAAAACAAGTAAATTTCAGTTCCATTTTCTTTGTCTTTTTCTGCAGAACGGCCGAGCCAGTAGCCTTAAACGAGTGGCACATAGCCATAGCGTCTCGTACTGCACGCGACGGTACCCTGCAAGTTGACAAACGATCAATCATTGGCGGCATGGCAGAGGGCGCTTTCACTCAGTTGACCTTTGACGGCGACCTCTACATTGGCGGTGTGGAGGACCCTGCGCACATTGCGAAGTCTTCGGAACTGGGAACCTCATTTGTTGGGGACATTCAAAAGGTACAAATGTAGAAAAGGTATTGTGAAGTACGTACAATCATTTTGTATCAAACATTTTGGGAAAGAATTCCTTGTGAGGACATAATTTGAGACCTTTTGTACAAAATAGTGATATTTAGGTCTCGTCACATTTTTGTTGTAATGTAATAAATGTAATGGTGGACACTTGTATAGCGCACATGTCTACCCTAGGGTACTCCTGGCGCTGTTGCCATTAACATTATCGCTGCCATCAGGAAATCACCAGAACCATTTTGCTTCAACTAGGTGGCTGCCTGGCCAAGGCACACAGCAGTTAAATTGTGGCATTCCCCCTAACAGCTCCCCAAATATCGCTTGGGTTAACGAGGCAATTGAGATCAAGTGTCTTGCCCACGGACACAAACACGTTGGCACAAGTGGGGGTCGAACCCATAATCCTTCGATCACGAGCACGGCTGTATACCCACAAGACCACTCGTTGTATAACAACTTCCATACACTGTTGCACAGTCTTCCTTGCCAAGTACATCTATTGTCAAATAACCTTTCTCATTATTTATTTGCTGAATTAAACCCATGAATTACTTTGTGTCAAGTATTTCCTCTTTCTGTGTTTGTATAACTTCCTATCTGTTTATAATTGTCATTGACCTACTTCCTCAAGGTTTTATATTGATACCGTAAACAAATTTTTTTACTGGACCAGGATTCAAAATGCTCATTGTATTTGAGGTGTTAACTGGGTCTTTCCAGGGGCATTTTGTCAACACAGACCATATTTTCGAAGCAATACCTTTGTCTGCTCTTAAAATAAAAGACTCTAATTGGTTGAGAAAAAAAAGATAGGGCCCTACTCCGTTTTATTGAAGTTATCAGTTACTTTGCTGTTTTATTCAGTATCTCGCTGGCTTGCCGTTTCTAGTGTTGGACAATGATCAGTGTTGGTGTCAAATTGCAATACTGATCGTGAAAACTCTCCAAAAGTAATTCCAATGCTTCTGATGTTGAAAATATTACAATATAGAGTACTGAGTAACAAAAATAGTAACGGTGAATTATTATATAGGCTAGCGCACATGGGTCATTCTATAAATTTGGGGTACAATTTTTCTGTCCCCTGTTACGTCTGACATCTTGTAAAATGTTGTATTTTGTAAATTCAGGACATATTCTTTAAATGATTTCTATTTCAAAGAGTGATTACATAAAGTACAATTCATAAAAATATGTTTTGAAGGCATTTTTAATATTACTTGTTTGGCAAATGGCAGTATGTCAGGTGTAACAGGGACAGGAAATGGTCACACGTTGGACCCCAAATTTATAGAATGACCCACATGTCTATCCTGCAGGGTACTCCTGGCGCTGTTGCCATTATTACCGCTGCCATCAGGGAATCACCAGAACCATTTCACTTCAACTAGGTGACTACCTGGCCAAGGCGCACAACCCTAAATATTGCTAGGGTTTGACGAGGCATTGACGTTAAGTGACAAATAGACTACTATAGTATGACGTCAATTGCCTGGGTATTAAACTGGGTTCAAATAATCGCTGGTTATGTGAAATATCCATTGCTAATGCGCAGAGAAATGGTTCACTGGTTTTAGTGTAGATCCAGTAACCTTGGCAACACACAAAGAGTGACATTTTTATTTTAGTACTCTATCTATTACATGTGAGGAGTAAGAATGATAAATATTATAGTGACAAAAATTTAAACTTATTTTCTTAACCTTTCAATCTTTTAGGTGATTATCAACGATAAACCGCTTGATTTGATCGAGGATGCCATCCGTGGAGCCAATGTATTGAATGCCGATCATCCTTGTGTGGATCGACCATGCCAGAACCGTGGAGAATGTGCCGCCCAACATGCTACGTACTCATGCCAGTGCCCACTGTGGTACGAGGGAATCAACTGTGAACAAGGTCAGTACGACAGATCAAGCGCCCTCTGTTGGTGTCTTTGTGTACAGGTTTGCGCAAGAGTGAACAAATTACCGTTACAGTGGAATTTCAAATTGTCATCGAAAACGAGGGTCTCATTGATTTTCGTTTTTGTTAAAATTTGCAAACAAAAAGATGCGTTATGTTAATAAATTGGCTCAACATCTGAAACAGAATTAAACTTGTCAATATTAATAATTAAACAGACTTACAACTTTTCATTTGAGCATGTAATAACCTAATGTTTGGATTTTCATCAGCGCAATTGACAAGGGATGAAGTTTCTTAATTATTTCTCATTTTCATTGTAAATTGAACAAAGGGTTTTTAGCCAAATTAGGATTTGATTTCGAGCCACTTAACACCAATGTAGATTCTTGTATAAGAATTACCAATAATAAAATTAAGAATGTCAATAAATGCTTTCCTCAAAATTTGAATAGACTGATCTAGAAGTGTTTAAGCTCCGCCCCAAAACTTTCCACAAACCAATAATTTTGAAGGATTAATAGTGATCCACGTGGTGTTTTGGTAATCTAAATCTACTGATTCTGCGCAGTGTGAAGTTGCTAGAAGCATTTCTATGTGGGTGGAGCTGACTGGATCGGTCAATTGCCAGTTTGTAACTTGGTTTGTTGGAATCGTTTACTGGCGAAAAAAATCACATTTTTCAAAATCATTCATTTTTAATTGGTATTAGTTTTAGTTGGTACATGTATGTATTTAAGAGTTTTTTTTTTTTAAACTGAATATTAACAGAGATTGAGGAAACTGTGGAAGTGCCTTCATTCCAAGGAAGTAGTTACCTCCGATTCAATAGTGACTGGATCTTAAGAAGGTACGTCCTCAAAATGTTTATACTAAGACAAAGCTTTAAAAATGATTTCACTTACGAAATTGCCCAAGCCTAGTCGTGTCTGGTCGACCATTTGCAGCCAGACCACAGGGCATGGTCGCGCTGGTCACTGGTACCCATCAGGCATTGAGTTGATGTAGCAACCAATTGAATAACCAAAGGTGTTTGCACATGAGCGTTAATGCATATGAGTCTTTTCACGGTAAAGGGGGCATTTTGGCAACACAGACCATATTTTCCAGAAAATACCTTTGTCTGGTCTCAAAGTAAAAGAAATAAGTTTCAGTTGTTTTGAAGAGATAACTTAGGCCCAAAAAGGGTTACAAATAGTGTGACGACATGCCTTTTAAAAAACCCTGTGTACAGATTTCCAATATATGCTCATAACCGGGATGGCCTAAAATGTAACACAAGTGTGTACGAGCGTATATTGGAAATTTGTACACGGGGTTTTAGAAAGGCATGTTGTCACACTATTTATAACCCTTTTTGGGCCTAAGTTATCTCTTCAGAACAACTGAAACTTATTTCTTTTATTTTGAGACCAGACAAAGGTATTTCCTGGAAAATATGGTATGTGTTGCCAAAATGCCCCCTTTACTGTGGAAAGGCCCATATGTGTGTTGCCAGAATGACGTTCGACCAGTGGTAAGCTCTAGTCGTGAATTGAACTTGCTCCAGATTTATAAGAGCCATATTGAATAACAATGTTCATGCGTGCCATGCATCAGTCACCAAACACATTAAAACTATGCATCTAAATGCCATCTATGTCAAGTATTCTCTAATAAACGCTAATAAGGCTGGGGTGGATTGCAATAAAGACAGTTAGGACGTCCTAACTCTGACATCACTAAGACATCATAGATTAGTTTGCCTTGCAATAAACATTTATGTATCCTAACTTGTGTCCTAGGACACATACAATTTAAGACACATAATATGTGTCCTAAGTTATGTCTTTAGAAAAAGTTTCGAAATTTCCTGCTCAATTCAGACAAAAGGAGCATTGTGACTAGGATCAAAAGTAAAATTTTTGATAGTTTGTCTTTCTTAAACTCGGTTTTCACTGAAAGGAAATTACGATTCAAGCTGGGCCTATGTTAATTCTGAAAGTTTTCACGATGTTTTTCACGCCACTGTCACGCGTACGTACGGCAGCAACAACCGGCAAGTAGGTCCTACTGTAGTGCACATGCGCGATGGTATGCACACGCACTAATGCGTTTGAAATGCCACTCACAACAGTAAAGACATACAAGCTTTTATGTCTTAGCTAAGACGTACTAACTTTTGGATATTGCAAGACATTTTTTAATGTGTCGTAGCTACAGTTAGGACACATGATGTGTCTCCGACTAAAGACGGTTATATTGCAATCCACCCCTGTTCCCATTGTTATGATCTGCACAGACTCGGAGGAGCAACTGACAACGTACAGCTTGAGTTCCGCACATGGAGTTCAGATGGCCTGATCCTGTGGGCAGGTTGTGACGTTATGACGTCGTATAGTGATTTCATGGCTTTGGGATTGGACAACGGCATGCTGAAATGGAGGTGAACAAAAAATGATCCCATTCCACCCACAAACTTAGAATAGTCTCAATTTGGCCTTCTTATTTTCTTCTATCTTTATTCTTCTCCTTCAAGATGTGATTTTAAACGTGAAAAATTCACGCTGACACCAGAAAGGAAGTTTTTGTCTTTAGTGATCTCTTTAGGGAGCGTGTGTGGTCTAGTGGGTATGAAGCGGGACTCCCAATCAGAGGTTGGGGGTTCGAGCCCCACTTTGACCAGCGTGTCTGTGTCCCTGGGCAAGGCACTTAATCCCAGTTGCCTCGTCAACCCAAGCGATATATGGGAAGCTGTTAAGGGGAATGCCACAATCTAACTGCTGATAGGGTTGAGCGCCTGACCAGCAGCCACCTAGTTGAAGCGAAATGGTTCTGGTGATATCCTGATGGCAGCGGTAATAATGGTAACAGCGCCTTGAGCACCCTGCAGGGTGGATATGTGCCCTATACAAATCTAATCATTATCTACTCATTATCATTATGTCAGTGCACCAGACGCTATTCACGTGAAACGCTCAAAAGGCTAATTTCTGACGGATCAAACTTTATCCTTCAGTTATAACCTTGGCGGAGGTTCGATCAGCATAACCACAAACAGGACGTTTAACGACGGGGAATGGCACACGGTGTCGATGCTGCGAGACAGCGCAACAGGGACACTCGTCATTGACGGGAGGGAGGGGCTTATGGTCACCGCGCCCGGAACAACGAAAAGGCTGGATATAAACAATGGACTCTTTCTGGGTAAGGAAAATATACACACGTCCATTTGTAGAATCCATACATAGATTTTCAAGGTTTTCTGAAGCACTGATGCATCTCTATGGGCGTGTTTGTTTCATGACGGATCCGAATCCAGATTCCGATCTGTTTTACCGCGCAGAAACAAACGAAACCGCTCTCAACTCGGATCTCAAATCACGTGAATTGCAATTTATTTACCAAATTTGTCAAATTTCTGTTCCAAATTTCTCCCACGACATTCGCCGTAAATAAACAAGCATTCTAAATTTGTTTGTATCGTGTGTTGCCTCTGAAAACTGAAACGACACGGTTTTACTCACACAAAATCTCCACGATGTTTACGTCGCCATTTTGGATCTAGCGCTGAACCATCTCTCGAGAAGGATTCCACAGATCACAGATCTCGATCAGGATGTGCACGAAGTGAACGAGTTCACCTTGGTAATGCGCCGATCTGAATCTGGATCCGTCCGAAACAAACACGCCCTATGTAGCTAAAATTTCTTCAGGCTAGTTTACCAACATTCGTCCTTAGATATGTTACACTCTTATTCCACGAATCTGTAAAAAAATGTATCTTGCAAATGATACATAGGGCCTTTAAAGTCCCTGTCACACATTCCCAGTTTTGCGTCCCGGTGTCCCTCTGCTACGGTCGACCACGATTTTGGCTCCTACTATGATTTCATTTTCTTCCTGGTTGAACCCGGCAAAATATTGCATGTGAAAACTCCTCCGGGACATGTTCCCGATTGACGATGGTAGGTAAGGATGACTGACTAGTTTTGAGTACGGTTTGACTAGAATTAACTACGAAGTCCAATCGTAGCGTCACTAGCACACAAAATCGGGAATGTGTGACTATAGCTAAATGAGAAAAAAATGGAACGTTGGTATTAACTTTTTTCCACTCTTGCTTCAACAGGTGGCATGAAAGACATAGCAGAGTTATCACTGCGTCGCTACACCATTGGCTTTCTGGGGTGCTTACGTAACGTCGTTCTCGATTTCGCTAAGTTAGACCTCTATCAAGACCCCTCAGAGGGTCGAAATGTTAACCAATGTGCTTAGAATGAATACACTTCATCTAGATAATGCCTCGGTCTTTACATATTTTGTAGTCTTTTGTTTTTAATTCAATGTTTATTTCATTTTTTTTTTAAATGAAAGCTTGTTTCATACAAATGTTTTGTGTAACAAATTTTAAGGCATGTTTTAATTATGGGGGAAAAATTAATGGTGCAAAGAGTTATTGAAATTGGATCATGGATTGTATTTAATACAATAAGTCGGATCTCTAGGCATTGTGCTCAAAGTGTGAGTTTTGACCGAAGCATAGTCGTAAACGCGGTTTGCTATGCTGTTAAAGGCACAGGCTCGCGCACCAAATTCAAGCCACGAAATACACAGCACCATGCCTTTGCTATAGAGTTGCATATTTCGTGGCACGAATTTGTCGTGCGCGCATTGCTGATGGCCTGTGCCTTTAACGGGAATAATATCTTGCCTTTAGTTCTTGGCCTTATAGACCCCTTTCACCGGTTGCCATGACAGGGGACAGGTTTTCATATTTAAATGTGACAATAGATCCACAAAGTGCCTACTCGTGCATGACGCACGGTGACAATGTGACTGCCCCCTGTCATGGCCGCCCGTGCAAAGGGACTATTATGATTTTTGTACCTGATTAAGCAAGTTTTAATACACAATCTCGAGAGATAACATAAACTCATCCGATATGCCTTATTATAGCAATTACTGTCAAAAAAAGAAGAAAAAATCAAGGTCGAAAAAAAATGGACATTTTGGGAAATTTTGTTTACTATTATTACACATTGATTGCAGAATGATCACAAAATAACATTACGTTGGAGCTTGGTTTATTTTTGTACATTAAGCCATGCACATTATGTTCCTCACGACTTTACTGTATAAAGGCTTTGTTATTAATATTTTTATACATAAAGTAAATAAATGTTTTGTACTCCTAGATATTTTATGCCTTATTTCAGTTGTTGGTTTTTTAGTTATTGTTAAAAGAACAAAATTGCATGTAGTATTCTTTGTAGGATCCACTATATAGGAAATGTATTTTGCATTTAGTTATTTCCATTTTTACGGTTTTGGTAAAATTTTCAACATCAGATTGCCAGTTATACCAAATTAGATTTTTGTAGAGCTGTGGTCAAGTCCATCACAAGTGCGTCACAAGTCTCTCACAGGTAATCACAAGTCCCTGGGTCTTAATTCAAGTCACAAGCCACTCAAAAGAACTGCGACAAAGACATAATTGTTTGCGTGTCAATCCTTTTTCCTTGTAAATGGACTTGTGGCAGGCTTTTGCAGGACTTGTGAAAGACCACAACCCCAGATTTCTGCAAGTGTTAGTACATTTAGGAGAAAAAGGCTTGAATTTAGACATTATGCTCAGAGTTGAGCAAATGCTGGCATTCTCAAAAATGTTCAACTATATCTGCTCTTTTTACTAATCAGTACTGAGTAAGATTTAAAGGCAGTATACATCATTGGTAATCTCGAAAATCAGAAATGTTCACAGATTTACGCCTATTACACAATATAAACATGATGACCGTAAAAAACTTACCCTGAAATGGTTTTGTCTGAAGTGCTATAGTCTTTGAGAAATGAGTAAAACATTTAGTTTTCGTCTCATGAGACGAAAATTCAATTCGCCCCAAAACCATTTCGCCCAAGTGCCATTTCGCCCCAAACCACTCCGCCCGAGTGCCATTTCGCCAAAATTACTTCGTCCAAACACTGCACCGCCCAAATGCCACTTCGCCCCAAAACCACTTCGTGCACAGGCCGTGGTTCAGGGCGAAGTGGTTTTGGGGCGAAATGGCTGCAAACCCTTTTTTGACTGTTTTCTCAAATGTTAGACGAAGTACGGAGCTGGTTTTTGCTCAGGTTGGTTTTAATAATGCATATCTTCAATTACACGGGGATAAAACTATTTGTAACAGTTTACCAATCATGTATACTATCTTTAATACCGTACACTTTTTGTATGCTTACAAAAGCAATAAATCCAGATGATTTTGGTAGATTTGTGAGTTTTGGGTAAACAGAGGAGCAAAAATGAAATAATTGAATTTTGGAGAAGGATGCCGTTTAAATTGTGCCTATGGGTAATTTTTACTATTGATAAAAAGGTCCAGATTGTATTAGTTAACATAATTTTCCATGTGTTCATCACTATTTAGTAATCGGTATTCATAACATCATCTGTCAAAATGTAATCACAAGGCGGTTCAACTTTTAAAATAAGAAATTTATTTATTTTTATTCGGTCCTTTCATCTATATTTATGTGTGAACTTTAGACCTGTCATTAGTACTTCCAAAGTTAAGTCAGTACTTTAAGAGTTGAAATAAAATGACTTCCCAATGTCTCTCCACCACATTACAATCATGTTTGTAAGAACTCTGGATGCCGCAATAGGGCGACATTTCGGGAAGACTCTCCCCGGGGACCACCGAAATTTCGGCAAGAGTCACTCAAAATGACACCTTATTTTTTTACCCGAAGCTTCCAAAAATGGTTCCAGACCAAAGAGAAACAACTCTAGTCCTAATAAAAATGGTTTTTGACCTTTAAAAAAATGGTTTTTGACCTAAAAAAAATGATTTTAAAAAAAACAAATATTAGGGCGACACCAAAATGTCGCCCTATTAAGCGTGTCGCCCTAATATAGCTTTTTTACACACAAAATGTCGCCCTATCCTACCATTCATAGTTTTTGGCATACAAGTATATCACCATGCATGTATCATCTCTTGAAGGCAATAGGTTTTTGAAATATGATTGGTGTGGAATTTTTTAGCATTAACTCACTGCAAAACTAAAGTCGACAATATAAACCAGAAAAAGAATCGCACATTTTTGATTGGGCATCATCAACAGTACTGTCAACAATTTTTATAGGTTTTTGGGAAGGTCAGTTGGTCCCAGTTTAAAGCAAAGACTATTTGTTTATTTTTTGTGACACATAAGTAATTTAGTTTGTCATTTGGACACCAAGTATTTCTGTTTTTGAAAGGGGCGAATTTTGTATTGAAGCATTTAAATGCTAAATCAAATGAAGTACTACTAACAAAGAAATCTTTAAACAGTTTAACAAATGACTTTAAAAAATATATATAATTAATTATTTTCATCACCAGGCATGTTCTCGTTTAATATAAAGCTGCATTAAACACAGGCTTGAATATGGCATAATTATACATTTTGCATACCTTATCACAGCCTAATGCTACTTGATCATTCTTTGTAAATTTGTGTACAAAAATTGTTGCTTTTTCACAGAAAACCTAATTGTAGTCCTGCTGTTTTGATAATCAAAATGAAGTAATTTAGCAAGAAATATTCAATAGGTGTGCAACTGTTTTATTTGGGTTCATCCCCCCCCCCCCAGTTATTTACTTAATATAAATGTACACATTTTCCCCTTGTTGCCAAGGTTATTGGGTCTACACTAAAACCAGTGAACTGTTTCCCTTTGCTTTAGCAATGATCTCTGCAGATTATTTTAGTGAATGTATACTGTGTAGACCCCAGGTGCCCTGGAATGACGTCACACTTTATTAGCTCAATTTGTGTAATTCCACTGAAAATTTATTTCAAAATTAATTATAATGTACGTATTCAACCTTCCTGCCAGCAGTGCATGTGTGGTTTTTAGTAAGCATCGACAACAAACACTAACTCTTTTGTTGATACGGCCCTATTTAAAAAAAAATTGTCTTGAAGAAATATGAACAAGAAAGGTGCTTTATGTTAAGATTTTTCCAATGTGGATGTTCTTTGCTACTCCGAAAAAGAATAGTACACCTTTGGGTATGTAATGATTATTTTTCTTTATATCATCAGTGCATCGCTGAACCTTTTTCCAAAAACTAGTTTTCTCTCAAAATTCCTGTAGGCGCTAGATGGACTTGTACTTGAAGACGGCCTGAGTCAGTCAAGTCAAGCATGCCATCGGCGCAGCGCTGCGCGTATTAGAACGCGCACGCACGATCGACGCGCACGCACAACGCGCACGCACATCGCGCCACCAATGATAAGTTTTAATTTTCACGTTGCGCAAGCACACATTTTGCAAACCAAATCAAGACATCCCATTGGTGGAGGCTTTGCCTAATCTTTCCACCAATGAGAGGCATTCTCCGAAAATGCCATTTTCCATGCATGGTCGTCTGCGTGCAAGGTCGTCTGCGTGCAAGGTGTATGTACTACGTCATGTATTTTTGGACGGACGTACGTATGTGAGCTGAAAACGTGGGATGTGTGCACCGCCATTAACAAACGTGAACACCCACTTCTTTTTGCCTTCCAAAATATCAAATTGTCTGACAATTTGCCGAGGACTGAGCTTGGTTCTAAATTCTACACTCAAGGTTAAGGACAGGTAAGTTCAAATCATGCTTTTTCGATCTCGGCACTGCCACGACTCGCTCTTTGCACTTTTGCAGTATGTCATGTTCACATCCTTTCCCTTCAAGTGACATAACACAAGTTGTGTTACTCACTCCCACTCATGAACGTTTATTTCTGGTGACTTTCCCGTGAATTAAAGGTGAGGGGGACTCCACAACTTTGTTAAAAGATATTTATTTTCATCAAACTTAATGGCAGTCATCAGCAAAGAATATGAAGACTTTAATTTGCACAACTAAAAATGCAACACCTGGATAAATATAAATAATTATCAGCTTTACCACACTACCTCTAAAATAGATTAACAATTTACAGAGTTTTGGGGAGGGGGCAGTATACCACAAGATATTAAATGCTCGGCAAGGCTTATCATCTTCACTGTCACCAGCTTGATGAGCTTGGCCCGACCAGTGCTGAAAAATGTAGCCATAAATTCATAAAAAATAAATGGATGAGAAATATTTTTAAAAATCAAACGATGCATTGCACAGAAGCATTCCTTAAATGTGTCGGCTCTTGGAAAGTCCTCCGCTAGTGTACAGTTTCTTACAATAGCCCACAGCAATCCATGTTGTTTCAGTGAAATTAGACTCACAATATTCCCCGAAAGTTCCACATTTCTACAAAGTGTCGTTAATGTACTAGATGAAATCATTTCTAAAAATGGTAAGTAGACCTACTTCACTCGACTTAAGGTACTAACAATACAGACTAGATTGCATAGGTAATGAATACGTTTAAAGCAACAAAAAAACCAGCAAACTCTCATCTGGGGGGAATACATCTTTTTATCACATTGTAAAAATAAAATGTGCATAAATTGAAACTGCAATTAAAATTTCATTAAATCTGCACCAATGCATGTAATTTTACAATAAATAAAATAAATAGGTCTACTGGTTTCACAAATTAGATCAGTATGAACGTATTCATAATCAATGACTCAAAGTCTTGATAAAGTGATATTTTGAAGTCCTGCTAGAATACACCTGACAGACATCTATTCATCGTTTACAGTAAAATGCTAAGCATGAAAAGCAGTGAGTTATTAAAAATCTATAGAGTGCAGAAAGTAAAGAGCAAGTTCGATCAAGCAACTATAGTTACCAATAGTCGACTAGAGTCCCTCGAACGACAGGTAATTTCCATTCTTCGAGGGACTCTAGTCGACTATAGTCGCTTGATTGAACTTGCTTATAGCTGTCGCAGCTCATAAGTAGACTTGTCTAGAGTCCCTCGAACAACGAAAAATACCCGTCGTTCTAGACAACTGTACTGTAGTTAATTACAGTCACACAATCAAACTTGGTCTAGGCTGTTTTGTTGGAAGCAAGACTAAAAACAAATACACACATTTCATGTCAAATAGGATGTTTTGGTACGGAGGTAACCAATAAATCTCTTTCCAGGTCTTGCAAATGTCGTAATTTTGCATCCACACAAATACAGTCTACATGTAATGCGTGTGGCCAGTAACTTGGAGGTGGTATACATCATCTCCAGTGACCCCAATACAAAAACCATGCATAGATTTTTCAAGTATTACTGCACCTGTGTGGCTGGAATTTTGACAGGGGTGTTATTGGAATTTTGACAGGGGTGTTATTTCCACTCCTGATTAGAAAATCAGGAGTGGAAATAACACCCCTTTTAACAGTTTACCAATCATGTGTCCTACCTTTATTTAAAGACAGTATACATGATTGGTAAACTGTTACAAATAGTTTTATCCCCCTGTGTGATTGAAGATATGCATGATTAAAACCAACCTGATTAAAACCAACCTGAGCAAAAACCAGCTCTGTACTTCGTCTAACTTTTGAGAAAACAGTCAAAAAAGGGTTTGCAGTCATTTCGCCCCGAACCACGGCCTGTGCACGAAGTGGTTGTGGAGCGAAGTGGCATTTAGGCGATGTAGTGTTGAGACGAAGTAATTTGGGGTGAAATGGCACTCAGGCGAAGTGGTTTGGGGCGAAATGAATTTTCGTCTCATGAGACGAAAACTAATTGTTTTACTCATTTCTCAAAGACTACAGCACTTTTCAGGGGAAGTTTTCTACGGTCATCATGTTTATATTGTGTAAGTTAGGCGTAAATCTGTGAACATTTCTGATTTTCGAGATTACCAATCATGTATACTGCCTTTAAGGCCTACCACAAAATACTGTACATGGATACCTAAACAAGACATGTTCATAAAAACGAGTTTGAAGATACATGTACATGTATGTATAGCTACAGGCACGTCATTAAATTATATAGCACCATGTGCCAATAAATTTACCTAACTAAAATACTATACCGACTAAGCACAAAATAAATAACCTATTTACATCATCTGAGACAAAAAAAAAATGCAACTTTGTACACTTTGAAGCTTAAACCCCTTTGCTACATTCTGATGTGGCTATGAATTAAAAACAAAATATTAAAGAAAAAATATTTAAGTCTTCCTCCTTAATGCTAATTATCATACTTGAGACAGTTTCAAAATATTGAATTCATTTGTGCCAAATTCAGCTTGCTTTTAACATTTGTAGTTCCTAACAAATGGGGCCAATTTCATCATGGTGCTGGTACAAAATTTTGCTTAGCGCAGAATTTATTTGCTTTATATTGCCAAAGCAAGACACAACACATACGGTCCATGCTCTGGAAGAGTGTAGACCATGAATCGGTCTACACTCGGTCGCATACAGTTAGGCAAAACGACGACTATTAGTGAATTTTATGTCATCGATTTGTGCGTACTTGTGGCATTTACACAAATATTCCAAGTGTTGTTTTGTTGTTTACACTGATAGCAACGCCTCTACACCTTAGTGAAAAACAGACAGCGAAAGGTAACGATTTTGAGGTTTGGCTAATCGTAGTCGTAATCACTAACCGTGCACACCGAAACCTCACTAAGAAAATAATAACACTCTTTACTGGCTCGATTTATTTAAATTTTATTGTGCATTTCAGGGGAAATGTTAAATTTTTACCAGAAGGCTTAAAATGACTGTTTTTGATAACTGTACACTGTCAAACAAATTGCACAATTTATAAATTTGGAAATCAACAATGCTTTGCTGCAAGTGACATGATACTACAGCAATTCACATCCGAACTAATCCAAATCGGTAACAGTCCCTATCCCATGTTCATGAAACAGATTACTAAAAGAATGCCAGACACAAGGGACACCAAAAGAATCTATAATTGGAAACCAAAAGCCAAAAGATTAACTGGCCGCCCCCAAAAAAAGATGGGTGGACCAAATCAAAGAAATAACTCAAAGGATGGAGAAAGACTTTGAGAAAGTTAAGACAATGGCGCTAGTCAAGAGGCTTTCAATTGACAGGCCAACTGGCCTACAGGCGTCAGGGGTGAGCAGGTGAGCACTGCTAATTATTTCAAAATTATGAAAATATGCTATTTGTCTACAAAATTACAGTGACATTTATGATTTGTACAACAGTTTCCCTTTTCTACAGACGATGTGCCCTCTGACGTCACAACAAACCAAAACATACCCAGCTTTATGTGCACGCATCATGTTTTACATAAATTTGGTTTAAACCAAACAAAAGTTATGCAAAACGGGATGCACCGCATAACGACGACCAATTTTCAATTGAGGGCGCTTTAGATATAAACAAAGAGCACATCGTCTATAACAGACACCAATAACTGGACAAGGTGGTATCCGCGACAGAATTTAAGGGTTAACACATTTGGAAATGGACCCCCTTCCATTTCAGGCAGTGTTCCTTAAAACTTGTTACCCATCCTTTATAAATCTATCCCTCGAAACCTGTATTCTATAATATCCGAGACAAAATTGCATATTGATATGTACAATTTCAGGTTTTTCTGTAAAAAAAACTTCCATTTTATCACATTTCATGGCAAAACAATGCTCGTCTCAACTTTGTGCATTTCAAGAATTTTGCTTTCTCCTGAGTATTGGAAAACCGAATGTGTTGAAAGAATAGCAACATGATACGTACTGTAATGATTTGGGCCCTGCAGGAGCGTGTTAAGATTTTTCCAGAAAATGGATTTTGTTTTAACTCAAGAATCACATAACATACCTTCCCAAAAATACTATCCATAAGAAAACAGACAATTTGCAATCTCCAATTTGGATGTGGAAGCAAAAAGGTTCATGCAATTACTGTACTGCTTTATGGAACGAGATAATTTAGTTTACAAAACATGTTTTTTTTTTACGATATCCTTGAAAAATATACGGATTGAGAGCGCGAAATATGGGAAAAATACCACACATGATATGGTATCAAAAATCTCAAAACCCATGGGAAAAAAATTGGGGGAGTTGTTAAAAAATGTAATCTGGTCATGCTCCTTTAATGCTATGGGGTCAGTTTGGGCAAACGAGCACAGTGACCCCACCAACATTCTTAGACTGGGCCCACAGCGATAAGCCAAAATAGTGGTGACCAAAAACATCACAGTCCCTACACGTCACCGGAATGGCGAGTCCACACTCTAGTTTTCTATTGTTAACTCTATGGGCATTTCAAAATGGCAAATACAGGCATATTTGAAAATGTCACAGACAGTCTGACCGAAGCAGCATACACATAATCATTGTGAAGCTAATTTGGTCGGGAAATAAATTTCCCTCATTATCTTACATCTTGCTCTGTGCAGCTAACAAAGTTTAGCAATTATATAATTTGAGTTAAATAAACGAATTTTAACCTAAAATATCTTAAAATTTGGCAAGGTAAACAAATAGGGAGGGAATTATTTTTGTTTAAAACAAAAATCTGGCTATACTCATATGTCGTCTGACGACGTTTCGACCGCAAAGCTGCAGGCCTTCATTGCCTGATGAAGGCCAGCAGCTTTGCGGTCGTAATGTCGCGATCCCCTCGCTGGCCACATCGTGAGACAGCAGATGAGCATTTGTTTATTACGATTACCATGATAAATAACCTATTTTGTTTTATAAAATCTGGTTCTATTATATTTTCAATTGCTCACACATTTTGGTCTTATACTTTGCCACTCTCTTTAAATGTCCTGGAAGAATGTTGACCGTGCGCATAAAATATTTTAAGGCTAATATGCATACGCACAAGACCGCACAGTAGCCATCAGGGTCAAAGGTCAAGGCGGTGATGTGGTTGAACTCACCACGCGAACCCAAGAGTGTGGCTTCATGGCTGTTATCGGATGGCTCAGCGTATGCGTAACTTGCTTTTCGTCTCTTTCTTCAGATAGATGGGTTTCACATTGTAGGGCTTGTATTTCCTGTGAAGGGACATGAAACAAACCTTGCCATGATCTGAACTAGTGTTGGGATTTAAATCAAAATGTTTAAATATTTGGCTTTGACTTTACAATCCAGTTATTTGAAACCAAATACAAACCGAATATTTGAAACCAAATGCAAAACGAAATTGATTCTCCATTTTCAGTTGGAAATGCCATTGACAAAAAGCGTGTGAAGGCACATTACGGAATTTGAAAGAATGCACGCAAAAAAAGATACTTTTATTTTGGCTAGTTTGCCCACGCTTTGTTTGCAAGCGCAAGATGCAGCAGCACTATTATCTAACAAAACAATGGCGCCGATCTTCTTTGTGCTTTTTGTGTTTGCTGGACCAGCACTCGGGAAAAAGATTTAAAAAACGATATATGTACAGTACTTCTTTGGCGAGCAGACTCGCCATGCATCGGCTCAGCTGGAGGTGCAGTACAATTGTGAAATCAAAGGATCGAATATTCGGTTTTTAATAATCCGCACATTTGAAGTTCGGTTTCTCCTAACACTCATCTGAACTGGTTTGTTTATTTTCACAGATGACTTGCAAATTATATCATTGATTTGAGGAGTAACATTTTGAACTCACGCATAAGGCGAAGCAGGAAAACCCACTACAAATAATGGATTGCCCTTCATGAAGAGCCGCCATGTTGATTTATGGAAGCCCCTCGCCTCAAGGTCCCAAATTCGGAAGCACTGCCAAGAAAGAAGGTAAGCATTTAACGCAATATTCGGTAACCAAACACAGGATGAGAGAAATATGTGGTTCTCTTTGGAATTTGGAATTCTCCAACTTGAAAATCATCCTTCTCTCATAGGTCTTACACACTTGTGTTTATAGGTCTTAAGTACTAGTGCTGTTTATAGGTCTTACACCCATTTTATACAGGCGCACCAGAGTTGTGCCAAACTAATTGTATTAAGCCGATTAAAATATGGTTTCAGACAGGTGTTCCCAATGCGAGCCGTGCGCACATTAAAGATCGACGTCTGAAACCAAGTCGCTCTTCAGTCGTTCTGACCAACGGGAACTGTCGATCTTTCGACTTCTAGCGAACCAAGTCGCTCCAAATTGTTTCATACGTCGAACTTAATTCAAATTTCTGGGATAATTTAGTTCGGGGCGACTCTGGTGCGCCACTATGAAACGGGTGTTAGTGCTGTTGATATTTCCAGCCCCATTTCTTGGCCACAACATTTACTGATTGCTTAAGACACACCAAAACTAATGCACCTATCAATGGTTTCCCCACCCCTCCCCCCGCGCTGCCCCACCCCCTAGGTGGGGGTTTGGTCACATTTTTCATGCCCCAGGGTGGGGCATTTGGCCCATTTTCTGTGCATTTCTGTGCATTTTTGCGCATGTTTTGCACCCGAGGGTGGGGATTTTTGTCACCTAAATGTTGCCCCAGGGGTTGGGATTTTGTCACGCAAAGTGACAATCCCCACCTCTTGGGTGGGGTAGCCCAGGGGGGAGGGGTGGGGGAAATAATTGATAGGTGCATAACAAGTACCCACCTTTGCTACAGCCATCCACGTGTCGTAATCATTCTCATTATACATCTGAATGTACACAACATGTGACGTGCCCTCCTTTGCCTCAGGCACAAAGCGTTTCTCATTACAGGGGTGGATGGTGTGGTTTAGCACCTTAGCTTGGCTAATCAGTGTGTGCATTAGCTCCTCATAGGCGTTGCGTGTCATTCTGTCAAGGTCTTTTAGCTTTACATGAGGCACTGTGTTATAGGGGTGTTTCTTGAAATAAGTATCCTAGAGAGATTGGTAAAAAGAACAATGAATGCACCCACAAGTATATAACTGCTCAATGCCCCCGCCCCTTAATGACGGAGATTGTAAACGCACACATTTATTTCCAGTCACAGTTTTATGCAGAATTTAAAAAGTAGACGGACAGAAGTAATATGATTTTTTGCATGTCAAGCAGGCGGCCTATAGACTGTACCGAATAGCTGCCATCTTGTAGGACAGTTTTTGTTTGTCAAGGACATGCATGGTTGGTCATTTTGTGCTTACATTGTTGACCAATTTAAATGTCAAAAGTTGTCCCACAAGATGGCAGCTGTTCAATACGGTCTATATACATGTACACACCTTATTTGATAAAAATACATGTACTGTATGGTGTGCCGAGTCCACCCATGATGCCAAGTAATCAATGCTTTTCATGGTTTCAAATTTTCAAATTACTGCTATTTTACGCTTTCTAAAAAGACATCATAGACAACACTATTTTTTCAAACATATTTCTGATAAACAACATCATGTAAAGCAGCTGTGTGGAGAAATAGCACACACAAATTGTGCAAAAGACTAACAGGGTCAGCATTTGTGACTTATTTTCCATGTTTGGCCAATTGTTCATTGACAAAAATTCACTTAATGTTTCCATCAAAAACACACTGCTGTAGTCTTTGACAACAAACCATGAAAAGGACGCATTTTGTCATGTTATGTATGGCAGGGATTCCTTTTGGCTTACGTGAAAAAAACTGTTCATGTTGAGACCCTTGGCTCCAAAATGATACGTCCTTGAGATGTCCGGAATGATGCACTCTCGTCCCTTTCGTACTTGTGGAGTTCGCATCCACATGTCCCAATCCCAGACCTACACAGAAAGACAAAGAATTTAGAACAAACAAACCATGTACCGCAGTAGCTCTAAATACTGACAGAGCTGACATCTCCCTAAAAGACTCCCAGAAAATTGGTTCATAACTCACAACCATCTATTTGAAAAATCTTGACTTCCCTATCTAGAAATTGTTCAGTGTGTCAGGAATCAGGAGACATTTTCCGGAAGTCTTTTGGAAATTTAGCAGCTCTGACCTAGCCATATTTGGGTGATGGCCATGCTTATTTATTGAATTTTCTTTTATTTACTGTACTTTATTGATGAAATTTTAAACTTAAATGGCTTAGTACTCGTCGAAAAATATTTGTGTATGAAGATAGATTTGATTTGAAGCATATATTTGTTTGCATTTAAGCCAACTGGATTCTGACCTGGATCAAATTCTGATCCGACCTACCTTTTCTGGCGTAGGCCAATTTGGTTCTAACTCCTCCTTGTATAGTGACCTCTTGAGGACCCAACCAAGTCCTGGCATGGTCTCTACTCGATAGAGGAGGGCGGGATCGTGAACTGTGTGCTCATAACCCTGACAGAACAAATAAACACAAACTTGGGAACATTAAAAACGTATCAAACAAAACTCATTTCAAAATGTTTGCCCAGTTTGCAGGAGGTCGTGTGTCCGAGTCCCACCTGAGCATGCTACAAGATTTTAGGTGTTCTTGGGAAAAAGCACTTGGTGTATAATACATAGTACACTGTATCAGGTAGCAATTGGCAAATCGTGTTTACGTTACATTGTATGGACTGATGCAATAATTGTCTTATTTCTACACTACTGAAATTCTGGCACGATATATTTGGAAAAATGGGTTGGACAGAAATCCATTCAGTATTACAATGTAAGCTAAATCTCTGTAAAATGTACTAACTTGTTGTTACAATATCTGAAAAAGTAAAAATCAACAGAACTCACCAGATCATTCCAAGCTGATATACAATAGAGACTATCGTCTTTTTCAAGTAGATGAATTGATTGACTAAAATAACTGGGTAAAAAAAAACAATAGAAAGTTATCCATAAGATTATAAAAAAACAATCCATAAAATAACAGGTGTAGGACAGGTGTTTGGTTAGTTATTAAGTCCAAGATATGCTTGATAACATTTTATTTTGTTTTTAAAAAGTCAATGTTTTCCAGTTGTTAACTCACCTAAATATATCTTCTGAAACATCCAAATCCTCTTCTAAAACTATTGCATACTTGGCATTCTAAAGAGAAAATAAAAAATATTGCATATTTACTTTACAGTATCCACTGTGCAAAAACCCTTTATACAGTTGGGTTCATCAATTCAGTTAAATGCAAAAAAATGGGGCACCATGGCCGAGCGGTATGGCGTGTTTAATCCAAGACTGTGGTCAATCCACAGGTCATGGGTTCGAATCCCATCCCGGCTTGTCCATGGTGCGTGTGCTCTTGGGCAAGGCACTTTGCCACGAATTGCCTCTCTCCACCCAGGAGGAAATGAGTACCTGTGAGGGTAGAGAAAGCTAATGTGTTTGATTAGTCCCTGTGCGCATATTGCAGCATGGGACTGTATACTCCCCAGGGAGCCGAGAAGGATTAAGGAATTATATTACTAAGCCCAATGACCAGGGGTAATAATGCAAAAATGCGCATTGTGAGATCCGTCGGATCTGTAATGCGCTATATAAAAACTGTCTATTATTTTTATTATTAGAATTTCAATGACGTCATGCTTTCCACCGTTTTGTGTGGGATTTGACGATCATGACCCACATGGAGTGTTTACCAGTAAAATGAATGAGAAAAGTGTACTCGTTGCACTTATTTCTGTAACAAATGTAAGCAAATGTGTACATCTGTGCTTGAAAACAATCGTTTGGTGCGCTGCATGGCTGGTGGCAAACAAAGTTTGCCAGATATTGTGACATCACAGAAAGCAGTCAATAGAGGAACTTAAAATTTTTCGACGAAAACGAGGGTTTCAGTGATAAAGTTTACAAATGAATAGACATGTGATGTAATACAATGGCTCAACATCTGAAACAAGACTGCTAGTGCTAATTTGAAATTTATCAATTGATACATGTTTTGTGAGTGGTACTTACTGGGTACATAGAGAAGGTAGCAGTTAGACTAGCCTTGTAATGTTGGCTAATCCGACCCGCTTTGACCCCAATGGGTGTGTGTTGAATCCCCTTAAGGCCAAAGAGTCGAGTGACTTCAAGCGGCTCCTCAAAATAGCCGTCGATAAAGACATTAATCATCCTGGAGTTCACTGGAAATAAAACATTCAAAATGAAAGACAGAAAGAAACATCAAGTCAGCAATAAGTTGCAAAGTATCCATAGAGAATAGAAAATAACAGTACACTAGTACTTACCTTTCTATTCATATGGAATTAGAAAACGATGAGCAAAAGTCACGGTTTCTTCACAATTTCTTTCCTTTTTTAAAAGCCTTAGTTGAATGCCTGTATGAGGGGTGCATGTATCTAATACCAGTGGATTGCCATGGTAGGGCAGTTTATTGATCACGTTCAAATTTATGACTTTCTACAAGTTGCCACGTGCATCATGATTTTTAGCGTATATTTTTTTTGACGCGCATCGGTTGCGCCGTATTTCGAACAAATTTCGAGCAACACGCGAACAAGTTACAGCGTGTGCGTGCGCGTACTTTATGGCATTTAATACGCAGTAACATTTTTTTCTACGAAGATGGCGTCTGTGATTGTGATCAATTGGTTCATTTGTAAAGGTTGTGGGTTCGAATCCTGGTGTAGTCCATCCATTGTACATCTGTATGCCCTTGAGCAAAGCACTTTACCATGCATTGCTTCTCTCCACCCAGGAGTAAATGGGTACCTGAGAGGGTGGCAAATGTTGATGTGTTTGATTAGCCATTGAGTGCCGGGGCTGTAGACGTGCTTTTTACTGAAGGTGTCATCATAGAACCTACCTCCATGAGCTGAGAGAAGTGACCTCAGCATCCGGTATAAGTAGTTCGGCCTATTGCTAGCAATCACGACAACAGGAACGTCCCATACTGTGTTGTTTTTAATCTGCAAGAAATAAAACGTAAATCAGAATCTTTATAAAAACAAAATTAATCAATTTGTTTTAGGTTGTGGACAAATCCACTAAGCAGGGTGCGCACATTATTACCCCTGGGGCCAATTTCATAGAGCTGCTTAAGCATAAAAAATTGCTTAAGCACGAAAAACTTGATAAAATGAGGTTACCAGCAAAAATTTCATGAGATTGTCATGGTAATGAAACAGTCCTCTAATACTGGTCATACACTGTTTCTATCACATGAGGATTTCACTGGTAAAGTTCCCTACTAATCAAGAGTTTTTTGTGCTTAAGCCAATTTTTGTGCTTAAACACCTCTTTGAAATTGGCCCCAGGTTACTGGGCTCAATTATTGAATTCCATTAAAGGCCCACTGTATCACTTGCAATGACCCCACAAGTTAATCAACAAATTTACAGGGAGAACCTTCCTCAAAGTAAAGATTGAATTGGTAGCAACTATCCAATGAAATGTTTCCGCCCCAGATGATGTTTTACCTGAAAATAATCCATGAAGATGAAATTATTTAGATCATTTGCAAACGATTTACTTAGTTGGTTCGCATCTGGGCAGTCCGAAATGGGGGCTGTGTACTGCGTGTGTTGTTCCAACGCGATGCAGTTTATTTATACTCTATGGGTCGCGCACACATGCAGTATAACGCGAGCCACAGAGTGTATAATGCGAGCCACAGAATACGCGGCCAACTGAGAACGAAAAGACGGATTGAGAACAAGTTATTTTGAAACACCCCGGCAAAAAAAAAAAAACAATTCAAACTTAATCAATTAATTTTTTGGTTCTTCAGTTTTTTTTATTTAGATAATATGGAAACACAGCTGGGGATTTCTGTAGTAAAGAGTTGGGACAGAAAATCTTACTTGATTAGAGCAATGATACCAAGTAACCTATACAGTTAGGCCACCTGAAGTGGTATCTTTTTGAATAATTATTTTGCAAGATGGTCTTAAAGAAGCATTGCAAATTGTGTATGCATGAATTTCAAACAACCAACTACATCTATGGAGTGTATAATGCGAGCCACAGAATACGCGGCCAACTGAGAACGAAAAGACGGATTGAGAACAAGTTATTTTGAAACACCCCGGCAAAACGCATATGGATGTTTCTATTGCCCGACTTTGAGAATCGGCCAATAGCAGATTAGAACGCCTGTCATGTGAAGGCAGCAACCAACTGCAGTCGAGATATACTAGAACCTGTTGGTTCGTATAGTTGAGCATATCCATGTACTTCCCAACAAGTTCCAACTTCATGTTGACTCGTGTAGACAGGCTTTTAAATAGACTCCTTTCGTTGGTTGCGCTATAAATTGTGAAATACCTGAATAAGAGACACATTACTGACCGGCTCTGGCTTCATCTCTATTGGAGCAGGAGCGTCACATGAACACAAGCTTCCATATCCCTCCATCTGATTGCAAAAGGTATGGCGCCTCTGATTGGCCTCTGTATCAAGCCAATTGCAGTCACTCTCTGCAAGAGCGAATCATAATGCTTGAACTAAAACAATCTGATGTAGCTATGATACTTTTAAAAAAATAAATCTAGTTCAAAATTATTTTAACAATCAGATTTTTTAAAATCTGATTTTTTTAGGTGACTTGTAAACTGTATTAGAAAATGGCCAATTTTTATTAATTTGAATTTCTGATTCAAAAATATTAACATCTGGGCTTTGTTCCAAACACATGAACATTGCAAGCATTTGCAACGTTCGCCAGCAACTGGTACCCGGCTTTCCATAGACGAATGCACAAAGGAACTGCAATCAGTGGCGAACGTTGGCAACATTTGCTCGAGTGGAAACACTGCCCTGCTAACATTAGTTTTGACAAAAAGTCCACATCAGATAGATTTGTAAGTTTACATGACCACCTGACTAGAATTATTGCTGCACGGTATAATCTACGTCTGAATGACACCAATAGAGGGCGCCATTGATGTGACGACCTCAAACAAACCTGTGGCTGGGACGAGATTTATTGTTGTCATGAGAATAACGGGGGATCCCCAGCTGTCCAAGTTTGGGGCTCGGTTGTGCATCTCAGCAAAGGCATGACCTGCACACAAATTAAACTACTTGTTTAAGATGAACAATGAAATTTTGATGAATCACGATTAAAGGCTCCACGATTAAAATGTCTTTTAATCAATTCTCGGATCGACTACTTAAAGGCAGAGGCAATGCGCGAGTGCCAAATTCGTGCCACGAAATACAAAGCTCCGTGTCTTTGCTAGGGAGCTGCGTTTTTCGTGGCACGAATTTAGCGTGCACGCATTGCTGACGAGCCTGTGCCTGTAATGTAGGTAAAAGGTTTCAGTTAACTAGTCCCAAGAGACTTTAGCTCCATAGATGTAGTTGGTTGTTTGAAATTCATGCATACACTGTACTTGCAATGCTTCTTTAAGACCATCTTGCAAAAACATTCTTTAAGACCATCTTCAATTGCTGTTTTCTTCAGGTGGCCTAACTTTATAGGTTACTTGGTATCATTGCTCTAATCATGTAGGTTCGATTCCTGGCCGTGACGGGTTGTGGCACCTGTGCCCTTGAGCAAGGCACTCAACCACACTTGCTCCCATTCCTGTAATTGGCGGTCCCTCCGCTGTTGGATGTGGTAAATAAATAAATAAATATCATCTAAAAAAATAAAAATAAAAGAACTCACAAAATTAAATTGATTAAGTTTGAATATTTCTTTTCTTTTTTTGGGAGGCAGTTAGAAACTAAATATTACCATGCTTCTGGGTTACAAACGCCCAAGTATCTCTCCAGCCCATCAAGTCGGCCTCCTTGCTTCCTAGAGTCTTGAGAAAAGATCGCGCCGGTTCCTTCAACTGAAAGGTGCCTTCATCCTGAAGAAAGAAGAACGTTAGGAAAATAAGGGGCAGGTCACTCTGGCCTTGAATCGAAGGGTGCCGAGGCCAACTTGGAGGGCACCGAGGCCAACTTGGTGGGCACCATGGCCAACTTTGGTCCAAAGGTGTACTGGATATCGGTGCATACAAGCCTCAAATGATTTAAGAGGATAGGGTATGCTGGCCAAGTTGGTCTCAGGAAGTGTATATCTTGAAGGGGCGTCAGGGCCAACTCAGCACAGCATGAGGCCATTGGTCTTGGTCGACTTAATGTCAAAGCTTGGTATTTAGGTACGGTAAAATTAAAGTTGCTTCACAAGCCTGCTCATACATCTGGTCCTCATCCCCACTTTCTATGGCATGGAGCAACTACATGTAGGAGCATTGTTACTTCCCCTGGATGGGATGCCAGTCCATCGCAGGTTTACTGCCAGCAGTTAGTTGGGTTTCCCCAACAGGTCGTTAGTTGTCATGGCATGGAGTGACTAGGAGCATTGATACTCCCCTGCATGGGATGCCAGCCCATAGCAGGTTTACCCCCAGCAGTTATTTGGGTTTCTTCAACAGGTCGTTAGTTGTCATGGCATGGAGTGACTAGGAGCACTGATACTCCCCTACAGGGCTCGAATTTCATGAAAAAATCTGCTAGACCACAGGATTAGTAGCTTAAATCATTTACTGGACCGACGCTGTTTTTACAAGACCAAAGCCACAAGGAACGTGGATTTACTGTTCGTTAGTTTAAAAATGCACTGGACCACTGGTCTAATACGGTAGAGAAAGCACTAGACCGAGGCTTGAATTACTGGCCTCGTACCACCGGTCCAGTGGGTATTTCGAGCCCTGCCCTGGATGGGATGCCAGCCCATAGCAGGTTTACTCCCAGCAGTTTACCTTTATGGTAAAGATGATTATGCGTCCATCAGACACCATATTCAGGAATAACACCATAGCCTCGTCTTCATGAGCTATATAAGTATCAAAGACCCGTCTTGCCATGACACTACCGGTGGCTTGATTCAAGACTAAGATGTGGATGCCACGCCCAACGTCCACCTCCTCCTCCTCCACAACCTACAAAATTTAATGAATATTCATTAACCCTAATGCTCCTGAAACATCAATATCACACACCCTCCCACTGCTAGTAATGTTTAAGCTAAGTTTGAAAATGTACATACCGATACATGTCACATTATATACTTAAAGGCACAGGCTCGTCAGCAATGCGCACATGCAAAATTCATGCCATGAAATACACAGCTCTATAGCAAAGGCATGGAGCTGCGTATTTCGTGGCACAAATTTGGCGCGCACGCATTGCTGACGAGCCTGTGCCTTTAATAAAAATGCACATATGCCAATTTCAATTCATTTTCATAAAAGTTCCGTAACGCATGTCTGGCAGACCCAACAAGGTCACAAGCCTAGATCAAGAATAATTAGTTGCAATTTGACTTTTTTAAATATTTACATGGTAAGAAAGCAAATTGTGTAAGCTTTCTAATGATACCAATGACAAGCATGTCACACCCAGGGCCAGTTTGTTAACATGTAAACCATGCAACAGACCATTTGAAAAACATCTCAAAAACAAATTCCATCAAAAAAGTTACCTGAGTGCCCCCAACTGATATGGCTGCCTTTTTGTCGCTAGATAAGACCTCAATTTCCAGCTGTCTCGGAGCTTTATCAAATACATTGCCATTGCGAGCCACATCTGTCTCGACCACTTCATCGCGAACAACTCCTGAAGAAACGATACAAAAACTCTCAAATTGAGCTTGTGCAGATCACCACACAGGTGTGTTTTCTGCGTTGTTTTGGGAGTCAAATAAACCACGTCAAAATGCATTAAGCGCGTGTTGCACCTTTTCAAATACAGACGCACAGCGGAACACCAATGAAATGCCTTAATTTTGACTCCCAAAATGGCAGTCTGCACACGTGTGCGGAGCTCTATACAAGCTCTATACATGCATAAGTTGCAGTCATTTCGTCGTGACAAAGTAAATCAGTACTCAGTGCTTGAATGATACGGAGATGCCAAACAACACAGACCAATTTGGTGGTCGAGTGGTATGTTTTAGAACACATTTGGTTGTTAGTTCAAGTCCCACCCGAATTTGTTTTTCGGTGCTTCTTGGGAAAGCATAAGGCATGCTATGAAAGTTATAAACGCAGGGAAATAAGAATAAATTTCCAACTAATAATTATGTCAGTCATCTTGTATTTTTTAAGAATACACTGCAGCAAACAATTTATTTCACTTTTTGTAACCTACATATGTACATGTCAGGCGCGGATCCAGAGGGGGGGGTTTTGGGGGTCAAACCCCCCCCCCGCTCCAACACCAAAAAAGATAATTTAATGCATTTTTTGTATGTCCGCCTGTGCGAAACAAGCGGACATAAAAAATCTGACGGGCAAAACCCCTCCCTGGTGGCAAAACCCCCTCCTGGAAAAATTCCTGGATCCGCCCCTGCATGTGGTATAGTTCAGGTGAACCTCATTAGTATGTACATGTAGTGTGGTTTTCAATGACAATTTTAGCAACTGATCACAATGAATAATTTTATAATCATGGATAATAAGACTTTTTTAATGTTTTAAACTCCGATTCCCAATTTAATGGGGTAAGAGTCGATGTACTTTTCTTACCTTCAGATTGCACCTCACTGAGTCTGCGACCGGTGTCAGCGATAAATAAAATATTAATGATGACTGTAGTCATCAGTACTCCAACGAGAATGAACTGCGATAAGAACAGAATTATAGATGAAGGAATAAATGAAAACTGAAGAATTTCTCAAGGCTGCTAGTTGGCAGTTAAAGTGAATGAGTCATATTTTGGTGGAAATTAAATATCTAATTCTAGTTTCAGCAGTCTGATATATTAACATTTTTGGGCCAGACTTAAAGGTCCCCTTATTTAGGATTTTTATCAATGAAATATATGCTTTAAAGTCCCTCTACTCGGTTAAAGTCATAAATATCCTATTTGGAGCTTGCTTTGGGGGTTAAAACAAAGGTTTTAGGTTTTTATGCTAATGAGAATATGCATATTCATGACCAAGGTCACTATGTCACAAGAGGCAAACACAGAAAAATCACCTTCAACTGTGCACAAAAGATTCCACTTTTTTCTCAATTTTCCTGAAACTTTTGTAATCCATGGCTGTTTGAGTTTGTTTTACATGTTGCCTGCTGTAAGCCATGACAAAACTGGGGGTAGAAACTGCAGCATTTTGCCACAAGTCCAACTTGAAGTCTTATGTTTTTTCTTAACTTTTCCCTTCTGTCTTCCTTATGTGATGCACTCAAAACAGCGCCCTCTGTCTGTGATTTATTGCAGTGAAATCTTCAAAGTTGAAAAAGGCCACCTTTTATTGATTTTACATCCAAACGAACAATAGTATGTCTTGCTGAACAAGTAATCCGTCATTATGAAGCAAAGCTTAGGCACAAAGTTGTTTAGCATGTCACAGGCCCTTTAAGTTTGATTCAGCTTTTAAAAAATATAAAAAAATTAATTAGGCCAAATCGATGGAATGTTTGGAATGAGTGCAATGTACAATGCACACTGCAATTTGCTAATACAATGCCCATCAGAAAGAAAGCTGCAAGTGCTTTTTAATAAAGTCCAATATATGACCATGCAATAAATCTTCAATTTATCACATGGAGTTTGTAAACGAGACAATTCATCATCTGAAAACGGTTTCAGAACAGTAATGACACAAAATAGTAATGACACATGCCTCGGAGACAAAAACAATATATCAGCAAACCAAGGCTTATGTGTCACAACATCAGTGCAGGGTAAACACAGGGCTCACTATATTATAGTACACGTGTTTGTTATTAGCAACTGCTGTGTATTTCCAGTTTACAATACATGCCTGCGCCTGCATGTACTTGGACTTCACACAATATTAAAGTGTCAATTGCACAATGGAGGACACTGTGTAGAAGGGATACTGTTAGGCATTCATCATTTTATGAGATAAAAAACTCACAACAGTTGTACAGTTTAATATACAACAGCAGGCCAGGGTATACACAGGGGAAAGCCATTTTCAGCAAGATGAAGTGAACACATACACAGGCCTGTATTTGGTCATCAGCATACATGTATGTCAATGCACAGACTTGAACCACTGTTTATAAATATTTATAGAATTTTGGGAGGAACAAATTGAAATATGATGCAGAGATAACTAAATTATGTTTGCTTATACAGGCCATATGAATCAAATGACTTTTCTTCAAATATGGCAATGTATTTGAACCCATGCTATTCATTTGACTTGAGTAAAATGATTTCTTGCCTGCAAATTGTACTTACGTGTAGGCCTATATGTACCACTTCTACACGCACAAATATTTTCTGAACAGTAAATATTTATCTTTTTTAAAGTTTTAACTGAATGTAGTGAGACCAAGCAGTTTCACAGTGAACCACGATTGCTGCATAGCAAATGAAAACATGTTTCGTATACTGTCACTTTTCCATTCTTTAGCAACGTCTAATTCACACCCCCTCGTTTCTAATCAATCGAACAACCCCTGCTTCAAATCACGCTGAGATGGGGAATTAAAGGCACGCGAGCGAGCCTCGCGGTGATAAGTGTCAATTTGCAATCTCGTTACGTGAGAGGTCAGGTGCAGGTCACTGGACTAAATATTTCTCTTCCTGAGTTTGTGAGGAAGGAAGTAGCCCTTCGTAGCTGCAGGAAGCAATATTTAGCCAGGATAGAGTGTGCAATAACTCTTGGCAAAATTTTAAATTACCAAAACCGGGCCCCAAAGTAGCGAGTCATATTCATGGTGAGGTACAATTCCACAAATGCATCTGGGTAATACATGATATGTACCTAAAATTAGAGGTTCAAAATATGTGTGGCATTTAAAACTTTTTTAAATTTGGTTTCAACAGAATTATTGCTCATTTATGGGTCTTTCTATAAATTAGGGGTCCAATGTTGGTGTCCCCCGTTACATTTTACATCTTGTTTTTGTAAATTCAGGACACATTCTTTAAATACTTTCCATCTCAAAGAGTGAGTACATAAAGTACAATTCATACAAAATTGTTTAAAAGCCATTTTAATGATTTTTGTACGAAAAATAACACATATCAGGTGTAACGGGGGACACTAAATGTTTGGACCCCTAATTTATAGAAAGACCCTTATACCAGTTTAACATTGTCAAAACATCACTTGCATTAATTTGCCAGATTTATGAAATAGTACATGAAGTGTATTCATCCAAACTGTGAAACATATATGTCTAAATAGATTTTCAAAATAAAGATTGCTTGGTGCCATAAGATTCATGATGGAAATTCTTGAGGGCCTGCAACAATTTCTGCATGAGTTTTCCTGCAGTGTCTTAAGTGTCCAAATCATTAAACCAGCCCTGCAATAACTGTAGATCCCCTATAAAACCGAGAGTGAAGCATCAAAAAAGAATTCCTCAGATAGTTTCCAGCTGACAGGCAGACCGATTAAAATGCATTTCTCTCCATTTTGCTCCATTTCCAGATGTTATTCCCAGCAAGCCAAACTGAAGCACCTTTTATGTGAAACTGCAGGGGTGCCCAGACAGCCAGCCAAGGTATGTTGACAAATAAAAACTTCTGTTTCAGAGTTTTGAAATTCTTGTCTGTTATTCCCATATCTCAAGAATTGCGGGGGAAGATGGGCATTTTAAACAGGCCAGATAGTAGAACAACTTTAGCTACCAAACCGAGAAAACAACTTGTCACATTTCAAATCTACACAAGAAATATCTGAAACAGTGATTACAATGTTTTGTTTTTGCATCCCATTTTACAACAAAACAAATGCCATGTTCATAAAAACAATGTAACATGACCGTGTGTGTATGTTTACACAACAATACACACATGCCACATTCCGCTTCAAATCTAATAAAAATAGATTAACAACTGAAATAATATCGAAAACATTTGTAGAAATTCTTCTCTTCAGACCATCTGATTGAATCGGTCTTCTGGTCCAAAGGTTTAGTTTCTAAAGCAGGCATGTGAAATGCAAACGAGCCGACTTCCACTTCAAAATGGATTCAAAATCTTGACGAAGTGAGCACCTGGCAAATTTATCGACTGATTGCACTGAAAGGATGGAATGTCCACATTCTGACTTGGTTTCATCTGAAGGGCAAGGGAATACACCCAAATCTCCATCAGGTGCTCTGGCAATTTTTGCACCATGCATAGAGTGTAGTCTTGACATGTATTAGGCGGAATTTGCTTAAAACTGTTCCCGAGTCCATAAATCCATTAACCTTACATTAAGGGTCATTCTTTGCAAGTTTTGAGAATATTTAGCAGCCGTGCCCCTCTTAAAATTTATTCTAATGCAGCTTGTACATGTATCACCGCGTTTACACTCGAATCGGCAAAGGTGGATACAGATCCAGCATTTTTATTGCGACCACAAAACTGAACATTTGCCGCGTTTACACTACACCCCAAATCGCTTTAACTCGCTTCAGAAACCGCAAAAGTCACCACTAAATGTAACTGCAGCGCATGCGTGAGCCGTTAGGTGTCGCTGCACTAGTGCCAGATTGGTCAATTAAATCTACTACACTGCGGGCACCGCCCCAAGGACACTCAAATTGCCGAATCTGTATTCAGGTAGCGTTTACACTACAAGCGACCTTGACGATTGCAGGGTTCAACCCCGCAATTGCGCGGTTCAACCCTACCCCAAAGGTGACTTGAAAAAGGCGAATCAGACCCGGGTCTGATCCGCCTTTTTCAATTCACCTTTTGCGTTTACACTTAGTGCCTACCCGGCTTCAACTCCCCTTTTTGGAAATTGCGGAGTTCGATTCGGCAAAGGCGAATCGAGTGTAAATGGGGTGCAAGAGTTAACTGCTTTCATAAATGACTCTGGACTGAAACAAAATACAGGGAAGAACATCGTTGCAGATTTTGGGAAAATGACCCTACTTTTGCCAAGTTTGTTTGAAGAAATTGCTTTTGAATTGGTAGCCTACATGAACTTTCCTTAAAACAATGTACTGATTAAAAAGTACTGTGAAAATTTCCTTAAGAATAAGCCAACATTTTTAATTTTTGCAAAATCTTTGAAGCAATACCGGTATATTCTTTGAGTTAAAGCCGAGCTTAAGTTGGGATTCCACTGTGACTGAGAGTACCAGTGACCCAGCAATTAAATTTTAATTTGGATGACCAAAATTAATGTTTGCCCTTCAACTGAATTCATCTCCATTAATGGCAGACGTCATGAACCATGACTGCGACTATGGGCATAATGACCATGATTCCTGCAGTAATTAATAAACAGAATAAATTATAAGAAAATAGAATTAACTAACAACAAAAACATGCTAAAACTTTTTGACTTGCACTCATCAGAGCAAATCGCAAGAATGGCGTGGGTACGCTATCGAAGTAAATATAAGGCTGAAGAGCGGTGATGACGTGATCAGAATGCTACGCGCTGATTGGTCAGCTGGCAACAGCAGGGAGTACGTACGTTACATAATAAATTATGATAGAATGACAAAAAAAAAATTAATCTGACTTTATGGTGAGTAAAGTTTAGTATTATTCTTATCATGGTTTGAAAATGTGAATTTAGAAGGGAAACATTTCAAGTTTTTCTTTCAAATTACAAAAACTTGTTCTGTCAAGCTTAAAAAACTTCATGCACACTGTACATGACTGTCAGTGGCAACTGGCGACTGTATGGAATTTGCCCCCCAAGAGAATCCTATCTAAAGGGAACATATGTTTCAAATAAAATAGAACCATAGCTCTCTAAAAATAGAACAAAATATGCACATAACAATGTGAAACTTTCACACACCTGGAAAAACTTGGAGCCCAACTTCCTGAAAACTTGAGCCTTGCTACAGGCACCATATTGTTGCCTCCTAGGGACGAATGGTTGCGCCTTAGGGTTGGGTTTCCAGCTGTCCATACTCCAGAAAGTTTCTTGAGGTTAGGCCAAACTCGGCTATTCACCTTCTCCGCAACAGTACAAGAAAAGATGAAACGGTAGCTTGAGCATCCTTGCTGAAATTGGAAGAAAAATTACAATCGGTGTTTCTGTACAGTCAAGTGAAATCTTAACAAAAACCTGAAGAGAAGAGTTTTCAGTCCAACATGGTAGTTGGGCTTAAATATAGTAAAAATCGGTCCAGTGAGCAATTCCAGCCTTGAACGGTACTGAAGATTATGTTTTTGACAGAAATTATGTTTTTGTTGGCATTACATTACAGGATTTTCTTAAGTACATAAATGTGCATACATGTATTATGCAGCCCTGCACAAATTAACTGCCTTTGTAAGAACATCCCTCTAAGCTTTTCAAAATATTTTTCCAGACGCCCACACAGCCAGCTCCTGAGCATTGTATTGTCAAAATGCATGCCCAAAAGCAGAGCACAATACACCAAGCATGTAAACACTGAAAAGGGGTGTTTTTTCAGCACACCTCCAATTCTCTAAAAAATATGGTGAAGAGATGAAATTACAGATGTTACTCTTTCTCATAACAAGTCAGCTCACATCCACTTTGTAGACTTTTATTCCTGCAAAACAGTATGAACTTTCTAAAGTACCGTATGAATGAAGTACATATAACTTAAGAAGGATCCTTATCGTTAAAGAAAAGGAAATTGTGCTAATGCTGTACTACTGCCCACTGGTCTAAGAATCGTGTTCCTTTCCGTAATGGGATGAAATTTAACACTTCCTTTGCCTGGCTTTTTTGTTGTTGTTCAAGAGAACAGACAAATAGAAAGATTGAGTGTCCAGTTTGCCCGATAGTGCAAATACATGTAGTTAGAACTAATATGATGCTGCGTAGCACTGTGAATTATCACTAAAGTTTAAATACATACAAAATATAAACAGTGCTCACCAAGTAAAAAATAAAGCCAAGCTGAAGTTTAATATTTTTAGCAGCTTGAATAAAATACCTGATAAAAAATTCTGTACAGTGTTCACCGGGGTATAAATTCCTTTCACTGGTCGCTACTGAGACACCGTGTGTTAAGTCTATGGAACAGGGCAGAAATTGTTTTTTCACTCCTAAATTCACTTCCCGGAAAAGTTACCATGGACGGACACCCAATTTTTGCGAGATTTATAAACACCAACAAGCTTTAAAAATTGGCTCTTTTTATTTTGGGGGTTCTTCTATCACTTCTCTCCGATCTCCTATTTTCGTTTCCACCAGTTATCCGTCTTTTTTTTCCCCCTCCCCTCCAATCTGTAATATCCCCGACTGACGAAGATGTGCCATCCGCAGGATTCGAACCGACGTCGCCTGATTAGAGCTGTGGGGAAGAATTTTGTTAATACAGTACAGCCTTAACTGTTCGGACACAAGAGCAATTATAGCCAACTTTGGTTTTTCAGATATACTTCAAACTTTTCTCCTTGGGGTGTCCGTGCACGGTAATCAACCAACATTGTGTAATCTACTAGTCGCATTGCGTGCCTGGAATCGTGGCGCCAGGCCTATTCAAACTAGACGACGCGTGACGCAACGGCAACTTTTTTTTTATTTCCCTGAACTTTAACGTTAGGTTGTGCTTTAGATTTTACTATTTTTTCATCAAATTTGGTACATTTTAAACCTCCCGTTCTTGTAAATGACGACGCCAAGCAAGGACGTTCATTAAAAGGTAAAATAACTCAAACATTACGTGCAAGTTTCAGTGGGCATGGTTAGCTAGAGACATGTTAATAATAGAGACATTAAACCTGGACATCACTCGTAATGCAATGAAGGGACGTCCAACCTGGGTTAGCCGTGTGCATGCCAGCAGCCATGCGTGCACGGCAGAGATTACTGAATCGTCCCATCGTACGGTACACGTACAAAACGGACGGTTGTTCCCACACGAACAACCCGAAGTTATACGGATGGGAAAACAAGAATATTTCAGCGACAAATCGGGCAACTTGTGGCCCACATTTTTTCAAAAATCGTCGACCTAGAAACGCAGCACTTTATAACAATGAACTGTTTTTTACTTACCTTTCCAATTCATGCTAAATCACGGAGAAACTCAGTCCGTGTCTTCTCGCAAAGTCACACCAAACTAATGTGATATGCTGGCTGGTTCCCTGCAAGTACAATGATAGCTTCACGAATGAACTACGTGTGCTTTGCAAACAGGGGTACGGGGTACCCTCCACTTACTATAAATTAGCAATGACATCACACATCACGCTTTCCTGTATGTAAACAACTTTGACAAAAACAAGTAGCACGTGGAAAAAAATCATAATCCTGACAAACGCACAAACAAAATTTAGTTACAGATAACTGTCCTCACTGAATTTATTTTAGGTATCTTAAGTTTTGTGTCCCAAGCTTGCAAGACACAATTAAAAAGTAACGACACAAAAATGTTTATTAATTGCAAGACAAAATTAATCTATGTCTTAGTTATAGAATAAGAGTATAGACATCTTAACTTTGTTTACTGCAATGACTTTTTACGATCACACTTACATAGTACTTTAGACTAGTTGAGGGGCGTTAGTAGAGCAGCCCTTTATGTTCCATGACGATACTATAGCTCTTGGTATCCTGGAAGCCATTTTATAAGTAGTTGACTTTATTTTTATGGTCTCAAAGACTCTTTACAACAACATTTACAAGTACATGTAGATCAAAATAAAATTATAAAAGTAAAATTTTGAAAGAAAGCAAAATTCTGGCATAAAAATTGCACTTGACATACACACAAGACAACTATAGCAACTGCATGGATCTTTACATTGAAAATAATGTTATATAATTGTTTAAATAATGTGATAATTGTTCAGTAAATTTATTAATAATTGGCAAGCAGTGGCCAGAGACACCAGTGAATCCCCTTACTCATTATGCAACACACTGGACGAATAGATTTATATCCCTTCTGCAGGATGGATCAATTACGTGTGCCTTGCTCAAGGGCACAGGCACCACAACCAGTTGTCAAGCCCGCAACACCAAGTTTTCACCAGAATGTTGCAAGTAATAAGCGACCCTAACCATGGCCATGGTACCCCGCACTCGGCCATAGTATGTACCGTACACTTGGCCACGGTACAAAATATTGATTCTCTGAATGATTCCAAACTAATTATTATTATTATTATTATTTATTCGGCCAACACAAGCAACAATACAACAGAATATTCATATAAACAAGAGAGCAAATAGATAGGGTTATAAATAGATAAGTATAAAAATATAAAAAGTAAATTTGGGGGAGGGGGGGGGGGGGGGGTTTAACAAAGGTGGCCAGGATGAACAAAAGTGAAAGTCCCTGTGGCCCAAAGGCCTGCTCATCCAAACCTAGACTGGGATAAAAGGTAAATTAAAAGGTTTAACAAAGACACAAAGACAAACCAATCTAAGGTGGCCAGGATGAACAAAAGTGAAAGTCACTGTGGCCCAAAGGCCTGCTCATCCAACCCTAGACTGGGATAAAAGGTAAATTAAATAAATATGTTTGTATATAAATAATAAGAAGTACAATATAAATCAAAAGTAAAATAAATTGTGCAATAAGTGCTCATATATATACATATTAAGAAAAGAAAAAAAAATGCGGAAAAAAATATATATAAAGGGGTAACAATATATGTAACAATATATAAAGGGGTAAGAGGTCGAATATACAACTGATGTAAATACTATTCCCAACAGTAAACTCATTATAATGCTCTCTAATAAAGGACCGAACTGATGCATGCCTTATATCTAGAGAGCACTGAGAGTAACCAAACGCACAATGAACAGAATAACAGCCAGAACTTCAAAAAGGAGCTTTATATCAAAAAGAGCTGAATAGAACCTTTGCACCGGCGGCCATGGCAGGGGGCAACAATGTGACTCCCCACTGTCATGGCTGCCCGTGCAAAGGGTCTATCTGGGACATGATTATAATGATAGTTTACTGTAATCAGAAAATATTGAAAAATACATTCTAGTGAACATCTTTTAAAATTTCTATGATAGTTTGAATGATTTGTCCAATTGATTATTTTACTATCTATATGTTTAGCTAGATATTTTCATTTTTGTGCTAAATGTATCATATCCCTTTATAGTACTGCTTATCAAAATCAAACAAATAGTACATGATTTGAACAAAGACAAACCAAATGTAGTTTTAAAGAAAATGTAATATCTTTCTGTAACTTTAGTGCTAAAACTAATCCATTAATTTCCAGTTTGAATCATTTTTTATGCAAGAATAAATTGGCTGAAATAACAGATTTCCTTGGAAAACCGACAAGACATTATATTCCTGGTTATAACAAACATCTTCACATTACTTATTACAACGTATTAAGATATCAAGCGACACACAAGAGGTTTTCTTAATTAATGCTGCAAACGTATCTGATGAATTAATCAAACATGATCCCATTGTTACCTTTAACAATCGATATCTAAGCTTTTGTTTATGACAATGAAAATCTTTACATTAACACAACAATGATCGAAAATTGGAGACGAATTTAGAAACACGAGAAAATTGCAGTGCCCCAACTGGGATTCGAACCCAGGTCCTTGGCATACATGGCCAACTGCTCTACCAACTGAGCTATCCGGGCATCCGGGCGGAGCACCACAACAATCGTGCTTGCCTCTCTTTTTTTCAACAATGAAGTGGCCCGGGGCAAATGATTTTAATAGTTGAGTCAATCAAACATCAACTCCTGCTCTCTTTTTAGATTGCCAGAACCTTTGTTTCCGCCACCCTAAATTCAACCTTTTCTTGGGGGAGAAAGAAGGGTGTCTATTTCTGGGGTAGCTTTTTATCATCTACAAGTATGTGTCAGCAATTCATCGACAAGATCCCTGCGTCCACAGCTACCTAGCGCCTCGCTTAGCATCTTCATCTTACTCCTTCTGTCTCCTCCTTCGCGTTGTGACCAAGCCACAAGCATGCTGAAGATGGCGTTGTCCGTAGTACTGCTGTCTTGTTTGAATTTGAAGATGTTGGACTGTTCAAAGTCGAGGTGTGCTCCAAGTTGTTCCCACTCTGGTCCGAGTTTAGACGCAATGGCCACGAGATGTTTCTCACTCATCACGTATGGATCTATTCAAAGAACATTTAGGGGAAGATTTGTTAACTAAAATGTATACTCGTTTTATTGATCAGCCTGCGCTATTAACGGGAAACAAAAATGGGGACAATCAGGCCAATGTTAGACCAGGGTCTGTCGAGGAGATTGGCATGCACCCCTCAAACCCAGCCTACCTCTCCCCCCAATTAGTAGTCTATTACATCCATTTAAAGGCCCTGTAGATGATCTGTTTTTGAGCGATTCTGCGAATAAAACCATTATAAATCAAAAGAAAGACATCAACAAACTCATCCGAAAAAATTTCAGCTTTGTCAAATGTACTACGTTTAAAAAAATCATGAAAATCTATATGCGTTTTCCTGGTCTTGGCGGGGTGTTTCAAATATTCGTTCTCAGTTGATCGGGTACTATGTGGCTTGCGTCATGCACTCTGTGGCGCACATCATAAACTGCGTGTGCGCGCGATCCATAAAAATGCATCGCGTTGGAACACGCACACGCAGTACACAGCACTCATGCATTTTGGACCGCGTAGATGCGAACCAAAAATAAGTAAATCGTTTGCGAACGATCTAAATAATTTCATCTTTACGGATTTTTTTCTGGTAAAATTATATCATTTTGAGCGGAAACCTTTCATTGGGTAGTTGCTATTAATTCAATCTTTACTTTCAGAACTTTCCCCTGTAAACTCGTCGATTACTTTTTGGGATCATTGCAAATGATACACTGGGCATTTAACAGTGTATGCGCCAACGTAATGATAACGTTACATCATGTGAGTGCAGCATTATCAAGGAAATGGGAACAACTTTGACAAAAACATAACAGCCCAATAAGTAGTCTATGTGAAAGACGTTCCAACTTAGTTCCGTTCGTGTACGTACATGTACGCGCAAGCGACATTTCACCATTGGGACTGGGAACTTGTCTATTTTACAGATACTGTTAGAATGTCTTTGGAAACTTGTATGAACTTCCCAGAAAATTCCGAGCACATTCCACGTATACCTTTGTATACCATGCACCATGGTTAGTCTCATGATCATTATTCATGAGGAAATGTAGTTACATGTAGTTTTATGTTGCACGTTTCCAGATTGACCTTTATTTGAATAAGCCTATGTAATTTTCAAATCACTGTAGGTAAAAATTCCTTGGTCTCACGTGACTCACGAGTATTGTCCAAAGACGTTCTAACTGTCACAGTGCAGCGCTTAAAAATAGACAAGTTTTCAGTCCCTACGGTGAACTGTTGCTCGCGCGTACTTACACGAACGGAAGTTAGAACGTCTTGCACAAAGACTACCCAATAAGTGAATCAATACTCACCAAGCTGCCTGGGTGTCAAGTCATCCAGACTACAGAACATTTTCCGTACCCCTCTGGTATCAATCTTCAGGTTGGGTGTCCGTAGGCAACGCATACCCTCCTTCTCAAGGCACTCATTGAGGGGCAAGAAGTGAAGAGTGCCCTCTGGGTCACAAGGACATGGCACACTGAGCGTGAATCTGATGGTTGGGGCCCAAAACATGTCATTGACGGTATCACTTAAAAAGTCCTTCACCTAAAAAAAAATATTATTAATTTGTATTTTTACGACACAGGAGTTTAGTTCAGTGAGGACATTTCAAAGTGTGCAGTTGACATTGGTTTATTGTACACATAATTCTGATTTGAATTGGAAAAGGTTACATGCAAGTACATGTACATTCAGGAATCATATCAAAGACAACCCCTTGGGAAAGGTGATCCTTAGCCCTATATGTGACATAAGACAGACTTACTGGTAACATACATCTGCCAAAGAAAAATATATATAAACTAGACGAGTGCGTCTGAAACAAGTTACAGACGCAAGGTCTTAAACTAGCGATAATGACCAGTGATAATGCCCGGCCAGCTGGCCCGCATTTGTGCGCTATTCACAATATAATACCTGATAATGCCTGAGCCTGCCGGCTCAGGCATTATCAGCGCCCAGGACCCCTAGCTAGTTTTAAACGTATGTTTAAGATTGGCAAAACCTACATTTAATCCATAAATATTGCTACAAAAATGTGCTTTTTGATTTCGCTGAACTTTAACCTTCAATTGACCCAGGAAGGAAAGGTCAGAAGGAAATGCCCACACGTAAAAAGTTGTAGCCCATGGTCTGATCTATATGTCTGTCAAAAAAGAAAGACCCTGGGTCACATGGTTTTGGAGAGGGAACCACTTTTTAAAATGCATATTTTGGTCTTTTTCAGCTTGTCATTTGACACTTGATGACGTCACGACGGCGTCACTACAATATGCACATCTTCAGATCAGGTTCTAAGTTGGTACCAAGTTTGAAGTTCGTACCTTGTTTCGTTTTCGAGTTATGCTCTGGACTAAGTTTGGACTAGAAGAAGAAAAAAAGACATGAACAAATAAAATAAAAAAGAGCAATAACAATAGGTGTTCGGGTCGAGACCCGAACACCTAATAAATAAAGTTCTGACAGTAAGCCAATCCCAATCAGTGAGGAACAACTGCACTACAAAGATTAGAGACTACTAGTTGACTTCATAGCTCAATTGGTAGGACATCTGCATGTTGAGCAGAAAGTCCGCGGTTTGAATCCCAGAGGAGCCAAGTTGTTTTTCACTGCATCCAGATTTCCCAAAACTCATGAACATCTGTCCACATTTGTATCGAATAAGCTTTACCTTGCACACGACACTGGGCGATGGGTCAGGCTGAGCTTGTTTTGCTTCGGAAGAGCCACCAAATGAGACAATGGCTAATCTTTTGATGCACACCTAATAACAATACAAAAAAAAACGAAATGTCTTCAGCTTTTAGGTCAAGAAGTCAAACATGTCACCAATGTTTTTCATGTTGAATGCTCAATCAGGCATACCCGCAGACAACTTACTTTGATATAAGCCATTTTCAGAGGAGACATCTCAATTTCTACATCATGGTCGCTGTCGATAGAGAAAGCCGCCTGCCTGTAACCAAGCCTGGGTTCCAGCTCTACTCCTTGCTGATTCTGAGACCACCTTAATGTACGAACCACAATGCGATGGAACACAAACTCTGCCGACGGAAACACAATTTTGTAGCAATGTTAATTTTTCAAAATACATGTGTGCAATGTTTATCACACCAAAAATAGATTTATGCACTAGTATCATTATAAAACAACCAGCCTACAAGGCTGATGAAGCCTGCTCCCCCCCCCCCCCCCCCCCCACCCCCCTTAACAATGAATACAGTGACAAACTTAAATAATAGCTCCTAACCTGGCACAAAATGGTTGAAAGCAATGTAGAAGACGTGAGATGACGCTAAGACCGGTAGAGTATGTTTGGTGACTTGACACTTTCGAACTGCACAAGGCATAAAATGTGTCTCTTCTTCAGCAGTAGGTTGTCCACCACCCTGTATGGCTGAAATGAGATGCCTGTCTCACGATACGATACGTATCTCGATACTAGTCCGAGTAACTTGGATGCCTACATCGCTTTTTTCATGGGGACGTGGTATGCGATATATGTAGGTATGCCAAGGCAATCGGCCAAAAAAAGCAAAAGTTTTCACCCCAAAAATGGCGACAAATACACTTGACACGCCAACTGAAGTGCCAGTAGATATCCTAGTTTACCAAGAAAATACATGTACTCACATTCTGAAAAAAAGTGGCACGCAGCGTACATATTTCGTTCACATTTTGCATGTTTGTGCCCAGCATGCAGTGCGTCCATGTTATCCGACCCCGCCTTGCATATATTATATGGCTGTGTACGAGCGTACAGTTCTCGTTACTCCGGAGTAATGTGCGCGCAATGCACTCAGGTCACATTACGCAAAAAGCAAGTCTGTAGTCTAAAGTACATGCTCGAACGCAAGCAATATATTATATGCAAGGCGGTGTCGGATGACATGGACGCACTGCGTGCTGGGCACAAACACGCAAAATGTCAACGATTGCCTTAGACCCTAAAATACATATATCGCATACCACGTCCCCATGAAAAAAAGCAATATTGTAGGCGTCCAAGTTACTCGGACTATCTCGATACGTGCCAAACGATGCGATACGTATCACGATATATCTTGGTTAAAATACTGCAGGTTTTAAAATTAAATTTTCGTAAATAAATGTATCGTGATGCACCGATATATCGATGTATCGTTTTAGCCTTACCACCCGGTTTCTGGTCATTCATGTTCATTTTCTGGAAGACAATGACACATAATATTCAGTTTAAAAAGTCATGACCTCAACAGAGAGAGTATTTTGTAATGCAACTGCAGCACAAAATATCACAATAGTAACTTTGGGTAAATCATAATACACCAAAATTCAATACACTAACTTTCATTGACACATTCCTAAATTATGAGATAATTTAAAATGCGTGCCAAATTCGTGTCACGAAATACGCAGCTCCATGCCATTGCTATGGAGCTGCGTATTTCGTGGCACGAATTTGGCGTGCGCGCGCATTGCTGACGAGCCTGTGCCTTTAAGTCTGGTTCTGTACTCCTGTCTCCAATTTAACTTGCACATGCTCTATAGACCGAGCTCTCCACTCCTACATGTTTTAATTTGTCCCCAAATGTCAGTTATATTTGTTCGCGGATACAAATTCTTAAAACATTGTTGATTGATTGATATGGTTTTATACTTTTAACAAGTTTTAGATGAACATGGACAATTTGATTGATGAATGAAGAACATTTGTGATAAAAGACATTTATTCTTAGTAGCTATAATAATCTTGTGTACGCACCTCATTAATTGGGCACCGCTTACACAGCAAGTCCCATATATACAAATTTCTCAACAAACATTGCTTCGCATCAGATACATCAATGTTCTGCTCCTCATGATTAACCAACAGGTCCCTCCACAAATAGTCAAGAAAACGGTCTTCAAGGATGCCTTCATCTGTCAATCGGTGCCAGGACTTTGAGAGGCCGGAAACCTGTCAGGGTAAGATTGAATAAAATATAAAATATGTACTGCAATTTGAGTCATTGTTCTCAGAATTCAAGAAACCTGAATTTTAAAAAAATAGGGAGTGTCTCCCTATTTGGACAAAGTCCCCCTAATACCCCGATTTTACCCCAAAAATGTCTACCGACTACCCCTATTAGTAACATTTTTATAGCGCATTACACATTATTGATCCCCCAAAAGACAGACAAAAACTATACAATGATGTCGAACAGACCAGCTGCCAACCATCACATTTAGTGGCTATGGTGACTATACCATACCTGTTCCTTTGGTTCAAGACAAGTCGTGATCCTTCTGATGGCATCAACCAACCAAACGCGATCAATGACAAAGACATTCTCATCTTTGAGAGGGATAACCATGAACCGACCCGTCCAGGTGTAATAGTTCAGCATCATCCCGGCCTCATTTTCAATCATACCAGTCATGTACCTTTGAATTGCGTCCTAAATAAATGGCAAAACAAACGGTACCAAGTCAAATGTTTAACATAACATCTACACTTTGAGATATTACAAACCTTGTTTCCATCGTTCGCTTGACGACATATATTCTCTGTGAAACTACAGCAGGAAATTACATACATGTGTTCAGTGTTACAGGATCATAAGTGATTAGTTTTATTATTATTATTATTATTAACAATTAAAAGGAATTGCCGCATGCGCAAACCGTATGACTCAAATCCACATTCTTCTGCAGTCTGAGGCAAAGATCGCAACCACTCAACCACTGAACTGACCAATCAGCAGTGGGTACCGCATTAAACTTACTTTAGCGATAAACACAACGGGAGGACTATAGAGTCTTGTCAGTTCAAACCCCAACCATGTCAGTGGAATCTCTTCTTTCATGTCTGCCACCAAGTGTCCAACACCCTCAATCAAACATCTTAAAGCTTTAACCTTCAGATAAAAAAAAAAACGTTAAAGAGACAAACCGGCTTTGTTGGGCTCGAAATAGACCCATACCTGATTCTGAAAGTCTTTCCGAAATAGAATGAAAGAACCTGAAAAAAAAACCCACAATTTTACAATTTTTTAGCATTTTTCAAAAAATCAAGGTCACGTGATATATCGGAACCAGATTAAGAGTTCGGATAAATCACGTGTCCTTGGAATTAATTTTATTTCCAGCTGCATGGCCGTGTGATAGTTTATTCCTGGAGTTTATTACTGCAGTACTGCATCAAATTCAGCTCTGATTTTTTTCAAAATATTTATGAGTATTTGACAAAAGAGACTATTTATTAATAGGTTATGAAACAAAGTTAAACATAACTCTAAAAAATCGAACATAATATTTTGACACAAAGTCCGAGGAACCGAAGCAAGTTCCACTACCAGAAAATGTGACATTTAGCCCCACGGCACACACGTTGGGACCGGTACACGCTACAGTGCCGTGGAACTACAATTGTACGTTCGTGAAGACAAACCATAAAAATTGAATGTGAGCTCCTCTACAGAAAACGGAAAAACCCATTCGGTGGTCCAGGCTGTGCAGTGAAATTTTCAGCAGAAAATTAGAGATATCCAAAGCAAAAAGCTGCTAAGTGAAGAGCGAATAGTTTCCGACAAAGTTGTGAGTCTCGCACAATAGTGAAATTGTACTACATTCATCTGAGCGTACACGTATGTCAAAAATTGAAAGGAATTGGCGTATGCGCAAACCGTGACACAGCCCCTTGTAAAAAGTATGACTTAAATCCACATTCTTCTGCAGTCTAAGGCAAAGATCGCAACCACTCAACCACTTAACTGACCATTCAGCAGTGGGTACTGTATTAAACTTACTTTAGCGATAAACACAACGGGAGGACTATAGAGTCTTGTCAGTTCAAACCCCAACCATGTTAGTGGAATCTCTTCTTTCATGTCTGGCACCGAGCGTCCAACACCCTCAATCGCACGTCTTAAACCTTTAACCTTCAGATAAAAAAAAAAGAACATTAAAGGGGCTCAACGATTCAAAACCCTCAAAAACCAAAATGTGCTAATTATGTAACAACTTTTTGCAGGTACCCATTTACTCCTGGGTTTAATAAGAGAGGCAATTTATGGCAAAGTACCTTAACCAAGAGCATACACATCATAGATGTGGTCTGGATTTGAACCCCAAAACTACAAAATTTAGAATCTTGAGTTTAATACACATGGGGTCGATTTCACAAAGACTTGCAAGGCGTCACAAGTACCCAATCCATCGCGAGTTGCGATGGATTTGGGTATTTGCGACTTGTTGTCTTTGTGAAATCGACGGACCTCCGACCCTTGATACTCTTAGATGGCTACTCAGACTTACAGAATACAAGATGACTGCAATGATTTACCTCTGAATCAGCTGCATCTTCTAGGCTATTCTCAACAGCAAAGAATTGCTCCACAATGCGATCCTCGTATGGTGTGTCACTCAATGCTTTCCTCAGCTTGGCAAACTGAGAACTAACCTGCCATGCCTGCAGAAGTAGGAAAGGTAAGCCAAAATAATGGCAACCTATGAGCAGCTGATAAAAGGACTCAATTCTGAATATAATGGGAAAAACTTGGAATTGGGCAATTCCATGGTTTTTAGTAATGTTACTTTCCGACCTGTTAATCAAGCCGAACCCGCGTGAGTGTGACCATCTATGACCAATCACAACAGAGCTACGCAGACAGCATTAGCTCTGTTGATCTGGGCCGGTTTGCACATAAAAAAGGTCATACCGAATATTTGATTCGGTAAAATGCTATTCGAACATTCGATGGAAGATTGGTTATTCGAATATTCGATTTGTTTGGCACACCGCTAGCTTACACTGGGGAAGTTTGCAGCTACTAAAAAATATTGCAGTGGGAACGCACAGTAAAATAAGATGGAAGAATATTACTGCAGGTTGCTGTACATTGTAAGTTTTCATGGAGTAGCGGAAGAGAAATTCCAATGAGAAAACAGCTTTAAAAAAATATTGTTCACATTTTATGAATAAGTATGTCAGAATTAACATGGTCTCTGTAAACAGACGTTAAGATGAACTGCAGTAAGCACCTTACCCTTTCTTCACCATTCTTGCCAAGGCAGTTTTTGTGAGTGCCAACGATGATGATGGGAGGCCAATCCTTTGCCGGGTAATATGCATGGACATTATGCATCCATTGATCCATGCACTCCCACGTAGTGAGCTCATTAGACGAAACTGTTTCCTGGAAATTAAGAACTTGCATATCTTGATGTCTAAAAATGTAATATATTCCCTTTACTTTAAACATTACATACAGCTTGTTGAATTCTACACATACCAGGCAAAAAAAAATCGTCTTTGTATTCTGATTTTTTTATTTTATTGCATTTTGGGTTGTGAGTTTTGGCAACTTTCAAAATTTAATGGACACAATGGAATCTATTTTGCTGTTGTAATTAACATTTACGAAAGCAATTTATAAGGTAAACATCACTCTCAGTAAAAGTTTGACAAAAATCTTTCCAGACTTTAGGCGACAATATGAATTATAAATGTTACTAATGTGCTTCCTGTGGATATTTACCTTTCCGCGAGGTCCATCAGTTTGAATCACAGCTGGTTTGTCCAAATCATGGCCAAGATTAAAAACCAAAATGACGATTGGTCTACACGGCATAAACATCTAGAGAAAGAAAATGGAAGCTTTCCTGAATAGTGAATGACACTTTTATAAGTGTTACCATCTTCAAAGATGTACTGTTACAATAGGTTTAAAGGAGCACACCAGCTTTGTTGGGCTATTTTGGGCTTAAAATAAACCCATACATTAATCTGAAAGTCTTTCCGAAATGAACTAAATAGAAAACCATTAAATTTTGCCGTTTTTGAGCATTTAAAAAAAAAAAAATTCAGGGTCACATGATTTATCCGAACCAGATTTCTAGTTTGGATAAATCACGTTTTCTTGTGAGTTAGTTTTGTCAATCGCGGTTGGTTTCATTTCTTGTTGGAAAATAATGTCCTACGAAAACTATGTACAGACTGTATTTTCCAATTTGTAGACAAATCTGCCAACAGGTTTCATAAGAAGGGTTTCTGGGTATTGGTATGAATGAGACATTCTCTCAGATTTTAACAGTTAATGAATCTAAATAAATAAGTAAAATAAATGGGTATGACTGGAAAAAAAGTATTTACAAATTATTAGTTGAGTTTGAAAGAACTACATGTAAGTATGAGCATCAAATGAACCCAGGAAAGTTTTTTTGAACCGGTGATAGAGACAGGTGAACTGGCACCTGACACTCGTAACCACTAACCACTGAATGAAATAATTACCCTATTAGTTGAATGGAACACTTCATCACCTCCAAAGTCTAGCAAACTGAGGAACATTGTATTGCTATCATCAGCACAACTGCTGTTGACAGCTGACAAAACTTCACGTTTCTTGAAATCTGTGTTTGAGGGAAAAGTATGACATGAAAATCTTACCATGGCATTCTAATGTAAAGAGACATGAAAAATTATTGAAGGGTTCAGATACGAGTCTGTCCACGGTATTGGAGACATTTGGAAATTAAGATCATATCTCTAAACAATGGCTTTTATCTTCCCTTAAAACAAATGACTTCATCCTCGGATCAAACAGCAACAAATAGTGTGACAACATCCCCTTCTAAAAACCATGTGTACAAATTTCCCATATATGGGAAATTTTTACATACAACATACATAACAAGAACACCAAAAATGTCACGACGTATGTGTCCTTTTTATGTACGTTATATTGGAAATTTGCACAGTGTTTTTTCAAACAAATTGATGGTATGTCATACTATTGGTTACGAAGCACTAAAAGTGCCACCCAACTTGTTCAGAACCTGACAATTTATCGCAGGATGACAACATATTCAGTGCAAATTGTTGTCGTCCAGCGATGTATCTCAAGAAGATGACGTAGTAAACAGCTCACCCAAATCATTTTTGTGGCCAGACCAAGATCCCGTTTCATCAATCTGACATGCCATCGAGGCATCAGTCCCTTGTGTTGAGCTCTCTAAGGGGTCAAATCTGTGCATTTTGAAGGGACAGAAATGCAATTACAATGTATTTAAGGCTGTATACAGGTTTTGCACCATTTCCCCAAATATCGATCAACCATTTGACTGGAAACCGTACTCAAATGAAAGAGATGATATTTGGAAAATTGGGGGGAAAATGTGCAACCGATTAGTTGCTGTCGCTCTGCGCACATCGACAGCAACTGTTCAGGGGCCAATTTCGTAAAACATGTTACGTCAAAAATTTTGGATTAAGCATAGCATGAATTTTTACTTAAGCAAGGGTCTATTTTATGAAGCTTGTTGTTCTAAGCGCGCGAAGAGAGTGCGAGCGCAACGCTGCCGTCTGTTTTGTTCGAACGCGTTCGTCGTCTGCTTAACTCGTGTCAACGTCAAAATGTTCAAGTACAGTCATTGGTAATGTTTCCATTTTTGAATGATTATCACTACCACAGAAAACCCTTGCCTGTCGCTGACTGAAATATTCAACAACAGCTGAAATTTGTATCTCTGTTGGAAAATGTCTCGAAATTTGCCGAAAATAGCGAAGAAAAAAGATGGCGTCGCGTTAGCAAAAAGTCGGTAGATTAGCATGCGGTTTGGTTTGCTAGTGCTTAAACAGTTTTATGAAATGGAGAGAGGGCTGCTTAATCATGTTTATTAAAATTGGCCCCAGTTGAGTTGCTTCTAGTTGCAAGGTCGATGTACGCTTGGCATTAGAATCTGAGCTAGGATATGACGTCATACCTTTGACCAATGAGTGTCTTCATTAGGCTAGTCTTGCCAACCCCTGGTTGACCAATCAGCAGCAGATCGATGTGGCCTAGACGTCTACTTCCCTTCATCATTGCCTTCAAGTACTGCTGTTGCCAAGACTCTCCTTCCTTTAGGATGCATTGGGGTACAAGGGCTTGGACTTCTGTAAGAGAAAAAAAAGGGTATGAATTTATAAGTTGACCATTACTATCTTTTTATGACGACTTACCATCGATTTTGTCTCACATTGTTTGGTTGTTTCATTTTACACCATACAAAATATTGTGTTTGTTACTTTGCCAAGTTGCGCTCCCTTGCAACACCGAGAGAAAAATTGGGCTGATACGGAAAACCTAAGGGAGTACACCACTGTGCCTCTTAGATCAGCTGGTAGAGCATCTGCCTGGTGAGTCAGAGGTCTCGGGTTTGAATCCTGATGAGGACCATATGATTTTTCTCTCATCTCGTGTTTGGTGGAGAAAATTACCACGTACAGACACTCTTTGAGACCCCATGCACTAAACCCAAGTTTTTACCTAGTAAATTCATGACACTTTTTGTCCTAATTTTGCGTTTTTATCATCAAACTAACATTTATATATGGTTTACATGTCATAACTATGGAGAATCATGGGTGTCCGTGCATGGTAATGAACTTGAAATGTTATTAACAGCTAGTGCAACAGGAGTAATGTTGAAGTTACAGCACTCTGAATTCTACATATGATCCGGAATAATTGCGATTGACCCAACTGGTAGTGGGATAACCCAACTTGGAATGGGGTTAACCCAACTGGGGCATTGTGTCCTCACTCGTTATAATGACGCAATCATAGCCACCAGACAAGTCGACAGCCACCCATACAGGTTCCTTGAAGTCCACTGCCCCACGAGGGTCAAGCAACGTCTCTGGTTGTCCCACTTGCTTCATGTTGACGAGGCCCATGGCACCAAACTGGTACTCCACAAACATGTTTTCATCGGTTGTCTGCTTCAGGGGCTCAGCCCACATACGGCACAGAGCCTCTGGGGTGTAAATAGCAGGTAGGAGACTAGGATCGACTTCATCTGGGTTCTGATTGGTGAAGCCAATTCGTGGAAGGCCCGTCCATCGATTTGTTGTTTGCTTAAAGAGCAATGACACCTTCTCATCTGCTTGGCAGGGGGCCTTGCTGAATACGAGAGCATTGTCAAATGTTTCACAATTGCGAACAGCAATTGCACCTCCATCTTTCACAGTGATGTTCCTCCCATGACAGGTGGGATGAAAATGCTCATCCATCTTCTCAATCTCATGCAGCCTTCAAGTTCCTAAAAACAGTACCTGTGATGAAAATGTAAATATTTTAGACAGCATAGTGTTTATTTTTTTTGATTTAGATTTATGCATGCAAGATGTTGCTGAGACAACATTATTATGAATAAAACATCTTTTCCTTAATAAAAATTTTTTATCTTTGAAACATTTTTTCTTTAGTAAAGATGTTTTAAGACTGAATTTTCTGAATGGTTTCCATGACAATGCCTAACCTAAACAACAAACAATTATTTAAAACATCACACATAATGATTTACTAAAACAAAATAAGACTTGAAAGATAGCTCCAGGATGATACTAGCCTTTGGTCAAGGCCTCGCAGCCGATAGTGGTGTTGCGCGCCAGAACGAGAATGCCACCATGCGACAAGGACGGGGCGAGCAGTGCCAGCTGCGAGGCCTTTGCCCTCTCGGAATCATTACTTATTAATGTATTACAGCCCCTGTTGTATTATTCATCCCTGCGCTGTATGCGCTGCGAACACTGCGAATCAGTGGAGCGCACTCGTGTTTACAAACTGGTGCGCGCAAACCTGATTGCCTTGCATTGTTAGCTATTCAACGCAACACGCAAACTCGGTAGCAGTAGCAAAATTCAGGACAGCAAAAGCCTCGCAGCTGGTGCTGCTCGCCCCGTCCTCGCCGCAAGGTGGTGGTCTCGTTCTGGTGTGCGACACAACCAGCTGCGAGGCCTTGAACTCCAGTAACCGAATTCGCACAAAAAAAATGTGCAGTTTGTGCACCTTTTAAAAATGGCATAGGGCCTATGTTACATGTAGCTTGTGTACAATTATTGCAAGATTGTTGCACAGTTTATGCAATAACAAGTTGAGTATTAAGCTCAGGAGCCATCCAGTACGTACGCACGAAATACCGACTTTTTAAACACTCGGGCCCTCCCCCCACACCCCCCGTACGCATATTTCATGACGTCACCCATATGCTTTAGTGTTGGGTGTACACATTGGCTCCAACCCCCCCTCCACCATGTGTACGTACGTACGTCCGTACGTACATACTTTATGGATGGCCCCTTAAAGGCAGTAGAGGCCCGTCAGCAATGCGAGCGCACTAAATTCGTGCCACGAATTATGCAGCACGCCAGCACCGCCAGCACCATGCCTTTGCTATGCAGATGCGTAATTCGTGGCACGAATTTGGCGCGCGCGCATTGCTGACGCGCATTGCGGGCGAACCTGTGCCTTTAAGCCTTTGCTTAGTTTTCTTAAATCGGCTGCAGGGAAAAAAAAAACCCTGGCCATGGTCGGTCGGTCATGACATGGAGAAACATCATGCAATTTTTGCAAATTCAATCATGATTCAGTTAACTGCACAGTCATTATCACATGTGAACATGCCAAGGCGAAGGTATACTTCACTGGCATAGTTAACACTACAGAGGGTGTTAAAAAAGATAAATGTAGGTGAGGCAATTTATGATGAGTCTTTCTTTCTTCAAAACCGTACGCGTTTGGTATGCGCACGCGAGCGCCTGGGGACAAGACCTTATGTTTACTTCTTGTTTTGTTTCAAGTAAACTATCCCAAGTCGCTTCTGCATGCAAGCCCGACATTTAAACAAAATCCCCACCGTTTTCTTTTTTTTTACTAAAACAACACAACAAAAAGCTGTGTAACCCCTTCCAGATAAGTGTAGGTAGTTCTGTGAATTATTCCCAGATCCATAATTGAAAATACTTTTGAGAAAATGTATTAAATACTCGAGCGCCCACGATCAAGTTTAACAATTTCGTCTGGTACTTTGACAACACCGCATGCACTATTTGCAACGTGCGAACAGAATCCGTGCGAACCGTCGTATCCGCGCGTCATTTTCGTGTGATTTTAAGAAATCCTATAATCCAAGGTTTGCTTTTTTTTGAGATAATGGGTACTTCGTGCATACTTATGCAGTTAAAATGTGGAACAAAGCAAATCAGAACACGTTTCTTTCAAGAGGCCGCCGCTTTGTTTGTAAGAAGTCCTTCACCACGTCCACGGGGCCGTTCGCGTTCGTCAGCTAGGAAGGACGCCCTCTGCCGACAACTTACCTCGTACTTTAAACTTTTCTGCTCATCTTTCAAGTTCTTGGAATGTCAAGCTGTTTACAAAACATCTGCTATTAATTTGCATAAATACTCGGGTCTTGTTTGTGAAAGTAGCGATGACAAAACAGAAGCCATTTTGTCTCGAGATTTTGAGCTACACGAGAATTTTGTGTCGGAAGAAGAGGAGAAATTCTTACTTGATGATGTGGAAGATTACTTGGAGGATATGGAGTATGAATATGATCACTGGGACAATGTGAGTTGGTGGACACAGACAAGACCCGACTTTATTTTGAAAGTTGAATCATATTAGCGCCTGCGGAATTTGGAAAGAATTACGTTTACTGGTCGCTGTTTATTCTCCTTGTAATGAAATTAATGAACACCAAAATGAGTTAGTATTTTTATTATTATTATTACTTCTTTCTGAGACTGAAAGTGAAACCAAGGATTCCTCAAAAGTGCGTATTGCACTGTCGCTCGTAAGCGTGAGGAAACTCATGAGGAGAAGACAATGAATTAGAAACGGTCAGAGACACCGGGAACCCCCTTGCTCTTTACGAAAGAATGCTCTGGCGTTACCTATAACATACTGGACCAACGTACGGCTTTACATCCCTTCTGAAGGATAGAGCAATTGTGTTTAAGTACCTTGCTCAAGGGTACAGGTACCCTAGCCGGGTATCGAACCCGCAACCCCAAGTTTTCACCCGAGTATTGTGAGTCAGTGACCTATAGTCAGTGACCATTCGGCCATTGTACCCCACTTTAAAGATTAGGAGTGACTTTTGGAATGAAATCAACAATTTCCTTGAAAATACTTAAACCTTTTCTGTCCTGCTCCATAGACTTAACACATGGCGCCTCAGTGATGACCAGTGAACGGAATTCATACCCGAGATTTTTCTTTCTAGAATTTTTTAAAAATTACTTTTTGAATTCAGCGGCGTACCGGTACCATACAAGTAGTCAGCAATGTTGAGAAATCATATTAATGGTTTTTGTGGTACATGTATTATAATATTTTGCATCTTGAAAAATTTGCAGTGGAATAAATTAAAATAGCTTTTGGGTATCCAAAAATAACTCAATCTGCAGATACCCCAACGCGCCCCAAATAAAATTTCCTGGAAATTTACAAAATTTTATACAAATGAGTCTTAAAAACATGTAATTTGTAATTAACCTGTACTTACTTACTTCCTATGCAGGCAATACATGGCTATAAAGAAACTGAGAAGTCTAGATGGTCTGACCAAAGCCAGGCAATCTTACAGCGCGTTAGAGCGACCGCATTCCCTGCAGGACAGAACCAACTATCTCTGGTGCATGTCTTAGATTTGGCTAAGGATGGGTACATTAAACCGCATGTCGACAGTGTCAAGGTAGCGTCCATGTTGTCTTAATTTCTTGTTTAAAATACAGCCACTTATTGTAAGTAGTGTACTAACACTTTTGCTGAATTGTTATCCACAGTTCTGTGGCTCCACCATTACCGGCCTGAGTTTACTGTCATCAGCTGTTATGAGACTAGCGAGAGAAGACGATCCCCAGCAATGGGTTAACATCCTTCTCAGACCCAGGTCGCTCTATGTCATAAAGTAAGTGCCTTTCTCAAAGCATTTTTCATTTTATTAAAGGAGGTTAATGGGTTTCGTTCTAACCTAACAATCATTCAAAATGCCTCCCCAAAATATACAAACTGTCCATGGGAAGAAAACCTGAAATTTGGAATCTCCAATTTAGAGCTGGAAGCAAAAAGGTTGGTTTAATCAGTTCACTGTTATAAATTAGTTCACTAAACATCTGTGAATTTTTGACAATATTCTTGAAAATATACGAATTAAGAGCGTGAAATGTCAGAATGGTAATGAGAAAAATATGACACATGATATGGTATCAAAATCTCATCACCCATAAGCACCTTTAACTCAAGTACACAAAGGGTGGGATAAAACAATTTGTTTATTGGCCAGTTCATGTATTTTCACTTTTTTTTTACTTTGAGTTTTTTCAAGACTTGAAATAATTCTTTGTAAATTTTGCACCAATAGGGGCAAAGTGCGGTATGAGTTCACGCATGAAATCTTGAAGGACGATGAATCTTTATTCAGAGGTCAAAGGGTACCACGAGAACGCCGAATTTCAGTCATGTGTCGGAACGAGCCGTCTTGAACCGAGGTGATTTTACCCCCCTTTTATTAAATTAAGATAAACTCTGTCTCTGAAATGTTTGTCCTAGGGCCTCTAGTCAACAAAACACTGCAAGTTGTTCAACACAACATCACAGACATTTTCAGGAGAAATACTTTATTTTTTCAAAACCTGTTACATTTCCGCCCTGCACATAGTTACTTTCAGTAATTTTTGAACCAAAGTCGGACGTTTTTTTTAGAACATGTCTTAATGATGTTGGCAAAATTTATTTGAAAAACAATTTATTTTCGTTTATGAAAAGAGAGGAACCAATGTAAAATGCGTAAATTTTGTGATAGTTCTGCAAGCCTGGTTTGTGGTATTTAAGGTACATGTATATTTAAGGTACATGTATTCTTAAGGAATGTTAATATGGATTACAACTCGGGATAGAAATTGGATTCCACATACACTTATATACAGTAAATGATCAATCAATTGGTTAATGTCGAAGCTTCTAATTTTGCCGCAATTTATTAGGACACTGCCAATTGCATGTGGTTTTCACTTGAAGCACTCTTCCATAGAAATTCAAAACGTTCTTAGGTAGACTACAAAAGGACACTTAGACCAGGGGCAACAATCTTCTGACCTCCTTAAATTTGAGCCATGTCAAGTTGCCTGGTGTGGGTCATATCCCTGCAGTCACAGGAATTTGGACAGAGAAAGAATTAAGTCCCTTTCAACGAATGTTTCAGCAATTATCACATATCCTGCATGAAATCTGTAAAAATTTACATTAAAAATAAGTAACGTTGAATCACATTTGGGGCCGTCCAAAGTTGTCAACATTTTCACGGAACTGCAAAGCATAGGAACGGGGAGGGGGATCGAGGGCCGTTTACGACTTTACATGCACTGTAAAATGTTGAAAAGTAGTAATTTTGGGGAGGGATGGAGGTCTTGAAAAATATTACGCTCTGTATTAAGTAAAGTCGCTTCACGAGCCAAGCTGGCTCATACGGCCGGTACTGATCATCCCTGGTGCCATTGGCATGCGCATGAAGTTACTAGGAGCATCGCTACTTCCACTTGATGGTATGCCAGTCCATCGCAGGTTTACCCCCAGCATTTAGTTGAGTTTCCCAATTATTAATTGCCAGTACCCATTTATACACCTGGGTGGAGAGAGACAATGTGGACACAACGCGATAGTAGTGACCAGGCCTCGAACCATGTACCTATCGCCCCAAAGTCTGACACGCTATCCACTAGACCACGGCGTCTCCACACTACGCTCTGTAGAACCATGAAAATGTTGGACAACTTTGGACGGCCCCAAAAGTCCCTAATATAGGATTTTTATCACATTATTGACTAAGAGGAACCATGGAGGAAGTTTTCTTCCTCCATGGAGGAACTAACTATGAAAACATAATTTATAACCACTTTGAAAGGTTCGATTACACATTTTGGGTTTGCATGCTAATGTTAATTTCCATATTAATGAGCAAAATTATGATGTCACATTAGGCAAATTCCACTTGTTTATGCACCATAAATATTTCTTCTGTTTTTGAAAGTTTTTTTACCCTTTGTTGTTTTCTTTGCATTAAAAATTCCTGTTCCTAGTCAAGAAGAAGAAAAAAATTTAATTGTTGACCACAATTCCAGTTGGAATTCTTTTTTTTTCTTACTTTTAACTGGTGAGTTCCTAAAGCAAACACAAACAGCGCCATCTCTTGGCAAACATATTGGAAAATTAAAAAGAGCCACTGATTTCTTTTTATTTTCAAACCCAAACTAACATGCATTGTCTTGTTAGTATAATGTATCTATATTCCTACATTGCAAAGAATGATCCTGGATTGACTGACATACCGAACATTTTAGGGGCCCTTTAAACGTTGCTTATTCTGAGCAAAAGTTGCATCTAAACTTCAGGCTTTATGTTGGGGGCGCAGTAAGGGCTATCCTCAGTAGTCATGATGGTGTAGATCCCGTACGCACTGGAAGGTGTCTGGTCAGCATTGTAACCCATCTTAACATTGCTGACCCCGGCGTGACCTTTGTAGGTGCAGCCTTGACCTTGACCCCAGGTCCAGAAGCAGGGATAGGCCAATGCGGAGCAGTCATTGTTGATGCTGGCTGTGTACAGCTTGTGGGAACGACTGTGGGCGCAGTCGTCTCCCACAAAGTACCAACATCCAGGTTGGTGATTGCCAGAGTTTGCGTAGATGTCAACATGGCCCACCTGAAACCACAGAATGGCAGGGGGGAAAAAATCAGAAGTAGCTTTAAATTGACTTAAATCTTTAGAGAGTTTCTTCTTGTGATTCTCCCCCGTTACTTTCATTTCCCTTTTCTTATCTCAATTCGTTCTCATTTCAAACACTGAGAGAAAAAGTGGGTTCTTAGGAAAAACCCGAGGGAGCTATGTCACTGTACCTCATAAGTCAGCTGGTAGAACATCTGTCAGTTGTGTCAGAGGTCTTGGGGAAACCTAAGGCAGTATACCACTGTGCCTCGTAGCTCAGCTGGCAGAGCATCTGCCCGGTTTATCAGAAATCTCGGGAAAAGCCTGAGGGAGTATACCACTGTGCCCCATTGGTCAGCCGGTAGAGCATCTGCCTGGTGACCAAACAACAGGCATCCAGGCACCCAAAATGATGTGCAATTATAATCCAAGCTTACCGGTTGGTACAAGCCGAACGTGGATGTGTGTATAACATCAACGAATTTTGCGTCACTCGGATCGAGTCGGCAGTTGAGTTCGTCTCCTTGGAAATCGGGTTTGGCTGGATCCATACCTATGGTGGCAGGGTTGAGCCGTGAAAAGAAAAAAGAGGCTACATCAGTCGCGCGTGGTTATTAGCGTCAGGGTTTTAATTTTAGGTATTCCACATTGGCAACTAAAAAGACGTCTTTTAAGACGTCAGGAAAAATGTCTTTTGGCTTTGCATATACGACCCAAATAGGACATTTATAAGACGTCATAAAGACCAGCACGTCTAGACTCTTGTGTTCAGGTCCGTTGGTCACAAAATGAAGACGAAAGTTAACACATTTAACGCGGCATACACAATATCATTCTTATAAAACCATACTAGAAAACACAGGACGTACAATTAAATAAACTAAAACGAAACATCCCGCTGTCCAATTTTCTTTAAACTTGGCACCAACATCTGATGATGCATATAGCAAACAATGACAGTTACTTAGTTAAAACACCAAAAACCATGCAGTTTAACTCTAGAAGAGAACGAGATACGAACTTGAAACTTAAGACGATGACCTTTGACCTGGTTCCTATTGGTCAAACATGTTGGCCTATAATTTGAAAGTGGTAAGAGATACCAGGATGAGCTCAATGGCATTATGCTTGGGTTTGGTCATGCTGTACAAAAATTAAGACTGTGACATTTGACCTCATTTCCTAGCCTATTGGTCAAACAAATGTTGGCCTATAATTTAAAAGTGGTAAGAGATATCAGGATTTGGTGCTGAAGATAAGGCACTTCCCCTTTCACAATAACTTTTATAAAACCATAAACACGGGACTTAACAAGCATAATAAATAGATGCATAAAAAAACCAAACAGCCCGGTGTTTGTCAAAGTGACAAACACAAGATTTCTAGTTCATGGTCGGTTTTTAGGACAGTCAGGTTGGCGTCGTGGATTCTTCCCCGTCTTTCACCTGTGGCATCCCAAGTTCGATTCCGGGGCGTGTGTGCGGATTGGGTTTGCAGTTCCTACTTGACCGCGTGGGTTTTCTCCCCAAGAGATTTACCTGGGGGTTTTCCCTCCCACTGCTGAAACCACTTTTCCTTCTTTGTCATCTCAAGTTGATATTAACGTAAAGTTATAGTTGATGGGCCCTCGAAGATGCCACAAAATTAACAACTAGTACTACAACTAGCTCTTACCAGAAATGCGCTGGCCGATGTATCCGCCCGTCTGACCGCCTAAGCTATGGCCAATGATGTGCACGTCCTCGTAGTTAAACCTGGCGTACTGCACGTTAAATCTGAGGAGATCGGTAGTCAGTTTGGCTACAACTCGCGTATTCTGCCTTGCCGTGCAATAGTCGGGGAGGAGAAACCCTGGATTGGCGCCATTTTTCTAGTCCACGATTGATGGCATTTCATAAAAGAATTAAGCAGTCGTTTTTTGCTTAAAGCCCTTATTTAGCAAGCCAAATCGCATGCTAACGCCGTCGCTTGAGCAAATTTTCGTGCTACGCTTAATCAAACATTTTGATTAAGCATAACATGTTTTATGAAATTGGCCCCTGGTAGCAAGACGCGGATACTTTGTACCTGTGGGTGGGGATTTTTGTCGGCTACATTTTGCCCCAGGGCCGGGTGGGGATTTTGTCGCGCAAAGGTGACAATCCCACCTCTTAGGCGGGGTATCCCGTGAGGACTCTGATAGGTGCATAATGCCGTGCGTCCTGCATGAGTATAGTGCTTTGTCGATCTATATATGTCACATCAAAACCTTCCCCCAACATGTCCGTCTGTGCAAATGGTCTATTGTTACATGTACAAACGTTTCAAGAAGGGTTTACAAAGCCACAATAAAGACACGCGCAATACAAACAATCTGAGTACTTTTTGTTTTAATTTTAAGAAACGATGAAATTTTCTCTATTTTTTCGCAAACTTGTCATTACACATTCGGGCCGGGTCCATTCAACTTAATAATTGCAAGAACAGAATAATCTCAAGAAATGCTTGTTTTAAAAATTGACGTAGATCGAGTTTTTTTCTATCATTTTTAGAGTAGTTTTGGGGCTATGTACTTTCGCAATGAATGCTTTAGCATGGATCTTGTTTTCGCGACCACATCCAGAAACAGGTTTTGACGTAGGCGGCAAACTGTTCATTGGTTAATCGGGAACACGTTTATGACGCAATTATCGATTCAACCAATAAACGGCTTTGGTTGCCGATGACTAAAGACCATTGGCTAAACTATTGATTACGTCATCCACATGCTTCCGGTTATGATGGTTGCAAACGTAAGTTGGTGAAGCATCAACCATTTTGGTCTTTGACCGGAATCTTTTGTCACATATAAGGTAAAAAATTCTTAAATGCGGCCTAATGTAATATTCCTTGTTAAACAAGACTGTGTCTTTCCATGTTTCCTGAATACGGAGTCACACATCTTTATTTCAAGCCATATTGGTCAGATCTGAAAACTTTCGGACCCTATATGCCCATATTCCGCGTTACAGAGTTAATATTCAAAACCGACCTGTGGACAATTTCATGGAGCTGTTAAGTATATACAGAAATTTACTTAGCATAAAGTTCATATTTGCTTTGCAAAAGTGGGTTACCAGACAAAATCGTATGTGATGAGTTTTACGATCGACTGGTGTGCTGCTATAGAACACAAGCTGACATACAATTTTGGTTGGTAACCAATTTGTGCTAAGCAAATTTCTGTGCTTAACAGCTCCATAAAATTGGCCCCCTGATAGCCGTGTATACACCAAACATACATCTTCGTGTGCCTGGCAAAAGGGCATATAAGCGGTCTATAGTGCCAACAATCAGTGCCTGCAGGAAGGATGTACTTATTTTTCATTATTTTGGCACCAGACTGCTTATACGCCTTTCTGCCACGCACGTGCGCATATGACGACATGTAATTTACTCGGGTACGTTGTCAGGCGCACAGAATGGGCTCTCCTTATTTGTCATAATGATGTAGCTCCCGTAGTCGCTACGAGGAGTGGCGATTGCTTGGTATCCCATCTTGACCGTAGAGACCCCCGGTTTGGCCCTGTAAAAACAACCCTGGCCTTGTCCCTTTTCCCAAGTACACGGATAGGCCAGTGAGGCGCAGTCATCTTGGATGGTGTCTATGTAGTAACTGTGAGCCTTTTTGTGGCCACAGTTTCCCTCTAGCAAAGGTGGCCACGACGGGCAGCCAGGCATGTGCAGGGTGCCGTAGTTGGCATAGATGTCCACGTGACCCGCCTGCAGAAAAGATGAGCACATTAATTATATATGAGAAAGTCAGGCCTTGTCCGAAATATTCGGTTAGGTCTTGAAACACCGAAATGAAAACTTCATCCTTTGTGTTGTCAATTAAGGGTACTGGGTCTACCCTATAAAACCAGTTTCCCTGTGCTTTAGCAATGGACGTTTCAGAATACCAGCGAATGTTAAGACCCTGGCAAAGGACGTCACACTTTAGTAGTCTATTGCGGTAAGAACCGACAAACTTGCTTTCTTACCGGCTGAAACAGACCGAACATGGATGTGTGGATGACATCAACGAAGTTGGCGTCACTCGGATCGAGTCGGCAGTCGAGTTCGTCTCCTTGGAAATCGGGTTCGGCTGGATCCATACCTGGGGGAACGGAGCAAAGTGAGGGTAAAGATTGACATACACAGTAGTATTAGCAAGGGATTTAACGGGACCCGAATTGGTCCGAACGAATACAAAAAGCCGAACGCCTCATGGATTTGATTACCCCTGTTCGTACAAATAGTTTCAGCAGTAGTTGCGGAGAACTCGTAAAAACGGTTCGCGTTCGGCGACAACTCGTATCATGATAACACATGCATGCAGAAGTGCATATTATATACCCTTGACAAAACTCCGCAATAATGCAATCATGCACTGAAAAGTTACAGCATCAATTTACCATGCAGCAGTTTTAAAGAAATTAAAGTACATGTACAATTTCAGGATTTGTTCTACTCATCAATATGCTCGCCAGGGAACCTGATCATACGATAATATGGCGCTGTTTTCTTGTTTTTCCATCATCATCCGTAAACACAAACGTATCGAAAGGTTGGGACTATACCAGTATACGATAGTCTCATTTATGTTGCTTTTACCTGAAATGCGTCCAATCTTCCCGCCCAATTCCTGACCAACGTACCCTCCCGTCTGACCGCCCAGGCTGTGGCCAATGATGTGCACGTCATCGTAGTCAAAGTGAGAATACCGGGCCTCGAATTGTTTAAGAAGGTTGGCGATTTGTCGAGCAACGACGCGAAGGTTCTGCCTCGCCTTGCAGTAATCGGGGAAGAAAAAGCCCGGGGCGGCTCCTTTTTTCCAGTCCACGACGATCACGTTAAAATCGTCCTACATCGGGATTGAAGGGTTAATTGCAATGGTATTTGTGATAATTGCAAACTTTAGTCCAAATTAAAAAGAGGCTCAGTGTGACAACATTGGGGTATCTGCACTATAAACCTCCGAACCTCTTGGTTTTAAAAGATCAGCTGCCATCATAATTATGTGACATTTACCCATCCCCGCGTGGTTGTCACAGTCTAAAGCAAACCAGGCCAGATATACCCTTCAGTCACAGGAATTTGGACAGAAAAAGAAATCCCTTTCAATAAATGTACACATGTGATCGAAGGGGATATAAGGCCGAATGGCCATTTTTAGGCAAGGGCATGTGCGGAGAACCCCCACCCCTCCCTTTACGATACAAAAGACTGAGATGGATTATCTAAATCGATTTGAAAGTAGACACTGTCTCTATATTGAACGTCCCGTAGATGGGGAACGGTCATTGTGCCAAATTGCCGTGTCATGACAAGTTACGGAAAGGTATCGAACCAACTACTTTTACTAGTACTGCATGTAGGCCGATTTGATTATTTTGCTCCGTGAACTTGCTATATCATGTAACTTTCGCTGTCTAACCAACGGAGAAGCCCAAGTTCAAATTTCGGAAACAAAGTTGCTACGAAAAGACCATTTTAATATTTTCTTCCAACAAACCTTTGTCAACAACTCATCTTTCATCTCTGGCACCCAAGCGGACTGTCCGCTACTTCTGAACCCGTGAATAATGAACTTGGTCGGCCTAGCTGGATCAAACTGACTGCCCGAACCACCATCCGTCAGTTGCTCCGGAGACGAAGGATTGAGACGCGTGAACAGGTTGAATTTAGTGCCGATGTATTTGGGTCTCTTGGGCGGAAAACCCCGGCGATGACACGGCAGGTCGGCGGTGAATGTACCCAAGCCGGAAAAGGTAACTGGGCTGAACCTCTTGGTACAAACGTACTTGGGAGAAACTGGAAACGAAATCGAAACCAGACGAAAGCCTAAAATGTTGCTGTTGTGATTTCCACATTTAAGGAGGAGAAGCCGTGCTGAAAGTTATTTCGTAAAAATGACATCTCCATAATTATTTGCCGGCCAGAAAACATGCACATTAATCTTGCATTGCGTGGATAGCTTTCCAATCACAGCAATTTAAATTTTGGGGGAAAACGCCCTTTTCCTTGTTACTGTATTGTTGCAAAACTTACGTTTGTCTGGTGAGCACGAACACGCCGAAGACCATCTTCCTTGTTCTGTAAAAATACAACAGAATAGTCAATACACATGATATCGACAAGAAAAGAATTTCAAATTTTGTGTCAAGGCGAGCAATGAGCTTAACTTTATTGTACAGTGACAGTCATAGATACTTTGAAGGGAATTTAATAAACTTTGCAATAACATGAGTCGATACTGTGTGTGGTCTTCCGAAATTTCTACAATAATAATAATGAGAAGTTTGTAACATTTGTAAAAACTCTGGATGCAGCAATAGGGCGACAATTCGGGAAGCCTCTCCCCGGGGACCACCGAAATTTCGGGAAGAATCACTCAAATTTACACCAAATGTCTCTACCCGAAGCTTCCAAAAATGGTTACAGACCTAAGAGAGACGGTTCTAGACCTAATAAAAATGGTTCTCGATTAAAAAAAAAAATGGTTTTTGACCTTAAAAAAATGGTTTTTAAACTCAAAAATATTAGGGCGACACCAAATTGTCGCCCTATTGAGCGTGTCGCCCTAATATAGCTTTTTTACACACAAATTGTCGCCCTATCCTATCAAACAGAGTTTTTGATGAACTTGCTTTCATTGACCGCCAGTGCCGCTACAACAACGGCGAAAAGAGTGAAAACACGTAGCAGATTGGCGATGCCCATGGTGCTAACCGCTAAAGACATGTCGCTCAGTTAGATCAGGTAGGTAACATGTGCGAACTGAAGAAAAATGCTGGGGATTTTGGAGACTTTATAGGAGAAAATGCTCTATGCTTTTGAATTTTTCATTCTCTCTTGTTTGTCCTTTTAAATAATGCACTGATAAGCGTGAACATATTAAAAGTGGGTCGCTTACTTTAGATCGGCCTATATACATTATCTCGTTTCCTTTAAACCATATTCAGAAGAAGGCTTTGGTCAGTCGCATTGTTCGGCTCCAGTTTTATTCCATTTTGATAACTATGATATGTAAACAGCTTTAAACAATTGTGAGTATTGTGCCTTTTGGATAAAAGGAGGAAATAGACTTGTTTTATGTTTTTGCCTCCTTTGAGCTACGAAAAGAAAAGTCGATAGCGACTGATTTGGGAATTGACCGGCAAAAACAAACATATCTGTTAACTTTGTCGTGCGTTGAAAGAATGCTCTAATAACGCTGATTATTATTTTCTATTTATTTAATTTTTTAGAAATTGCCCTGCAAAAAAAGTGCAAACTACTCGGCTTGAAATAATAGTCAATGGCTGCGTCTACCGTCATTGTACATAGACTTTTGCTGTATAATTTCCGGCCGTAGCCGAGACTGTAAAATGTGCTAGCTAAGAAAGTAGTTTTGCTCTGCAATCCGATGAGTTCACTAGCAAATGAATAACTACAAATTACTGACAAATCAGTCGCTAAAACAGCTATTTGACCCTTTGAATAACATACTAAAGTAAACAATCAAGGAATATCTGAAGAAACTTTAGACGACATCCATTCGCGGATGAATATAGACCATGGGACCTCGTTAAAATGAGTTACTGACCGTATGGTTCCCTGTCTTCTTTAATACGACTGCTGCGCGCGAGCTCGTAAAGCATTAACGTTTAGTTAAGACACGCATTAACGTTAGTCATCATTTCTTGTCATTGTACGGTTGCAATAAAAAGCTATTTTGCATTATCTTGAATGTTACTGCCGAGAGGAAAAAGGAAAGATGCTGATCACATTTAAAACCCTGCAACAGAGTACTTTCAAGGTGGAAATCGACGAGACTTTAACGGTATATAATGTTGTAATAAAACTTCTCGGACAAATGCCCAGTTTCCGGACAATAGAACATAATGCACTAGGCCAGGCTAGTCTAGCCTCACTTTGTTGTACTTTTAAAATTCAAGCGCACGAAACTGTTTTTGCCGTTTTGAAACCCATGGGAGCATTCTGTTATCTACTTTATATGTTGATCATGTAACCTAACTAAGTCCTTATCATATTATAATAATGAATATTTTATTATTTGTAATGCGCCGGTATCTATCAGAAAAAGACAGAAAGATGCTCAGGCTAGGCAGGGCACCTATCAATTGTTTTCCGCCCCCCTCCCACTGCCCCTCCGCTGCCCCACCCCCTAGGTGGGGGTTTGGTCACGTTTTTCATGCCCCAGGGTGGGGCATTTGACCCGTGTATTTGTATACAAGACGCGCATGTTTTGCACCCGAGGGTGGTGATATTTGTCACCTAAATCAGTAAATGTTGCCCCAGGGATGTGGATTTTGTCACAAAAAAAGTGACAATCCCCACCTCTTAGGTGGGGTAGCCCGGGGGTGGGGGGAACAATTGATAGGTGCATTACCTCAAACGTTTACAAAAATGTTGGCACCTCTTTAGACCATTCATTCAATGTTCATGTCATATTTTGGTACAAACACAAAATGTATAACCCTTGACCTCAATTTGTGATATCCCATGATGCTTTGCATCCTGTTTTTGTCTCTTCATGTTCCAGTTGACTTTCCAGTCAATTTAAATGCAATGGCTATTTCCTGTTTTATGTTACCAAATTATGGGCCAAGTTTATATCGGGATGAGTTGACGTGATCCCTTGACTGTTGAATGGCTTCATTTGTCCGTTTCTCAGGTGAAAGATTTAAAGGAAAAGATAGAAAAAGAGAAAGACTACCCAGCAACGGGACAGAAACTAATATATGCAGGTCAGTAGAAGGTAGAAATGTATAAATGCTTAACTTTTTTTCCAGAAAGTGTTCATTTTATACACTTTATTGAATTCATAATGAAGTTAAGTTTACCTGTCTCCGAGATGTTAAAAAATTAAGCACATGTCAAACCTTTTGTTCTTGTTATAAAAAAAGGACAAAAGCAACTGATTTGTGCACTTTTTACTGAAGTAAACGATTAAATTTTGACTGTTGTGTTTTTGTCAAAGGTAAAATTCTCAATGATGATCAGCTCATCAGAGAGTACAAAATTGACGAGAAGAGTTTTGTGGTCGTCATGGTGACAAAGGTAATTTTTGGTAATAAATAACTTACTTTAAATGTGAAAAAAAACCGATTTGCCTGAATCATGATTTGAACTTCAACCTTTAGTTTACAACAGCCGGTCATGTACCATGAATGTTCTCCTGACTAGTCAATCGGTTTTCCTGAGCTAAAGCTATAAACTTTGAATTGTCGCAAGCTCAAGATTAAACCTTGACCATATTACCATACTAAATACATATTCGTGATCGAGGGTGTTGTTTATTTCTCATTGGCCAATTCAACGTCACATGTCAGTTGCAGTTGTACCCAGTTGGGTGCAGTTTTATCATTTGTTCGTCACTTGTTTGGTGTCACTTGATTCCAAAGTAAAAATTAATAAAGTCAATGCCCTTGTATAGAACTACACTGCTGACGATGAACAGTGTACCATTTATTTTATTTCTCTCGTATTTAGCTTGGATAAGCACTATTACTTGTCAAAAAATTTGGTATTTTTTTCGTATACATTGAACAAAGATTTTGAGGAAATTACCTCCTGGAATCAACACATAATGTAATTTTAAGATATACAAGTTTTCCCACTTGCACTTTTGTCGCAAACGTTGCTTTTCTGTAGAAAAATCACGTTTTCTTCTTCAAAAATTGCCTTCAGTTAGTGCACAAGATAACCATTCACGCGCGCGCGCAGCGCCCTCTGTTGTCAGATGCACAGACCGCTCGCCGCGTCATTTTGTGCATTACTTTATGCAGTAATTTTATCATTTATTTATCTCAGAAATGCAACATTTGCGACGGAAGTGTCAGTGGGAAGTATATCTTAGAATTGAATAAGCTATCGATAACCAATAAATTTACCCAAATCCGTGTTCAATGTATATGAAAAAAATACCAAAAAATGTTCTCTCTTAGTTCTCCGCACACTGTTTAAGACCATTTTATTTATCAGAAATACAGACTAAAAAGAGAGATTACATGTATCACGTTACTGCAAACCTGCACCATGTTAGTCTTTAGAGTAATTTATCAAAAAAACCAGTGCAAATGGATTTGATTGTTGCAGCCCAAAGCGTCACCAAAGACAACGGAGCCGGCTCAGCAAGAAACACAATCCGTCTCCGATTCAGCGCCAGCGGCCAGCTCGGCCACAGAAAGCAAGACAGAGGAAGATAAAAAAGATGAAAAGAAAGATGATTCCTCTACAACCACCTCTAGGTGAGGCTGAGGGTTGCGGAGTTTGGCAAACAGAGAGCTTTGTTGACACAACAAACTCTGCATTTGTGCAGTCCTTGGTACTAAAAGGATAGATAGATAAAAACTTTATTATCCCACTTTGGGAAATTCAGTAAGCCTGTACAGCAAATATTAAAACAGTACAATATTCACAATACACATAACCATAATAAAACATATAAATACACAAAGTGCTTATTAAGGGGTTACACGAAAGATATCGTAGACATCACCTGGTTAAATTTTGATTATAAAAACAAATAGCAGCTGGTTCAATAGAATTATTTAAACGCTCGGTTCTTATTTTTCGTTGTAAGAGGCGGCACCCTCTGTTCATTTCAAGTGCAAAGGGTGTGACGAATCAGACAAAAATATAAAGTGCATCTGGGCTCTGGAGCTGTCTGCCTATTGAAACTAGGGAGCGTATCTAAGAGCATATCCAGATAACATTTCTGAATCTCCCATGTTTCTATCTATAAAGATTGAAGTCTTTGTGGCTGTCCAAAGTCGTCAACATTTTCACAGTTCTACAGAGAGTAGTATTTTTCAAGATCCCCTCCCTCCCCCGAAATACTACTTATCAACTTGTTTTCACTACCATTAAATGTTAACATTTTAGAGTGGATGTAAAGTCGTAAGCGGCCCTCCCCCTCCCTCCCCCAACCCCCCCCCCCCCCCTTCCCTTCCATCCCCCTTCCCCTTCCCCCACCTTTCCCCTCCCTTCCCCCACCTTTCCCCTCCCTTCCCCCACCTTTCCCCTCCCCCTTCCCCCACCTCCCGCCCCCCCTTTCTGCACTTTGTAGAACCGTGAACATTTTGACAACTTTGCAAGGCTCCTTATGATGCACTTATTTGACAGTTTATCTACCGCTACCACTACGACCACAACCACCACCACCACGAGTATCGGGCAAGAGACCATTGGCTCTTTGAGTGCTGCCGAATCTATGCTGGTTACCGGCTCAGAATACGACAAGATGCTTGATGAGTTAGTGGCCATGGGATTCGACAGAGAACGAGCCAAATTAGCTCTACAAGCAAGCTTCAACAATCCTGACAGGGCTGTAGAGTACCTCACAACGGTCAGTTAATTGTTGTTAATTTCCCAGGTCCTGCCTAGAATTGCCCGTGTTTGGTCTGTGGTGTGGTGCATGCAGCACACCCTCTGGACTGGTGGCCTGTCAAATCTTTTTTCTTCTGTCTCTGAAGACTTTCTGAGACAAAGGAAACAGACGAAAAAAGATTGAACAGGCCACTGGTCCGAAGGGCACATTGTGCACTGCACGTTGCAGACTGAGCACCTGAGGTCAGACTTGGGCAAGTCTATGCCTTGAATTATTGACAGTAATTTTTCGATAATGTTGGTACATTTTTTTTCCCGTTGATATCTCATTTCTCGAAAAACTTTTTTTGCCACACCTAAAACGCACGGACTGTATATGTTTAACCTTACGGTATAAGCTTTTACATGTAACTGTCTTTATTATCAACTTGAGATAACGAAGAAGGAGAGGCAGTTTTAAAAGTGGGAGGAAAACCCAAGGGAAATCTCCTCGGGAAAACCCAATAGGGATTGCAAACCCAATCATCATACACGCCAAACTTTACTGGGATTTTGTGTTCTTTCTGTTAGGAAATACCGAATGTCGTGGAGCAACAGCCCCAACAAGAAACGGGCGGTGGACCAACGGCGGAAGGTATTTCTTTTCTTTTTATATGGATACTGATTCTCTTTACATGATATGTCACCTCAAAATCTTTTTGTTCTGTGAAATACATTTTTACCAAAATGAATTGGAACTTGAAAAAAAGTTGATCTACATGTTGTCGTACAGTGAATCTGCACTGTTGCTGTAGCGATATTTCTTTTTTTCTCTTTGTTTAGGAAGCAACTCGCTACAGTTTTTGCAAGAAAACCCCTTGTTCAATCAAATGAGACAAGCCGTGCAGGCCAACCCCGAGATGCTTCAGAGGTTCATACAGCAACTTGGTCAGAGCAATCCACAACTCTTGCAGGTTGGTGTCATGTGTCGGCTGTTGATTAGAAGTTTTGATACAAATGTAGTCAAATGTCCTTGTGTTTGGGAAATCTAGATGCAGTGAACAATAACTTGACTCCACCGGGATTCAAACTGCAGACGTCCCACCAATTGAGCTATGAGGCCACCTGGTGGTGTCAAATCACGGTACATGTATTGCAGTTGATTGGCTTTGAAATGAGCTTAGCAAGCAAAAATTTGTTTGAAGGCAATCTACAAGACCACAGGGCCATTGCCTCAAACGTTTTACAAGACCGAAGATATCTTTGCTGAGTCATCCAGAAAAATATGCTTTCACTGTTGAAATCGGGGGAAAAATTACAAAAAAGCAGTGGACTGTCTACATGTATCCAGTGTAGCACAGAATGCAGTAGAGTAATGTTTAATTTATTTCTTCAAATAACTGTTTTCACCTATTCCTGTAACAAGTCTGTCATGTAGGTAAAATTGTCTAATCATATACAAAATCATTTAAGTAGAATGCATATCCTCAAAATATCTGCGTACATACACAATAATCCTAACTTATTGTGAGTAGTGTACTCGACTCAGTCTAGTGGTTTAGTGGGTATCTCAAGCTTTGGATTTGGTTTTATTTCAGTTGATAAGCCAAAACCAGGAACAGTTTATTGCCATGCTGAATGAGCCCCTTCCAGCAGGGGCGGGGTCTACTGGGGGGCAGAGTGGGGGTACGGGTGCTGAGCAGTCACCCGCAGCCCGTACTGCAGGACAAACCAGTGGGCAGACAGGGAGCCAGACGGGTAGTCAGTCGGCAGAGGGACAGCTGCTAGGGCAAGCGGGGGGCGAGATTCCCCCTCCAGGGGTGCATTACATCACGTTGACAGCACAGGAGAAGCAGTCCGTTGAAAGAGTAAGATTCCTTCTCAAGTTCCTTCGTAAAGGGCGTCATTTCCAGTCATGATTAAAACCCCATGTTGATAAACTGCCTTGTAGAAATTTCAGCCACATAGAGGCAGTAAAAACTATTGCTTGTCTTCCAGAACGGGAAACGCACGTGGCTGCTAGCAGAAATGCATGTGGCTCTATTATTCTCTCCCGTTCTGGAAGACAAGCAATAGTCACCTGTGACCTTTTGACCGCCATATAGCCACCGAACCAACCTAAGTAGGACAGCAGCTCTGCTCAATTTCTTGCAAGCATAAACACATTTTTCATTGTTTTCTCTGAACGTGGATAAGGTACTGAGCTGACTTATACACAGGCTGGTTTTTATCATACACATCCTCAATCGCACATGAAGATATTGCCATTTTTAGAAGTTTTCCAATCATGTAATTTCCTCAAATTTGAATCATTTTGATAATTGTGATTTCCTAACACGTGTGTTTTTGTGTTTACAGCTTAAAGAACTTGGTTTCCCCGAGCCGTTAGTAATACAAGCGTACCTGGCCTGTGAGAAGAACGAGAATTTGGCAGCTAATTTCCTTTTTCAGATGAAGAGCGAAGAGGATGAATAACACTTCATGGAGAATAACTCACCTAAAACACTGTGAATATAATATCAAATTGTTTTTTTCCCCCATTTTTTTGGTTTTTTAAATCAATTGAAAATAGGTTGCACTTAACGTAAAAATAAAATGCCATATTACGAAACGAAATGCTGGGTTGCCCTTGTAGCCGATAGTCGGGTGCCCTTTTGCAATTACTTGATTTGTGATAAAGCTTCAGGGATCCTGATTGCAACCTGTACAGCTAATTGGACATCCATGCAAGACCACAGAACTCCGTCGACGCTATTCGCGTGGAAAGACCGTTTAATCGTGTCCCCTGAATCAGTCCTATAGAATAAACATTGGTGATTGAAAAGGTGCTAGACTATTTGTGTTCCAACACTCATTTTGACAACAAAGGCTGGATCCGAATTAGTGGCTATGGCTGTTGCTATACTGTTTCCAAGGACTTTCATTGTCCGCCCATAGCAACAGCCACAGCCAAAGCCACTAATTCGGATCCAGCCAAAGTTTAGAACGCATACGAGGCTGGTTCCTTCTTAATCCGCAGTTTGAATTCTATAGACCAATTTGTGTACTTTGCGCAATTTGTGTTAAGGTGATTCTTCATGCTCCAAATGACCACATAGTCTGTGCTTTGTACAAGACAATGATGGCGCTCCATTGGTTTAGCATAAAATCAAAATACCAAAGCGCAATAGGTCTTAACTTCAAAGAAGATACACCAATAAAATCCCACTTTACTGTGGAAAGTTGCTATAATAAATGCTACTACTCACAATAAATTTGGGATATTGGTATGTTGTCAATTTTGGAATTTTTGTTGTTTCAAATGACTGTTTTCACCTATTCCTGTGACAAGGTATGTCTGTCATGCAGATACAATTGTCTAATCATATACAAAATCATTCAAGCGAAATGCATACCCTCAATAAAATATCTGCGTACACCCCACAATATCCCTAACTTATTGTGAGTAGTGTATTATCATGGGCAATGTGACGCAGTGAACATCGCTCATGGCTTCGAACTATTAAATTATAATGTAGCGCTTCGTTCTCAATAATGAATGACCACTCAAACGAACGTCTTTATGGATACTATTTTGTTTGTTATAGCAACTTTACGTTGCACATAAAAAATGTATACGTGTACTCTGATTTTTCGTACATTGTGTACCATGATTTTTTCCTTGCTGAAGTTTTTTAAAATTTACCGTTTCATGCAAACTGATTTAAATCCAGTGCTAAGCCAATGGAATGCCTCCATTGTTCTGTACAAAACATTGATCATGCCATTGCCTGCATGGCTTTTTACGCATAAACGATCATAGCTCTGCTCAGAAACGGTATAACGAGGGAGCCATTCACGTACGTGTGTTGTGATTGAGCATATGACATCTTGAGCTGAAAATATGAACAAAAATTTGACATTTTCTTTCGAGTTGTAGTTTATCTATAAGGTTTAAACAAAAATCTGCAGTTATTGGTGTTGATGCTATGCCTATTTACCAATGACATAACTTTGGTAGAATTTTTGTCCAAAGAAAATTAATTTTAGTGGTAACATTAATGTTGCAGACTTATCAGAATATCGGCTTGATTCGTAAGACTTGCATAATTTCTCCTGTTTTCATTTTTGTATTTTTCCCTCATCTCTGCCTATCCTGGGGGTGAACTGGACACCTTATTGAAAAAATCTGTATTACGTCCTACTCTTTTTCATTTGCAGATTTCATAACAAAAAACGAGGCTGTCTTTAGACAGCCTCGTTTTTTATGACAATTTGAAACTCCTCTTTTGGCTGTTCATTCTTAGTGGTGTCTGGGGGGAGAGGGGGGCACGGGCACGGTACGGTTTACGGGGAAATTCAAGTTTAGAGTTGAAATGCTTGTTTAGCATTACTTTGGTCCAACCTTTCCCCTGGCCATTCAAGTTCGTGTTGCCATACCAAGTTGCCATCTTTTTTTTTTTTTAACCAATCAGATTGCATCTAAACCTGGCAGTTTTCCCTCATTGGCCCATTTGAAATAGTTCTGCGTATTCACAAACTGTACACATTTTATTGTTCTCTGATGCATAGTCTACATTAACCATTTAACACATCATTTCAAACATTGCTGTAATGTAGGCGCTGGTTTATTTTTGGTTGAAGCATGGAGGAAGGAAAACAACTGAACTCATTACCCATGCGCGGTAAACTATTGTTATGTCGATGCACTGTCATTGTATACCCCAATGTAGCTTTGTTATGAACTGTTTTGCCCATTTCCCTTGGAAGTGTAGACGTCAAACCATCGATATATATACACAAGATGAAGTATGCAATAGCAGTTGGCTATACGAGAATTGAAGCCAAGCGCCGGCCGCCATTGTACCCCACAAACAATGTTTGGCCTAGACTGCTCCCTGGTCCATGCGATCGCTTGCGTTCCACTTAACACATGTAGACTGATGTAGACTAGTGAAGACAGTATGACCAGTCTAGGCAAGGCATTGTATTTGGTGGGGTACAATGGCGGCAGTGGCTTCAATGTTAGCATGGTGCTTCATCCAGTGTATATATAATGATGCGTCAACAACAGTAACAAACAAATTTTCCCTAAACGTGTTTACTAGTCCTCCGCTACCCCGATCCAGAAATCTTGGCGTGCTTTTACTAGTCCTCCGGCGTCATGTGGTTAAACCAAATCTATTGTCGTATGCTGAGAATGTATGTGGTAACATTCATAAATCCACACTTGGGGTAAGACAGCTCGTAATGTTTAAGAAGTTGTTCAAGTAAACAATAAATGCAATTGTTTTAAGTATTTTATTTTTAACGACAGTTTGACCCATTAAAAATGTTCATTCTAATTGCAAGAAACAACGTTCCCGCGTTCCTTTAATGTAGCCGTGGTTTACTAATTTAGATGAAATCAAATAAGAATGTGACAAATCATTAAATAAGTTCTATGATTTAAGTTGACGTGACTCGTGGTTTTATACCCAGAACGATATGTGGCAAAGGGACTTCCCCCCCCCTAACGCCCCTATACCTCAACACACTCCCCTTTAACGCACCAACCCCCACTAAAAACTTGGAAATTCCTTAGATGTTTGAGACAATGGGGGAACAATAGAAGTGGAGGTACCCTCTGCCACATGCTGCATATGCGTGGTTATACAGGGGCGTTTTTTTCGCAACCGTGACCAGGAACTTGTTTCTGACGTATTACAGATTCGACCAATCATCAGCAATAAACGCCAATCATTGGTTGAACCAGTGATTAAGATCCAAAACATATTTTTGGTGAAGGTCGCAAAAACAGCCCCCAGTATTCTTTTCGTTTAACTGGCATTGTTATAGACAGTCAGAATAAAAGCTTAAAACAGCTTTAATGTAAATTGCATATTCTATTATGGTGAGGCCACTTCAGGACTATTTCGGGCGCTGTAAGTCCTCTAAAGACTAAAAATAACCGACTTGTATTTCTAAAAATAATTATTTCGAGTTGCTGACAACTGAAAGAGCCATTGACAGTTGGACTCGCTTACGTCATTCAGAGTATACGTCACATAGCAACCATTCACAGAACCAACTCGGTAGAAGTACTGACGTGAAAGTGCTCTACAACCTTTAACGAGATTTGTCATTAAAAGTGGCTGATTATTTCAGTTGCATTATTGTATTATACAACGAAATCGGATATAGATGCATGTACATGTAGTTCGCAATGACACTCGCAGTCAGAGGCTTAGGCCTACATTACAACTTGACAAATTGCCTTTTTCTGGTCGAATGTTTCTGAAAAAAATACTTTGGCTACTCAAAATTCAAAGGTGATTATGTGATATAATTTTGAAGCTACTGTATCATTTTGTGCTTTGTGACTCGTACATAATGCCCAGAAAACGAGTCTGACTTTGCCAGGGCCTGTTTTCGCGAACGTAACTACAGAAATGTTTCTTACGTAATTCCCGGTCAACCAATGAACGGCGTCGATTGCCAACGACAAAGTATGATTATTGGTTGAATCCACAGTTACGTCAGAAACATGATTCTGGTTGTGACCGCGAAAACAGGAGGACTCTGGTTATTCCTGATAAATGGCATAAACGCTGACCACGGCGAACAGCGATGCATTCTCGTAGGCTACGGACACGAAGCCATCTTTAGACGAATCCCAAAGACACCTTCCGACGTCTTGAATGTCCTGGCCCTTCTTCTGTCCGAGGCAGACCACACAGACGAGCTTATATCGGTCAAATCCGATCAGTTTGACTCTTTGCTTGACCGTGTCGCTGAGAGTTCGAGCCCTAGCCGACATCAGGGCAGGGTTGTCGTATTTCACATCGTCCATATCTTCCAGGATGTTCTCGATGACTTCACGAACTGGTTTCTTCCGGAAGGCTTTATCAGGATTCAGCCTGTAAGTGTTGGGTTTAGGCATGCTGGCGGAAGCACCCCGTATCGGCCCGGCTTCCCCCGTGCCCCAGCCGCGTTCCTCGACACTCAGTGTGGCTCGCCTTGACATGGAGATTTTACGGGACCTCTCTGGGTCACCCTGGCTCTGCTTGCGAGACCGCATCTCGGCTCCCTCCATGCTTACGACCGATGTGTTAGTTGGCCTCCCCGAGCTTCCAAAGGATACCTTCCTTGACCGGGTCTCGACCTGATGCCCAGTAACCCCGCCCTCGCTGTGCTGTTGGTGCTCCACCCCTGGCATATTATCCTTACTACTGCTTCTAAGCAATTCTTGATTCGGTCGCGAGTACACCGAGACCTTTCTCCTCGGTTTCTGCTCCGCTTGCTCAGTCATGATGATCATAAAATTTATTTATAACCCAATCAAGTCCACTCTTTCTAGCCGGCGGCGGCTAGGAATGACATCGACCAGCAAACACTTGTTCAAACTTCAAGAGATTTCCAATGACACTCGTGAGGTCAGGTGCTTTGGTAAATCCTGTGTGCATACGAAAACAAATATTTGTGAATTATTCACTTTTATTCTTCTTATGCTCAATAAAATTTTAGAGATTGGCGAGATTATTAGCCTGACCATTACTGGACAAAATGCCTGTCGTCCATACAGTATTGTTTCCGGAGCCATCATGTTTAAAATGAGTTGTAAACAAATAATAATAGGCCTACATCGTTTGTTGAGAAACCTCCATCTTAAACATTTTCCAGTTTATTTTGATGATGCATTGATATATTTCGGTATATAGGTGGCGTGTTTAAAATATTTCTACACTTCCTGTCTCAGTCTTTGAAAATAAATTACAAAATGTGAAAGTAACATCATGCGTTTTGCTTCTACAACGATTTCGTATCTTTGTTGTCGTTAAATCTAAATAAATATGGAAAGCAATTTTAGGATTTTTAAAAATTGGTTTCTAAATATTGTATAGTAGATTCTATCCTACTTTATATCGGGAATGTGCCGTACTTTTTTGTCGTCTTGTACTTTTTGTTATCTTTGTGAAATCATCTTTGCGTCTCAGGAGAAGAAAGCGATATTATAATTTTAGAGGTCTGAGAAAATGTTAACCGAAAATGCGTTTTTGGGTAGTTCATTATTTGCAATAATGTGTGGCTTATCAGACTAATTAAAACTTGAAACATTGTTCGAACTTGCGAAGACTACGGTAACAGACTACGGTAATAGAACAACATTTTCCTTGGCGTGGAAACTTACCTGAATCAAGCGAAACCAAAAGTGAACGAATAGTTCAAAATCAGAGAACATGGATATTTATGTTCGTCCATCAGCAAGCACGACCACGAACAAAATAAACGGGATAATGTCGACTACTGCAAACGCTACCTAACTGCTTACTGTGCGGTGTTTGCACACGTTGGCTTGCATCGCACGCAATGTTCAGTCACCCCGTAACCAAGGTACTCTATGGGCTTTTGTTGGATGATCGAAAATGAACTTGAACATAAAAGTAGAATAATAAATTGATCGAATGTCAACTTCATTTAGCGAAGAGGCTCCATTGATAAGGGCACAATAGCCAGGAAGGTTCGCGTACTATTACAGAACTGTGGGAGTAGTCACTTTGTATTTGGAGTCAAGCGTCTAATCGGATTTATGAGGAAAAAATTGAATGTTGTGTCTTTTTTTCACTCGTTCACCCAAAGTCAAATGTTACGAGCAAAAACAACCTGCTTTTACAAACCAGTGTAAAGCGGGAAAAAGTGCATGCAAACTTGGCAAACAATGACGGTAGCGTTGTTAAGGAAACCGTTGTTTAGTTGTCTCCATTTTTGAACCCCCTCGTCGCTTCATGGGTTTCTGGGCACAGTTTGAGTACTAGTAGGGGTTAATCACGTGTAATAGCCATGCGCGTTTTAAGGATGGGGGATTTTTTGAACTTTTGTTACACCCGTTGCTTTTCTTCCGCGATGAAAATTGCGGTTTGTATCTTCTGATAAATGGCCTCCTGATAAATGGTCTTGTCTCGATCAGATTACGACAACAATATTTACAAATTATATTGAATGAAAACGCACACGCGAAGCTTGCCATATTAAAGGAGCGTGTTGGATTTTTCGAAAAAAATTAATTTCGTTTTAACCTCGCAATCATATAAAATGCCTCCCCAAAATACTATCCATGGAAAGAAAACAGGAAATTTGCAATCTCCAATTTGGATGTGGAAGCAAAAAGGTTGGTGTAATCACTGCGCTGCTTTATGGAACCAAACATTGGTGGTTTTTGACGATATTCTTATAAATAAGGATTTAGAACGCGAAATTTGGGATGGTAATAAGAAAAAAATTTCAGATGGTATGGTATTAAAATCTCACCACCCAAGGGGTAAATGCATGGGGTCTTAAAAAAGTAAACTGGTCAAGCGCTCCTTTAAAGGTGTAGGCCTATGTGCTATACCTTGAACAATCAGTAAACTTTAAAAAAAGGAAAATTTTGCCGGTATGCCGAAGTTATTTAATGCAGTTTGACTTTATATGGCCATGTCTTGGCATTGGGTTTAAACACGTAATTTGGTGCTCATTTCATATATTTCGGCTTAAACAAATCGGAAGAGTCAATAAACACCCAAAAGAATTATTATCACTTGGAAACCTCGTTTTCGATTTCTAAGTTAATTATTAGGGTTTACCTTTCTAAGTTGTTTCATTATATTTCATGATTTTAAAAATTATATTCAGTACAAGTCAAACATTAGGATATCCCAGAGTATTTTCATGGCTTGCGGCATCGTTTGACCCTAAATTTAACTGATTAAAATTATAAGAATTAACTGCACTCTGTTCCATTCCAGAAACCAATTTTCCCGTCCCAAACGTATACATACGTATTTGAGCTATAGCGCCCTCACACGTTCTCCTCTACAAAGCCAGCAGAATTGAAAGTTGACAAAACAAAATAAAGTTGATTTCTTGCTTGCTTAAAAATACATAAGGGGATAAAAATGCTTCTTCCCGCTTCAGTACACGGAATTCCGTTGCCGTTTGAAAGTTAACTTTGTCAAAACGTCTCACAGACTTCAACAACTTTTACAAGTGGTGAAATATTTTGTCACGTGACCACCTTTTGCGGGATGGATTTGGGACCCTGCCCTTAGAAACTATTTTGACTGACAACAAAAGTGAAACACATGCGGCGTGATTTTGAAAGGTTCCGAAACAAGTTAAAATTGGTTTTTCCCTCTGGATTCCTTCATCAAAATGAAGAGTGTGACAAATGGGACAATATTAAGCGTCAGGAGGAAAACATGAATTCAGCGACAAGTCCACTAGGAAGGCCTTCTTCGGAACAGGTAAGCCAGTTTATCAAACGGGTAAGCATGCCATGGTATCTAGGCTAAGTCAGAGTTGAGAAGTAGGCGTTGATGATCAGAATTTTTTTTCTTTAAAATGATTGATATTTTTTTTGGTATTTTTTCCGTATACATTGAACAAAGATTAAAATCAACAGATCATCAAATTCTAAGATATAGCCTACTTCCCACTTGCACTTCTGTCAAAAATGTTGCATTTCTGAGATAAATAATTTCTAAATAAATGATAAAATTACTGCAGAGTCTGAGACTGAGAGTACCTAATGGACAAAATTACAGCGTGAGTGGTCCGTGCATAAGCACGACAATAGAGGGCGCTGCGGGTATAAATACCATACACCCTCGCCACTAATTCTTCATAATATGACGTGATAACACCCCAGAAAGTGTAAATATAGTGAGGAACATGCATTTAGCAGTGAATTTAGAAGTTTTTATGTCATGCTCCGAACTCTTCTTAGTGCATGGAGTCTCAACTGGCGAGGGTGAATGATTATCCTGTGCACTAACTGAATGCAATTTTTGAAGGAGAAAATGTAATTTTTCTATAGAAAAAGCAACATTTGCGACAAAAGTGCATGTGGAAAGTATATTACAATTGGATTATCTGTTGATTCCAGGAGGTAATTTCATAAAAATCTTTGTTCAATCTGAACGAGAAAAAAAAAACCAAATTAAGATTTTCTCAGGAAACACTTGACACTTTTCATTCAGCCTGTCTCGTATGTTTTGCACACAAGGTCTGCAGCCATGATCAACTTCTCAGCCCACCCCCTCCCCCTAAGTGGCGACCAGTAAAGGAAATACTTAATGGCTTTAACAAAATTTACATTTGCCATAGGGTGGATAACGGTGACATGTTCAAGCACACGTCCATGTGTACGTCCAAGCGTACCTGTCCATTGGTTGTTAAATACTATTTTCAGTAGGTTGCTAAGAGACGTATTGCATTGAAATTTTAATGAAATAACCCAAATGCCAAATGGGCACACGGTTGTGGTTAAACCACTGTACAATATCGTTTAGGCAGTTAAAGACTGAATGACTTGTGTTTACAAGCAAAATAGTATGTGAAACCATTACTGCATACCTCCGGGCGCAGCAACTGAAGACATTTTGGAAAATTAGTTTAAACTACAGTTCAGCATGTCAAAACAACTGGAAGAAAAACACAATCCAGGAAAACAATCTGTAAGTTATTGTTTATAATCTATCTTTTTTGTATTTTGACATGTTTAGATTGGGCAATGAGATGTGATCTATGAAACATTGCATATAACGGAAATTTGTAAAAATGTCACATTTTAAAGAAATGTTTGAATTGTTGTTTTTGTCAAATTGTTTTGTAGAACTTGTTCTAAAACAGAATCCTCAAACAGCTTGGTTTCATAAATTTACAGTTTAATACTAGAATTCTGAATCAGAACTGTCACCATGTGAACAGTTTTCTCTGGTTTAGATTGCAAACCTGTATTCCAAATCTTTGTGCTGTTTGAAGAACAGGCACTGTTTAATGGAATGGAGGACTTGTTGGTGGATTATTTTTATCTAAATATTTAATGTTGTCATTTTAGTCAGGGATTTGCAGAGATTTTGATACAAACCGTTTTATAAAAAAATTTGAATTGTTTGTGAAAACTCTTCAGATCAAAAAGTCGATGTACTCTGTATAATTTGTAATCATAGCTGTGAATTTTTGAAAATCCTGTGAATCAACAGTCTTGTTAAGAACCACACAATAGTCGATGTACTCGAGGGGGTCGTTTCTGTTTGTCATGTATGACAATTTAGGCTGATAACATTCAGAGTTTGTGAATGAAGGGTTAATTGGTCAGAGACACCCGAGTCCTGTTGAAGATACCCCAGGTTGAATGAGTCAATGCAACAACATCAAAAATAATCTCTGAAATTTTTGGCATAAATTTTGACCGAGGAATTTAACATTTTCATTCTGTAATGTGATTAGTTTTTTTTTCAAGGCTATTGGGTTTTTATTCAGTCACTCAGAATCTACTTTAAATATGCCACTTGTGTTAGAAAAAATGTAATTTTTGGGTCTTTTCATAAATTAAGGGTCCAAAAGTGTGACATTTACATGTAGTGTCCCCCGTTACACCTGACATGTGTTTTTTTTCATACAAAAATCATTAAAATGGCCTTTAAATAATTTTGCATGAATTGTACTTTATGTACTCACTCTTTGAGATGGAAAGTATTTAAAGAATGTGTCCCGAATTCTCAAAAACAAGATTTCAGATGTAACAGGGGACACAAAAAATTGACCCCTAATTTATAGAAAGACACTTTTCCCATATATGGGAAAAGTGTAGAATATATTAGAATATATTCTAAAAATATATTTTGTGTAATATGTTTTTACAGGTGTGCCAACTGTCAATTAGTGCTGATTGGGAGTTAGTATTATTTAACCTAGGTCTGTAGTACATGTGTGAGCATTTGCATGCAGCGTAGAAAATATCAATCCAAATTATTGGAACATATCATAGAACATATCAAGTCCATAAAATACACTTCTTTTTGAGGAGTGGAGTAAAAATGTTATTCCTTATCTATCTATCATTTTTTTTTTTCATTTATTTTCAGCTGGTTGACCTGCATGTGTACTTGGTACCCAAGGAAGTATGGCATGAGAAATTCCGGAAAGCTTACAATGATGTCATTCATCAGACCATCTCGGCAGGATTTCTTAGGTACGATTTTATTGCTTCAAACCTTAGAGCCATTGTCAAAAGCTCGTTATAGTTTACAATAATAAATGTGCAGTGCTTATAGTCATTTCAAAATTAGCAAGATATGTGCAAAGTAAAGAATTAACAAACAAACATAAATTGTATGGTTTTAGATTTATTTTCATAAATTCCATCTCTAAACACTAATTAATTTTGAAGTTTTACACAATGGATTGTTAGACAACAAACAACCCACTTTGAAGTGTCAAATACTGCTAAACAGTGTTTTAATAGGCAAGTTTAAGAGACTTTTCAGGTTCAAACTTTCAAAATGTCACTTTAGAGCAGAGTGGATGTATTGTGCTATCAAAATCAGTCCACCAAGATTGTGTATGTTCTGTGATTGAAGTGCTGAGTATAGGATTTGAATCCACAAGGGTACCCCATGCCTATATGTACCGTACTTGTCTGAATACTCAAGTTGTTTTGGATATTTTCAGAGTTTGGCCGGAACGAACCCTATACTACCTCAGGAATGAAATCTTGGAGCAACTTGGCAACGATGTCTTGCCAAGTGAGTATGTGTTCCTCAAGAGTGTTGGCACCTGTCTCACCCAGGTAAGATATAAAACTTTACCAGGTAACTGGATCTAAACATTGGCTGGTAATCTTAAACGCCCATTGCTAAAGCACAGGGAAACAGTTCACCTGTTTTAGTGTAGACCCAGTAACCTTAGGATGACATTTTCACTTTATAAGACTCCATTGACCACTGTACTGTTTCTGGGGCCTTACTGTGAAGGCCAAGAACTGAGTCCAATTTGACAGAGTTTCTTAGCAGAAATTACTGTTTATCAAATCTTTGTGATCATCCACAACTGGTAACATAAGGCCCGTTTACACTTGATTCACCTTTGCTGAATCAAACTGCACAAGTTGAAGCCAGGTAGGCGCTACATGTAAGTGTAAACGCAAAAGGTGAATTAAAAATAGCGAATCAGACCCGGGTCTGCACAATTTATTATTTGTGCTAAGAAGTTTTTGCAAACCATTGCCATCAAATTTTGCCCCTAGTTTCGTCAAAATTGAACATTTATTGGAGTCATTTAAAGTCGACGTTTTCCCCCAGGGAAGCTTATCATTGGTTACAATCTTCCACGAGTGTTGATTCTCACACCTCGTAAGTGAAACAGAAAACAGACTCCCAATAGAATAAGGTTACATTGTCACAAAAGCTGTGTTTTCAGACCTGATCAACTGATGACCTCACAATAACACATGTACTTAGCTTATCGTATAAATTACTGCTGAAGTGTTGTTCTGTATCTCTGTGTATTAAGCACCAGATAATCATGCTAAATACACAAATTGAGTCAACAGTTGTAAAAATGCCACATGTTCAGGTGTATTTGTTCAGGATTAACTGCGTTTGTACAAGCATGACAAGAAGGATTTGTGGAATAATTTATATGTTGTATGTTCAAATTTATATCTGCCATAATGTGTGAATCTGGTTCGAATAGTGGTACTTATCTTGCCTTCCACTTCTGTGGCCCTGGTTCGAATCCTGTCCGGGTCAATCTATGGAATGGGGTTTCACAGTCCCTGCTTGATCTCGAGAGTTTTGCCCACATGCTTTGTGTTGGGTTTTCCTCCCACTTCTACAGGGATGTGATTGTTCCGGTTTTTCCTGGAACTTTCTTTTGTCTCATTGGTTTGTGACAAAGATTATTCCGGGAAAAACAGGAACAAATCACATCCCTGCTTTTAAAACTGAACATTTCTTTGTTATCTTCTCTCAGAAAGTATTCTGTAATCAGCATTGATGATACTGTTGATTTGGTGAAATAAATCAAATAAATAAGAATTAATTTGACCAAAATCCCACAAACTGTACATGCATGTGTTATGTATGCATGTGTTATGTGTGCAGTGAAAGCCACAAATCCATTTGACCCAAATCAAGAACACATTCTTTTCTAAAATATGGCAAACCTAAAAACCAATTTTCCGAACTCAAAATGTCCTGTAGCCTTCGCTTTAATCATGATTTAGATGGTGCATGTGATCTCATGATGTGCATGCAGCAGGTGTTTTATCAATAGACAATCGTCATTATTGTTGGCAGACACCTGTTGCTAGGGCAGGCGAACCTGTTGCATTGTTTAATGGGTCCTTACAGCAGCTGTTGGAATTGGAATTGGAATAGAAGTGGAATTAATGACCAGAAAGCATTGATTTACTAAAACTAAATGGCTTTAGTTGGACTTAAATTGATTTAAATTTTGACAAAAATTAACTCAGTTTTTATTGCATGTAAAGGAGCCGTCCAAAGTTGTCAAAATTTTCACAGTTCTACAGAGCGTAGTATTTTGCAAGACTCCTCGTTCCTCGACCCTGAAATATTGCTTTTCTGGCAGTACCATAAAGCGTCAACATTTTACAGTGCATGTAAAGTCCTATGCAGTTCTCGACCTCCTCCCCCTCCCCTTCCTACGCTTTGTAGAATCGTGAAGATGTTGACAACTTTGGACGGCCCCTAAATTAAAATGCATATTATAAAATATTTGGAAAATTTAATGATTTACATGTAAATGCACCCATACTCAAAGCATAACTATACCAAAAATCATGAAATTTAACAAAAATTGTATGATTAATTTGATAAAAATATCAATTTATGTCTTATTTCATTTTATTGAAATGGTAAAATCCACTTCCACAAGTTCCATGGTTATCATCGGTCACATAATTTTCTTTCTTTACAGTGCATGTATTTAAAATATAAGTATTTGAGTATGAATGACCATTGCTGAATGATATGCTACAGTTACCCATGGTTATTTGTAATGGCAATACCCATGCAGTGTAGCCACTGCAAACATTAAGCACAATGGCACTTTTCATGGGTGGTTGGTCTCTGTATTCTGTCGCTAAGCGACTGTCTCGTCTAATGCAACCAGATCCAGCGTGTACAATGTACCCCCTAATTGGTGAATACCACCATTTATTATTAATTTTAAGAGTTTACGGTAGGTCGGGTTTCAGGGAAAATATAATTATAAGTAGATCATATTCCTTATGCTTATTGTTGTGACACAAACGAGGACTCAAGGATTGAATGTGTGTAAATGATATTTCAAACAAGATAAAAATAAATAAAAAGATATTGTCACATTCGACCATAACAAGTTACATGATATCTACCAAAGACAATTATTTCAATAAGCATTCGCTCTTTTTTTTTAGGAGTTTAGAAGTAATGGAAAACCCTTTTGTAATTAACTCATTATGCATTGCACAGTTTTATACTTCATGTTTACGTTAAAGTCACTGGATTTTCTTGATGATATTACAACTTTCCAACTTTTGAAGCAGATACATCTCTATTAAATCCCACTATTTTTCTAAAATTGTTCCTCATTATACAGAAACGTACTACGGTAGATGGTGGTACTGTAATGTCAGCAACTCAGAGCAAAAAACTTGAAACTTCTTCCTTAAATAAAATGTCATTAACTTTGAACGACCACTCAGGAAAAAAGTCACAGTTTTGTCTAAACTTCATAAAACAGATAAAAACCTTTTTGTCATACAAACAAAAAGTGAAATTTAAAAAAAATACTTTCTGTCATTTAATTTTCAGGTGAACAGCAAACAAGAATTTGTGCTAAAAGTGAAGAATTTTATACCCCCTCAGGTAGGTTGGCCCATATTTTTTATCCACGAGAAAGTTGAGAAAAAGAAATCAAAATCCGAATTTATCCCTCAACTTTTTATTTCCTCTCTTGTTTTGATTCCTCATGATTTCTGTTAAGAAGTAGACAACATTTTCTTGCTGTTTTTCTGAATGGTACTCCATTCATAGGGAAAACCACCAGTATACCACCGTGCCTTATAGCTCAGCTAGTGGAGCGTCTCAGGTTCGAATCCTGATAAGGCCCTTACAATTTTTCTCCCATCCCAAGTTTGGGCGTTTTATTTGAATGGTAAATACAATGTCAAAATTATCTGGCTAAAAACTAGTCCCAGAGCTAAGATATTTTTTTCTCCGAGACCAAACTATTTAATAATTTTTGAAACTGTCATGGGAAATACATCTGTGTAAAATTTCTCCACCATCAAATTGGTTACAAATATTTATTTTTCTCCCCTGTCCTATAATTGCAGGTGGCACAGCCCGAGCTTTATGTGCTTGAAGCTAAGCGAGACCCCCTCCAGCTCGCTTCGTTCACCAACCATGAGAGAATGGAACATCTTGGTAAGAATTGATCTTAAAGTTTCGCTTCATGGAGTCTTAAGTTATTCTTGGAGCAGAGTTGGCTTACAAGCAGTAGGATGCAAATATGCATTATGTACATGTACATCAACATTTAGCTGTTAGGCATTATGTACTAAAGTGTGATGTCAGTTATCAAGGTAACTGGGTCTAAACAATCACTGGTAATCTGAACCGACCATTGCTAAAGTGCAGGGAAACAATTCACTGGTTTTAGTGTATAGACCCAGTAACATTGGCAACACACAAAGGATGTTTTCACTTTAGTACTCTGGTAGTATCAAGTGTCTTTACTGTGCTTTGCAAATCCATTCACTTAATGCATCTGTGACAAATAATAGGCCTACGCGATGATATGTCTTCAATGTTCTTGAAATTGCTATCATGTGATTGTTTATTTTTCTATTCATTAATTTTAAACTACATTAACTCTGCGGAAAATATTATTATTATTTTTTTTTGACAATTTAGAGGAGCAAATATCTAGTTCACCAGTGGAGGAAAAGGAGGATAAAGAATGCACTAAAACACTAGCAGGTGATCCAGAACGGAAAGAAAGTAGGCAGAAACGGTCCAAAATACCACGTAGAGTAAACCAAACAGAATCCAAGGTTTCAGGAGCTCAGGGTAGCAAACAGACTAGGAAGGGATTAGCTAACCAAACTGGCAAACAGCAAGGCGATAAGCCGAGGCAATCCACAGGGAATCAGGCTAGGCCGTTAGGGCTAGGCAAGAAGGCAATCGCTGGTAGGACAGGCAGGCAGCCGTTAGCCACAGCCGGGAGAGAAAGCCAGGTTGCTGGATCTAGGAATTTAGCTGGTGATAAGTCATCTCGGCTAAACCCTGGTGCTAAGACCGTACCAAACAGGAGTGGGCAGAATAAAACAGCCAGGGAGAACAGACTTGTCCCCGGTCAAGGGAATACAGGTCCTGAAAGCAAGACTAAAGAGACTAGAGTTAAAGCTAGGCTAGGTGCAGAAGCTGAACAGCAAGCCAACCAGGGAGCCATTGGCAAGGGATTAAGGACTAGTGCAGGGATTAGCAAGAGTGTTAGGACAGAACAGGAACCCACAGCACCAGGCAGAAGCTCCCAAGCTCAGGGTAGGTCAGGTTTATTCTGTGTTTTGTTCGAGTTTGACTAATTTTTGAACTGATTTTAACAGATTTTATTATGAACATTTTGTTTTCTCGGTGGGTCGAACCTAGTTAGTAAGAGGTCCTTGGGACTTGACCGATTCCCTTGTTATAACAGGAACCTTGTATTATCAGGAATGAAAACAATGAAGAACAAAGAATAGACCTTTATCACAGTGCCTCCATCTTTGTCTTGTTCCCCATAGTACGTGTCGGACATGATGAGTGCGTCTGCGCAACCGTGCGATAGCGCAACCGTGCGATAGCGTGTGTAATCTTCTGTTGTTGTTTTGCGATAATCACTGTCCACGCTGCGCGTTTTCTTGATCGTGCTGCGATCATGTCATTGTGATGCACACAATGAACAATTCCACACGGGGCCAAACTATTTTTTTTCTGCAAGCATCGCTTTGGTTATGTTCATTTTAATAGGGGAAAAGGGAAGATGGCCGCACCGTGATAAAGGCAGGGCTTGAAATTCGTCAATGAAAGGGCACTGCCATTTTTGTTTTTGGAGTCGTCTTTTGAAGTTTAAAAAGGGCACTTCCATTGGAAAATGAAAAAGTCTATGGAAGGATTGCAAAAAGGCACCAAGGCCAAGAGCAGGGGCAACAGAGGCAATGGCCTCCGTGGCCTCCGTTCATTTCAAGCCCTGTAAAGGTGAATAGAGACATAAGATTCTTTGTTAAAAGCAAAATTTTTGTTACAAGCAAACAGTACAATGTTCTTATTAGTGAGGTTCGACTCTATATTGTTCTTGTGGCTGTCAAAGATTGTTCAATTTGTTTACCTGGTGTTTTGATTGTTGACGTATTTTATGGCATGCTAGTTCTTCTTTATTTGTATGTTTCTGCACGCAAGGTTCATGTAACAATAATTCTATTCTGGCATGTGTAGAGCAACCCTCTCGATTCACCAGTTGTGTTACTTTATTGTTTTAAGAAGCGTGATGTATTTCTCTGTTTACAATAAAAAATATCACTAAAAAAAATTACAATATCAAAGTGGTGCTCATACATTGAAAAGAATTGAATTGCATGAATATATATCCATATTGGAAAGGACCTTTGTTTCTGCCAATAAATTTCCTTCTGTATTCACTTTTTTAAGAAAAAAAAAATAAATACAATCTGTACCACGCACCGACAAGTTTGTATTATAATGCACAATCTTTTCAATCATGACTTTCTTGCTATCATTGTTTTTGTTCACTCCTTGCTATTTTGCACTTTTTTCATATGTATATTGATGCCTAAAACACTTGACATACTAGCTACACACACCAGCTACACTGTTAAATTTAAAGGGCACAACGGATCCGGGAGGAACACGATGATTGTTTCCTCACATCAGCTAAAACTCACTAAAACTTCACTTTGTAACATCTTTCAGCTTTAATTTTCATTGTTCAACCATTAAACCTCAATTTCACAGTACTGATCCCACTTTTCATTAATACTCTAACCCACAGGTTCATAATTTCTGTTACCTACTAACCCTAACCCCAACCTTTGACGATTTTCTCCTTCAGTCAGCGCCCATACTAACCACCCAGACTGCCCCGGCTCAACCCAATGGGCCCTCCAACAAAGCTTTAGGTCTTCCTTTGGCGACAATCACCGTCAGCCAACGACCCCCACTCCTTCACAAACCCCTAATCTTACCCCAGGTCGCGTTCCCCCGCTGCACCCACGACACCTCGATGACGTCAAGCGAGTGGAAGGATCGACACCTCTTAGGTCAGGACGGCCAGATACTTACACTAACAACACCAATGAAGACTCCGGGATTGCGGAATTAGCTCCGGAAAGGAATGAATTGGAGTATCCAAGACAGCAGAGTGATTCACCAGAAAGGTATGTTTTAAATTTATTCAAGATTTATGTCAATAGCCGATTTTTATCTAACGTATTTTCTGGTTGATTTTTAAACTGTTCAGCAGGTAAATATCTGAATTTTCACTTTACAAGTGCAGTGGCTACCAGCTTTTCATGTGTAGGATTGTTAAAAATATACACATAACAAGAGGATAATGGTTTGCAAATATCTGTTTAACAAGCTGATGTTTACTCACTCGACTCGAATCTGATTCTAGTCAAATTTGAATAATGTAGTTCTACTCGGGTCACAATGGACTACATCAAATAGCTGCCATCTTGTTTTTGTTCCTTAAGAACCATTTGGTGCAAGATATGAGACGGAGTGACTCCCCCTTCCTTTGTTCCCCCATTGTGTGTCAATCATTCAAGGAATTTCCTTTCCGGTTTTAGGGGGGAGTTGTGCATTGACAAAAGGGAAGAGTGTGTTGAGGTATAGGGGAAGTAGGGGGAATCACTCGGTCTCATATCTTGCATCATATATATTATTGCGAACATGTATGTCAAAAGTTGGCCTACAAGATGGCAGTTATTCAATACGGTCTATAGGTCACTGAATTGAATTAAATTGACTTGAGTTGTAAACTTTCTTATCTCGTTTATATTACACTGGTAATGATAACCTGCCATGGCTGAAGTATCGGTGATAAATTTTGTTGATTGTTTATCGTCTCAGAACACAAAGAGATGAGATGCAACAACCACATAGATCCTCAACGATGGGTTCCAGAGAAAGAACTGAAGGTCTTGATCACAGGTTGGACTCTAGCATGCACCAATCGCAGCTGGGTCGAGTCCAGAAGCAACGATTTGATGAGGAAACCGATGCTCAACGATTACCCTCAAGTGCCGCCTCACTAGAGGCGGAAAGGCATCGGCAAGAAGAGGAACGAGAAAGACAGAGATTAGAAAGGGAACAACGGATCCGGGAGGAACATGGCGAGAAGCAGAGGTTGATTGAATCGCAGCGGCAAGAAGAGACGGAGAGACGGGAGATTGATCGGATGGAAGAGGAGGAAAGACAGATATTCCTTAGAGCTAGGCAGCAGGAGATTGAAACACAACGAAGACAGCAGGCTGTGGCTGAACAGCAAGCCGCGACACGGCGCACCGAGGCGCTATCCCAAGCAGCTACAGAAGAGAAAGCACGTCAACAGCGTCGTCTCCTCGACGAAGAAGCAGAAGAACGAGAAATGGAAGAAGAGATACGGAAACGCCAAGCTGACGAACTCCGACAGAGCCGAAGGATATCCTGGCACCGTGAGCAGGATTCAACGACTCCGTCAAGTCATCGTACAGCTAGCAGTAGGAAGAAAGACCTTTATGAACCATTTGCGAGAAACACTACTAGCAGGGAATATACGGGAGATCTTGCGGGCAGAAGGCTTGTTGGTAGGGGAAGCACAAGACAGTCTGAGAGGACGCAAAATGGTTCCTTCGTTGAAGAAGAAACGCCAAGAGGTTTAGCAATGAATGGGGTAAGGTTTGGCTCCTGTAACACCAATACATATAGAACCCTACAACACTTGCAAATATCACAATATACCCCCAATATAAGTGTTACATAATATTGATTACCCCAGTGTCAGTTCACTGCATTTCGTTACTTGTAAAACTTAGCAGTACGATTTCTTAGGGTGAAGATTTCGTATCTTAGAAGTTTTTAGACATTCGGTTAAACTGACATTAAGCAAATAAGGCAGGATAAAAGCCAATTCCTCCAACTAATCTGAACCTATTCTCAACTTCAAATATTTGAATCTTAAACTAAGAATAATGAATAAATTCTGGATTAAACTCTTTCCTGTTTGCAGGTTTCGGAGAGTCCAAGATCAACATCAGCTGGAACACAGCAACGAACAGAATCAGCCAAAGAAAAGTTTGAAACTGAACGTAAGTTGAAATGACCGATGACCATTTAATGACCATTCAAAGCATTGAGTTGATTTGGCATGTTAAAGTCTAACTGAAAAGGCCAATTATTTGTACTACATCATTTTGTGTCATCCCAAATTTCAGAATTATACACTCCATAAAATAATTCATGATCCGTAGTGTAATATGTTTGATATTTCTACAATTTATAGTTTTGTCAATTTGGCAGATTTCAGAAATCCCTGACCAAGAAACAGTTAAATGACGCGCCAACTGCCTTTATTGTAATAAAATTCCTATTACATTAACTGGGAATACATTGATTATTCTACGATTTCGAAAGATAAATTTGGTCCAAGAAGGGTAAATTTATTCTTATATTCATTTTATCTTTCTTGCTTTGTAGGATACTAAAAAGTGTACTTTCATTTTGAACAGGTTTGGATAATCGAATTTGTTGTATTCACTTTTCCTGTAAAGTACAAATTATAATAGTCTCACTTTACCTCAAAGCGAACAAACTGCAAGAAATCAAAACATTCTGAAACATTTGCATAATTAATATACAGTGTCTCAAGTCACACACAGATTGCTTGTCACTCAACTTGCACAAAAAACTTGCATGTGCATTTGTAAAATGTCGTACTTCTTGCACCAAAAAAGCTTGCTGCATGAACTGTTGCACCAAAATGAATTCTGTGAAATATGTAAATGGATGTTCAGATTTTATTGTACTTGTGTTGGCAGTGGTTGTGAATTATTGCATTGCACCCTGTAGCTAAAGTTTATCAAAATATTATAATGAATAACAATAGTTTTATAATAGTTTTATATTCTAGAAGTCATGTTGTCCTTAAAGGTAGTATACTTGTTTGGTAAACTGTTAAAAAAGGCATGATTTCCACTGGTAATTGAAAGCATAGGTCGAGAAAACTACCTTGTAGAAATTTCAGCCACATAGATGCAGCAATACTTTAAAAAACCTGAAAAATTCAAGTACAGTTTTTGTGCATGAATGAAATAATTGTCATTTTTCCCCTGAATGGGGGCAATTCAGATTAAATAATTTCACAGGATGATTACTACCATTACCATCTTGATGACAAGTAATAATTCAGATTTGTTTTTTGGAGGGTAATTACAAAACCTTTAATATAAGAGTAGGTGCTTATAAAGTACCAGTTTGTTGAAACCAGGTTTTTAGCCCTAACCTTTCTCAGCCCTACTTTAAGTTGTTTATGAAATTATAGGAATTAGTTTATTCAGTAATTATCATTAGAAAACAATGTTTGATTTCAATGTTTCGGGAAGGTTGTCAGTCTCTCTCTCTCTTCTCGAGTGATCCCCTAAAGGGATCTGTTGCTGAGATTAGCCAACTTAAGTCGTTGCCCTATAGCCACCTAGGAGGTTCTTCAGCTTGGCCACGAAGTGCGAGAGAACAGGAAGAAATTCTCAGTTTTAGATGTGGGAGGAAAGCCCCACACACCAACGTGTATGGGGAAAACCCACGGAATCAGACAGGGACTGAGAACCCAACCCAATAGATGTAGGATTGAAAAAATATATTTAATAGTTCCTTTGAGTCTTTTTCAAGTACATTGAGGGTAATTATTTAAACTTTTCGTAATCCATAAAGGGCAAAGATTATTGGCTGAGCTACAAGAGAGACAGGAGATGAGATATGAGTTGGAAAGAACTCGAGAGGAGCTGATGAAACATGCTAAGAACCTACAATCAAAGACGGCTGATCGAAGGACTAGGGGTGAGTCTAAAGAATAGACTTTTCTCACTGTGTGGCCATCTTTCCTTTTCCCAATTTAAATTAAAGTAACCAAAGCAAAGCTTGCAGGAAAATAGTTTGGCCCCGTGTTGAAATTGTAGTCCAGTTAAAGATGATATGTATTGACTATTGGCACTCATTTCTTTTTCTTATTCATTGCTAATCATTGCTACGTATCTCAGATGACGATCTTGAAATTGGCCTAACGACCCTCGCAGGTGATGCACCTTATAAATTTCAACGTGTAGTTGCTGATAGCATTGTATAGAGCCTTTGCACAGGCGGCCATGACAGGCCAGTCACATTGTCACCATGTCACGCACGACTAGGCATTTTGTGAATCTATTGTCACATCATTTAAATATGAAGACCTGCCCCCTGTCATGGCCGCCAATGCAAAGGCTCTATGGATTCTCAGTTTTTTATCTTGATGCTCATTTAGTTTCTTTGTCTATTCATTAATGACTCTGTCTGGAATGTTCTTTTTGCCTGTCAATATTTATCTTTATGTGTTAGGTTAATTATTTGTTCTGTGGTTACGACAAACTTTGAACTTTTTGTGAAAAGAGAAGCTACATGTACATGTATGTTGCTTGCATATTTAGGACATAAACAAAAGTCCTCACATGTTGTCTCATCATATCGTCAACAGTGTAGACCACATCTAGTTCTCATCATAAAGACCAGAGTTGGGAGTAGAAATACCATAATCCACATTTTTTTATGAATAACCTACGTTATGCTATAAATTCAATGCATGCAAGCCTTTCTCTAGTCTAGATTTTCTGGAGCTCCATTTCAAAAGAGCAATTTACTGTTTCATGTCGTCTTTTTCAAAATCACTCATAAAATAGTTTCGTGGTAGTTCTCTTTCTGAAAAAAAATAATTTTGTGCCAAACACTAGTATAGTTTCATAAAAACAAAATTTTAAACAAATGATCGTCTGTCTTACATTTAGTGCGAGACCTGTGGAAGAAGAAATACTTTGACGAGAAAAAGAAAACGAGTCCTTTTGAGGAGCAAGTCAACAAGCTTAGAGGTCAGCTAGATCAACAACATCGGAAGCTGCTCAACCAGCTTGAAGGTCGAGGTCCGCAACGGAAAGGGTTACCTCATGTTGCTCCGTCAAAGAAGGTGGGGTTAAGTTGCCAATGACTGTCTTATGACTGCCCTAATTAACCCACTGACACGCTGTTTTAACAGCCCATTTTAAATTACTCTCAAGATTTTCAGCCAATATTTTTCAAACTTTGATAGTTCCCCATTTAGACAGAACCAAATTTATGGTGAATGCACTTTTAAGCTCCCGTGGAAGCTTGATCCAAGGCAACTCCAGAATGTCGGGCAGGTGCCCCACATGTTTGTATGCAAAACAAATGCTGTTCATTCAAGGGGCTTTTACCACAGGAAATCAATCAATCATCCTGTCATTGTTCAAGACAAAGATTTGTGCTCACCCAACATGACTATTACGCCCAATCCCCATGTACTGTTGAAAATAGTACCTTGGTGCAATGATGCATGGATTTTAGCTTAGTGCAGCGCAGGGTTAATCTATTAACAGCAAACTATATAATATAATAATAATTTAAACTTATATAGCACACGTATCCACTTGAAAGTGCTCAAGGTGCTGGTACATAGCAGTTGATTTCATGAAAACGCTTTGGACAAGAGATGCATTTTCAGTACATGTTTGAAATTAGGTATTGATGTGTAATGGCAATTTGTTCCAAATACGAGGCGCAGCTACAGAAAATGATAGGTCTCCCCAAGAACAAAGTGATTTAGGTTCTGAATTGAATGTATGCTTTAACCACTTCAAATCCTTCATGTATCCTTGCCGTATTTATTTGTCTCAGGTCGAATTTTTTTCATGATGTGCAACTGTCTGTTATATTTCTACAGAATGACCACAAGATTCTCATATTTAAGTTACGACATCAAATTGATGATTTGAAACGGAGAGTGGAAAATGCAAAGATGAGGTTGACTTCAGAAATCAAGGTATGGAAACTGCTTAACAAAAAACATGTACACATGTTTTTAGGTGGTGCGGTTCACGCAAACAAATGTATAAAGTCAGTATCACAGTATCGATAATTACATAACTGGGTTGTTTTACAGGTTTCCCCAAGAACCAATTTTTTCTCGTTCTCTCATTCTATGTTTGGTTATTTTATTGATATGGTGATTCAGCACTCACTATGAACATCTAACAATGGAAATTGGGCACACACCATTGTTACTAACAATGGGGTTACAATGAACATGTACATGTTCTTGCTCATAGTGACTGTACCAGATATTGCATTCAAATTTAACTCATTATAGGCGCGTTCACACTATCGCGGAAAAATCACACTTTCGCGCTGCGCTCACCGCATTACATGAGCTCCCAATCGCCGATTATTCCAAAATAGAAAATTCCACTCTGGTAACTTGGGGCTTCTCTGATACCTCATTGGCTGCGCGTTGGAAAGGTCAGCGCACTGCGGTCAAAGTTCAACAAATTTGAACTTTGACCCAGCTCAAAATGTTTTGCGCGTCGCGATAGGCCGCGCACAAGCGAAAAACCAGTTTGTGTACAAACCAATGGAACAGTGTGATTTTTCCGCGATAGTGTGAATCCGCCTTAATGGGTTTCTGAGAAATATTCTAAATTGTGTATACTTAGAGAATTTGATGGCAAAATACGGAGTTTGTTTTTCCATACTAGCATGGCGCTCGAAGTGCCTAATCACAACTTGCACGGTCGCATTCAAAACCAGGCTTTCCTGGCATACGTCATATGTTACAATGGACAGAAATCAACGTCGCAGCAACCAACATGCTAACGACGCGAGGGAGTCATTGTTCATGCAAGAAAAGCCTCGCTGTTTTGCCAATATGGCGGTTTCGTGCAAGTGGTGAATAGACTACTAAAGTATGACGTCAGTTGCAAGGGTTACTGGGTCTGAACATTAACTGGTAATCTGGAACATCCATTGCTAAAGCACAGGGAAACAGTTCACTGGTTTTTAGTGTAGACCCAGTAAACTCGGCAACACACAAAGGTTATGTTTTGACTTCAGTACTCTTTTTCCTCCCACTAACTCAGCTACGCAACCAAGCAGAAACCGAACTAAGAAATCTCCGAATGGACGTCTTACAACGCAAGATCACTGTGACGGTTTCTAGCTCCAAACTCAAGGACGTGGACGACAAGCCAGGGGTACGCACAACGCCCCTGAGGGGAAGCGGCACTGGGGCATCCTTTACGCCGCGTGGTGCTCTTAAAGCGAGCCTCAAGTAGGGTTCGTTTGGGTGGTCTCTGCTATTGGACTGGAAAAGGTCAATCACATTGCATTCTTTGTTCACGCTGAGTGGATTTTGAGGTCAGAAAATTTAACTTGGGTCGGGTGAAAGGCCCTATTCAGAAATGAATCTGTAATAGCATATCAGCATTGTTGCCTTAGAAAGTAGATAAAAGTTTCAAATTGTCAGGATTATAAATTATGTTCATTTTATAAAAATTAATTTGAAAATTTGCAAAGAACATTAGGCACAAACGGGATATAAACTCCAATTTTCTAGTTGAAGGTATCGGCGTTTTACCCGAAATGCCCAACTCTTTTCTGTTTCTCATCATTTTTATCAGCTTATTATACCATACTCGGTGCTCTCCGAGTCTTGTGTGGGATTCGAACAAGTTTGCAGCTTCAAAACATACTTTGGTTGGAATCGAACCTATCACAATTAAGCTGGCTGCTTTAATAAGAGCATATGAGGTGTGCCTTGGTCGGATTTGAACCCATATCAACCGAACTCTCCACTTTGTGTCGCTAGGTGGGATTCTAACCCTCGCAATTGAGCCTGTCGTGATAAGCTCAGAGTTTGGATAATCAGATCAAATCCCGGCCTAAAAAAATTGATCATTTACTGCCAATTGCTTGCATCACAAAGAACTACTCCTAATGATGAATGTAATTGAGTTGTCGAAACTAAATCTAAATGTATTTGACGTCTCTAACTTTTTGGTAACAGGGTGCCGGATTTAACTACATTGGTGCCTCATAAGATTTATGTAATTATCCCATATGCATGCATGAAATGTAAAATATTCTTTATTAATGGCAATATGTAGCTCAATATAATTCATAGTAAAAATCATACTTTTTATTAAAATGTACAGTTAAGATATTTTATTTATTCCTTCTGTGCTTATAATTTTTAAAAGGAATGTACATATTTATGGGATATGGTCGTTTGGGTATTTGGCTGGGATTACCGAGCATGTATCAAACCAGTGAGTGGGGTTTTTCAGTGCTGTTGGTTAAAAACCAAATGGTGTGTTTTTTATGGATGTGTGTGTATACACAGTATTTCTTTTTCAGAGTGGGATTTTTTTTAATGAAAATCAAATTTGGTTAACTTGTTACTACTCCAAACGCAGAATAAAAGTAATTTTGTCTGTCAGAATCACTCTATAATTCACCTGAAAATTAAAAGAAAATATAAATTTCTCTAAAAAAAAAGAAGTTTTTTTCTCCGGACCACCCTGTATACTTCTCCACGTACTGAACACTTTGGCTGCGTTTGGGCGTGCAGTTCTCGCTACTCAGCACAAATTTGCTTAGCACAGGATTTGTTTGCTTTATTTTGCAAAAATGGATTGCCAGCCAAAATCGTAAGTGATGTGTATTGAAAGGTATTCTTCTACTCTTGCGAACAACACAAGTTGGTGTATAATTTTGGCTTGTAATCCATTTTATAAAGCAAATAAATCCTGTGCTTAGCAAATTTTCGGGCTAAGCAACGCCATGAAATTGGCCCCAGTTGACACGTTTAGCAAATTCACAAAAAATCCAACCTATATCCTGCCATGGAGGAAGGTTCCTCCATGATCCTGCCATCTTCGTACAAATCAAATGGCACTCGTCAGGAGTAAGAGCACACTCCCCATCCCGAGTGTCGTTCTTGCCATTCGCGCGCGCAGGAGTATGCTCGTGTTAACACGAGTACACGCCCGAACGCAGCCCGAGTTACTCCCATGCGGTGTTGTGCCTTTCTAATTTCTGCCATTTCAGTATTAGGAAACCTCCAAGTTTTAACTCAAGTTTGTTTTACTTTTCAAAGCATTGTTTGATGTGACATGCATCAGCGAGTCGTGAAAACATGACGCAGAGCCGAAAATGAACAAAAGCAGCCGGTGGATTATTGTTTAACATTACTGGTCTTGTGGGCATACAATTAATTGTTACTGTTTATTTTAAAATGGAATAAACTTCAACTATATCCAGGGTAATATGTTGTGTGCAGGTTAATTGTGAGATATTCTTTCTCTGCAATTTTGTTGTAAAGTTTAAAGTAAATATTTAATTTTGTCTTCCTTTCCCGAAAGATCACTGTTTGGAAGTCTTATATTACTGATAAAATTTTGAAAATTTGAGATTTTTGGGATTTTTCTTAGAAATTAGCTTTGAAAACTGCTGAAATAGGTTCCAAATGGGCTAAATTTTCATTAGAAGTCATTTCTGAGACATTTTCAAAAAGCAAATTTTTGGGCCACAAGGAGCTACATTGTCCAAAATGTTTATAGTTGGAAGAAAAAATACCCCTACACAAGACCAGACTCATTCACCTCGCAACTCTCTCTAATCATTCCTTCCTCCATTGATGATTTGCGGGCATACAACATATTCATGAGCTCGCGGTGCACGAATCTCTGCTATTTACTTGGGTGCACCTTTTGACGTCGACTAGTGACTGAAGACAGTATAACCAGTCTAGGCAATGCATTGTATTAGGTGGGGTACAATGGCCGACGGTGGCTTCAATTTTAGACGTCGTTGCTTCATCCAGTGTATATATCTATATCGATGAAGAAAACGAGTAGGTTTAGCGAGTTGATTGGTAGTAGTCTGGTGGTAAAACGTAGGACCATGGTAGGACTATCAATCAATAGATTGGTTCCCGATCCCAGATTGGTTCGCTTATTGCGAAAATGTAGGGATCGGTAAAGGGCAGCCATGACGGGCAGAATTCTGCCCGTCACGTGGTTATTATTATTTTTATTTGTTTAGTAAGTGCGCAGATTTTGCATTGACATTTTGCATTTGCATTGAACAAATCCAATTATGTAAATAAAGTACATTGCCTAAAGCAAAGGGCTTGGCCAATTTTTTAATATAAAAAACACAATGCGCACGCGCAAAGACGACCAATTAGTGGGGTACCGTGGCCGAGCGGTTTAGGTCATTGACTCGCAATCATAGGTGAAAACTTGGGGTTGCAGGTTCGAACCTCCCCACGGCTACGGTACCTGTGCCCTTGGGCAAGGCACTCAACCACACTTGCTCCATCCTTCGGAAGGGATGTAAAGCCGTTGGTCCAGTGTTTTAGGTAATGGAAACGCACTCGATCTAAAGATCCCAGAGCATTCTTTCGTGAAGAGCAAGGGGGATCATCCCCTCTGGCCATTTCTAATTCGAATTCTTCATGGGTTTCCTCACGCTTGCGAGTGACAGTGCAATGAGCACTATTGAGGAATCCTTGGTATGAATACCAGAAAGAAATAATAAATAATAATAATTACAGATCAAGATGAAGCGCCTTTACCTGTCCTTATATTCTCCTGTGTGGAATATGTGAACGGGAACCAGTCTATGGGCGTGTTTGTTTCGGACGAATCTGCCACTCCCGAGAGATACTGGTCCCCTGTCCATGTGCACTACGCTGCTTTCGCTATACAAGGACAGGCACACGCCGAGCAATAACCATGGGTGATTGGCCGTTGTATTACCACGCGTGATTGGTCGTTGTATTAAATATATGCATGATCTATTTTTAGATGTAACCGAGTCGGTGTACACAAAAAATTCATGACAACAGAGGGCATTCAAACCAACAGGTATACATTTGATTTATTTAATAAATTTATTTACATTGGCACTTCAAGCTTAAAGGGCCTGTGACATCCTAAACAACTTTGTGCCTAAGCTTTGCTTCATAATGACGGATTACTTGTTCAGCAAGACATACTATTGTTCGTTTAGATGTAAAATCAATAAAAGGTGGCATTTTTCAACTTTGAAGATTTCATTGCAATAAATCACAGACAGAGGGCGCTGTTTTGAGTGCATCACATAAGGAAGACAGAAGGGAAAAGTTAAGAAAAAACATAAGACTTCAAGTTGGACTTGTGGCAAATTGCTGCAGTTTCTACCCCCAGTTTTGTCATGGCTTACAGCAGGCAACATGTAAAACAAACTCAAACAGCCATGGATTACAAAAGTTTCAGGAAAATTGAGAAAAAAGTGGAATCTTTTGTGCACAGTTCAATGTGATTTTCCTGTGTTTGCCTCTTGTGACGTCGTGACCTTGGTCATGAATATGCATATTTGCATTAGCATAAGAACTAAAAACCTTTGTTTTAACCCCCAAAGCAAGCTCCAAATAGGATTTTTATGACTTTAACTGAGTAAAGTGGTTTTAAAGCATAGATTTCATTGATAAAAATCCTAAATAAGGGGCCCTTTAACTTTATTATCAAATTGTTTAGCTCAATGTGCTCAGGCAGGTACTTTCACAAATGCAGAAAGTTAAAAAGGATTGTAAAACGGCACTACCAAACGATACCGTACGTAGCTTATAAGTGTTAAATGACAGTCAACTAGCAGAAACTTGGCAGCACTACGGCTCTATAGCACAGCCCGAAAGGCAGTGCCAGTGTCACGGGCAGTCAGGACAGAAAGAACTCACTATAGACCAGCAAGTAGCACTCCCTTATATCTGGTGTACAGTCATGGTGGATAATGAATAACAAAACAAAATCAGGAGGACATACCAAAAATACAAAAGAATTCCACAAGATGGTCACCACCCTCCAGCAATCAGGGTAGTGGCACAAATAACATTGAATGATCGGTATGTGCATTTTTAAAAGATAAAACCTAATGACTACACTGGGGCTGAACTGTGACCGACCATGCATGAATGTAGGTCCGGTCACATAGAGTTTGCTCAACAACGAGTGAATTTCGCAATCGTTAATTTTGTCGCTGGGTTTTGCATATCCTATTCAATCTTTGCCATCCCGTATAATTATTTAGTAATTTTGGCAGTGGTGTACTCGTCAACGCCCAGGTTTGTACTGATACATTACTTTTTACTTGAAATGGCGCTGTTTGCCGTATTTTTAAGCCGCCAAACATCAATATCACGACGGAGGGGAAGTAAATATGTGGACAAGGGAACCAGTCTAACAAAAAAACCAAATTCTGCACCGTACCACCGCCCACAAAAATATTTAGCCCACCCCCCTCCGGCTCCCACTCTCTCCTCCTCTAGTTCTGCAGAACGTCCATTCTTCGGTTCAGTAACCACGCATTCCGGACGAAGCAGTGAGGCGTGGAAGGAGCAGGCAGATTTTGCAACAGTCGACGGCCGGTCAAGATGCTGGCGATACGGGACGTCCTCGACAAAAATCTATGCTGCTGGGATTTTTCAGGTACGTAAACTGACTTTATACCTAGGCCTAATCATCGACGATTGTAACTGTTTTTCCCATGTTTTCATGCTCTGTGGGAATGGTAAAATAAAAATAAAGCTTTAATTTCTACATCGACCATTTTGAACAATCATGGTAAGGGTTTCAGGAACCTTTTATTTATTTCATTAACAGCAATACTTTGTCTTTTCTCCTCAGGTTTTGATCACCAGCCAAGGGTCCAGTTTAAATGTAAGTATATACTATCAGTCTCTATTGTAACTTTAAAGGTGCATTGTTTGTGCTTGGAGCCAATTTTACCATGAAAACCTGGGCAATTCTCAATTTGATGTTAATGATATAACAATACATGTAGTACTGGAGTTTTATACATTCACTTCCAAAGTAGGTACCTATTTGTCTGTGTGGAGAGAGGCAATTTATGGTAAAATGCCTTGCACAAAGGAATTAACCAAGGTACGTATTGAGTACATGACACTTAACTGTTTTGATATCAACATTTCATACTAAAATTGGCTCTGTGCATGTATATTTTTAAGGAAAGAACTGACCTCCAAATTTAAATCGTGTGGCAAAAAGTAAAACTAAAACCAAATTGGAATACGTGGCCGGTGAAATTAAATAAACTCAATTGGCTTGAGAGATGAACTGCATTTTCTGGAAACCATTATGTTTGATAATTTTAAAGCCAATTAAGTTTTAAAAAATAACTAAAATATTGGCCTTTTCGCAATTTCATTGCTTGAGAAGTCGGTGCCAAAATCAGTGTACACAAATTTACCGCCAAATGTCTGATATATAAATGTCCTTTAATATCGCATTTCATGTCTCTTGACATCTAAAAGGCAGTATACATGATTGGTAATCTCGAAAACCAGAAATGTTCACAGATTTAAGCCTAACTTACACAATATCAACATGATGACCGTAGAAAACTTCCCCTGAAATGGTTTTGTCTGAAGTGCTATAGTCTTTGAGAAATGAGTAAAACAATTAGTTTTCGTCTCATGAGACAAATTTAATTCGCCCCAAAACTATTTCACCTCAAATTACTTCGTCGAAACACTACATCGCCCAAATGCCACTTCGCCCAAAAACCACTTCGTGCACAGGCCGTGGTTCAGGGAGAAATGACTGCAAACCTTCTTTTGACTGTTTTCTCACACAGGGGGATAAAACTATTTGTAACAGTTTACCAATCATGTATACTATCTTTAATGCATTTTACAACTACATGTATCACTGAGAAACCACCTCGATATTGATGTATAGGTTGGTGGCTAAGCCAGAGACATTGGGAAAATTCCCCTTCGCTTCCAAAAGATGGTTCTAGGATCTTTAAGGTGCAATTACACAACACAGGACCTAGGGCTTTACATCCCATCCACAGGATGGAGCAATTGGGGTCAAGTGCCTTGCTCAAGGGCACAAGTACATGTAGTCTTAAAACCACAACCTTCAGGTGTTTCCACCTGAAAGCCAAACTGCTCAGCCAGACAGCCACGATACTTAAAGATAGTATACATGATTGGTAAACTGTTACAAATAGTTTTATCCCCCTGTGTGATTGAAGATATGCATGATTAAAACCAACCTGAGCAAAAACCAGCTCCGTACTTCGTCTAACTTTTGAGAAAACAGTCAAAAAGGGTTTGCAGTCATTTCGCCCTCGGTGAACCACGGCCTGTGCACGAAGTGGATTTTCGTCTCATGAGACGAAAACTAATTGTTTTACTCATTTCTCAAAGACTATAGCACTTCAGACAAAACCATTTCAGGGGAAGTTTTCTACGGTCATCATGTTTATATTGTGTAACTATGTAAGTTAGGCGTAAATCTGTGAACATTTCTGATTTTTGAGATTACCAATCATAATACACTGCCTTTAACTTATTTTGCAATTACCTGCAGAAAAAAATTGCATTGTATTTTTATATCATCATGAAGACTAAATCTGTGCATATCAAGTTGAATTTGCGAAAAGGCTACATGAATACGTACATTGTACAGACTTGACCTATACTCATCTGTAAATAATCGAAAGGTTCAATGTTGAGACTGGCCGCAAATTTCATTCATACATACTGGTAAATGTACAGCACCAAAACCCATCATTTTTGACATGAAAGATTAGAACAACCTTAAAATTGGAGGTCAGTTGAATTCCCTATTTTTAACTTGTGCTACAGACATTCCATTATGCTCTTCCCTGCCGAGTACGAACTGCATGTTATAATATGAATTTATGTTGGCTATTATTCCAGCAAACGCATCAACATTCACTGTCCTTATAGGTAGCTCATTCCGTGTGAAATCACCTCGAGGTTGTCAGGGGTCCGACTCGGATGAAACTTTTTCTAAAAATACTTCCACCTATGTCATGAATGTGTACACAATTTTAGAGACCAACTCCAATTCGTTGCTTTGTCTTTGATAGAAAGCAAACCCATGTGTCTAGTGTGTGTGCATATAAAGTCAATCAGACCATCCATGTGGGCACCATGGGGAGCCAAAAATGGTTACGATAATCAAAAATGAGAGTTTTCGGGGAGCGACATCTCGAAAAGGAAACGTGGTACCGTACATTTGATAACAGAATCATGCAGATTGGATGCCAATCTATGTGTATATCAATTTTCAGGTAGAAATTCCCAAGCATTTTTGAGCTACAGGCCTCTAAAAATGTAAAAAACTTCAATGGCACGGCTATGATTGGGAAAATGTGGGTAGGGTAGGCATTTTTTTGAGGTCATATATCAGCAATGAGTTGGAGTTGGCCTCTTAACATGTTCATGACATAGGTTAAAGTATTTTTTTTAAAAGTTTCGTCCAAATCTGAGTCGGACCCCTGACAAATTTTCTGAAATTTAGGTGATTTCACACGGAATGACCTAGGTACCTATTTGTGGAGAGAAGAAGCAAAGTGCACTGCTCAAGGACACATGTACTAATTTAAAGGAGCGTGTCCAGATCACATTTTTGAACTTCCATTTTTCCCATGGGTGTTGAGATTTTGATACCATATAATTTGCCATATTTTTCTCATTACCGTTCTGAAATTTCACATTTTTAAGGATATATTGTAAAAAAACACTGATGTTTTGTAAACTAATTTGTCCGGTTCCATGTGCAGTAATTACACCAACCTTTTTGCTTCCATATCCAAATTGGAGATTTTTGGAAAAGTATTTTATATGATTGTTAGGTTAGAACAAAATCCATTTTCTCGTAAAATCTGAATACGCTCCTTTAACCCATGTTTAGCACTAATCAATGTCTCAAATGCAATCCACATGAGACCTTTTCGTTTTGTAAAAAATTAAATGTGTAACATGCAGTTTGTGCTCTTGCTTTATAACGAGAAAAAACGTACTGAAATGGCCAGCGAAAGAATTGAGTACAAAACATGAAAATGGCTAAAAACAAAATATAATTTTTATTTGGTCAAATCTGCACTCACGTTTTATGAGAAAAATCAACTTAACTCTTACCTATAAATTGATAATCATCTTAAAATATAAATAAGTTTGTGTGCATTTTCAATCTTACTAATGGGTATTCAACAAGCTTTTGGACCTGACCCTCACAGATTGAAATTTGGTGTGCTGAGTGGACTCCTCGAGAACTAAAATTGTATATCATTTGGTCAATTAATTTTTGAGATACGGGTTAACAAACTTTGACTAATTAGCATGATTTGCTATGTTTGGACAATTATATCTCTAAAAGTAATGGACATAGAGAGATAAACTTTACATCATTTTAAAGCTCTTGAAACATCAAAATTGAATCTCTTACCACAAAAAAGTGATGTAAATTTATAACCTTTGCAAAAATGCGTAATATTTTTTTATTTGTTAGCTTAAGATGTAAGGAACATTTCCAAAAAGATTTGGGATTGGCACTCTTTAATACAGTTTTTGAATTATGGTATGTTTAACATTGGCTAACATGTAAATACCCAGTTACATGTTAGCCAATGTTAAAATTATCATAACTCAAAAACTGTAAGAGTGCCCAAATCTTTCTGGAAATGTTCCTTACATCTTAAGCTAACAAATAAAAAAAAAATGTACGCATTTTGACAGATATGCATTTTTGCAAAGGTTATAAATTTACATTAACTTTTTTGTGGTACGAGATAAAATTTTGATGTTACATTATAAAATGAAGGCCATTTCAAGAGCTTTAAAATGATGTAAAGTTTATCTCTCTATGTCCATTACTTTTAGAGATATAATTGTCCAAACATAGCAAATAATGCTAATTAGTCAAAGTTTGTTAACCCGTATCTCAAAAATTTATTGACCAAATGATATAAAATTTTAGTTCTGAAGGAGTCCACTCAGCACACCAAATTTCAATCTGTGAGGGTCAGGTCCAAAAGCTCGTTGAATACCCATTAGTAAGATTGAAAATGCACACAAACTTATTTATATTTTAAGATGATTATCAATTTATAGGTAAGAATTAAGTTGATTTTTCTCATAAAACGTGAGTGCAGATTTGACCAAAATAAAATTATATTTTGTTTTTAGCCATTTTCATGTTTTGTACTCAATTCTTTCCCTGGCCATTTCAGTACGTTTTTTCTCATTATAAATGCAAGAGCACAAACTGCATGTTACACATTTAATTTTTTACAAAACGAAAAGGTCTCATGTGGATTGCATTTGAGACATTGATTAGTGCTAAACATGGGTTAAAGGAGCGTATTCAGATTTTACGAGAAAATGGATTTTGTTCTAACCTAACAATCATATAAAATTCTTTTCCAAAAATCTCCAATTTGGATATGGAAGCAAAAAGGTTGGTGTAATTACTGCACAGCAAATCATTTATATGTGCTATTCCAATGTGAAATTTAAATTGTGTTGATCTGAAATTGTTTATTTTGCAGAAATGGCAGCTCCAGAGGCTGCAAGCAGTTTGGTTCCAGACGGAATATGCGTTGGTTTTTAAATCTTTTCGTGAGTGATGTCTTAGTGCGTCGTGATCGCTGCTTTTTTTAGTTAATTGGGTATGTTGTGTTTTTAAAGATTAATATCTTGAGATTGCAGTTATCGTTTATTTTGTAATTATATTTTCTTGTTTAATAAATCATTTGAATTGTACAGGATTTTTATTAATGTTTTCTTTAACAGTTGGAGGAGGGAAACCTCCACTTCAATACATTAGAAAATCGGACAGGGGGTAACCCCTGGCCGATTTTTCTATATGCTGGACGCCAGCGCAAAACCTATCTGTAAAGACAATAGCAATTAGGACCTTGCATAAATTAAGTTAATGAACATTTTGCTTGCATATATTACTTGGTGTATTGAGAGTACAGAATAAAATGAGACTTGTTTACAATGAAACCTTTGTTGTCACTGACTTTTATTTTATATACTTTATATATAACACTTTGTTGTTTACAAACAACTACTACATTTGTTAAAGTACATTTAACAATGCTACAAGATAAATAAATACAATTGGTTGTTGCTAAATGAAGACAAGAATATTAAGTACAAGTCAATGTTTACAAACTGTTAGTCAATTTTTTGAGAGAATAATTTGAGCAAGTTTTGGTTTGTTTACAAACTGATAGTCAATTTTTTGAGAGAATAATTTGAGCAAGTTTTGGTTTGTTTACAAACTGATAGTCAATTTTTTGAGAGAATAATTTGAGCAAGTTTTGGTTTGTTTACAAACTGATAGTCATTTGTGGGAGAGAGACTTCAAAAAATTTGGGACAGCTTCTAGTTTGTTTACAAACTGTTAGTCATTTTTGAGACACTGAAGAATGAGTCGAGTTGATTCTAATCATAGAAGGTTGAGCAGCCTTGATTCTTTCAACATTTGTCTGCAGGGAAAATAGAAGCACATTTTCAAACAACATAGCTACTACAAATGTAACTTTGTGGAAAGAATTCCATTTTTATTCAAAAGATTGTTTAATAATTTCACATGATAAAACAAGTGGTCAGATATAGAGTTCTACCAAACTGATTAATAAAAACAGGGCAGTTTTTCTGGGGAGGTGAATGATTTCCATGCTGTTAACTGCAACTCCTAAAGGCCCAATGCATCATTAGTCAATTTTTTTCAGAGACTGGAGATACCTTATATGGCAAATGTGAGTGTATTGATCACAGACGCCGTCTTCGTAGGAAGAAATGCTAATGCGTATTAAACGCTATCAAGTATGCACACGATGTAACGTGTTCGAAATACGGCGCAGCCGATGCGAGTCACAAAAAAATACGTTAACAATTTTGATGCATGTGGCGATTTGTAGGAAGTGACGTATTTGAACGTGATCAATTGGGACTTACTATGGGTCAATCTTGGCCACTCTGAAGACGATGCAGTGAGGTCTGCCAAAGCACAAACAGATCTTGTAAATATTCAGCTCCTGGTCGACATCGCTTGACACACGTGTTCGTCACCTGTCACAAATGAAGAAAGTATAACATTATAAAATGCTGCAAGTTTAGAGGAAATTAAAAGGTGGATAGTTTCTGAATTCATAAATAAATTGACAATTTTTCAGTTTGGCTGGAAATATGAAGACACGTTAGGTTGCTGACAAATAAAGATTCACATCTGATTTGGTTGGAGTCCCAACCAAGCACCAAGCACTGCTCTAGAATGCAGACGGTTGTGGGTTCAAGTCCACCCAAGCACAGATTTTAACAGAGTTCTTGAAAAGGCACTGAGCATAGAGTTCTGATAAATTACATCGGAAAAGGGCAAGAGATTAGTCCATGATTCAAACAGGTCCTTTAACACAAATGCACTTGAGTCAGAGTGATTGAATGGTTAAAAGACAACTGCTCTAGGTTCGAGTCCCACCTAAACACAGGTTTTTTAAACAGTTCTTGGGAAAGCTCTGAGCATAAAGTGTTGATAAATTGCATCGGAAAAGGTCAAGGGATTAGTTGAGACCAGCACACCGAATGATTGAGACAACTGCTCTAGGTTCCAGTCCCAACTGTTACATGATTTGAACCAGCACACTGAGTGATCAAGTCAACTGTTGTAGAATGTAGATATGGGTTCAAGTCCCACCCAAGCACATTTTTATGTTTTTAATTGTTCTTATCAATTGTCGGAAAAGGGCAAGGGATAAGTTTTGATACTAAATGTTGCAAGAATCAAACAGGCCCTTTGACACCAGCACACTGATATGTTGAGTAGTTAAGGCAACTGCTCTAGAATGTAGAAGGTTGTGGGTTTGAGTCCCACCCAAGCTCAAATTGTTGACACAAAAGTGCCAATAGATTGTTTTGGGAAAGAGCAAGCTATTCTTAATTTAGAGAAGTAGTAACAAGCTGATCATTACAATACCTGAAAGCTGCTCATGATGACAAATGAATTCCAACAGGAGAGAGACATGTACGTGGAGTCCAATAGTCCAGGTGAGGCCAAGCATGGGCAGCAACACAAGGGAGCTTCACAAACTGGTCCTGTTAAAAGGAAATCAAATGAAATGCATGAATATGTAAAGTTTACTCCTTAAAAGTTTAAATTTGTTTTCAATCACCTATATCTCAAGTCTTTTGCAAGAATCGTAGCCATATGAGAGGAGGTGGAGTGGCGCTATACATTAAGTCTGACCTCAAAGCAAGGCAACTTTCTGAAATTACAGTGCCAAATGAGTTGGAATGTGTGTGGACTTTGGTACAACCTAAACGACTACCACGAACAGTTTCTGTCATTGCAGTGTGTGGTGTATATAACCCTCCAGGGTCCTCTCATCAGGATGAACTTGAACTTCACTTGCAAGAGACTATGGACATGTTGGCAACAAAGTACCCTGACATTGGTTTCGCATTGCTCGGAGACTTTAATAGAATGAATATTAGATCAATTGCTTGTAGTCAAAATCTTAAGCAAATTATAAAATTCCCTACTTGCAAAGAAGCCGTTTTGGATTTGATTATGACAAATATTGACAGTTTTTATGAAGATCCTTTGGTTTCTTGCCCAATTGGCAGGAGTGATCATTCTTGCATTGTGTGGAAACCTAGGGAACATCATAATCATACATTTGTCAATACGAAAAGGACTTATCGTTCTATGAAGGACTCCCAGATCTGTGAATTTGGAAGATGGGTTCAGTCCCACAATTGGAATTGTGTTTATAACGCCGAGTCAACACAGCAGAAAGCAGACGCTTTCTACTATTCTGTAAGCAATGCAATTGATTCGTTTTTCCCAGTGATGACAGTTAGATGTCATAATAATGACAAACCCTGGATTAACCAAAAAATTAAGTCTCTGATTAAGTTACGTCAAATTGCCTTTTTAAAGGGGGAAACAATTAAATTTAAATCATTGCGTAACCAAGTGAGATTGGAAATACATAAATGTAAGGTCAATTTTTATGCTAATAGGGTCCGTAGGTTACAGTTGACAGATTCTAAAAAGTGGCACCAACAAATACGCTCGATGACCAGGAATGACAAGACTGAGCTGTGTATCTCCGTCCCAGGCATTAGTGAACATGACCATGCCAAGATTGCTGAGTTTATCAATGAGACCTTTATTAAAGTGTCCTCTGACATTTCACCCTTGGATCTTGGTAGTTTGGAATCTTTTCTTCCTGCTCCTAGTCCTGTTCCTACATTGTATCCTTGGGACGTTTATGCACAGCTGAGGAAAGTCAAACCTGGTAAATCGAGCGGGCCCGATGGCATTTCTCCAAAAATTATTAAGGAGTTTTCATATGAATTCAGTTCTCCCATTTGTGATATTTTTAATTCTTCTTTTATTGAAGGCGTTGTTCCAGAGCAGTGGAAAAAGGCTGTTGTCGTGCCAATACCTAAATCAACCCCACCACATGTTGAAAAATTACGCCCTATATCTCTTACTGATTGTTTTGCTAAAATTGCAGAGAGTTTTATTACAAAATGGGTTTTGGAAGACATCAGTGATAAAATTGACCATCATCAATTTGGTAATGTTAAGGGTATTAGTACTGCACATTATTTGACCAGTCTCATTCATTTTCTGCATCAGGGAGCTGATAGGGCCGGCAACGTTGGAACGGTGGTTTTGACGGACTTTTCCAAAGCGTTTGACATGGTAGAGCATAGATTATCGATTGAAAAGTTTATTGCCATGGGTGTCCGCAAATCCATTGTTCCTTGGCTGTGTGACTTTCTTAGCAACCGGATGCAGTGTGTTCGTTATAAACAAACTCTGTCTTCATACACAAAATTAACTGCTGGTCTTCCACAGGGTACTAAGTTGGGACCAATTGGATTTCAAGTCATTATTAATGATGCTGTTGGTGATGTTCCCCATAATATGAACCGTTGGAAATATGTGGATGACTTGACACTAGCTGAAAACCGTTCTTATTTGTGTAACAGTCAGATTCAGGAGACCCTTGATCAATTTAGCCAATGGACTAACGATAACAAATTGCGCTTAAATCCTAGCAAGTGTCAAGCCCTCCAGATTTGTTTTAAACGTGATGTACCTTCACCACCTGTTCTTAAGATTAATGACTTCCCAATTCAGCATGTTGATCAAGCTAAAATTTTAGGTGTTTGGATTCAAAACAACCTTCAATGGAACAAACATATTTCAGAGATGTCCATTAAAGTTAACCGTAAATTGTACATGCTTCGTATGCTAAAAAAGTTTGGTTTTAGCGAATTGGAATTGGTTACTGTATATAAAGGATACATTCGTTCACTGCTAGAATATGCTGATGTAGTATGGCACTCTTCACTTACATGTCAACAATCCAACCAATTAGAAAAACTGCAGCGCCGAGCATGCCGGATAATTTTGGGTAGTAGGTTCACTTCCTATAGTGATGCTCTTTTAGACTGTGAACTTGAGACTCTTTCTGGTAGAAGAGAAGATCACTGTCATCAGTTTGCAGGAGGACTTTCTAAGTCTCCCCGAACTAGGAATCTTCTCCCCCCTTCCAGATTTGAGTCCCATTTTCGCAATCTGCGCAATGCTAATAACGTTTCCCAGTTGTATACCAGGACTTCCCGTTTCAAAAACAGTCCCATTCCTTATTTTATTAGTTTATTAAACGAATAGTCCTGGTTTTTGCTTTATCCATTACTGCTTTATAACTGTCGTTTAAGCTCCCTTTGAATGTATTTTGTATGTTTGTATTTTGTAACTTGGTGTAATTTTGTAATTTTTACCGTAATTTGGCCATTGGCCACGAGTGTAAAAAATAATAAACAAATTCAAACAAATTCAAAAATTTGTGACTAGCTGTTCATATCATGTAGCATATCAACAGAAAGCTCATTTATGTAAAATTTAAAAAATCAATCTCAAATTAAAAGTAGGTATTTTAAAAGAAGATTACAAGTGCATTTAAAGCTTGATATTAAAGATGCTTGTATGAAATGCAAAAATTATTCAGCTCAACCCTGTTAATAAGAGGTCACTAAGACTTTGCCGATTACCTTGTTATAACAGACACCTTGTATTATCAGAAATGGAGGGAAAATGAAGAACAAAGGATTGGGATCTAAACTTTTCCTTATTTTATATGCAAGTGCAAAAGAGGGAAAATTAGCATACATGCTAATTTAGTAAAGTTATGTGTTGGGGCATTCTGGGTAACATCATGATGAAACCATGGCCACTATGTGACTTCTAAAAAACCAAACTGGAACTCTGCTTCAGGGGAACACCATTCATGAATAAACATGAGCAAACTGAGGGAAGACATGTGTTTGGAGCAAAAAGTGTATTGGGGCATTCTGGGTAACATCATGATGAAACCATGGCCATGATGTGACTTCTAAAAAACCAAACTGGAACTCGGCTTCAGGGGGACACCATGCATGAATAAACATGAGCAAACTGAGGGAAGACATGTGTTTGGAGCAAAAAGTGTATTGGGGCATTCTGGGTAACATCATGATGAAACCATGGTCATGATGTGACTTCTAAAAAACCAAACTGGAACTCGGCTTCAGGGGGACACCATTCATGAATAAACATGAGCAAACTGAGGGAAGACATGTGTTTGGATCAAAAAGTGTATTGGGGCATTCTGGGTAACATCATGATGAAACCATGGCCATGATGTGACTTCTAAAAAACCAAACTGGAACTCTGCTTCAGGGGAACACCATTCATGAATAAACATGAGCAAACTGAGGGAAGACATGTGTTTGGATCAAAAAGTGTATTGGGGCATTCTGGGTAACATCATGATGAAACCATGGTCATTATGTGACTTCTAAAAAACCAAACTGGAACTCTGCTTCATGGAAACACCATTCATGAATAAACATGAGATGGGCAATAGAGCACATTTAGAATGCTGCAGTGACATGTAAATAAGCAGCAGATTTGCATAATTAAGGCAAAAATAGTACATCAAGATGTCAGTATTAATTAATGATGCAGTAACATGTAAATGAGCAATTATTTGCATATATTTAAATAAGACATATTTAAATTCCCTCATTGCTTTTTCATCAAAATTACGTGCGTGAAAGCACAGTGTGAATTTTAAACCCAAAAATATAGCACCGTAGGGGCAAAATAGACTACCCTACCCTGACGTCCGTAGAAATTCAAGGCGCCATTTTAGTAAGCAAACTAGATGCGCCTCATGTCTGTTTGACATGCCTCTCGCGGATGCTGATTTTTCCTCTCATCCCAAGTTTAGTTGTTTCATTTCAATGGTGATTATAGGCACCGTACATTTACCAAATATTGTGTCCGATACTTTGCTCAGTTGCGCTACCATGCTACACCAAGAGAAGAATTTGGGTTCATAGGGAAAACTTGAAAGAGTATACCAACTGTGCCTTATCGCTCAGCTAGTATTCTGCCTGGTGAGTCAGACGTCTTGGGGAAAACCTGAGGAAGTATACCACTGTGCCTTATAGCTCAGCTGGTAGAGCATCTGCCTGGTGTGTCAGAGGTCTTGGGGAAACCCGAGAGAGTATACCACTGTGCCTTATAGCTCAGCTGGTAGAGCATCTGCCTGGTGTGTCAGAGGTCTTGGGGAAACCCGAGAGAGTATACCACTGTGCCTTATAGCTCAGCTGGTGGAGCATCTGCCCGGTGTGTCAGAGGTCTTGGGGGAAACCCGAGGGAGTATACCACTGTGCCTCATAGCTCAGCTGGTAGAGCATCTGCCTGGTGTGTCAGAGGTCTTGGGGAAACCTGAGAGAGTATACTACTGTGCCTTATAGCTCAGCTGGCAGAGCATCTGCCCGGTGTGTCAGAAGTCTTGGGGGAAACCTGAGGGAGTATACCACTGTGCCTTATAGCTCAGCTGGCAGAGCATCTGCCTGGTGTGTCAGAGGTCTTGGGGAAACCTGAGAGAGTATACCACTGTGCCTTATAGCTCAGCTGGTAGAGCATCTGCCCAGTGTGTCAGAGGTCCTGGGGGAAACCCAAGGGAGTATACCACTGTGCCTTATAGCTCAGCTGGTGGAGCATCTGCCCGGTGTGTCAGAGGTCTTGGGGGAAACCCGAGGGAGTATACCACTGTGCCTCATAGGTCAGCTGGTAGAGCATCTGCCTGGTGTGTCAGAGGTCTTGGGGAAACCTGAGAGAGTATACTACTGTGCCTTATAGCTCAGCTGGCAGAGCATCTGCCCGGTGTGTCAGAAGTCTTGGGGGAAACCTGAGGGAGTATACCACTGTGCCTTATAGCTCAGCTGGCAGAGCATCTGCCTGGTGTGTGAGAGGCCTTGGGGAAACCTGAGAGAGTATACCACTGTGCCTTGTAGCTCAGCTGGTAGAGCATCTGCCTGGTGTGTCAGAGGTCTTGGGGAAACCTGAGAGAGTATACCACTGTGCCTTATAGCTCAGCTGGTAGAGCATCTGCCCGGTGTGTCAGAAGTCTTAGGGAAAACCTGAGAGAGTATACCACTGTGCCTTATAGCTCAGCTGGTAGAGCATCTGCCGGTGTGTCAGAAGTCTTGGGGAAAACCTGAGGGAGAATACCACTGTGCCTTATAGCTCAGCTGGTAGAGCATCTGCCTGGTGAGTCAGAGGTCTTGGGGAAACCTGAGAGAGTATACCACTGTGCCTTATAGCTCAGCTGGTGGAGCATCTGCCCGGTGTGTCAGAGGTCTTGGGGGAAACCCGAGGGAGTATACCACTGTGCCTCATAGCTCAGCTGGTAGAGCATCTGCCTGGTGTGTCAGAGGTCTTGGGGAAACCTGAGAGAGTATACTACTGTGCCTTATAGCTCAGCTGGCAGAGCATCTGCCCGGTGTGTCAGAAGTCTTGGGGGAAACCTGAGGGAGTATACCACTGTGCCTTATAGCTCAGCTGGCAGAGCATCTGCCTGGTGTGTCAGAGGTCTTGGGGAAACCTGAGAGAGTATACCACTGTGCCTTATAGCTCAGCTGGTAGAGCATCTGCCCAGTGTGTCAGAGGTCCTGGGGGAAACCCAAGGGAGTATACCACTGTGCCTTATAGCTCAGCTGGTGGAGCATCTGCCCGGTGTGTCAGAGGTCTTGGGGGAAACCCGAGGGAGTATACCACTGTGCCTCATAGGTCAGCTGGTAGAGCATCTGCCTGGTGTGTCAGAGGTCTTGGGGAAACCTGAGAGAGTATACTACTGTGCCTTATAGCTCAGCTGGCAGAGCATCTGCCCGGTGTGTCAGAAGTCTTGGGGGAAACCTGAGGGAGTATACCACTGTGCCTTATAGCTCAGCTGGCAGAGCATCTGCCTGGTGTGTGAGAGGCCTTGGGGAAACCTGAGAGAGTATACCACTGTGCCTTGTAGCTCAGCTGGTAGAGCATCTGCCTGGTGTGTCAGAGGTCTTGGGGAAACCTGAGAGAGTATACCACTGTGCCTTATAGCTCAGCTGGTAGAGCATCTGCCCGGTGTGTCAGAAGTCTTAGGGAAAACCTGAGAGAGTATACCACTGTGCCTTATAGCTCAGCTGGTAGAGCATCTGCCGGTGTGTCAGAAGTCTTGGGGAAAACCTGAGGGAGAATACCACTGTGCCTTATAGCTCAGCTGGTAGAGCATCTGCCTGGTGAGTCAGAGGTCTTGGGGAAACCTGAGAGAGTATACCACTGTGCCTTATAGCTCAGCTGGTAGAGCATCTGCCCAGTGTGTCAGAGGTCTTAGGGGAAACCTGAAAGAGTATACCACTGTGCCTTATCGCTCAGCTGGCAGAGCATCTGCTTGGTGTGTCAGAGGTCTTGGGGAAACCTGAGGGAGTATACCACTGTGCCTTATAGCTCAGCTGGCAGAGCATCTGCCGGTGTGTCAGAGGTCTTGGGTTCGAATCCTGATATTAAGGGCCCTTACAATTTCTCCCTCATCCTACAGTATTAAAGTGCGGATGCTGCTGTAACTGTTCGCCGCAACACGTAAATTACACCACGAGAGGCATGTCAAACAGACACAGGGCGCGTCTAGTTTGCTTACTAAAATGGTGCCTTTACATACTTCACTTTATGGAAATGATTTCGCATGGGTGGGCTATTTTGCACTTTTGCTGCTGTATCATCTTTGAGGAAGCCCTACCCATGCATGCCTATAAACAGCTAGACAAGTTTTAGTACAGTGGAAAGTCACCATAAACGAGCTTCGTATCTGAACCATAACAAGCGTTTGTTTTGGTGGCGTTTGATGCAAACAAATGGATATACTAAAATGGGAGCCATGAGCGATGTTCACTGCAGCTAATTGTTCTTTATGGTGTTCATTATAGCGAATTTCCACTGTAATAAAATTGGAATGATGGCCAAAAACTCACCTCTCCTGTGTTTTCAGTATCCATGGCAACACGTCCATTTTTGTAGTGTGTAATATCAAGCTCCACAGTCCGTACGGCTCCATCTCCAATCTGTTAATACATAACAAAAATTAGCAACTGTGACAGAAATGCAACCAATCCATGCCTTGACATTAACCAAGGCCACTGGGGCCAATGGCCTATAGTGCCCTGCTGAGTGGGCCCTGATACCAAGATATACACTTTTTGAGGCCAACTTGGCCAGCGTGCCCTATCCCAGGCCTTGACATTAACCAAGGCCACCAAGGCCAATGGCCTCATGCCCCGCTATGCTGAGCTGGCCCTCAGCTGATGACCCCTCAAGATACACACTTTCTGAGGCCAACTTGGCCAACATGCCATATCCTCAAATTTCATGAGGATTGTATACACCAATAACCAGTGCACATTTGAATGATGTTGGCCTTGGTGCCCCTCCAGTTGATATTTTGTAAAAATCAAGGCCGTAGTGACCTGATCCATTTTCATAACATTGAAGAGTAAGAAATGCAAGGCTGATCATTACTATTTTTACCTTAAAATGAAATATCAAGCACTTTTTATTCCGTTGAGGGGCCGTCCAAAGGTGTCGACATTTTCACAAAAAGTAGTATTTTTCAAGACCTTATTACCAGAAAGAATTGGAAAGTTGATCACAGCTTCAGACATTGTGTGCAAAACATATGAGATAGGCTGAAATATTTCTAAGCAAAATCTTAAATTTTAAATTCCCACTCGAAATTTCGTTTCTTTTCCATCAAATCTGCACATTCCAATGCTAGATGAGTCATTTTAAAGAAAAATATTTTTGATCAACTTCCCCCCTACGTCGTCGTGTTCCCCCTTACGTCGTGACACTTCTGAAGTCGATTTTTTATTACTACCAGACTTCAGAGAACGATTACCATCCGCATATAAAGAATATATGACCTCATGAATCAAACACCAGCTTTATATGTTGATACTACCTAAAACATAACAAGAACGATTTTTAAAAAATCTTTTAAATTTGCAAGTGTGACATTTTGAAACTTTCGCTTAAAATGGAACAAAATTCGCTCATAATGTAATTTGAATCGATAAAGTCCAGATTCTACAGTTTGGTAAAATCAGCAACTACCTTTTCCAGAAAGAAACTGGTCAAAAAAACTTGAAATGTAATCGCAAGAGTTGAAAAATGCCTTGAATGTCTTCTAAATTATGCCACCAAGACTGTCTAACCGTTTGTAAATTATTTTAAATATTCTACATTATTTAGAAATTGCACAGAAATTTCTTTACACAATTTTGTTAACTTGAAAAGGCCATTTTTACAAATGCATCAAAATGTCACACTTTGGCTCCTGTTTTTATGGAAATACCCAAATAAAGAAAGGTATTTTTTCCGTATACTTCGAACAAAGATTTGAAGGAAATTACTTCCTGGAATCAACAGATAATCTAATTTTAAGATATACTTCCCACTTGCACTTTTGTCGCAAATGTTGCTTTTCTGTAGAAAAATCACATTTTCTTCTTCAAAAATTGCATTCAGTTAGTGCACAAGATAACTATTCCCGCCCCCCTGTTGTCGCGCTTACGCACGGGCCGCTCGCGCTGTAATTTTGTGCATTACTTTATGCAGTGATTTTATCATTTATTTGGTATTTTTTACCTATACCGGTACATGTATTGAACAAAGATTTCAAGGAAATTATCTTGTGGAATCAACAGATAATATAATTTTAAGATATACTTCTCACTTGCACTTTTGTCGCAAATGTTGCTTTTTTGTAGAAAAATTGCATTTTCTCCTTCAAAAATTGCCTTCAGTTAGTGCACAAGATAACCATTACACCGCGCACAGCGCCCTCTGTTGTCGCACTTACGCACAGACCGGTCGCCGCGTCATTTTTTGCATTACTTTATGCAGTAATTTTATTATATACTTATCTCAGGAATCCATCATTTGCGACAGAAGTGCAAGTGGGAAGTATATCTTAGAATTTGATGATCTGTTGATTTCAGGAGGTAATTTCATTCAAATCTTTGTTCAATGTATAAGGAAAAAATACCTAAAGAAATGCTCAACTTACGTACCCTCATATTTAAAGTTTAATGACGACTTCTCACTTCTGAAGCCTCAATGACCGTCTTCACTCTCGATTCAAGTTAGTAGGGCCCTATTTGCCGAACTCATGTGGTTTTTGCTGAATAATAAAATGCCTCTCACGATGACCATACTTGTTTAATATAATTCTATTAGGTATTTTTTTCATGTACATCGAACACGGATTTGGGTAAATTTATATGTTGGAATCGATAGCTTATTAAATTCTAAGATATACTTCCCACCGACACTTCCGTCGCAAATGTTGCATTTCTGAGATAAATAAATGATAAAATTACTGCATAAAGTAATGCACAAAATGACGTGGCGAGCGGTCTGTGCGTATTAAGCGCGACAACAGAGGGCGCTGTGCGCGGGTGTAATGGTTATCTTGTGCACTAACTGAAGGCAATTTTTGAAGGAGAAAATTTTTTGCGACAAAAGTGCAAGTGGGAAGTATATCTTAAAATTACATTATGTGTTGATTCCAGGAGGTAATTTCCTTAAAATCTTTGTTCAATGTATACGAAAAAAATACCTTCTATTATAAATGGAAAATGTGAATGGAACTTCTGGAGTTTTGCATCAAAAGCTGGGGGCAGAATTTAGTACTTGACCACCACGTAGGACCCATTGAATGCACAATTCACCCAGCCTATGAGATTGGATCAATATCAGCGTTCGCCCTTAACTTTTTTTCCAACTGGCCAACAGGGCCAGTTGGCTTAAATCTTTACTGGCCCATCGGCATTTCAAGTGGCCCGGTTACCGTTAACATTTCTGGTTTGAGTAAATAAATTAAGAAAATTTAGTAGTCACAAGGTTCTCCCATTAAAAGTTTGAAAATGTGTGGTACATTTTAGAGCTTTCTGGTGAATTTTAGAGCTATTCTAGAGTCTTGAAAGGCTCTTTTGTTATAAATTCTCAAGGATGCATGTTTTTGTGTACATTAATCCCTTCGCAACGGGACGGAACTGCATATATGCAGTTTTATTTAAAGTGCGAGTGTACTTTTGGGGGCAGTTATACAGAAGTAGCCTATAGTACTACCACTACCAGTACCATCCAGGGCCAATTTCATAGAGATGCTTAAGCATACAAAATTGCTTAAGCATGAAAAACTTTGCCTGATAAAATTAGGTTACCAGCAAAAATTCATGAGATTGTCATGGTAAGGAAACAGTCATCTAACACTGGTCATTATACACTACTTCTATCACACGAGGATTTCATTGGTAACTATTTGTTCTTAAACACCTCTATGAAATTGGCCCCTGGGCAGAGCTGGTCTTTAACTTGTTGGCTTGGGTTCAAGTCAGTTTTTGGTTTTTGACCTGTGACTTGACTCTGGAGAAAATGACATGACTGGACTTGGAAAATAAGATTGATTTACGACTTGAAATAAAAACTAGTCATCAAGTTTCCAGCCCCAGAGACATACAAAGCTGCAAGTGCAGTCTTTTGCTCTAGGGAAATAAATTGGAACCAGGTGGCCAAGGACCGTATCGAAAGCGAATTATGGCTGTGGGAGTTTTTTTATGAAAGAAACTGTAGTACGATGTGAGTCTGTTTTATTTCAACTGGACAGCCGGACCATTAAGGGAGGCTTCCCAGCTGGCCCGAGACGATTTAAACTGTCATTTGGCCAACGGACCAGTGCTAATTTGAACGCTGAATATGTAAACATTGTAAGATTTTCATCGGGAAAAACTTGATATTTTTCCACCAACATTTTGATTTTAACCATCAAATGACTTAACAGCTGACAAGTCATGTCAAGGCTCAAGCACAAATTAAGAATGAGTCGTAGTCGAGCCCTATGGCCAATAGGTATTTTGCGGAACTTGCAGAACTTTGCAGAACTTTGCGGAACTTCGCAAAAACAGCCAAAACAAATATCGATACAAACAAATTACACGTTACAAACATAATACATCGTTTTATCCACCAATATTTATCAAAATAAGACATACAATATCTCAATTTCTACATTAACACCTTCCGCACGTAATATTTCTCTCTTAATACGCCACGCCAAACACCTACGTGTAGACTCCATCCATCAGGGGATGTTCTGTTTATGCACAAAGTCTCGTAATCTCGTAGCCTTTTGACAAGGCCTCGTAAATTTGGGTGATTTGTTGACTACACATGCCGAGCGTCTCATAAACTTGGGCATTTTTTCGAACTGCGAGGCAATAGACCATATTGACCCATTTTCGATCCCATAATGCATTGCATAGGGCGTCCTCTGTTGGTGAAAAACGATTTGCGATATGGTCTATTGTTATGTTTTTCTGTATAATCGCAAAATACCCACTTCAATTGGACTTTAATTTTAAGATTTTCTTAAAAAGCACTTGGAAAACTTCAGCCAATCCCATATGTTTTGTGCACAAGCTAGGTCTGAATCCATGATCAAAAATAACATCAACGACAACGTACCTAATAAATTGGCTATAGCTGATTCTGAGACACTCGATCGGCTCGGCTGCGAAACAGCAGTGCACATACGTACACAGGCGCCGATCGACTTTATCCTGAAGAGTAGGACGAACGCGACGTCGTTGACGAAGATGAACGAATGCAAAAATCGATCATGCCAACTTGTTGTTGTCTTTGGTGTTAGCAGACGAGAATCTTGTTCAAAGTCAAAAAAAGCAAAGAGAACAAACACGTGCGTTTGTTTACACAACTTGATCAAGACTGACACTATGAGCAAAAACATGTACATGTTCATTGTAACCCTATTGTTAGTAACAATGGTGTGTGCCCAATAAGCGAGTTCGGCATTTCGATGTGCGCAAAGGGTTGTGGGTAATGTCAAAGGTCAAGAGTTCCTAAACTCCGATCATGCCTGCACGCGTGCATACGATTGTGCATACTCGCGTGGTCAAATGTCTCGTTTTTCAGCTTTTTCTTCCTTATACGTGGTTATAACTTAACATGAGTGACGAACAGTATAAGAACTTAGGTTTGGATGATTTTCTGCGTTGGAAAGTTGAGGCTTTGAAGAGATTTTTGGCTGATAGATCAGAGGACTGAAACGAACGGGACGGAAAGAAGAACTTGCAGCATTAGCCTTTGCTGCTGCAACACAGTTGAATGTACCTGTTCTTCCAAGTGCTAGCGAGGAAAAGCAGTTGCATACTCGACAGTATCGGCAACTTCTGAAAGTATTGAAATTATGACTTGCTTCCGCGTTTCTTTGTTCCGGGGCGGTGAAATGGATTAAGTCGGAGAGTACTACACTTCTTGTCCATTCTCCTTGACAGAATGTAGGCCTACCATATAAGTCATGAAAATGTTGAACAAAGGCTGATTTTGTATTTGAGACGAGTGTGATATATTGTCATAGCACCAGAAAAGACATCCAATATTGTAAAAATTGGTTAAAGCTTTTTGAAATATTTGCCCTAATGTTCAATCTTCGCCCTAAAACTAAAGCCAAGGCCACTACAACATTGTTATTTAAGGGATCTTCATAAAACGTTGTGCACATATAATAACAATGTATGACAATTTCAAGACTTTAATGTAAAAATGCACATAAAGTACTACACGTCTGCATATTAAATGTACATGTAGATAATATATAAGTTTTGCTTTGGTAACTCTAATAAAGATCTTTGGTACTGAAAATAAATAAGTTACTATACATACATACATGTGTTAAATAAGTTACTCTTTTCAGGTTATAAAAAATATAAAGTTTTCTCTGGTAACACTAACAAAAGATCTTTGGTATGCTTTGGAGAGACATTTTCTCTTAAATATAACTCATAAATATGAAAATATAGGTTACATAAACGTATGTATGTATGTATGTGTGTTAAATAAGTTACTCTTTCCAGGTTTGGATAATAGTTTTTATAGACGTTTTCTTTGGCAACACTAATAAATAATAAAGATCTTTGGTATGCTTTGGAGAGACATTTTCTCTTAAATATAACTCATAAATATGAAAATATAGGTTACATAAACGTATGTATGTTTGTTAAATAAGTTACTCTTTCCAGGTTTTTGATAATAGTTTTTATAGACGTTTTCTTTGGCAACACTTAGAATAAAGATCTTTGGTATGCTTTGGAAAGACTACATTGTATCTTTTTTCTTAATTATAACTCATAAATCTGACAATAAATAAATTCGGATTTATCAAAACAAAGAAAGTTGCCACTGAAGGTGAAGGGTTTAACTGTACATACTTTTATTGCCAATTTATGCTACTTGAGTGAACTTGTACAAATGACAAACTGCATCATGGGAAGGAGTGATCAAACTCAAAATTCTTCTCAAAATACTGTTTTGTTGTTTGTACAAGTCCATGCAAGCATTAACCCACTCCACACATTTTGGTTTCAAGACTGGCAACCCTGTAAGTGGATCACCTTCTCTTTTTGGCAATGGGCACTCTGATGTTGATGGAGCAGAATGAAGTTGATACCCAAGGTGCAAGACGGGATCAGGATTACGTTCAACATGTTGTGGCCCGCATCATGCCTGTGCAAGAGACAAAATAAATTTAAACAATCTGTGGGGAAAAATTTAAATTTGATGATAAACTCAAAATTAAGATTGGAAAATGTCACAATTTTTCAAAGGAAAAACCATTTGAGAGTTTTCCAAAGCTTTGGTGTGGCATGGGTGTGGTGAGAAATGTGCATGGTATGTGTCGGTGCATGATAATATTTCTTACAGGTGTGTAGCTGTCATTACAAAAAAGGAGGAAAATGCACAGAATCTTCATCTTTGTCGGCCTGCAGTATTAATTTAAACAAAATTATCAGATAGGTGAGGAAACAAAAAAGAGGCAATCGGCTGATTAGCTATAGTTGCATGCCTGTTCCGAGTTTCTGTTGAGGATCCCCAAATTTCTGCAAAAGTGCTGACAAAAATGTTTTTTTTCTTCACATTTTCAAGGTCTAAATTTACTTTAAAAAGTAAAGGTTGCCATCTGATAAAGTTACAGTCACTCCCAAATCATTCGCGAAAACAGCTGTGTATAGTAGACAAATATGCACAAATATTTCTACATTCGTCTCTGGACTATGGGGGAAGAAAACACATTTATTCCTCCATGTCTGGACCGAGCTAATAAAGCAGGGTTCTTCGCGTTATTAAATCAATGTCAACGAGTCGCGAAAAGTCGGTCTGTTTTATCGTGGTTTATCCGGCTTATTGCGCATTCCAGGATCGGGAAATGCTGCAGAAACACTTTCGGTAGTATAAAACAAAACAATAATGCTAATAATTTAGGACCTGCCTTATTCTGTTATCTTAGGGAGCATTTATAAGACCGCAGTCCATCGTGTCCACATAGCGATAACACAGTCAGCAGCGAAAGTTAGGAACTCTTGACCTTTGACATTACCCACAATCCTTTGCGCGCATCGAAATGCCGAACTCGCTTATTTCCATTGTTAGATGTTCATAGTAGGGGCGTTCGAGATGCTTCCTCGGGGCAGCCCTGACCTGGGGATGATCGTGCGAGGTGTGATCAGCCAGGTAGACCATGGGAACGAGGTTAGACACGGGTTACCCGGTGTCAGCATCTCGAACGCCCCTAGTGTGAGTGAGTGCAGATTTTTACTAGTCGATTTTGTTCAGCTAGCGCCCTCAAGATTAAGAGTTTAGACTGGTTTCCGGACCTCATATACTATAAAAATGTTGGACAATGTATTATATATACATGTAGCTCCTAAAAGTGGCCCTATTTTTCCCAGTAGCGTAGGCCCCTATTGCCTTTGTTCCAAAATGGACGCCAGGCAAAACATTGAATTCACATTCCCGTTAATTTAATAAAAAAAGACTCAAAGCAGAATCGAACTCGCAACTTCTGCTAATAAACCTTATCGACGTTCTCAATGCATTATGGGATTGGATGACAAAATTGCCCGGCCAAATGTGCATAAACCTATGAGGCGGACACCAACTCGGCAACTTTTTTACTCATTTTCACGAAAACCAAAAAGAGTTCAAGAATCAACCTCCCACCACTTTATCTTTGACACATATCAAACATTCTGACAAAAATGTCCCGAAACAGAAATGTCGCAAATGCGAGAAATCTTTGGGGATTCCCTTCGTATCGGTAGAGTCCGAGTACCACGCTCGCAGCTTGGTATGCGCTAGCGCTATGCAACACACGGCGCTGGACGGATCGATTTTTAAAAATTTATATTGTGGGGGAGTCCGTGTACACGGACTCGCAGTGCAGCACACTGCCGATACGGCGTGTGTTGCATGCATAGCGCATACCGAGCTGCGAGCGTGGTACTCGGACTCTACCGATACGAAGGGAATCCCCGATGATTTCTCGCATTTGCAACATTTCTGTTTCGGGACATGTTTGTCAGAATGTTTGATATGTGTCAAAGATAAAGTGGTGGGAGGTTGATTCTTGAACTCTTTTTGGTTTTCGTGAAAATGAGTAAAAAAAGTTGCCGAGTTGGTGTCCGCCTCATAGGTTTATGCACATTTGCCCGGGCAATTTTGTCATCCAATCCCATAATGCATTGAGAACGTCGATAAGGTTTATTGATAGTACGTCTTCACCACTTGACTACCCCGTCAATTTTCTTACATTTATCTTTAAATTTAACAACTCCATGAGGGCGCTATAAAGAGAATATAAATATTCATGCTATTCCACCAACCAATCATAAGCAGAGAAAATCCCTACGGAAACAAATCGAATCGGCAACGCCCTCTAAATTTGAAGCCACCGTCCGCCATCTAAGTACTCCAAAAATATTGCCTTGCCTGGCCTTGACTAGTCTTGGTGCAAGACGATACTGACCGCCGCGAGAGGGCGCCATACACTTTACTATGAGGACAGGAAACCAGTCTACGTCCGTGCCTGCAGCGGTCAGTATCGTCTTGCACCAAGACCAGGGGCCAATTTCATGGAGCTGTTTAGCAGCCGATTTTGTGCTAACGGAGGCTCCGGCTATTTCATGGAGACCGTAACCTTAAAGGGGCTATGTCACGGTTTGCGCATGCGCCAAATCCTATCATATTTTGACATACGTGCGGGCTCAGATGAATGTAGTGCAATTTCGTTACACAACGCCATTGGTGCGTGTGCTATAGTTGTGTACATCGTGTACTTGGCACGTGCCGCATGGGCAGTGTGTTCGTTCATGAGTGTTTACAATACGCAGAATTCAACTACATTGTGCATCGTGTGCGCGCATTTGTTCGATTTGGCATCGCGCGCGCGCGATTGCTCGATCAAAACAAAATCGTACAGCGGTGGCGGCCACTGTGTCTTTCCAAGGACAGAAGGTATGCTGTAAAATTGCTGTCAGGACCAAATAAGCATATCAGTTTTGATGGAAAACAAGGTTAAGTAAATTGCTGTATCCAACTATGTCATTCATATCATTCGATGCCGTTTCTGTCAAGTTTGTCGAGTTTTTTGATGGGATGAAATAACTATCTTTTTAACGACGGCCACACACACGGTGGTGTCGATGTTTGGCGGCTTAAAAATACGGCAAACAGTGCGATTCCAAGCAAAAAGTAATGCATCAGGACATCCTGGACGTTGACAAGTACACCACTGCCAAAATTACTAAAGAATTATAAGGGATAGCAAAGATTGAATAGGATATGCAAAACCTGGCGACAAAACTTGAAAAAGTTAGCCACACTTTTTCAAGTTTGGCTGCGCATGCGCAAACCGTGCCAAACGTTTGCTAGCTTCAGAGGCAAATTTGCTAAACACTCGTGACGCAACAATGCCCGTTTCCAAGCACGCGCATGCTTAAGCATGCTGTGGCCGTGAAATAGCCTTAAAGTTAGCACAACTTTTCTGCTACAGTTAGCCCCAGGGGCCGATTTCACTAACGCTTTGCGATGATCGCTAATCCCCAAATCAATCGCTAAACTCGAAATCCATCGCAACTTTGCGATCAACTTCGAAGAGCGATTTCACAAAAACCTAGCGATGGCGTTGGCCATCGCTATAGTTGTTATTTAGCGATGAATATTTAGCGACGACTAATTTGTCATCGTAAATGGAAACATTCATCGCTAAAGTACAATTTCGCGCCATTTGTTTAGTATTTTAAAGGTTTAGTGATTTTCAGTGTGTCTCGAAATGGCGTTTCAGTTGTTGTACATAAACAACGCAAGAGCATTACCGAGAGAAAGGGTTTTCAGGGACAGGAAAAATCATCTGGATTCATACAATGACAAAAGGATGCACAAATATTATCGGTTTACGCGGAATGGTGTCATGAGAATTATTGACATTTTAGAGCCACATCTCCGCCTTTCAACTCTTAGGAGCCACGCAATAGATGCAACCGTTCAAGTATTAAGCTCTCAGGATGCTTCTATTCCACAACATCCGAGCATCATATCTAGTCGCTATAGTGTCTGCGCTGCAGCTGAATCGTGCATCAAGTCACCGAATTTCTGGTTGTTTACGCGTTACTATAAGCGATCGTCCTCGTCCAATAAATTTATTTATAATTAATACTCATCGCTATTGCGACGGCTTTAGTGAAATGCAAAATCCATCGCCATCGCAATAACGATGGATTTGAATTTAGCGATCATTCTAACGATGATCGCAAAATATTGTGTTAGTGAAATCGGCCCCTGGGCTACTTTCGAGCGCGGCACCAGGGATCCCTGGTGCACCATGGTGATCGCCCGAAAGCGTGTTGGTGCACCAGATGGTGACACCAACTGCTCCCGACCTCCGAGTTGTCGGGACAACTGGGAGACATGCGCAGATGCGCGTACTCATGCATGAATCGGCAAAAATGACTGGCGCGTCGTAGAATGATTCTGGAAATTTGGGTTGATATTTTGAATGTTCAAGCTTCCACATCGAATGCAAATGTTGTAAATATTTTCATGATTTATTTTCATCAGATACCTGTGATTAATTTTGTGGAAAACTAAACTTTTATTAGCGGGAATGTCATTTTTAATGACCGTGGTGCACCAGGGATCCCAAAAACGCTTTCGGGCGCGATTGTGTGTACGCATGTGTGTGACGTAACGTTCCCAATGCCAAGGTGCACCAGGGACGAGCGCTCGAAAGCAGCCTAGGCCTTGACATGTATCTTCACTAGTGATAGACTGATTCCCGTCCCACATACAACGACTGAATATGAGGACCGGCTACCGCGTAGTGTTTAAAATAGCACTAAGCATTACGTCATGCATTTATTTTTAGGAGCGCATAACCGTTAATTTTCAAAGCGCGCTATTTGAAAGGGGTTATTCCATATTTGACCACTAAAAATTTAGTATATTAACCTTAAAATATTACACATGCCCATTTTAATATAGCATCAAAAAGCAAATTTGTAATTTTTCTTAGAAATTAGCTTAAAAAACTGCTGAAATAAGTTCCAAAATGGGCTAAATTTTCATTATGACCTATTTCTGAGACATTTTAAAAAAAGCATTTTTTTTGCCAATTTTGAGAAAGATTGCTGGATTTCTAAATTTTTGGCCAAATATTTTAGGATTCAAATTTTTCATCCAGGATATGAAATATGAAATGAAATTTTAAAAATTTGAGTTTTTGATAAAAAAAAAATGAAATGTATGGCCAAAATTGAAATTTTTCTTAGAAATTAGCTGAAATAGGTTCCAAATGGCCTAAATTTTCATTAGGAGTCTTTCTGAGACATTTTTGGCAAATTGAGAAACATTGCTGGACTATCCCCCCTTAGGATTGTTTTTAATTTTTGGCCAAAAATTGTATGACTTAAATTTTTTCCAGAATTGCAGAAAATGTTGCTTAGAACACAGATGATATTCCTTGAATTTTACATCAAAAAAGTTGCAAAAATGAAGTCCAACACCATTTTATTTATAATTATGATTTTAATGACAATATATTAAAAACAATGTTTTAAAGAAGTGTGACCAGATCACTTTTTTTTACCCATAACTCCCCGGGACTTACCTTATGGGTCATGATATTTTTATATCATAACATCCGTTATATTTTTCTGATTACGAAACTGAAACTCCTGCGCTTCTAGGCCGCATATTTCCGAGGATATCGTCGAAAATCCACCGATTATTTGTAAACTAATTTTCCAGTATCAACGTTTATCCGCTGAAAGCCAACTCGATAGTTTTGTTCAATTTTTTACTGGAAATTGTGAATGTTTTCGGGTTTTTGGGACATGGGAGGTGTGTATGGGAGTTACTTGATAATATTGGTAAGTTACATCGAAAACTATTTTCCAGAAACTCTGGTCACGCTCCTTTAATGAGCAATACTGAAAAGGAAATGAATTATAAATTGTATGTGTCTCACAGGCAACAGTTTGTTTACCTTGTAACTTGTTAAAAATGATATAACAGAAATCTGCAGAAAAGAAAAACTGGTTAACAAAACTAATCAAATCTTCGTTCACACATGATTATAAAATTGAAGAGATATTAAGTTATTTCAGATTAATATATTTACACTGTATTTACTGCATGATGATTTAAACAAAACAGCTGCATCAAGGCAAAAAAGAGTAAAACTAAACTCCTCAAAAAATGTTCGGAAAGTCAAGTTTGACCGACGATTTCTCTAGTTACTAAACCATTTCCCTTGAATTTGGTATCATTGGAAAGCCCTGTTATTCCTCTTTACGATGATGTGTCATTTTTTATGATTAATCAATTGGGGGATGTGCAGTATAGTGGAATACAGGGGTGGGCGGAAAGTGAAATGTCACAAAATTCACTGCTATTGTCATGCAGTGCATTCCCCTTTTGCTTGGAGTATGTGTCAATGCACTTTTTGACAATAGCAATGCATTTTGTGATATCTCACTTTACACCCGCCCCTGTATTCAGCTGTGCTGCACATCCCCCAATTGCTTAATCATAACAAATGACACATCATAGTAAAGAGGAATAACAGGGCTTTCCAATGATATAAAATTCAAGGAAAATTATTTTGCAACAAGAGAGAAATCGTCAGTCAAACTTGACTTTCCGAACTTTTTTGAGGAGTTTCTTTGAAAATGGTATTTCCATACATAATGCCGATGGTTGAACAGTTCCCAAAACAAAAATACCTTAAAGTTGAATACATGAATAGAAACATACCAGTGGGCCATGTCATAATTTCATCAGATAAAGCTTTACCAGTTTGTGTTCATATACTTAACAAAAAAAACATACATTTTTGCAACTGCCAAACATTTTACACCATTCATGTGAACCATTGTAAATTTCATCTGCACCAATTGTCTCATATGCAGCACGATATGTGGCCGAGGGTATAACCCTACCATTGTTCCCCCATTGTCTCAAACATCTAAGGAATTTCCAAGGAATTCCTTTCAGTTTTTAGGGGGTGGTTGGTGTGTGTTGAGGTATTTAGGTTTATCACGCTACGTCACGAGACGTCCAAAGGTTTATTAGCATATCTTCAGTGTTCCAAGTCAGCAAGCGCACGTGCATTTGTGTATTTCTATAATGCGTACCAGAATGTAAAAATGTGTGGAAGGCGCGTGATTTGAACGCAGACGTCCAAAAGATGTCAAAAAAGCATGTGGGTGAAAAACATATATTGTGCTTGGTATAAATTGTCACGGCTTGTGACCTTGCTGGGTCTGCCAGACGTGTTATGTAACTTTTAGAAAAATAAATTGGATTTATTTTGTGTCGAGTATACTTTGGGTACTCACAAATACACACTAGCATAAGGGATTTTTAACGCACCACATGTTATGCAGGTATATGGGGTGTAGTTCGCACGGGTAACTGAAATAAAGTTTTAGCGTCCTTTTCAGACCTGTCCCATCGGTTTCAAATCGGCCGAAACTTCAAACTCGCAACCCGTTGACTCAATCACGTCTTCTACCGTCAAACCCTCTGCAATCTCGGCGAGGGTCAACCCTGTCTCCTTGTCCACTGTGAACACGCACTAAATAAAAACAGAAATTGTTCTGATTAAGGGCCGTCTAAAGTTGTCAACATTTTCAAGATTCTACAAAGACTACGAAGGATGTCGAAGGCCGCATAGGACTTTAAATGCGAGGTAAAATGCTGACATTTCATAGTAGTGACAACAAAATGTTAAAAAGTAGTATTTCAGGGGGAAGGAGGGGGTCTGGAAAAAATACTACTCTGTAGAACTGTGAAAATGTGGACAGCCCCTTAACGGATGATAAAATAATTCAATTTTTTATATGTCCAAGTAAAATACTAGTGTGGTGTTAGCAATGGCAACAAACAAAATGACAGTCATTTTTAAGCATATAAATTTAAGACAAAAAGTAAAAACCATGCGTGAATTTTAAAGGTTTTTCTGAAACATTACTGCATCAGTGTGGGTAACATTTCCTGCAGGCTAGTTTACCTACATTCTTTGCTAGATATGTAATGCCGTTGTTCCAGAAATTTAATAAAACATTTCATCCGCAAATGATATAGTGGGCCTTTATAATAACACAGTGAAACTGGCCGTGTGCATTTTCAACTCATCGAAATGGAATTAAGAATTTTTGCCAATTTTTCTCCGTTTCTTATAAGCCAATAATCAAATCCAGAATCATATATATCCCTATAAGGCTGGATTCACACTAACATTTTTCACACATTAACGTGTGTAAATTTGACACACGTCCCCCTTGAGAAAATGCAGCGTAGAATAAATTTGGTGTAAAATGATGGACTGGAAATTAGAGACTCATAAAAGCACTTGCCACCCAAAATAATTGTGATTTTTAGTGTGTCGTTTCACACCAAATTCCCTCTACGACACCTGTCAAATTCACACGTGTTAACATGTGAAAAATGCCGAGTGTAAACCCTAAGCCACATACCTTCTCCGTTATAATCATATCAACACACTGCAGTCCGGTCAATGGCAGCGTGCACGAGTCCAGAATCTTGTGTTTTCCACCTTTCGCCTGATGTTCCATGGTTACAACGACCTTGGTGCGTGCCGCTGATACTAAGTCCATGGCTCCACCCATACCTTTTACCATTTTACCCTGTAAATAAATAAACAAAACTACATTACTCTCAAAAGGTTTATGAGATAACCACCCATCCCAAAGATCACTTAAGATACGCCCCAAAACCCGATATATATTTGAACAGACAAATAACTATTTCAAGTGTTTTTTAAGACCAACTTACGGGAATCATCCAATTGGCAATATCTCCATACTTGGACACTTGCATAGCACCGAGAATCGTCAGATCAATGTGGCCTCTGCATGGGGAAAATAACAATTATTTGAACCCAGAATTACTAGTTCAAAGTATCTAGCTACCTACATTGGTTTTCTGCCAGAACTAGACTTCTTGTTAGATTTAGTTATCGGCTTTTATACATTACATGTATTACAGTTATAACACATTGTCATCTCAAATTGGGTGACAGCACTACAGGTCCGCACCAAAAACAAGGAAACTTTCAATACATTTACTCAGTGATCACAACTGAATTTCTTTTAAAATGGATAAAGATTTTAATCACTAGATCTGGGGCCAATTTCATAGAGCCGCTTACAGTGCAAGCAGTAACGGCATGCTTACTGTAGCAGACGAGTTAAGCACTATTTCATGGTCGCGGTGTGGTTAAGCATGCGCGTGCTTGATAACGGCTATTGTTTGGCTCTGCAGTTAAGGCATGTTTTCAGTTGCTTACTGTTAACGATGTCTATGAAATAGCCTGATGCTCGGTTAAGAGAAAATAGGCTGTTAAGCAGCTCTATATAATAGGGCCCTGTTGTGTTTTGCTTTTAATAAAAAAAATTGTTTTTTATACATCTGGTAAGATCTGAAATCATACAAACATTTGACAATTTTAGCGCTGGGACAAACCCTAAATAGAGAATTAAATTAATACCCTCTGATCATAGCAAAGGACTCGTCGCTTCAAAAGTATGACGCTTCCAGGATGACAGTCACTGTTTCCTTGCTCAGAGCACGGGATACGAGCCTGACAGGCAAACTAATACAGTAAACTCTCATTAAAGTGCTCTTCAGAATAATTTGAGCTTTATATCCAGAGAGCGCCATAACAAATGCAGAGAATAGCAGACGGGACTTGGAAAAAACAAGCTGTATATCGAGAAGAGCCTTATATCAGGGGGTGTTATAACTAGAGTTTAACGTACCCTCTGATCATAGCAAAGGACTCGTCGCTTCCAAAGTAGGACGCTCCTGGGATAACGGTCACCGTTTCCTTGCCAGCATTAATGAGGTCTGGGTCTTCCTCTCCCTTCACTGGAAACGGGCCCTTGAGAAACGAAAATGAAGTATGAAGTATTAGCTTTTGGGAATTTCATTTTCTATCTGGAAAAGTGAGCTGGTTTTTAGTTATGTACTAGGCCAGATGCAACACTACACACAATAAGTTTAATAGGGATATTGTGAAATGTACGCATTATTTAATTGAGAGTATGCATTCCGTTTGAATAATTTTGTATATTAGACAATTGTATCTGCATGACAGACGCACCTTGTCACAGGAATAGGTAAAAACAGTCATTTGAAGAAAACAAAATTCTAAAATTTACAACATACCAATATCCCTAACTAATTGTGAGTGGTTTAAGTGTAATGATATCCCTCAATATGGAAAAAGCTCTCTGATATGAAATACCCAGGTTGCCACATGTATGAGACCTGGGATCGATTTTATAAAAGTTATACCAACGTACCAAGATAAGAAGACTGACCCTTCCTAAGACGTGTCTTAGCATTTTGTTAAATTTGCCCCGGGTAGGTAATTATCTGTGTTAATGTTTACAGTCATCATGTGAAAACAAATCTCAGGTTACGTTTAACACCGTTTATTTGTTTTCATCGTAAAAAGGTACCCCAGGTCAGAGTTGGCTAGTGTGAAAAGCACTCAAGGTCCAAGACAACGTACCAATCCAAGCACACCGTTCTCGCTCTGTAGATGAACAGTAATCCCAGGTTTGATGTAATTACTGGCCAACATTGGCATACCGATTCCAAGGTTAGCTGATAATCATAGACTCAGGAAAATAACCGAATGCAAAACAGGTACATCTTGAAGTATTGGAAAAGATTTTAAAATGAAGAGCTTGTTTTGGTTTGGTCATCAAAATTTTTTAAGGAATCAATCAAACTTGTTTGTGGACAATGCAAGGGTACTGCTAAGACTTTAAGGTTTAGTTGAAGTATCTTGACATTTTTGTGAGGGGGAAATGTTCTTGGCCCAAAATAATCCAGCCTCAGATCACGAATAATCACAGTGCCAAGTGGTCAACTGTACATCTCTACTTCTTAAAGGATACCATACATGCCGTCTTTGAATTCCAGGGCCCCTCTACGTATAATGCGTTCCCTCATCAACGCAGCATCCGACTTTGTCTCCTGTTTTGTGCCATCTTGTTTCAGAGTCAATCTCTGCAGAAGACAATGTTCAGAAACTATTACTGGAGTTTTCAAACTCAAACAACTAAATTTATTTATTTATTTACCACATCCAACAGCGGAAGGACCGCCAATTACAGGAATGGGATAAATTAACATAGATATTCGAATAACTATCAATTTTTAAGTTGAATTAGAAACGGCCAGAGACACCGAGGATTCCCTCCCCTTGCTCTTCACGAAAGAATGCTCTGGGATCTTTAAAGTGCGTTACCTAACACATTCACAGCCTTTTAACGTGTTATTGTGACGCGTATTGCTTTGAAAAAAAGCAATATGTAGCGAATTTAGAGTGAAACGATGCACTGAAAATCACAAAAACAATTTCCGTCCAATTTGATTCTGTGGGTTTTTTGTGCATTGTTTCACTCAAAATTCCCTCCACCCAACTATTTTCAGAGTGACGCACATCAAATTTATGCGTGAAAGGCTCAGTATAAATTTGAACTAATGTGCACTGCAATCCAATACCTACAAATGAAAAGCTCAAAAATAAAAGTTTTGATACTAATTTGCTGGATAATTACCTCGATCCGTTTCTCAAGTTTTTCCGACTTGACAATCCGATGGATATAGATACATGGAACGTGGACATCTTCAGGTTTAAAGGTCCCAGTATCAACAATCTCTTCCACCTAACAAAATGGAAAAAAAATGGAAAATAAAAAATGGAAAATAAAAACAGAAAATTTACAACCAGAAGGTGATTTAAAATAATTAACTGTACAGCTAATAAAATTAGATCTATTCTTGTTAGATTCTGAAGGCTTGGCCAATCTAGCGACAGGGCGATTAACTCCCGGTTCAAGGCCTGGTCAGTGCTACTGTGTTGTGTCCTTAGACAAGACACTTTACTCTACCTAGGTCTAAAAATGGGTACCAGCAAATATTGGTTGGGAAATCCAACTAACACCGTAAAACCTACGATGGACTGGCATCCCATCCAGGGGGCGTAGCAATGCTTCTAGTCACTCCGTGCCATGGAAACCAGGGATAAGTGAGGGCCTTATGAGCCAGTTGGCTTGTGCAACAAGTTTATCTATTAGCCAGATTCATTATTCACATATCTGGTGGATAAATGCCAAACTAAAGTGTTTTGTATCCAGAATGAGAATGAATGCAATTTACACACTTTATTGTGACTGTGATTACCTCGACTATGGTAACTTTAGCTGCTCGCGCCATCGAAGGGTTGAAATTACGAGCCGTTTTCCTGAATATCAAGTTCCCAGCTCTGTCTGCTTTCCATGCTTTGATTAGGGCAAAGTCTCCCGTTATAGATCTCTCCATGATGAAATCACGGCCGTTAAACTGTCTTGCCTGTTTAAACAAAAAAAGTTTAAAATGGATCAGCGGCCTTATTTGGCACAATATGTGGCGGAAAGACTACCTCTACTACCCTTATGCCTCAACACACTTCTCTTTGGTGAATGCACCACCCCTCCACCCCATCCCCAAACCCCCACCCCTATTGTTTATTGTTATTGTTTAGTGTTTATTGTTTTGTGGGGTGTTATGGCCGAGCGGTCTAGTGCGTCGAACTTAAATTTCTGTGCTAGTACTAGAATGTAGGTTCGATTCCGGGCCGCGACGGGTTGTAGCACCTGTGCCCTTGAGTAAGGCACTCAACCACACTTGCTCCCATTCCTGTAATTGGCGGTCCCTCCGCTGTTGGATGTGGTAAATAAATAAATAAACAATATGTGGCGGAAAGACTACCTCTACTACCCTTATGCCTCAGCACACTTCTCTTTGGTGAATGCACCACCCCTCCACCCCATCCTATCCCCACCCCATCCTATCCTATCCCCACCCCGGGCCCCCACCCAACCCAACCCCAACCCCTATTGTTTAGAAAGCTACTGAGAAAGGGGATCTATAAAAATTACTTGGCTAAAACAGACTCTTCAAATCTGGATTCTGCAATAGCTAATTCTGTTGCGATAAATAAGTAATTTGCAGATTACAGCCATCATGAAAAATAAGCCCATCCTTAAGGTGGATTCACACAGAGCTTTTTTGCCCATAAATTAGACGTGTGTCGCTTTGAGAAAAATCAGTGAGAAGGGAATTTGGAGTAAAACAACGCAATAAACCACAGAAACAACTTGGGCATATTTGAGTCTTTTCACGGTAAAGGGGGCATTTTGGCAACACAGACCTTATTTTCCAGAAAATACCTTTGTCTGGTCTCAAAATAAAAGAAATAAGTTTCAGTCGTTCTGAAGAGATAACTTAGGCCCAAAAAGGGTTACAAATAGTGTGACAAAAACGCCTTTCCAATATACGCTCGTAACCGGGACAGCCTCAAATGTAACAAGTTTCCGTCCCGGTTACGAGCGTATATTGGAAATTTGTACACAGGTTTTTAGAAAGGCATGTCACATTTTTTGTAACCCTTTTTGGGCCCAAGTTATCTCTTCAGAACAACTGAAACTTATTTCTTTTATTTTTTAGACCAGACAAAGGTATTTTTTGGAAAATATGGTATGTGTTGCCAAAATTCCCCGTTTACCGTGTGTTTTATGGATCTGTGGTTTTCAGTGTGTTGTTTCTCTCTTAAAACTCCTTCCACATCGTTTTTTTTCCAAATGCGACACAAATCACAATTCTTACCTCTCTGGGTTCGCTCGTTATCGCAACCGATCCCCCATCACCATATTTGATTGGAGCACCTCCTAGGTGGACGAGAGTCCCATAGGCTGTTGGAGTATAGAATGCGGGGATACCGGCTCCGCCCGCACGAATTCTCTCTGCCAGTGTACCCTGGAAAGGAATTGAAAATATTTTTCTAAAAAAAAGTGCCAAATATGGTCTAAACATTCCTACATGGGCAATATAGGGCTGTGTGAATAATTTAAATACACAATTGATAATGGAATATTCGGATGATTTTAGATAATGAATATTTGCACAATCAAGATTCTTCTAAGTTGCCGCCTAAGAAAGAAAATTTCCAAAGTAAACTTGAATGCAGAAGAATTAAAGATAAATTTACTGCCGTTTACATTTTCGTGCAGTACTATTGTTTGATTTCAAATATATACACAAATTGTGACTACCGTAAGTTGATCAAATGAATATTCAATCAATATTTGAATAGTAACTTATTCAAATTTGTACAGTCCTATGACAATATTAGGTTAAACATTTCACCCCATTTAACATGTCTTACCTGTGGTGTAAGTTCAACTTCCAACTCTCCTGATAAATACTGCCTCTCAAATTCGGCATTCTCACCGACATATGACGACACCATGCGTTTAATCTGCTTCGTCTGCAGTAGGAGGCCCAAACCAAAGTCATCGACGCTGGACATTAGAATTATACAGACGAATAATATCCATGAAATGAAATCTTACCTTACAGAGTTCATAAATGTTATCATGAACATTAAAGATACATGTAGTATCATGATTGGTAAACTGTTTCAAATAGTTTTATCCCCATGTGTGATTAAAGATATGCATGATTAAAACCAACCTGAGCAAAAACCAGCTGCGTACTTCGTCTAACGTTTAAGAAAACAGTCAAAAAAGGGTTTGCAGTCATTTCACCCCAAAACCACTTCGCCCTGAACCACGGCCTGTGCACGAAGTGGTTTGGGGGCGAAGTAGCATTTAGGCCGAAATGGCACTCGGGTGAAGTGGTTTGGGGCGAAATGGCACTTGGGCGAAATAATTTTGGGGCGAATTATGGGATGACACCATCCCATAATTGATTTTTATTGTCCGTCCATAGCAACAGCCATAGCAACAGTCATACCAGCCACAGCCAGCGCCACTAATTCGGATCGAGCCATGGTGTCATCCCATAATTCAGTGCGGCAGCCATCCGGCCATGTTTGACTTGCCTGAAGATTCCATTTTGAGCAACGATTTTGATGGGGGAAAAAGTGCCGATCTTGAAAGTCACCCAGGCCAAGCAGAAGCAGCATAGCATATATCAGCAAAAAACAGGCCTGTGTGCCTTTCAGTATTTGGAAGTATCTAAAGCCATGGTCAATTACTAAATTCTTTTCCCACTTTTTTAACCAGTACAAATTAATATCCGGAAGTGGACCTTACCCAGCATTATTACTGACAGCCGTAATGCCTTTAACTCCAGACTTCAACAATCCATTGATAAGATTCTCCGGTATTCCACACAAACCAAAACCTGTTTAGGAGGGGAAAAGTATAAAAATAAACTCTAGACATCTAAACATTTCAGTCCTTGTTTGCACTTGTATCAAGACAAAAATACATTTTCTTTTGGCTAACGGAACAACTACTTTCTCGTCTTACAAATCTTACCTCCAACGAGGAGAGTTGCGTCATCAGGAATATCACTAACTGCCTCGTTTGCACTGTCGTAGAATTTGGCAAGATTTCGAGAACTGGCTGATAAACAGCGGACGGCAGTCTAGAGGAAAAAGGGAAGCAATGTCAAACACAGGCCTACTAATAATAAGCGATACAGACGCCCACTGGGACACGACGCACATGACATTTTTTCTCTCTTAATTTTGTGTTTTTATCGTCAAACTTGTATTTTTACATGGTTTATAGATCATAAAAAGACAAATCCTAAGTGTCCGTGCATGGTAATGAACCAAAATCATGTTTCCTAAACAAATTTACACTTTCTGGGGCATTACCATGTCATTAGTTGGAAGAATTTGTCATGTTTGTGGCAAATGTGTACGATATTTATACCGATATTTGATTTACCGTAGTCATTTTAAAGAAAGATTTTATGACCAACCTTCTCCATTCTTCCATTCTTAATTCTGTCAGTCGCCGCAACGTCACTGGAGTTAAAACAACGTTGTGCCCAGGCCCCATGGTGACAAGCGAAGGAACAAAGCCGGTCTGCGAAACATGTACACGTATCTAACATGTCTAAGCATGAACGACTTTGTTTTCACTCCAGTCATGGCGTTATGCCCGTATACAAAGGCACACGACACCGGGTCACAAAAGTGCCAGGATGTGCGACCGACAGAATACCCTCAATTCTTTCCTGCAGCATGCTATTTCCTATTGGACATGTGCATGTTGGACCTGTCCGGAAATTGGGCAAGTACTTTTTCTTTCAAAACCTACGTTTGAATTAAAAAATTGCTGTTCAAACCCTCATTAAAAGGAAGCACTACCTTACCTGCCCACTCCCAACTGCAGAATTCTTGAAGCCTTTGAAGACAGTCGGTATGTACAATCTTGTTTTCACCCGGCCGACAATCGCAACTCCCAAGGCAGTCGCCATGTTTGAAACGATACCCCAGACTTCACATGCATTTAGCTACGGAGTACAAATGAGCACCCGACTAGTGGGTCGACGTATGCTCTTTAATTAAAGGGACAACCACTTCTCGTAAAACGATTGAAATTGAGTAAAATTTGATATTTATTGCATGACGAATTTAAGAAATGTATTTTCTGTAATCGACAACTTAGGTGATTTACTTTCACCTACTCTTCTGTTCCAAATGATTTATTTCTCATAAGAATTAAATTGCAAAAGTAATTAAAATTAATAGAATTAAAGTGAAAACAAAAATGAAATTTTACCACATTAATCAATTTCCATTCAGATTGTTGTCAACATGACAAATCTAATTAAACTAAGCCTTTTCTGTCAAACACCTGTTTTTTTAAACTCCACATTTGAAAAATTATACAACTTATTTAGTACATTTTATGGTTATTAAAAAGTAAGTAGCACTGAGGTTCAATGCAGTGAATCTTGTATAATTCTGTAAGTTATTAAATTCTTTTGAGAAAGTACATTGTATAATGTTGTTCCAAATTTTACACCACAATCCATATATCAAAATATTAAATCTGTTTTGCATATCGGAATACAAATGGAAACCAAACGGAAAGTGTAATGCAACAATTAATATATAAAACACAGAAGCCTCATTTTTTGAGCCATTAGAAAAATAGATGTTTTGCTATTAAATTTTATATGAATTCCCTGCTCAATCATTTAGAGAATAAAACATCAGACTGTAATCATGAAGTTCATAAACCTGATATCCAAAGGTAGATTGATTGAATTGATTGCTGGCTTTTAGTCCTGGTAGTGATGAATTCCTCTCAGCGCTAATTCTTGATGTAGGAGTGACGCACCGGTGTCGCCTCGTTACACGCCGGTGGCTTCGGTCCATCGTACGTGTTGCAGATTAAACCAATTAGATCGTTATTTGCTGCATATTGAATTTTGTCATTGTGAACCTGCAATGCCAACAAAAGTATTACAATTTACAAATTTTAGTCGCCATCTGAAAAAGAGTAATAACTTAATTGCCCAAGTCACAAAGGAAGCTGATTTTACAGTTTATTTAAATTAAGACTCATGGAAATGACTTGCAGGGATTTGGGAGGACTTGCGAGGACTTGCAGGGCCATGCGAGGACTTGCAGGGCCATGCGAGGACTTGCAGGGCCATGCGAAGACGAGCAGGGCCATGCGAGGACTTGCAGGGCCATGCGAGGACGAGCAGGGCCATGCGAGGACGAGCAGGGCTATGCGAGGACGAGCAGGGCCATGCGAGGACGAGCAGGGCCATGCGAGGATGAGCAGGGCCACGCGAGGACGAGCAGGGCCACGCGAGGACGAGCAGGGCCACGAGAGGACGAGCAGGGCCACGCGAGGACGAGCAGGGCCACGCGAGGACGAGCAGGGCCACGCGAGGACGAGCAGGGCCACGCGAGGACTTGCAGGGCCACGCGAGGACTTGCAGGGCCACGCGAGGACTTGCAGGGCCACGCGAGGACTTGCAGGGCCATACGAGGACGAGCAGGGCCGGGCGAGGACGAGCAGGGCCACGCGAGGACGAGCAGGGCCACGCGAGGACGAGCAGGGCCACGCGAGGACTTGCTGGGCCACGCGAGGACGAGCAGGGCCACGCGAGGACTTGCTGGGCCACGCGAGGACTTGCGAGGACTTGCAGGGCCAGGCCAGGTGCAGGTAAACTTACCCCGTTGAGTGTGACCCAAGGCACATATTTGTGAGGGGGGTTAAGAGCCTTTGTTTTGAGTGCCATCTGATGTTCCAAGGCGTTTCCAAGAGAACCCTTAGCACACGCCGCTATTTGAGTGTAATTCAGTCCACACATGCCAATGCACTGTTGGATTTAACACAAACAAGACTGCCACAGTTTAACATTGCTTCAGGCCTTGTCTAAGTACAAAACATACAAGACTGGCTAATCAATTTCTAAAAGTTTACTAAAAAAAACTTGTGTTCTTAGCTAGAATAGCAGAACACCAGTCAATTATAATACACACATCGCATAAGATTTTGACTGGTAACACATTTTTACAAAGCAAATGTATACATTTTTAATTTAAGCAAATTGTTCTGCTAAAACAGCTTAACGACTCTGATCAACTCACACCAATTGCATTATTAACGGGTTGATGAGTGAGTTCCATGCAGTAAACTGCTTTGAATGCAGTATCAAATGGGCCGTAATGCATGGTGCAGGTCTCAATAATGTTTCCTCGGCATTCGGTGGGGCCGTGTGGGCACTGGAACACCCATTTGGAACCTTGCTTCGTTTCCTGGATTTATAGAAAGCAGGGAGAATAGAGTAGACACACAGTAACAATATCATTGCCCCCTGTCATGGCTGCCCGTGCAAAGGATCTATTTGTTATTTAATTTGAAATATAAAGTCAACCGCAAAACTGCAATAGACCAGTTCGGGGTTTTTCACACACAATGGAATTAGCATATACTCATGTATATTTGGTACAGCGGACCTTTAACATGTATAGATTGGTTCCCGAGTAGATGGCATACCGCAATAAGGAACCGGTTCATAGTATGTCAAAGGTCCGCTGTACCAAAAATACATGAGTATATAATGCTAATTCCATTGTGTGAGAAAAACCCCGAACTGGTCTATTGCTTCTGAACAGACTTGGGCAAATCCTCCCAATAATTGATTAGAATCGATTGCAAGTTAGGATCAAAATTCCATTTTTGGAAGGAATCGATTTCCATTATCTTGGCAATTTCGGAAGTATCTGACAATTCTGAATGTCAATGGATGCATCAATTACAAAATTCCAGAAATGCGGCAGTGTTTGGTGTCGGTAATTTTTTTTCCAAATTTCAGTGCCAACTTTTGTTTTGAAAATGAAATAGAATCCAAAAGAAATCACATATTTTCCTAAGTTGAATCAAGATCGACTCCAATAAGTGTTGCAATCGCTCAAGCTATACTGGTGTAACGACGAACAAGGACACCTTTTCTGAACTTCAAAGAAAGTTCACCAAGAGAAATAACTTTGAGAATGATTTTAAAAATTTTAGAACTTCCAAACTGTAATGATGACATTTATTTTGAGGACAATGGGGCGGTTTTACAGCTGTCACAGGTCACTAAGCCCTCCCGTGTTTGTCTTCCAGATCAAGAAGAGAACAATAGAGCCGCGTGGGGAAACGCACATGGCTGCTAGCAAAAAAGCACAAGGCTCTATTGTTCTCTTCCATTCTGTAGGACAAACAACATATTTAGTGAACCGTGACAGCTGTAAAACCGCTTTATAGACCGCATCAAATAGCCGCCATTTCGTGGGGCACCTTTTGTTACTTAAACCGTTTAACAATTGAAGCACAATATGTGCAACCATGCATGTCCTCAAGTAACAAAGAAACTGCCCCACGAAATGGCGGCTATTCGATACAGTCTATACAATGACAACGTTGAGATCTTGCATACCTTTGCGTTGCCATAGGGAACCAATGTCAACTGCATGATGTCGTTGAGAGCGGAGTAAGCCCCGTGAACTTGTTCTGTGAGGAATTGTTCACAGTCTGGGGAGTAAGACTCGAAGTACAGGGTGAAGTTCACTTTGGGTGCATTGTTAATTGGTGTCTGCTTCTTAGCACACTGTTCCTCAACCTGAAATTGGGAAGGGGAAACATTTAAATATTGTCATGGAAAGAAAAGTGAAAATAAAGGTAATAATTAGTAGGCCTATTGAGTATTGTTTTTAATAACAATAACCAATAACGTTTAATTAACAGTATAAAACAATGGAGTGTAAATTACTTATGCCACACTATTCAAACTACACTAAGCAGGATAGAAATACACTGGCCCTTAAGTCACAATGTATGGGAAAGAGGTATTTTTTGCTGTATACAAAGATTCAAAGGAAATTACCTCCTGGAATTGTGCTCTGCATGCAGCGCAGGTAGATTGGTTCCCGATCCCTATAGATTGGTTCGCTTATTGCAAAAATATAGGGATCGGTAAAGAGCAGCCATATGACATGCAGATTTTGCATTGGCATTTGTAACTTGGCTGTGCGTGTCGAACATATCCAATTATGTAAATAAAGTACATTGCCTAAACTAACAAAGGGCTTGGCCAATTTTTAAATATAAAAAACACAATGCGCACGCGCACAGACGACCAATTACAGATTAAGATGAAGTGCCCTTAATACCTGTCCTTATATTCTCCTGTGTGGAATATGTGGACGGGAACCAGTCTAGCAGCGCAGGCTCATTGAAAAACGGGTGTGGTTGAAACCCGGAGGTAGCCGGAGGTCGGAGGTATAGGTAGCCCGGAGGTAGAATTTATTGTGACCGTGTAGTACATGCTACAACCTACCTCTGGCTTGTTATTTTAATACCACGTAGCTCCAGAGCCACCGTCAACACACCAACTACACGTTAGCAAAAACAATCTACCTCCGGGTAACTTTGGGTACCTCCGACCACCTCCGACCTCCGGGTTTTATAAATTTCCTTGAAAAACTTACATTGCACATTTTTGACACTTCGGGCGAACTGCACCACAGATCCGGAGGGAAATTACAGGCTTCCACAGCAAAGACAGCGGCCACAAGAACAACAGCTAACACATATCGGTACGTCATGACGATAACTAGCAAGTTATCCGCCGAATTTGTTTAGAAATCAGTCTGGCGATCTCTCTGCATGCACAATAGATCCTATCACGTGATTCCATCACCTGTCCGATGGTCGCGTGTCATGTGATGCAGAGTGCATCGAACCATGGCTGCTTTCGAGCGCGGCACCAGGTGCTCCATGGTGCTCCATGGTGCTCGCCCGAAAGCGTGTGTAAGCATGTGTGTGACGTAACGTTTCCACCACCTGGGAGCACCAGGGACGAGCGCTCGAAAGCAGCCCATGATCGAACTTTTGACAACAATAACACAACAGCCGGCCGGAAATAGCGTTGTATTTTGGTTGTTACACAAGTGCAGTATAAGCCAGTTCGGAGTCTCGACTGCGCATGCGTCTCCCGACTTTGGTTTGAGATAAACAAAGCGGTAGGCATTGTGTTTATCTCAAATGACCTGTGTTTATCTCAAATGACCTTGACACAATCCCATAGACGTTCATTGCGCGCGCGAGATTCCGAACTGGCTTATTAAATATAATGCAAACGATTTTTCTCCTAAACAAGTAAATTTAATGGTTTCCTACCTCATGTTCTACTGTCACCATTACCATGGAGGAAGAAACAAATTGAAGGCTTTGGGCAACGTACGTACGCGCCAAGAACAGATTTATAAGCCACGTACTTTGATTAGTTTTTCCGAGCAGGTTTTTAACGCAAACTGATTGGTTGGTGGAATTTATGGGGCGTGGCGTAAAGACGTATGGTCGGTACCAAGCCAAGATAAAAATCAATCTTAAAAGACATTACTGCTTGTTAATTAAATTCAAGTAAAATATTTATTTAAAGAGTTGCACCACAATGAAATTACACAAATAAAAAAAACAAATAATAGTGATATTTATCCAGTCACAAACCTATGGGGCTCTGGGGACATAACAATGTTCATCGATTTTATTCTCGTTTCTGTGATCTTCCGAAATTTTTGACAAATATCATTTTTATTCTAACTGTAGTAAAATGAAATAAAATAAGAAAATTTAAAGAAAATGCACAGCACCAGTTTGACTTTACAAAAGAACGCACCTGATTGGCTCAAACGTGGTTGCTCAACCCTGGCTCAACCAATCGTGACAGCCCTTTTATAATGGTACAAGCTGGCACCGTTCAAAAAGTCATTTTCTTGGTTTATTTCATCTAAGCTCAATTTAAAATAAAAATTATATTTGTCCTTGATCAAAAGCGTGTGAGAAGATCACATGTTAATCGCTTCACAAAAATGAGAATGAAATCGATAAACGATGTCATGTCCCTAGAGCCCCATAGGTTTGTGTAAAAATTCCCTGCTTTGTCATCTAATCCCTAACACTATGAGCAAATAACAATGGAAATTGTGCACAAACCATTATTAACAATGGTGTGTGCCCAATTTCCATTGTTAGTTGTTCATAGTGTAATGCCTTGAGAATGTCGATAAGGTTTATTGAAATTGAGTAAAATTTGATATTTATTGAATGACGAATTTAAGAAATGTATCTTCTGTAATCGACAACTTATGTAATCGATTTACTTTCACCTACTCTTCTGTTCCAAATGATTTATTTCTCATAAAAATTAAATTCCAAAAGAAATTAAATAGAATTAAAGTGAAAACAAAAATGAAATTTTACCACATTAATCAATTTCTATTCAGAGGATTATCAACACGACAAATCTAATTAAACTAAGCCTTTATGTCAAACACCTGTTTTTTGTAACTCCACATTTGAAAACTTATACAACTTATTTATTTTTCAGAAATAAAGAATTAAAGTGAAAACAAAAATGAAATTTTACCACATTATCAATTTCTATTCAGAGGATTGTCAACACGACAAATCTAATTAAACTAAGCCTTTATGTCAAACACCTGTTTTTAACAAGAAAGTATTTAGTACATTTTATGGTTATTAAAAATGACATACGTAGGTAAGTAGCACCGAGGTTCAATGCAGTGAATCTTGTATAATGCATAGTTCCGAGATTGCCCAGTTAATCCCGCCCCTTAGATGCTGTTGCTATATGTGCTCACAAGCCATCGCAAAAAAATGGCGACACAACGTACAAAGCAACGGGACTCTGCATGGAAAGCACAGATTCATTGGAGAAAACTCAAAGGTATTTATGTTTTAGGGTCGACAGTTACTGTATCCGTACTAGCACACACTGAGCGAAGGGCTAGTAATGCAGGGATGACATATATTCATAAAAATGCGCTTTCTACCTTAACAGCGAATCGCTCGACATTGAAACCAAAATTCACCCGGTCACTGTCACATACAACATACAAACTGTATGGGCAGAAAATCGCGTGATTGTTTGTGATGATTGCATCACTTTGACCTATGTGGGCGCCGTCTGCATGCTAGCTCTGTTGTGATTGGTCGGCGGGTTCGGCTTGATTGACAGGTCGGAACTATGCATTCTGTAAGTTATTAAATTCTTTTGAGAAAGTACATAATGTTGTTTCAAATTTTACACCACAATCCATATATCAAAATAATCCTTTTTGCATATCGGAATACAAATGGAAACCAAATGGAAAGTGTAATGCCACAATAAATTTAGAAAACAGAGAAGCCTCAATTGTTTTTATCTGAACAATTACAGCAATACTTTAAAGAACGCTGAATGCCGCAATGGGGCGACATTTCGGCAAGACTCTCGCCGGGGACCACCGAAATTTCGGCAAGAGTCACTCAAAATGACACCTTATTTTTTTACCCAAAGCTTCCAGAGATGCTTCCAGACCGAAGAGAAACAGCTCCAGTCCCAATAAAAATGGTTCTCGACCTAAAAAAAATGGTTTTTGACCTAAAAAAATTAATTTTAAATTCAAAAATATTAGGGCGACACCAAAATGTCGCCCTATTGAGCACGTCGCCCTAATATACCTTTTTTACACACGATTTGTCGCCCTATCCTGCAATTCATAGTTTTTTGAGCTATTAGAAAAATATATATTTTGCTATTAAATTTTATATGAATTCTCTGCTCAATCGTCTAGAGAATAAAACATGTAATCATGAAGTTTATGAACCTGACATCCAAAGGTAGATTGATTGAATGATTGCTGGCCTTTAGTCATGGCAGTGATGAATTCCTTGGCTAATTCTTGATGCAGGAGTGACGCACCGGTGCCGCCTTGTTACACGCCGGCGGCTTCGGTCCATTGTACGTCTTGCAGATTAAACCAATTAGATCGTTAGTTGCTGCATTTTGAATGTCCTCATTATGAACCTGTAATGCCAACAGAAGCATTCCAATTTAATTCAGCTGTTATCTGAAAAAGATTAATTTATGTTTAACAATAATAATAATAATGATGATTAGATTTGTATAGCGCACATATCCACCCTGCAGGGTGCTCAAGACGCTGTTACCATTATTACCGCTGCCATCAGGGAATCACCAGAACCATTTCGCTTCAACAAGGTGGCTGCTGGTCAGGCGCACAACCCTATCAGCAGTTAGATTGTGGCATTCCCCTTAACAGCTTCCCATATATCGCTTGGGTTGACGAGGCAACTGGGATTAAGTGCCTTGCCCAGGGACACAGACACGTTGGTCGAAGTGGGGCTTGTTAAATATTTCATTAATTTTAGTCATATTTATGTCCCAGCTTTTTAATTTTCCAAAACATACATTTGTTAATACCAGAGGGTATCAATAGTAATTTCACACTTAATTCTTTGTAGCCAACCTTGCAATGATCTGACCCTAGGGGTGTTATTCTGAAAAGTAAATATGAAAACAATAACCATTTTATTGTGGAAATGTTAGTTGTTCAGTCATTGAAAATCTGAAATATACTTCAGAACGTTTTTATCAGTTTTGACATTGGGGGCGTTCGAGATGCTTACCTCGTGTAACACGGGGTTTACACCGGGGAAAGCCCCCAGAAGATGCAAAACGAACGACACAGGGTCTCGCTTTGAATTCTGGGAACACGTGGTCAAAGGTTGTACGGGTGGAGCTTTATAAACGCCGTTATCGTTTGACTCAGGATGAAAAATTAAGCCGGCGCCACGCAAAAATACTAGCCCTAAAATACCGAAATAAACTTTGTCAATGCCCACAAACATCTACTGATTCAGCAAAATGTATTTACAGCCCTATTCCCTCCTATTTTGTGTCATAAATAAGTATTTTTCTTCGTACTCATGTCGCGATTCCAAACTGTCCGCCACGTTTTACTACTCGCGGTTACTAGGTGACGTCATTACACCTTGCTTTACACCACAGACCCAGCCGCGAGCTCGGGTAGTGGTGGCTGCCACCGGGGCAGGCTCGTGTATCACGTGATGGCTAAAAGAACGCTCCGGTGTAAGTTGGTGTTACCCGGTGTAAGCATCTCGAACGCCCCTAATGTAAAAACAAAAGAACCCTTGGACTACAAAATTCAATGTTAAAATTAAGACCATCACAGGTCACAAAATATGAAAATTATTTTATTATGGTTCCTTTAAATCAAGACCCGGGGACTTGTGAGGACTTGCAGGGCCTTGTGGTAATTTACAGGGGTATTTGAGGACTTGCAGCGACTTGTGAGAGGCCGGGTGCAGTTAAACTTACCCCGTTGAGTGTGACCCAAGGCACATATTTGTGCGGGGGGTTGAGTGCGTCCGTTTTGAGTGCCATCTGATGTTCCAAGGCGTTTCCAAGGGAACTGTTAGCACACGCCGCTATTTGAGTGTAGTCCAGTCCATATTTGCTAATGCACTGTTGGATTTAAATTTAGAATACATGATTGGTAAACCGTTGCAAATTGTTTTATTTCCTTGTGTGATTGAAGATGTGCAAGATTAAAACCAAACTGAGCAAAAACCAGCTCCGTACTTCGTCTAACTTTTAAGAAAACAGTCAAAAAAGGCTTTGCAGTCACTTCGCCCCAAAACCACTTCGCCCTGTGGCATTCGGACGAAGTGGTGCGAGGACGAAGTGGTTTGGGGTCAAGGTGGCTTTGGGGGCGAAGTGGTAATGGTTTTGGGGCGAAGTGAATTTCGTCTTATGAGACGAAAAATAATTATTTCACTCATAGCACTATAGCACTTTATACAAAACCACTTTAGGGGAAGTTTACTACCGTCATCATGTTTATATTTTGTAAGTTATGTGTAAATCTGTAAACATTTCTGATTTAACACAAACAAGACTGCCACAATTGAACATTGACATACGAGACTGGCTGATAAATTTCTAAAAGTACACTTAAAAAACTTGTGTTCTTAGCTAGAATAGCAGAACACCAGATTTAGATTAAGCAAATTTTTCTGCTAAACTGCTTTATGACATTGGCCTTTAAGCCCGCCGCACACGAGAGCTATGTGCTGAGCCAAAATTCATTCGTGGCCGATGGCGTAAGGAGATAGCTCTCGTGTGCGGGCAACTTACGTGAGCATTTGGTCACTCGTGCCACTTGAGACAAATATCTAACGTGTTTGATAATTTTGGCCTCGCGTGGCCAAAATCTCACGTGTGCGGGGGTGATGAGCCAAGTGCTGAGCTAAAATGAATGTAGCTGGCCAATTAAAAACCATCCCCATATTCACGTGATATGAATACAGTGCGCGCGGGCACCGCTAAGGTCACCAAACTTTTGCTAAAGTGTGGTGACCTTGGCGGGGTTCGCGTGCGCGCACTGTTTTCGTATCGCGCGCGTGGTTTTAATTGGCCAGCTACATTTATTTTAGCTCAGCACTTGGCTCATCACCCCCGCACACGTGAGATTTTGGCCACGCGAGGCCAAAATTATCAAACACGTTAGATATTTGTCTCAAGTGGCACGAGTGACCAAATGCTCACGTAAGTTGCCCGCACACGAGAGCTATCTCCTTACGCCATCGGCCACGAATGAATTTTGGCTCAGCACATAGCTCTCGTGTGCGGCGGGCTTTAGGCTCTGATCAACTCACCTTATGTGCATCATTAACAGGATCATGATTGACTTCCATGCAGTAAATTGCATTGAATGCCTTATCAAATGGGCCGTAATGCAGGGTGCAGGTCTCAATAAGGTTTCCTTGGCATTCGATGTCTCCGTGTTGGCACTGGAACACCCATTTGGAACCTTGCTTCGTTTCCTGGATTTATAGAAAGCAGGGAGAATAGAGCTTTTGCACCAGCGGCCACGAAAGAGATTAGGTTTTCATATTTGAATTATGTGACAATTGATCCACAAAGTGCATACCCGGTTTTGACGCATGGTGACAATGTCACTGCCCCCTGTCATGGCCGCCCGTGCAAAGGATCTATTTGTTATTTAATTTGAAATGTAAAGTCAACCGCAAAACTGCAATAGACCAGTTCGGGGTTTTTCGCACACAATGGAATTAGCATACTCATGTATATTTGGTACAGCGGACCTTTGACATGTATAGATTGGTTTCCGAGTAGATGGCATTCCGCAATAAGGAACCGGTTTATAGTACGTCAAAGGTCTGCTGTACCAAAAATACATGAGTATGCTAATTCCATTGTGTGCGAAAAACCCCGAACTGGTCTATGGCTGCTGAACAGACTTGGGCAAATCCTCCCAAGAATTGATTAGAATCGATTGCAAGTTTGGAATCAAAATTACAATTCCATTTTTTTAAGGAATCAATTCTCTTTATCTTAGTGATTCCAGGAAGTATTTGACAATTCTGAACGTTAATGCATACATTAATAATAAAATTCAGGAAATGCGATAGTGTTTGGTGTAAGGTTTGCGAGATATTTTTCTCCAAATTCAGTGCCAACTTTTGTTTTGAAAATGGAATAGAATCCAAAAGTATTCCCATATTTTTCTAAGTTGAATCAAGATCGACTCCAATAAGTGTTGCAATCACTCAAGCCTACTGCTGATGTAACGACGGACAAGGACACTTTTTCTAAACTTCAAAGAAAGATCCCTAACAGAAATAACTTTGAGAATATTTTTACTAATGTGAGTAATTGCAAACTGTAATGGGGACAATGGGGCTGTTTCACGCTGTCATGGGTCACTAAGCCCTCCCGTGATTGTCTTCCAGATCAAGAAGAGAACAATAGAGCCACGTGGGGAAACATACGTGGCTGCTAGCAGAAAAGCATGAGGATATTGTTCTCTTTTGGAGGGCAAACACGAAATGTTTAGTGACTCGTGACAGATGTGAAACTGCTCTATACAATGAAAACGTTGAGATCTTGCATACCCTTGCGTTGCCATAAGGAACCAATGTCAACTGCATGATGTCTTCGAGAGCGAGGTAAGCCTTGTGAAGTTGACCCGCAGTGAATTTTTGACAGTCGGGGCAGTAAGACTCGAAGTACAGGGTGAAGTTCACTTTGGGTGCATTGTTAACTGGTGTCTGCTTCTTAGCACACTGTTTCTCAACCTGAAATTAGGAAGGGGAAACATTTAAATTTTGTCATGGAAAGAAAGGTGAAAATACAGTTAGGAAGTAACGCTCTTGTTTCTAATAACAATAACCAATAACATTCAATTAACAGTACAATGGAATGTAAATTACTTATGCCACACTATTCAAGCTACACTTAGCAGTTTAGAAATACAAAGGCCACGGAAATGAGGTATTTTTTCTCGTATACAAAGATTCTAAGGAAATTACCTCCTAGAATCAACAGATCATCCAATTCTAAAGATATGGCCAATGAAATTAGATTAGATTAATAATTTCTCGTCAGCGCCCGCATGTGATTTTGACCCCGCACAATTCCATTATGCCAAAATTTCATTATTTTGCAAAAAAAAAGGGGAAAAATTAGATTCAAACTACTTCCAAAAGAGAAGTTTCCATTTGAGTTGTGCAGCTGAGATCTGTGTTTTGCAGCTTTTGTGTTTATTGTCAAATATATTGCTCTTTTACAAAGCAGACATCTCCTTTGTCATTTTCCATATATTTGTCATCTCAACTTGTTCCTTCAAACAAGCTGGGCATACCTGGAATTGGCACCAAACTTTCCAACTGCACTTCTGTCGCAAATGTTGCACTGAGAAGCTTAAGTATATCTTAGAATTAGATCATCTATTAATTCCAGGAGGTAATTGTTTAATGTATACAGAAAAATATAGCGAAAGAAGGCAATTAATACAGTGATTTAAAACGAACTAGGCCTACATGATATACCCGCTCTGCAGGTTCATTGAAAAACGTACATTGCAAATTGTCGACACTTCGGGCGAACTGCACCACAGATCCGGAGGGAAATTACAGGCTTCCACAGCAAAAACAGCGGCCACAAGAACAACAGCTAACACACATCGGTACGCCATGACGATAACTAGCAAGTTTTCCGTTGAATTTGTTTAAAAATCAAGTCAAAATTTACACCACAATAACGAACCGAACTTCTTGCGGCGCGGCGCACAATCAGTACAGTCTGGTGGCGAGCTAGCTCTGCATATTATACCCGGGGAGCGATTTTTTTATCTGCGCAATCGATCCTATCACGTGAATCGTGCGCGTGATTAAACAATCACCTGTCTGATGGGCGCGTGTCATGTGATGCAGAGTGCATCGAACTTTTGACAACAATAACGCCGGAAATAGCGTTGTATTTTGGTTGTTACACAAGTGCAGTATTAAATATAATGCAACCGATGTTTCTCCTAAACAAGTAAATGTAATGGTTTCCTACCTCATGTTACTGTTATTCTCTAATAAGCTGCGCTTAAAGGAGCATGACCAGAGTTTCTGGAAAATAGTTTTCGATCCAATATTATCAAGTAACTCCCATACACACCTCCCATGTCCCAAAAACCCGAAAACATTCGCGATTTCCAGTAAAAAAATTGAACAAAACTATCGAGTCGGCTTTCAGTGGATAAACGTTGATACTGGAAAATTAGTTTACAAATAATCGGTGGATTTTCGACGATATCCTCGGAAATATGCGGCCTAGAAGCGCGGGAGTTTCAGTTTCGTAATCAGAAAAATATAACGGATGTTATGATATAAAAATCTCATGACCCATAAGGTAAGTCCTGGGGAGTTATGGGTAAAAAAAAAGTGATCTGGTCACACTCCTTTAAACGCGAATAAATCATTTTCTAAAGCGGGCCTCCCACTGTGCGATTTTTGCCACGAATTAGAGCACGATTGGGTACCATTGGCTACGATTGTGTGTATAGTCTATAGCCTTATAGGCAGTCTCCGATAATCGTACCAATTCGTAGGAAATTCGTGGCGAAAATCGCACAGTAGTGGGAGGCCCGCTTAACGCGCCGTCGCTGCGCACCATCGCTGCCCACCTGTGGAAGAAAACAGTAAAAATACACTTTAGGGCGTGTTTGTTTCATGACAGATCCGAATCCAGATTCCGATCTGTTTTACCGCGCAGAAACAAACGAAACCGCTCTCAACTCGGATCTCAAATCACGTGAATTGCAATTTATTGACCAAATTTCTGTTCCAAGTTTCTCCCACGACCTTCGTCGTAAATAAACAAGCATTCTAAATTTATTTATATCGTGTGTTGCCTCTGACAACTGAAACGACACGGTTTTACTCACACAAAATCTCCACGATGTTTACGTCGCCATTTTGGATCTAGCGCTGAACCATCTCTCGAGAAGGATTCCACAGATCACATATCTCGATCAGGATGTGCGCGAAGTGAACGAGTTCACCTTGGATATGCGCCGATGTAAGCTATGTAAGCTATGTTGCAGTACCCATGAATTGATTAAAACCATCATTAAAATTAAGCCAAAAACCCCTCTTTAATACTAGCAATTAATGTATCAAGAAAGTATTTAGTACATTTTATTGTTATTAAAAATGACATACGTAAGTAAGTAGCACTGAGGTTCAATGCAGTGAATCTTGTATAATTATGTAAGTTATTAAATTCTTTTGAGAAAGTACATTGTATAATGTTGTTCCAAATTTTACACCACAATCCATATATCAAAATATTAAATCTGTTTTGCATATCGGAATACAAATGGAAACCAAATGGAAAGTGTAATGCCACAGTGAATTTATAAAACACAGAAGCCTCATTTTTTTAGCCATTAGAAAAATATATGTTTTGCTATTAAATTTTATATGAATTCCCTGCTCAATCATTTAGAGAAAAAACTGTAACCATGAAGTTCATAAACCTGATATCCAAAGGTAGATTGATTGAATTGATTGCTGGCTTTTAGTCCGGGTATATAGTGATGAATTCCTCTCAGCGCTAATTCTTGACGCAGGAGTGACGCACCGGTGTCGCCTTGTTACATGCCGGCGGCTTCGGTCCATCGTACGTGTTGCAGATTAAACCAATTAGATCGTTCTCTGCTGCATCTTGAATTTTCTCAGTGTGAACCTGCAATGCCAACAAAAGTATTACAATTTACACATTTTAGTCGCCATCTGAATAAGAGCAATAACTTAATTGCCCAAGTCACAAAGGAAGCTGCTTTTACAGTTCATTTAAATTAAGACTCATGGAAATGACTTGCGAGGACGAGCGAGGACGAGCAGGGCCATGTGAGGACTTGCAGGGACTTGCGAGAGGCCAGGTGCAGGTAAACTTACCCCATTGAGTGTGACCCAAGGCACATATTCGTTAGGGGGGTTAAGAGCCTCTGTTTTGAGTGCCATCTGATGTTCCAAGCCGTTTCCAAGGGAACTGTTAGCACACGCCGCTATTTTAGTGTAATCCAGTCCAGATTTGCCAATGCACTGTTGGATTCAACACAAACAAGATTGCCACAGTTTAACATTGCTTCAGGCCTTGTCTAAGTACAAAACATATGAGACTGGCTGATCAATTTCTAAAAGTTTTCTAAAAAAAGTTGTGTTCTTAGCTAGAATAGCAGAACACCAGTCAATTATAATACACACATTGCATCAGATTTGGACTGCTAACACATTTTTACAAAGCAAATTGTTCTGCTAAAACAGTTTTATGACTCTGATCAACTCACCTCCTCTGCATTTTTAACAGGATCCTTAGTGACATCCATGCAGTAAATTGCATTGAATGCCTTATCAAATGGGCCGTAATGCAGGGTGCAGGTCTCAATAAGGTTTCCTTTGCATTCGATTTCTCCGTGTTGGCACCGGAACACCCATTTGGAACCTTGCTTCGTTTCCTGGATTTATAGAAAGCAGGGAGAATAGAGTAGACACACAGTAACAATGTCACTGCCCCTGTCATGGCTGCCCGTGCAAAGGATCTATTTGTTATTTAATTTGAAATATAAAGTCAACCGCAAAACTGCAATAGACCAGTTCGGGGTTTTTCGCACACAATGGAATTAGCATACTCATGTATAGATTGAAGCACAATATGTGCAACCATGCACGCATGTCCTCAAGTAACAAAGAAACTGCCCCACGAAATGGCGGCTATTCGATACAGTCTATACAATGAAAACGTCAGTGAGATCTTGCATACCTCTGCGTTGCCATAAGGAACCAATGTCAACTGCATGATGTCTTCGAGAGCGGGGTAAGCCTTGTGAAGTTGACCCGTGAAGAATTTTTCACAGTCGGGGCAGTAAGACTCCATGTACAGGGCGAAGTTCACTTTGGGTGCATTGTTAATTGGTGTCTGCTTCTTAGCACACTGTTTCTCAACCTGAAATTGGGAAGGGGAAACATTTAAATAATGTCATGGAAAGAAAAGTAAAAATAAAGGTAAGAATTAGTAGGCCTATTGAGTATTGTTTTTAATAACAATAACCAATAACGTTTAATTAACAGTATAAAACAATGGAGTGTAAATTACTTATGCCACACTATTCAAACTACACTTGGCAGTTTAGAAATACACAGGCCCTTAAAGATAGTATACATGATTGGTAAACTGTTACAAATAGTTTTATCCCCCTGTGTGATTGAAGATATGCATGATTAAAACCAACCTGAGCAAAAACCAGTTCCGTACTTCGTATAACTTTTGAGAAAACAGTCAAAAAAGGGTTTGCAGTCATTTCGCCCCAAAACCACTTCGCCCTGAACCATTTGGCCCTGAACCACGGCCTGTGCACGAAGTGGTTTCGGGGCGAAGTGGCATTTTGGCGATGTAGTGTTTGGACGAAGTAATTTGGGGCGAAATGGCACTCGGGCGAAGTGGTTTGGGGCGAAATGGCACTTGGGCGAAATGGTTTTAGGGCGAATTGAATTTTCGTCTCATGAGACGAAAACTAATTGTTTTACTCATTTCTCAAAGACTATAGCACTTTAGACAAAACCATTTCAGGGGAAGTTTTCTACGGTCATCATGTTTATATTGTGTAAGTTAGGCGTAAATCTGTGAACATTTCTGATTTTCGAGATTACCAATGATGTATACTGCCTTTAAGTCACAATATATGGGAAAGAGGTATTTTTTTCCCGTATACAAAGATTCGAAGGAAATTACCTCCTGGAATCAACAGAACATCCAATATTCTGAAGATATACTTTCCAACTGCACTTCTGTCGCAAATGTTGCATTTCTGAGAAGCTTAGGTATATCTTAGAATTAGATAGGCTAATCTAATAATTCTAGGAGGTATTTTTTTACCGTAATTGTTCAATGTATACAGAAAAATACAGGGAAAGGCAATTCATTCTTTACAGTGTTTTAAATCGAACTACATAGACTATTGTGCTCTGCATGCAGCGCAGGCTCATTCATGAAAAACGTACATTGCACATTTTTGACACTTCGGGCGAACTGCACCACAGATCCGGAGGGAAATTACAGGCTTCCACAGCAAAAACAGCGGCCACAAGAACAACAGCTAACACACATCGGTACGCCATGACGATAGCTAGCAAGTTATCCGCCGAATTTGTTTAGAAATCAAGTCAAAATTCACACCACAATAACAAACCGAACTTCTTGCGGCGCGGCGCACAATCAGTCTGGCGAGCTCTGCATGCGCAATCGATCCTATATCACGTCAATTTGAATCGTGCGCGTGATTCATTCACCTTTGAATCGTGCGCGTAATTCATTCACCTTTGAATCGTGCGCGTGATTCATTCACCTTTGAATCGTGCGCGCGATTCATTCACCTTTGAATCGTGCGCGTGATTCATTCACCTTTGAATCGTGCGCGTGATTCATTCACCTTTGAATCGTGCGCGTGATTCATTCACCTTTGAATCGTGCGCGTGATTCATTCACCTTTGAATCGTGCGCGTGATTCATTCACCTTTGAATCGTGCGCGTGATTCAATGATGGTCGCGTGTCATGTGATGCAGAGTCCATCGAACTTTTGACAACAATAACGCCGGAAATAGCGTTGTATTTTGGTTAATGCAACAGATTTTTCTCCTAAACAAGTAAATGTAATGGTTTCCTACCTCATGTTTTTCTGTCACCATTACGTTGATCATTTTGTTGAAGGCATTGGCAACGTATCTGCATCTGCATCTGTTGAGTACTGTGCAACCTCCCTATATCCCGCACGTAGGCCTGTGTACACCAAGGCTGCGTTCGGGCGTGTACTCGTGTTAACACGAGTATACTCCTGCGCGCGCAAACGGCAAGAATAACGACACTCGGGTCAGTGAGAGTACGCTCTCGCCACTCCCCAACAAATGGGGAGTGTGCCCTTACTCCCAACGATAGTCATGTGATGTGTACGAAGATGGCGGAATATGGGTGGGATTTTTAGTGAATTTGCTCAACGTGTCAACTCGATAACTGAAACAACAACTCACTAAGGTTTGTTTTGGACGGCATCAAAGGTTCTCACGACTTACGGCCTGTATTTTCTCAGTTTCTTGTGAGCATTTAAACGGCGTTTCTTGTGCAGTGATGGCAAGAGAACTGCACGCCCGAACGCAGCCAGAATGTTGTACGCGCCAAGAACAGATTTAATTATAAGCCACTTTGATTGGTGAAGAAGAGTTTTTTTCCGAGCAGGTTTTTAACGCAAACTGATTGGTTGGTGAAATTTATGGGGCGTGGCGTAAAGACGTATGGTCGGTCCATTAAACAAAGCCAAGATAAAATCAATCTTAAAAGATATTACTGCTTGTTACTTAAATTAAAGTAAAATATTTATTTAAAGAGTTGCACCAAAATTACACAAATAAAAAAAAACAAATACTGATATTCATTCAGTCGCAATAAAATGCAGCGAATTTACCTTGTTGGGAAAACATTAAGGTACTATTAGAGTGCATTAAAAAAAAATCAAATTGGCATTTAAAGACGCAATTATTAAAACAGTGCCTCTTTAAAATGAAATCATAATATGTTGCCATCCATCCACTTGTTCAAATTTCCATTTTGTACGTGTTTTAAAGCTATAGCGGTGATTTGTGCTGAATAAAACTACTACAAAAGCTAAATATGGTTACAAAAATATTACAAAATTGAAAATCACTAATACTGTCGATCGGCTTACTGATACACCTTTGCAAATTCGTGGCCGGCCCCAGTCGAAATAGGGCACAGAACATTTGTAAATTTTAAACCTAATCAAGATTAGTGGAAATTATCTTGCATTTTTATCGGAATCGGAAGTGTGTTAAACTTTGAAGTACAAAAAAGTGTGAAGATTAAAGTAATAAAAAACAATTTTTTATTTTTCTTAAACCGCGGAAAGTGCTTGCCAATTAAAGAAAATGAAAGAAGAAATCGGTCCAGTCAGGAGTTGATATTTCATCTTATGATTCTTTCCCCTATTTCTTGACGCAAGGGTGAGGAAGGGATTTATCTCCGCGGGAGCAGGCAGGAGGCTTCGGTCCCTGGTAGGTCTTGCAAATCAGACCCTTCAAGTCCTTCCGCGCAGCATTTTGAATTTCTTTATTGTGCACCTAGGAGCAAAAATAAAGTAGACATTTGGTGAAAATGGGACAAAGAATGATAAAAATTAAAGGTACATGCATGTCAAAACAAAGTTATATGAGGAAACAATGATCAATGGAAGGTATAATAGGCTACATAGCTTTTGAAAAATTATCACAACCACACCCAACCTACAAGACTTCGTAGGATTAAAATGATATCTGATGATGAAAATACTTTTTCCTCAGTTTTTCGGGTTCTGTCAATTTCCTCAGTAAAGAAAACATTTTATGGTGCACAAATTGGTGAAAGAGGCAAACATATTTTGATGAAACTCACCCCGTTGAGTGTGACCCAAGGCACATATGTGTGAGGGGGGTTGAGTGCGTCCGTTTTGAGGGCCATCTGATGTTCCAATTTGTTTCCAAGGGAACCGTTGGCACACTCCATTATTTGACTGTAGTCGAGTTTATTTTCATTTATGCACTATGTTGGGAAAAGAAAAAATCAAAGTGAAAGTAAATTGTCCCTGAGGAAACAAACCTTAATCTAGCAGGTCGGGCCTAAGCATCTCCCCCAAGAAAGGGCATCTGAAAATCTGAAAATGAAGCAATGTTTTGCACGCACTTCCTCCTGCCATGGTCAAATCAACATCCTTTGTGTTTTCCTTATTGTTATATCACTTAAACCATGGAGGAAGGCTCAAACGCGACGTGTGCGTATGCGCAGTGAATGGTGGGAGGAGGAATTTGTCAATTCAGCGGAAAAATTATTTTACGTCCGCCCAATCAAGCACTTTTAAGAAAACAATACTTTTGAGGTCACGAGTTTGCAAGGTCATTTTATTTATAGAAAATTGAACCCAACCGTTGTCGCCAGCCGTTTACATAATAAAATGGTAACGATGGGAACACACAGGTGGAACTGAACAATACACTATATTGCGACAACTGGCAGCCAAAAATAACACACACCGATCAGGTACATATATTGCATGCTTTTATCTTTTGTGTTTTGTATGTACGTTCATAGGGGTTATCAATTGTTATTACTGGGCTTATATTTTGTTGATAAGATACCAAACGAAATTATCAAAATGTTTCATCTATGAGGCAGAAATTTAATGATACTGAAGACTATAACGTTTTGCGAGTCACACTGACCGACTGTACATGCACTCAAGTTTTGTACTGTAGTTTTGTACTCTCTTTTTCTTCCTCCAGGCGTTTGGATTTGTTCAACTTACTTGTTGAGAATTTGAGACAGGATCCTGTGAAACCTCCATACAATAGATGGTGCTGAATGCAATGCGAACTGAAGGAGCAAAATGCAAGATGCACGTCTCCAAGATATTCCCCCTGCATTCTTGCTGCCCGTGCTGGCACGTGAACACCCATTTGGAGCCTCTCTTTGCCTCCTTAAAAATAAATTTAAAAGTTTTACATAAATAAACCGTACACTTAAAGGAAAACTTATTACCAAAACAAGAAATCAAACCAAAAACAAAACAATTTCCCCAAATGCACAAACAATTTCGAATTGAGCAAAGAAAATTTGAAAACTAAAATCGATTAATTAGCAATTAATGAATTTGACTTAATTAAAATTGTACCCAGTCTATTCGAAATTAGTTTCAATTTATTTAAATCTCTTGTAAATTGTTTAAATTGAGGAAAAATAATTTGGAAACTAAAACCAATTAAAAACAATTTAAGAATCGGCTTAATTTGCAGTCCATTTAAATCCGTTTCAGTTGTTTAAATTTCTTGTAACCCGTTTAAATTTCATACAATTTTCTCTCATCGTGTCTTTCATCGTACCTCTGCATTTCCATACGGCACCAATGTCAGGTTCATTATTTCACCAACGGCCGTGTAAGCCTCGTGCAGTTGCCCATTGATAAAACCCTGGCATGCAAAACAGTACGATTCATAGTACAGCGCAAAGTTGACCCTGTGATCATTGTTGGCCGTCTTTTGTTGCACAGTACATTGCCTCTGGACCTGAGAATAAAACAAAGTTGTCAATAGCAATTAAAAGTACCATTTTACACGGGAAAAAAATGATGTGGCGAAGTAACCGTTTTGGGTTACTTGAGATGGTGTACTGGGCTTTAAATAAAATAAAAAAACTGAATGAAAAAGGTAAAGAATTTATGCCTTCCACGACAAAAGAATCACAATCAACTAGGTGTGAATAAAAGATTTGTCTAATACAAATTCTAACAATTCTACAAACCAAACAAACAAATCGAAAGCTTACATCACATGCTTCAGCGATTTCCGGAGAACTACACCAAAATTCTGGCTGAAAATTGCATTTTATCGCAAAAACAGACGGCACAATGATCAGCAGCACGGATAATCCAATTAAGTTTTCCATAATTTTATCCACGACTGTCTGTAGCAGCAATTACAGAAATATAGGGAGTTGATATCGAACGTACGTCCAAAACTATGCAAAACGAAGGTTCCTCTTTGTCTTCACGCGAGTTCAGTCACGTGACAATAGAGGGCGGTTCTTTGGCCAGCTGGTTCGAACCGGACTGACCATTGCATTGTCCAGTGTTTCCGTTCGTGCTGCTAGTCTGCAAAATAGCTCTAGTTCAAAACCACTTTAGACGTCAGGCCATTTTTTGCATTTCCATGAAAATTCGGCTATTTTTTTCCTATAGGCCTACTGTATTGCACACTACAAGGTCTTACAAAATCATAAATTTTAACTATCATTGTCGGACTTTAATTTAAAAAAAAAAAAATTAAAAGCTTTTTCACGAGAGGGCAAAACGTCGTACAATTTTTTCAAGGTTTATTAGGATCAAAGGATAACATACGCATGCGTAACTGTCATTCGTAAAACTTTTTACCAATGGAAAATGCGCATTCGAAGGATCTACTGCATATTCATGTGAAATTTGACCTTTCACCGAGGAACACGTGTACATTGTCAACAACCGGAAAACCACGGCCATCACTGCACGTGCGATGCGATGGGTGTACGTACGTAAAAGTCATGTTTTGGTGACGTTAATTTCAAGTTAAATTTGACATCATGACCGTTGAACATCTACAGAAGTCTGTGGAGAAAGTTCTAGAACCGTTTGGTTTTGAAATTCACCCATTTAAGGTATGTATTTACAGTGCCAGTGAGATAGATTGATTTTTTGCAAATTCCACGCAGCTAGCACTGCACTTTTGCATAAACACGGCCTAATTAAAGGTACACACCGGCCTACTTTTTATATGATTTAGTGATGTAGCAGCATTGACAATACTTTTTTGATGGTCGTTGTGAAAAAAGATCATCAAAATATCCCGTAATTTACTAAAGAAGTGCAAAATTAACAAAAACAGTCAAAAGACGGGTTATACGCTTTACACTGGACAGCCCGGATGACCGAATAGGAATTTCCGTTTTCTTTTGAGGATCGAGCCGGCATCATGTTTTTTTCATCACAAACGTACACCGGAGCAACACACCCGGCCGTGTGTGCACTCGGGCTATTTGCCGTGCTGCGCGGGGCAAATATCCTACACTCCACGGTAGCCTGCCGTAGCACGCGCTCGCTCCCATTCTCCGGACTCTCGAAACAAACGTTTTGAATTTTCATACCTATGTTCAATTTTGTTTCATACCTGTATAAATAGACTCTTTCGTCAATCACTTATAAATATTGGGGGGAAATCAGAGTTGAATTTGGTGCAGTTCTGCAGTAAGAAACTTTCATGCGGCTGGACACAAAACTAACTCGCAAGACCATGTGACTTTTCGGAACCAGAATCTAGTTCCGAAAAGTCACGTGACCTTGAATTTTTAAAAAACGCTCAGAATTAGAAACGGCCAAATTTGGCGGCGTCTTTTCAGGATATATCTAATTTACGCTGGAAAGCGCTTCAGAATAATGTATGGGTCTATTTCGAGCCGAAAATAGCCCAACAAAGCCAGTGTGTCCCTTTAAACTAGGCTACGGCTGTGGTGCTGCATCACTACGCTGCATGCCATACACAAAAGTTATTTATAACGGTTCACCGTGAATCCGATAATTAGAGGTTAACCGCAGGCCCATGGCATGCCCACAAAATACAGAATCAGCATGATCAGCATGCCACTTGACCCGACCTTCCATTTGCACAGTAAATATGTTTAAAGATTTGTGAGAAAGGTTTAAAATGGTTTATCCAGTGCAAAGTCTGATAATGAATTCACGGTCACAAGCAACAAACACTAACTAAAAATACCCTTTTTGTCTATAATTTATCTTGATCTTGGACTATACAGGACTTGATTATAATGCACCTATCAATTGTTCCCACCTCCTGCGCTGCCCCACCCCTCAGGCTTAGGTGGATATTTGGTAACGCTTTTAATGTCCCAGGGTGTGGATTTTGTCGCATTAAAATACAAATGTCTATGCATCCGATAGCAAGATGTGCATGTTTTTCGCCCGTGGGTGGGGATTTTTGTCACCTACATTTTGCTGCAGGGGTGGGGATTTTGTCATGCAAATTCGTAAAAAGTGACAATCCCCACCTCTTAGGTGGGGCAGCGGAAAGAATTTACAAGTCGGAGGTCACATAAGCCCTCCTGCACTAAGCCTATGGAACAACTCAGAAATATTCTAAGTTTTTCCTAGTAAATTCTTCATATTTTGTACCCTCCAAATTTTTGTTTCTTCATTAGATTTGCACTTATTGATGTATAATAAATCATTTCAAGTCGAAATTAGTGACGTCCGAGTACTAAATTATGCAAATTTTACGCACGACTTAAACTATTCCTTGTTGAAATTCCATATTATGCTTATAAAAATGCGTGTGCCACGGCCATATTAATTTTCAGTAATTTTTTCCCCGTTTACAGATTGGTTGGTACAATGAGACAGTGCAGACATCATTTCACTTGTCATACAACGAAGACACACTTGCGTTTTGTGTGTTAAGCACACCGTCAATGTACGAGAAAGCTTTTCTTCCCTACGTGAGGACATTGACATCTTTAACAAGCAGAGATCCCCTTGACGATTGTGTGGCAATGCAATACCAACGTTTTAAGGAGGTACCTTACACAACCTGAATACCTTCGTTGCCAGACTTCACACTTTCCTTGTTATAAGCAGAATGTTGTATTAACAGTGCTCTTATTATCGATGTTTGACTATTGATGATAGAGCATATTTTTCCATTTTTATCCAGAGTCTGCCAGAATACAAAATGGAAACCATACAGGACTACGAGCTTCATCCAAACAGACGGCCTAAAGTTCTGGTGCAGACTGCCGGTCACGTCTCTGGTGCCGCCTATTACTATCGAAGATCAGATATGAAGCAGGATCCATGGGGTGATAAGGTATTGGAAGGGGGATATGAACTCGGGAAACGCAGTTACCAGACTTTTATCAGCACTATATGCCAAATTTGTGTCTTTTCGTTTTTAATTTATTTAACAATTTGTATAGAAGAAACAATAGACCGATCCAGTATTCTCCGCCCGTTTAGCAATTGGCTAGCAACATGCCACACTTGTGAGGCATGTGTGCAGTAGAGTCGCGTGGCTGCGCCGTGCGTCAGCGTCCGCGCCCTGGTCAGCGCGTATTGAAACAGGCAGCTATAGTGCTGCATGCTCCTCATGGAACTGAGAAGAATCAATTAAGGATCGTTATTAAGAGCCCAACGACTAGGGGTAATAATGTGAGAGCACCTTGAGCATGGATACGTGCATAATTTAAATGTTTCCGTTGTCTTGTAAAAACGTTCACAGACAATCTTCGGGGTCAGCATCCACCCACGATACGGCGGATGGTTTGCTTTCAGAGGGATTTTGATCTTTCCCGACGTGCGAACGCCGAACTTACAACGAAGAGACCCTCCCAACGTGATTCAGACTGACGAAGCTTTGAAGGATCTCTTGGACAAGTTTAACAACCACTGGAGAGAGAATACATACAGGGATTGTGTGGAAGTTCAGGAGCGATATTCGGATGAACAGGTTGCATACTTTGGAACACCGCCGGCTGAACGGGCTAAACTTCTCGGTTTGACGGTCGACGACAGAACTGGGGAGAGAGAATATCGGTATCATTAGTATTGTGTTCTCTACGACTATAGTATACGTTATATTTATGGTACTGAAGAGGTTTGTCCTACAAGTTTGTTCACTGTGATAAGAGATGACTACAACAAATTTTTGTCATGTTCATTGCACCCGAATTCTACTTTTTGAAATACAGTGAAACCTGTCTATAGTGGCCACTCTCTGGACCGTAAAAAAATGGCCACTATAAAGAGGTGGCCTCTTTATAGAGGTTCCTTAAGCATTATACACATGGCATTTGGGACCAAAGGTGGGTGGCCACTATATGCAGGTGGCCTGTTTATCAAGGTGGCCTTAATAGCAGGTTTCACTGTACATGTACCAGGTGAACCATCTTACACAGTATGGTAACTGCGGTTATTAGAGTTGCCCGTAATTCCCATTGTAAAATTTAGCAGGGGGAATGAGGTACATGTATTGCCCTTGTAACTGAAAAAATGACAAATGTACAGTGAACTTTGATAACTCAAGTCTTGTCCAACTCGGATACAGGCTTCAAAAGGCATAACAATAGAATTTACCATGTTTAAAAAGGCACAGGCTCGTCAGCAATGTGCGCGCGCCAAATTCGTGCCACGAAATACGCAGCTCCATGCCTTTGCTATGGAGCTGCGTATTTCGTTGCACGAATTTGGCGCGCGCGCATTGCTGACGAGCCTGCAGTGTGTGCCTTTAACTCAAACCTCTAATTTATTCCTTGGAGGTTTGAATGAAAACAAAAATACCAGTGTTTGTGTGTGGCCTACCTTTTGAGGGCGCTGTTCAACCTGACCATGATTTCCATGATGTGCCACAAGTGTCCACTGGCCCCGTATTGTCCGTTTTGTGGCTCAGTAATCGCCATCTCTTCTTCGTGGTTGTAATACTCCTTGGTGCTATTCCATTCCAATTATGCCCCTTTGCAGTTGCTTGTTAGTTTAACATGCCTTATTTATGCGTCTTTGGGTACACGTTTAAAAAGACCGTTTTAACATTGATATTCAATAACCTTTCGTAACTTACCAATGAAATCAGTTTCTGTCAAAGTTTGGTTTAATACCAATATGTACTTATATTCAGCTTGTTTTAAAACTTGCAAAACACCAAGCATTATATTCCAGAAAATACTAACATGTGATTTTCACACTTCCAACACTCCAGTCGTTTTAATTGCTTATCTTCAATAAAAGAGCCTTAATTTTTTAATACGCAGCTCCATGCCTTTGCTATGGAGCGGCGTATTTTGTAGTACGAATTTGGCACGCGCGCATTGCTGACGAGCCTGTGCCTTTAAAATCTCAACTCCCATGGGAAGAACGCGAGGATCAAAATTGTGATCTGGACACGCTCCTTTAAGGTGTACAATTCTTTGTGTAAATTTAAATCACTTTTCAGGAAGACAAATTGAGCATGTATTATCCTATAATCCATAATTTTCTATACAAAATTTTGTAGACATCCATAATTCAATCAATAACTGACAGCTAAATATATTCTACTTCCTATAATATTTCAATTTGCAAATTGTTTGAATAAATTCAATATTTATAGTACTGGAACCAAATCTAATCCTGTATTACACAACCCCTTTTGTCCGTTTCTAAATCCTACCGCGAGTCTCGCTCTTGGTGCTTTCTTTTGTGATAGAAATTGCAAATGAAAAGACGTGTGACGTAACACAATGACGAGCCAGCCAGTGCTAATTTTAAATTTGTCAAACAAGAGTTGCATCAAAACAAAGCCTTCCAACTTCTCCACCCTGTGTGCAAATAGGTTTAATTAATAATTGTTTATTGAGTTGGGTTAATTTTTTAGGGGAGGGGGAATGGGTTAAACAAAATTGAGAGTTCGGCAAAGTTATATATTTAATATATTATCTATCCGGCACACAACCAAGTCAACTCAGCATGCAGTTACTACACTTCCCCCTTCTACGTAATAACAGTTGGTTCTTGGCGACCAGTCAACTCTCGTAGCTGGGAGATCCTCAGAGCAATGTCAATGAGGGGTCGAAGAACGACTTGAGCGTCCAACGAGAATTTTGACTTGTCCGATTCGTAGCTATCAATGTACATACGTATGGTTGTGCCGCTGCTTCCCGTGCCACTAAGGCGGAAAATTATGCGTGATCCATCTTCAAAGATTATACGGATACCCTTTAGGAGCAATAAAATAGGTTTAGTTCAAGTGGGAAATTGAACCCAAATTTCCATGACAAAGAGCAAGTTCGGGTGCTTCCAAATCAGTTCAACCCCGTGTCAATTCACACTTGTTCTGAATCATCCAAGAGATCGGCACCTCGTCCCTCATTTGAACAAGTGGGAACTCGCCCCTGCCCCTTTTCCCACTACCGTTCTCGGCCCGGGGCCAAAATGTTCAACCCTGGTCCTGTGCAGAGTTGAACTCGTTCGGGGAATGAGCAATCTCAGGGGTGGCGCTGGGGTGATACTTGCAAATCGGAATCGGGGCTTATTTTCACCCCAGCGTCGCCCCGGGGCCACCCCCGAGGATCAACTCCTATACCGTGTTTTGAGACCACCAGTTGGCTTCATAGCTCAATTGGTAGGACATCTCCACGTTAAGAAGAAGGTCTGCAGTTCAAATCCCGGTGGAGCCAAGTTGTTTTTCACTGCATCAAAATTTCCCAAATTCATTTGTATTCCTTTAAGAAGTCATCAGTTTAAAAATGTGCATACCTGTTTCTTAGCCACAGACTGGTCAATTGGGTCGACGTATTCAAAATCGTCAGCCTTTGCCACTTTGTACGTTCTGTCACCCTCTGTGTACTCCCGACCAATGAATGTCGACACTTTATCAGCATCTACTAAACTGCGCAAGTTCGACATCATTTGCTGCGTTGGTTCAGATTCAACATTCTCAAAGTCGTATCTGTGAAAAAAAGTGGGAAAAAAATGATTATGCTCATCCGATTTTGATTGTATATTACAGTTCAAAGTTGCTATAACGAACACCACTATAATAGCTTCCAGCTATTAAAATAACAGACATTCCAGGGGGAACACAGACATTCCAGGCGGTATCTGGGCACCGCCAGGAATTTCCATTGTGTTTTGGTATTTTAATGAGCGTAGATCTGTTCCAGAATTCTTCTTATGGTCGCGAAAACTCGACCTAGCATGCGCGACTTATGATACCTTTTCTAAGATCGGGTCACAAATGTAAAAAACAAAATTGTATACCCAGCACGACATGTGACAAACGGACTCCCCTACTGCCCCTATACCTCAACACACAATTTCCTTTTGTTAATGCACGAACGCTCCCCACAGCCAAAACTGGAAAGGAATTCCTTTAAAATTCCTTGGATGTTTGAGACAATGGGGGAACAATGGTAGGGGTGGAGGGGAGGGTGGGGTACCCTCTGTCACACATCGTGCTGCATAAGGAATCTTGAGGGGCAAAATTGAAAGTTAAGTCTGCACCTTGTGAAGAAGTTGCGGCCATATTTGTTCCAATGATCTCTGAGTATTTCCTCGACACTCTGTTGCCGAGCGGCCATGATCGACATCCATGCAAGCACCGCCCACAATCCGTCTTTCTCACGTATGTGGTCGCTTCCCGTCCCAAAACTCTCCTCTCCACACAGCGATAAGCGGTCTGCGTCCATGAGATTACCAAAATACTTCCAGCCAGTTGGTACTTCAAAAAATTCAATGCCTTCGGCTTTTGCTACCCTGGCATTAAATGAAATGACAATTTCAAAAAATACAAATTTTGGCTTATTTCTTCGCTCAGTGCTCAATTTAAATTAATTTGAAAATTGTTACCATGAGTCCTCAGGGCTTGAAATATCCACTTAACCACTGGACTCACCTGTCTAATGCTCCACCTGTGGGCATGCTACGGGCGAGTCCTTTAATGCCCGTTTTCTTAAAGTACGGGATGCACTTTGCATTGGCAGCGATAACCGCAATTAGATCGCATGGCGTTACAAAGAACCCGTTCTTGCCGAGAATCATGTTACGATCCTAGCAAAAAATGAAATTAAAAATAAAAATAATAATGCATGAAATTGAAAAACTGCCAAAAAAGACGTTATCTTTATGTGTGATTGAGGATGTGTATGATAAAAACCAACCTGTGTATAAGTCAGTTCAGTACCTCATCTACATTCTGAGAAAACGAAGGAAAACTGTGTCCATGCTTTCAAGAAATTGATCAAAACCACTGTCCTATTTAGGCTGGTTCACTGGCTATGCTGCACAAAAAACAGAGCCATGATACCACTGTAGGCAGGGGTCTACTTTTGTTCACATACAAAGACTTGGTTAGAAATTGCATATTATGCACGCATTTAGGGAGCACGTGTGGTCTAGTGGGTATGAAGTGGAACTCCCAGTCAGAGGTTGTGGGTTCAAGCCCCACTTCGACCAACGTGTCTGTGTCCCTGGGCAAGGCACTTAATCCCAGTTGCCTCGTCAACCCAAGCGATATTTGGGAAGCTGTTAAGGGGAATGCCACAATCTAACTGCTGATAGGGTGAAGCGCCTGGCCAGCAGCCACCTAGTTAAAGCGAAATGGTTCTGGTTATTCCCTGATGGCAGTGATAATAATAATAATGGCAACAGCGCCAGGAGCGCCCCGCAGGGTGGACATGTGCGCTATATAAGAATCCACCATTATCATTTAAATAAATGTGTTTTACAAAGAGGAACACTTACGCCATCGCCATCAAAGGCTGCCCCCAGTTCGTGAATCCCTTTCTTCATCAAGGTCACGAGGTCAGCGGCATAGGTCAAGTTCGGGTCAGGATGATGACCTCCAAAATCTTCCTTGGGGTCACAGTTCAAGCAGCAGTCGAGTGGTGCCCCAAACTCCTGGCAGAAGATACGCTTAGCGTACGGGCCAACGACTAAATGGGTAGACAAAGTACAAAACATATGACAAAACTAGTTATAATTTTATTCAAATTATGAAATGCTGAAATAAAAATATTAAATAGTGTGAATTTAAATGCATTATTAAAATTAATTATTTTAAAATCCAAGTGTTCGTAACATGATATACAAAAGCAGCCAAAACATGTCTCCTTTTTTTATTTAGTTTAAAATACATCGCAGGTGCTAAAACAGATGGTTTCTTTTTGTGTATGATGATTGAAACCTCAGCGTGGGCAAAGTTTGCATTGTTTATTCAGCTGTAATAACAGAAGTACTGCATTATAATTTTTTGCACAAATAATCAGTGCACAAAAACTACAGCAAATGCACTACATGTATATAAATTTTACTTTAAACAAAATATTTTTTGTTTTTGTAATCACCTTTTGAATGAGATAGTCCACAAAACATCTTGAATACAACTTACCTCCATGCATAGCATTCACAACAAATTTCATGGGCCCACCTAAAAGTTTCTTCAGTGCTTCAAAATCAAAAATCTCTCGCATGAGGGCCAGATAATCAGAAACCGAGTCAACGACCTGTTCAAAAAAAATAAAAAAAATAAATAGCAACACACTAGTCCACAGGATGACCACACCAGTTTCTTTGTTAAAAAAATTCAAATAAATTAATGTTTGGTGTGTCAGTCCTAGTCGCCACAGAAATCACAAACAAATGTGGGGTGAGAGAAAAATCAAAATTGAACCCAAGACCACTGACACAATGGGCAGATGCTCTACCATTTGTGACAGAGATCTTAGGTGCAAATCCCACACAAGACATTATGATTTCATATCTTTACAAAGAAACCTGAAGCTTTACCAAAATATTTACATTTCAGTTTTACCCAAATTGCTATAAATTTCCTTCATCTTTTCTCCTAAAATTAGATAAATTAATTTGAAATACCTCAATTGTAAATGGCCGACTTTCGATGTCAAATTGCTGAGTACCCAGATTGCTAACATCAACGTTAATGTCTGGACAATGCCTGACAGTAGAAATCGTCTTTGATAACTCATAGATGGCGTCAGTTACATTGGCTGGTGCAGGACCTACAACAATCACCCAAACGAGGCACTCAAGGTTTACAATTATGCTTGATTAATTCTCAACAAAAAAAATTTCAATCAAATTAGCTGGATAACATTTCTTCTGAAATGGTATTGTGAGTTTTAGTGTCTAATAGTCTAGCACGATGTAATCAAGTTCCTATGCTTTTTAGGTGCGATAGTGTGTTTTCTACTCCTTGGGGATGACACTTGGGAGAAATTAAATGCGATAGAGGAATCTATTACCTAAAAGTAGTTTCAAAGGTATTTTTTCCGTATATGAACAAGGATTTGAAAGAAATTACCACCTGAAATCAACAGAATCTAATTTGAAGATATACTTCCCACTTGCACTTTCGTCGAAAATGTTGCTTTTCTATATATAAAAAAAAATCACATTTTCGCCATCAAAAATTGCTTTCAGTTAGTGCACAAGATAACCATTCACGCGCTCATGCAGTGCCCTCTATTGTCTCGCTTATGCATTGAGTACTAGCGCCGTAATTTTGTGCGTTACTCTCTGCAGTAATTTTACCATTTATTAACTTTAAAAATGCAACATTTCCGACAAAAGTGCAAGTGGGAAGTATATCTTAGAATTGGATGATCTGTCGATTCCAGGAGGTAATTTCCTGCAAATCCTTTTTTAATGTACATGTATACCCTTTCAAATTATTTTATCATCTTAGTCCTGGTTGTAAAATGTCCACGTCTCATGACAAATGCATAATTAAACTTTATGTACCTCCGTTTGCGATGTTGAATTTGATACCGAAGTCCCCGTCAGGCCCCCCTGGGTTATGACTGGCCGTCAAAATAATCCCCCCTGCGGCTTGACGCTTCCTGATTAAACACGAGATCGCTGGTGTCGACAATAGGCCATTTTGACCAATCACAAGCTTGCCAATCTACAAAGTATACGGGAAAATGTAAACCATGTTAGGAATAAAACAGCACGAGTCACCGAGCTGTTTCGCTGCAGCCGATTTCACGAATCCTTACACACTGCATAAGCCCGCTTGTGCAACGTTTTATTGCGTAGGCTGCGCAACATTCCTGTGAAAATTACACGCAAGCTATGGAGCTTGCGCCATTTTGCAAACGTTGCGCAAGCTGCGCACTCTTTTGTGAAATCGGCTGCTGTACTTGGACATTTCAACATATTTTTCAGCACAATGTGTTTAGAAGTCAAAGTCCATCCCAATTGATTTGCTCTTTATATACCGGAACCAACCACACTTCTAGATTTTTGCCTGAACATTAAAAACAATTTTTATGGTGGTAGGCCTACCAGCATATCAAAAAAGACGTACTCGATTTTCTTCATATTTAGGTCCATTGAAAATCATACTTGGGAATATATGTTTGTAGTTTTCCCATAGATGCAACATTTTTGCTGGTAGAGTAATTCAGCAACACCGTTTCACACACTTTTGTATACATGTAGGCAGACGGGAAGATTACCATGCACGGACACCCACTGGGACCAATACACAACTATGGGACAACTCTCAAAAATGTTTTAGTAAATTTTTTTTTTTTAATCACCATAGGCCTACTAGAAAAATCCTAGGTGTCCGTATATGGTAAACTAATGAACCTTGTCTTTAAAAACACATAAACATGTTAAAGGAGCATGACCAGAGTTTCTGGAAAATAGTTTTCGATGTAACTTACCAATATTATCAAGTAACTCCCATACACACCTCCCATGTCCCAAAAACCAGAAAACATTCGCAATTTCCAGTAACAAATTGAACAAAACTATCGAGTATGCTTTCAGCGGATAAACGTTGATACTGGAAAATTAGTTTACAAATAATCGGTGGATTTTCGACGATATCCTCGGAAATATACGGCCTAGAAGTAGAAGCGCGGGAGTTTCAGTTTCGTAATCAGAAAAATATAACGGATGTTATGATATAAAAATCTCATGACCCATAAGGTAAGTCCCGGGGAGTTATGGGTAAAAAAAAGTGATCTGGTCACACTCCTTTAAAATAAATAATATAACTTTTAATGTTTTATGACTTTGATTTTTGAAAATTTTTCTAATTTCTTTCTTTCTTTCCATGCTATCGTTTCAAATTGTGCACGAAATAACACCGCCATTTGTAGAAAGCCAGCTTTGACCTCAGAGATAAAAATCTCACCCCATTAGCAGCTGCTATTTGTACGATAATCTGCACGGCAGTTTTCATGTAGAAGCGACCATCACCGCCAACGACCAGCGTGCATCCCTGGCGCGTCTCGCCGTCAATTGCGGCCAGAATGCTCTGGACGAAGTTGGCAGTGTACCGCCAAGATTGAAACACGGTAACGTGCTTCCGGAGCCCGCTAGTCCCCGGTTTCTGACCCTCACATGGGGTGGTTGGCTCGCTCTTGATGGAAAAGGACTTGGTAGACATTTTCGTCCAGTGTCTGATGATTTTCCCGGTGTTTTTCAGTTAAAACTGCACGATCGAGCGACAGCGCACGTACGCATAACCCCGGTTCGGCCGGCTCTAGGGTTGTGTACATTGTAAGATAGTCAGGACTTCAGTGCTACAATAGTCAGGACCCTTGCTGCGCGGTCTTTTTGACAAGCGCCCTCGTCTCGTGCATAATACATTCTTAGTTTTAAAAAAGGTACCATTATTTGTTTGGGTGTATTTAACAAAATCACACAACAAGCAAAAAGATGCCTTTCTGTTCTTTTATTTCAGTTCAATCCGGGCGGCCAAAAGGAATTCCGGGCATGGTATGATGTAGCCAAAACAAGTTTCACTGCATCTAATAAAACTTTAAAAAACACCCCCGAAAATAAAATAAAATCTTCTTGCTAAACATTGCTAAGCAAACAAAGCTCAAAGCGTAAATATCGTGGTTAAACACTGCATTCACGCGTATGCAAAATGTATACATTTTAATGTACAGATAATGTACATTTTATTAAGACGATTCATTTTGGCAATTTCAATATAAAAAGATGTTTGGAAGACTTTTTTTTACTCCTAAAGCTGTACTAAATATAACTGTTTCTACATTAAACCCTGTATTTGGACGATACCAACACATATTTTTATTCACACGCTTTTAAAGGTAGCATGAAACTTGTTTGGTAAACTGTTAAAAACGGCATGATTTCCACTGGTAATTGAAAGCATAGGTCGAGAAAACTACCTTGTATAGAAATTTCAGCCACATAGATGCAGTAATACTTCAGAAAACCTAAAAAAATCCAAGTACGGTTTTGGTGCATGAATTGATGGCTCCAACATTATTTTGTCATTTTTTCCCATGAATGGGGGCAATTCAGACGAAGTAATTTAACAGGATGATTACCTACCATCTTGATAACGAGTAGGCCCTAAGCTTAAAGATAATAATTCATAATGATTTTTTTTGGAGGGTAATTACTAAACAAGTAGACTATCTTTATTTACCGCTTTTCCAGCTTTATTTGAATAATGTTGTTGTGCTAAATAATCATAAATTGTTGAGTAAAATACCTCGAAATTATTAGTAAATCCCTATTTCAAACAACCATTGCGATTTTTGGAATTCTCAGCCTATTCCACAAATTTGAATCGCCTTGCGAAGTCCCAATGTGAACAAAATTTATCTTTTAACTTTCAAAAATCTGAAAGGATCTTGATGAGTTTGATGTTCTGATCAATGCGCCTTCATCGTGTTCAGCAGGGATGAAATTGTATATTTTGGCTGTTTTCTAATCACACTTTTAATGACCAGAAACAGTCCCATAAAAGGTAAAAGGTCTCGACAAGTGTTTCAAAAATTCTCTTTGCGGAATCCGAATCCATGTTCCTGGCTTTTCCGCTTGATGACTTCACCCAAACTGGGCGAGCCGCAGAAGAACACGTTGACTTTGCCGCGTTTGTGCCGTGCGATGTCATCAAAGACCCGCTTCCAGTCCGGTCGACCGGCCTGAGTACGGGTCATCAGGCCCGTAATGGTATCTCGCTGCTTCTTCTTGTGTATCAGATCTAAGGCCATGTGCAATCCAATTGCCTGATGAAGAAAGTATAGAATCGTTTCGTATTTATTTGGACAGCATTCAACCGTGTTCCCTAAATCAGTTATGTGAAATACAAACTGGGGAAAGCTCCAGATTACCACACGTTCCAGGCCTAGTCTTCGAAACGAGACTCGAACGCATCTGGTAGCTCATTGTTTTAAACGTCAAATTGTTTTGTTTTATCTGTCATATTTTAACATGGTTACGACGGCTCCTTTAGACCAGTCCTACGAATGGAAGCAATCTTTATTGGGTATTAATGTTCTGCTTGTGTCGATATTTCTAAACGTTTGGGTTTTTTTCGGCTCGACATTTTCTCCGAAACAGAACGATCAAGTGGACACTTTTGAGACGCTTGGTGGCAGCAAACAAACCGGTCCTTTTCCATTGTTACGTATTGAGCATGCGCACTTTGGCTCAAACGTGACGTAAACAATGGAAATGGTCAGTTTGTTTGCTGCCACCAACCGTCTCAAACGTCTCCCATTGTATACCTTCATGTCATGTTTTCCCAGTGCTGCCGTCATGTACAAATTAATATTAATGAACTTCTGGGATGACATCATTTCCTCCTGTTCCAATTCGATGTGATTTAGCAGACTAAGAAACCACTCAAATGAACTTTGCTGCCGTGTGATCCAAAAGAAATCAACCTGAAAACAAATTTACATTCGAATTTTAAAATATTAATCTCAGAATGATAGAATTTTGGATAAAATGTCCACGAGTTTTTGAAATGCAGTCAAAAACAAACAAATAAAAAAGCAATGCCCATTTTTGTGTGTCTCGTACCCTTTTCAGTCTTAGCAATGAAGGCGTATCCTCAAGCCAAGCGTAGTTACAGTTCTTGCATCTTTTGGTCGCCATCTTGTGACGTTCATGAATGCTCTGCAATATGGAGGCAAATGGCGTGACCCCGATTCCCGCACCAATTAGCACCGCGTGGTCACTCTCGAAGATGTGCTGTGATGGCGCGCCATACGGGCCGTCTATATACACCTGGGGAGGGGAAATTAACCAATTAAATGTCCAAATTCGGCTTGTTATTTTTCCGTGACCTCGTAAAATGGCTTTGGCACTATCGTTTATTCTAGTAGTTACCTGTGTCATTATTATTAATCCAAGTTCAATAATTATGTCTTTTTCAACCCCAAGCGCTAGACATTTTGTTGACCAACAATAATGATTAAGGGCCAACTGAACATTTTTATCTGAATGTCGGCTGACCAAAACTTGGATGGTGTGGACGTTACTCCAGACAATGTCCGACATAATCCGACAAGTTGGGCCATGTAGCAGATTAAACGGACCAATATCATATTAGAACGCATGTCACGTGAAGGCAGCAGCCAACCGCAGTCGAGATATGTTAGGTCGTGTGCATCTATGCAACACCAAACAAGTTCCAACTTCATGTTGGTCTTTGTTTGCCAACAAATGTTGGCTCTTGTAGATGTGTAATTTGAGTGGAAAAAAAAGAACTTTTGCAGAAAGGATGCAGAGAAAAAGTGAAAGAAGCAGTGCCATTTTGGGAGTCAACGAAGTCATCTTCACGATCTCATTAGTGCCGCGCTTGCGCGATTATGAATAGTTTCTTAGAACCAATGAAATATTTCGCACAACTCCCAAAATGGCGCCGATTGCATTTCTGAGGTATCCTGAAAACGGCCCATGTACCTCAATGCCCGTATGTTCGTCTGAGTTTGCCAGCGATTGAACCACGTCCAATGAATGCTGGGTAAGCTTCCTGTTGAAGCTGCTGCTCCGGCGCCGTGAGACCGGCGGAGATCGCCTGTCCCAAGAGACGAAACCCCGGGTCTGTGATGCGGGTTTCACGGTCGTATTGCTTCCACTCGGAACCGACGCCAAGGAGATAGTCTTGTGCTCGGTAAACACACCACTGTCCTTCCTTGACATTCCTGAAAGGTCTTTAGAACCAGCTGCTTCTTTCACAGACGTCCCATCCTGGGCATAACATTCACTTATGATCGAGCTCATCCTATTTATTGGAGGAAGTACCACATTCCCAGAGACCGGGTTTTCTTTAGTCGATTCCTTTGTATCGATACCACTATCAGCATTGCTTGCGTCTGATAATCGATTCTTGTGCTCAACCAAGATTAAATGGCTTTTAACATTGTTGTGTTTATCGATTCCGATTTGTGTGTCCTCGTTAGTCGGCGTACCAGGCACCCCAAGGCCAAGTTTGTCGTCTTGACCACCAGTCGTTGATTTCTCTCTCTTGGGAGACATCTCGGGTGATTTCAATGACCCTTCTTCAGCGAGCACGTCCAGAGCTTTGCTTTCCTTTCCTTCAGTGGCTGGATTCTCGAAAGACGCCGCCTCCTTGTCTTGGCGTTGCTTGCAGACGGTGTGAAGTCGTTTGGTCCAGTTGCCGATGGCTCGAATATGAAGAGTGATGAAGTCTGTCACGAAGTGAGACAGAAATAGGTCAAAGTTTTGGTTTCTAACCGAATTAGGTTCGATTTTTAATGTGATTTCAAGACGAAATATTAGACCCAATACCTTTTTGCTCAGGCGCGCTGGAAATGGTGAAAGGGTGCCACTCATTCTTGGCTATCGTTGGGATATTAATGTGGACATATTCACCGGGGTGGAAACGCAGATTGGGCGGCCGAGGAATGATTAAATAGGTCACCTGCAAAATAATAGAAAGTTCTCTTTTATAAATATCGATGTCTAGGCGGTTTTTGACAACTGTAAAGCGTATACTTAGATGTTCGAAGAAAGAAATGCCATATATTAGCAAGGACTATAGGCCTACATGTATAAGCTCTTTCCATCGGCAGCCATGTTTGTGACAAAGTTTTCGTATTTAAATATATTTAGATAACGAGAAACACAAATTCAAGATGTATGACGAATGGAAACCAGTTTGCCTACTAAGATGGCGTCCAACTACCTTTTGAAACCAAATACCTACATTTGCGGGTAGTACCACAGCCTTCTTAATGTACGTCCTGCCGCCTCGGACTCTGCGCACCAGCTTCAGTCGTAGGATACGCTCTATGACGTACAGAGTACCAGGCAAGACGAACCACATCCAGAACGTTCGGGCGTGCAGAATGAGGAGAATCCAGAAGAAAATGAAGAACTGATGCGTCATGTAAAACACCTGAGTGAAATGTTGAATGGAATGATTCGGTGAATTGTTGAAATGAATTGATTTGAATTGTTTTATTATTTCACGCATAAATTGGTATCGGGGCTCAAAGGTTCAATTCTCAACATCACACGTTCAATAACAATTTAAACATTAACAAAGAAAACAAATACAAAGTATTTGCATATAAAAAACAAAACAAAGATCAGAAAAATAATAAACATGAAACCACTATCAGACAAATGGAGGTACCTGTGTTACATCAAGTGAAAACAAATTAGGTTGTTGCAGATTAGCTAAATTTGTGGCATCTTCGGCAACTAAGGCACTTCATGTCAATGACTACTCGGTATTAGCTTTGACTATACTTCATTGTCAACCTGAGATAACGAAGAAGGAGCTGCAGTTTTAGAAGTGGGAGGAACCCCCCCCCCCCACCCCCCCCCCCCCCCCCACCATAGAAATCCCAGGGGGAAAACCCACGCGGTCAAGTAGGGACTGCAAACCCAATCCACATACACGCCTCGGAATCGAACCCTGGACGTGCCGCGCCAGAGGTGAAAGCACAAACGTGTTTATAATTAATATTTTTTGAGAGGCCGCGTTTCGGCGACAACAAACCTGAAAATATCCCCGCCGCCGGATGAAAGAGAATGAAAACACGAAGATGATAAGTAGAATGATTGTGATGACGTCACCAGTGACGTTGGCAGTGCCGGCCACCCAGCCAATGCCAGGCGATGTGGTAAAAAGGTACTCTGCTATCGAGTAATTGGAGGGTCCGGTGGACAGGTCGGCTAAAGAGATATAACACATATGTACTTTTCAATATAATATGTTTTTATCAATCATAATTGTTTAATTTCATATAAAAACCAAATTGTTAGGTTAAAAAAAACTAAGATTCAGATTTTTCCTCACCATAATTCAAGACGTGCCCAAGTATGTGAATGATCGACAGACCGACAATGGCGTAACCGACTAGTTTATGGAAGTCGACATGCTGGTCGATCATGTCGAGCGCAATGGTCACGTTGGTGCTCCGGATGAGAGTGAGGCATTTACGCAGCATCAAACACAGGATAAACACGCAGTCGAAACTCAGGCAACGACCTGTGGCGATAATGGGTAATTAACCAACTATTTAAACTGTCTAAAAACAAAATTAAATCGCAATGAAATCGTCTATCATCTCGGAAATTGTTAAGAAGTGTAAAAGCAGCGAATCACGTTTGTACCAACTTCGCGTTCGGTAGCTTTGCAGACAGACATTTTAATTGAGATTATGCACCTATCATTTGTTTCCCCGCCCCTCCCCTCCCCTCCGCTGTCTCAGGTCCAATGTGGAGATTTGGTAACGAGTTTCAAGCTGTGGAAGGGGATTTTGTCACTGTACATTTTGGTACAAATAGGGCAGACAAAAACGAATTAAAAATTTAGTTTAGGATCCGGGTGTTTTACGTCTCATGTCATCACCGAGAAAAAAGGGCGTGAAGTGTCACGCGCATGGTCGGCGTTTGGGCTAAAGGTGACCTAAAGGTCTAAATTAGTCATTTGTCTTCATTTTTTGATTTTGCAACAACCCCCCACCCCCGGTAAGTAATCTATCCGTTCTTCCTTTAGTGAAGGGTATAGGGGTGATTAGTTCAGAAACATTTCTCAATCGGTAGTTGGATTTCAGTTGCGTATCAATACAAGATAGATAACTTGCTATTTCGTGCGTGGTAATTGCATGGACGCCATTCTGGTGTGCAGACCAACGAAAAAAGTACGCATTGTGGCCCTTTGGTAACAGCGCCCTGCACGACGGGTGTGCACTTAAAGTGTTTGACTCTCCATGAGGATTTCAAGAAAAAAATGGCGGAGTGTTATCCTCGTGCTTACCAGCACCCCTGGCCACCATAAGCCACGATCGATCAGGAAATTTGTTCCACGATTCCAACACACCCCATACAATAAGGCCTGCATGCAGCAGCAAATACAATGTCACGAAGATGATCGTGCTTCGGTTGTTGCGGAGACGTTTCGTGTCAACTATTCTTGAGAGAAATCTTCCACAGCGGCCGACTTTGACCGTGGTCTTCGCCGATGAGGACGGGGGACGCAACCAATCTGCTGCACTGCATCACACGCAGTGGAATAAAACAAGAGAAGTTTGTTTTCGCAACCATAACCAGAAACGCATTTCTGACGTAATCACTGATTCAACCAATAAACGACTTCGGTTGCCGGCAACCAAAGCCGACCATTGGCTGAATCAACAGTTAAGTTAGGAAACACGTTTCTGGTTATGACCGCAAAAACAAGCCCCAGAAGGATTTTTACAACAAAATTTTTACGAATCAGCGACAATGTTTTGAATATTGTTAATGCGATTTCTATCGTGTTTTTGGAGTTAGTTTTGAAATATACATTGGTACACCTTTTGTGACACACGAGTAAAAATTAGTGCCAAATAGGCTTATAACGTTACATTTTGGTATTTTCTAACTTCGGATGTAGCAAAATTGTGAAATGACTTTTGTAACAAATTCTTAACTTTTTTTCAAATTTTGTATTATGACCGAAGAGGTGTTTTATTTCCAGTGTATAGCATCTTCTACACATACACGTATTTTGAAAAATGAAGGTGCTTATTTGCATAAACGTGACGTCATCACACCTTATCGTCAGGTTATCTGCAATATCTGGATATTTCTCTAACTGTTCCCGTAACTCATCAAAGCTGATCGTCCCGTTGCCGTCTGCATCGGCTTCTTGGAACAAGACATCGGTGAGTTCGTCTAAAGTTTCCTCGCTCAGCTGGAGGGCGCTTTCTGCCGTGCAAGACTTGAGCACAGTGCGCAACTCGCTGAAGTCGATCGATCCATTACCTGGGAGAGAGGTTCGGAAAGGGGAAATGGGTTAGGCCATTGCATATTGAAATTCAGCCCAAAAAAGGTCAGTAATGTTTTAAACATTCTTGACATATTATGTTACTTTGGGAGACCTGTATATAGGCCCCCTATATATATGCTATGAAATTTTGTATACTTAAAATTTCAGTGCCAGGGTACAAAAAGTCTCCCCCTATAACTGTCTAAAGTTTCGACTGTTCCTTGAGCAAATGTCTTTTGAGTTGAAGATAAAATCTGCTATAGTTTCAGACAAATTTAAATTATTTAGATTTAAGAGCTATTATTACCATCAACGTCGTAGACTCGAAACAAGAAGCGAAGTTTGTCTGTGGCCGAGCCATGGACGAGAAGTCGAAGCGCCACCAAGAGTTCTTTGAGGCTGATGCTACCGGACGAGTCCGTATCGATAAGGTGGAAGAACCGTTCAGCAAAGAAAGACTGAAAGAAAATCGATTAAATATCGATCAGCAAAAAAAGGAAAACCAATCAATATCTCATTTATACAGATTAGGATTTAGTAGGGCTTTGATTCGTAAATTGGAAAGGTGTGAACGGAGTCTATCAAAAAAGTGAACTGGGTTTGTCTCAGCTGCAATTATATAGGGTTTACCTTTTTGACATTGAGTGCTTTGGTAAATTCCTCCAAGTAGATGTCCCGATCGTCTCCGGCGACTTGAACGAACTGCTGCTCAAAGCGTGCAAGCCACGAAGTGTCTTTGTCCATACTGAAACTCAATAAATGGTCAAGAAACTAACATGGTCATCCGTTGGCAAGAAAGTCCTTCGAATGGATGTACCAAACAGCTTACCAATAAAGGTACTTGGGGACCAGGAAAGTTACAAGACAGCTGAACCAAAATAATGAAACTCTTCTAAAGCTGATATCGCAACATACGGGGATAGAGGCAAAAGTGAAAAGTAATTCAAACGGAGACGGGACATTCTTTCCGAGGCAAAATGTCTGCCGCCCACCTTGACGATTTACGGCAGTCTCGTAAATTGTCTAAGTTAGCGTCTCAAAAGACGCAGAGCACAGCACGCAGGTCTACTCTAATAACGTAAACATAATGCTTAAATATTGCCTCTCCTCGACCTTTGGAAAAATGCCCAAACAAATTATTTCCCAACTTTTTTTTTGAGTGCCGGAAGATACGAGGCATGGTTCATTGGTACGCGCGACACCCCCGTTAATGGCGGGGCTTTGAGTAGGGATCGGCCGGGGAGATTTTGGGGCGTTAGTTGAGCCTACCTCTGGTAAACCAAACAAGCACGCCAATTGTCGTTCAATTTGCGTCGTATCTAGAGTAAACTTCACACGGGGTTATCTTTCAATCCGTTGGGTCTTTACATGCATGGTATTACCAGTTAGGTCGAGGCCGATCAGTTCGAGAACGCGACCACAAAAAGTAGTATAAAAAGGTGTCAGAACCTCCTGAGCATTAAAGGACAACACCGAACTTGCGACACCTGATGACTTGAGACTTGCAGAACGCGGTCGAAACTTCGCGATCCTCATCGCTGACCACATCCTGAGACAACGTGGGGATTGTCTTAAGTTTACATTATCAACTAAAGTCAGCTAAATAGGTAATGCCAACTACCAACCCTTTAAGTAGAGACGACTTTGGGGGAAAAGGAAAAACAAAATCAAATTTCTGTCATGCTTCCGCAAGGCAAAATAATCCCCGCTGATTCAATTCTAAATGAAATCGAACACCGTTAATTCCCAAGTGCAACTATAGTTTATTCTCCCTCTTCCCAGCAAACTATGTCATAAAAAGTATTTTGTTACCAAATTGAAGAATCATATCAATATTAGTGTGACGTTTAAATTCCGGATAAGTGTTTTGCGTGCATCACTTAAACGAGCCGTGACAGAAAGATGTATAGCCATAAGCCCGGGGTGATCCGAGGAGGTCTGAGCGATTGCAATGGACTGGGGGCTTCTTAAGTGTTCATGTAATCCGGTGTCGGCCATTTTAAATGACGAGTGAGTGTGAGGTCATGGGTCACGTGACGGCCGTTGCCTTGGTAACGAGACCCTGAAAAGAATTTCTTTAGAAACTAGGCCTAGTAAAATTTGTAAAAACGATTGTGGAAAAGAAGTTTGGAAAACTTGAACTGGAACGCATGATTGAGAGCTTGCTTTTCCTGTTTGATGCATCAGATGATGACAGTTTAAAAGACCAACAATACTCTGACAGGACAGAGGTCATATAGTCGGTGACACTTTGATAACGACAACAATAGGATGATGGAAATATACAGTAGCATCAACGATATTGTGCATAGTTAACGAGTAACTATGACCTAGATAAGGTTACCAACACAATTATGTTGACATTGATTAATTTTGTGATGACATGTCAATATTGAGCGGTTAGAAAGAAATGACAAAAGGAAACAAAATTCACTGATATGATACCATAACACATCACATTTTTATTGACTCGTCGTGTTCTGCGAGTATACGAACTCACGACGCTATGGTGAACTTACGATCTTACATTTTGATGAAATGCTAAAGTCGTTGACCTTTTTTAAAAGTATAGTTTTGAAGCCAATTAAGCATTGTGTCACTAAAAACAATATCTCCGATTGTAATTTGCTCCAATTAATGGAACCTCGAGAAAACCCTGTAAATCAAGTAGCGCCGTGCGGATAATGTTGCAAAACGACAAGAATCCACAAAGGCCATCATTCCTCGGCTCGCCCGAACCCTCAGGCTAGGATTTCACTCACAACAATTTGAACTACACAGAGGTTCTGTTTATTGAAAGCAAAAAGTGTAATTTGCACTTACGTGCGTTGGTACACCGCAGTGAGCTAATGTTCGCCTGAAGTTGTCCAGTTTTTTTTTGGGGGGGGGGGGGGGGGGGGGGAAGGACTTCGTTCTAATCTAACAATCATATAAAAATAAATACCTCACCAAAATACGGGAAGAAAACAAGAAATTTGCAATTCCCAATTTCGACGCAAAAGCAAAAAAGTTGGTGTAGGCCTAATCACTGCACTGCTGCTTTATGTAACCGGATAAATTAGTTTACAAAACATCGGTGGTTTTTTGACGATATCCTTGGAAATACACTGATGATAGCGCGAAATTTCAGGATGGTAATGAGAAAAATATGACACATGATATATCAAAATCTCAACACCCATGGGAAAAATGGCGCGCGGGGTTCACAAAATATGATGGACACGCTCCTTTATCAAGCAACTGTCCAAAATTAAAGCCATGGAAACACACGTTATATTTAAAGGCAACTATGCACATTTAAACTTTCAGTTGGAACAGGTATGCCGACTGTGTCTAAATTTCAGTGGCTATGTCATCTCTCGAAGGTCGCATACTGTGAAAAGGTTTGCCAGCCAAAGATTCGTTGGTCTGTTAAATTTAAATCCTTTCAAATTTAATCAATTTCCTAATTCCCCTTTGAATCTAAATCCAGATTTTAATGGCCCGAGACATCATCTCAAGATGAAGAACATTAGCAGTGACCTTAACCAACCCCTTCTTACATCATCCTCATGTCTTCTCTGTGCACTCCAAACTGCATATCAAGACCCCCGGTCGCTTCTACCAATAACTTCTCTTCCGGGGCACGAGACGTGAACAAACAAACACCACATTGCAACAACAACAACCAAAAGAAAAGTGCAAGATGAACCCGTCCAAGTCCATTCCCGCCTCCCGCAAAGCTAACTAACTTAAAGGCCGCATATATACAGGTTTTTTTCCAGATTTTGATCAACCATTTGTCTCTACTGAAATGAAAAATGTAACTGGTCTTCGCAGGATGACATCTTTTTATAAGAAAATTATAATTTAAGATCAATTTAAATAAATGAATGTGCACCGACACTTTATTATTTTTACAAAAGCACCAACCCTCACATATGCAGCACGATATGTGGCAGAGGGTATTATGGCTTCGTTGTCTGTGCAGTATACAGGGAACCAGCAGCCTAAATAGGAAGGTGGTTTTGCACAAATTCTTGAAAGCACTCACACAATTTTTCATTGTTTTCTTGGAACGTATGAGGTACTGAGCCGAATTATACATATTAATTGGTTTTTATGAAACATGTCCTCACGTGGAGGTAAACCTTAACAAATTCCCAATCATGTCATCAAGTATCTTTAACTTCTTCAGGCGCACCATCGTCTCCAAAAACGGTCACGTAGAGTCAGCTTATCAAAACACTCGTCGTCCGCAAGGAACTAGCGCCGAGACCTGTTGATTCGGAGCCTAATATTTCAAAGAAAAATTTGTTTTGTTTTGGCCTGTTTTACGCGTCCGAAATACGCCATAAAATGCGTCTGTTTTGCCTCAGTATTAATGCGCCATAAAACCGAGTAAAAGAAGTCATAAACATTTTTGGACTGACAGAATAATATGAGCAGACACTCTGCCCTTGTCACGATTTGTCTTCGGGCACTTTGCTTTGGAATGCTGCGGCAAACAAAATAGTGAAATCCTCTACAAAATGCGTAGCCATTACTGGATGCTTTTCTTTGCAGTTTTGGTGTTCGATGGTTTCACGCCAGATTCTTCTTCTTTCGTATGATCCCCTAATGGGATCCGGTTGCTGAGATTAGCCGACTTAAGTCGTTGCCCTGTAGCCACCTATAAGGTTTTTCAGCATGGTCACGAAGTGCGGGAGAACAGGAAGAAATATTGTCAGTTTTAGAGGTGGGAGGAAAACCCACGGAATCAAGCAAGGACTGAGAAGCCTATCCACATACTGACCCGGACGGGATTCGAACCAGGGCCACAGAGGTGAAAGGCGAGGAAAGAACGGCTACGCCAACCCGATTCCCCTTACGCCAGATATAACTGCACAACTGACTTGCCTACGAGCGAGAAGACCCCATGGTTTAGTTTAGAAAGCAAGCTAAAAGGGCCGAGGAGTTAATTAAAAAGCTTAACCCAATCGTACTTATGGAGTTACATGTATTGTCAATGTTGGCATGCGTTCGAAAAACGCGTTCAATTAGCTGCTTAAACAACTGAACTTTGAACGACGCAGAAACTTAATGATGTTTTCTCATTTGCGTTTTGGGGTAAAAGTAAAATCGTTGAAAAAACAAATGAACATTCTGAAAAACGGAATGACATGCAAGAGTGTGGCCGGTGACCAACAACTCATCAAAATTTGACAAACTTCAATAACCACCGTAAACAAAAAATCACACTTAACATTATAAAAGTCCATTTTGGCCACTTACCCCGTCAACATGTCAGTGTTTCCAATCTCAGTTTCTGCCTCGACACACTTTTTCCCTTCTCCTACTTATGCCATGCTGTACTCGTCAATAATACGCCCACATCGAGATCGCTAAAAGTGGCTGTCGGGTTTGGTAAAATCACTAAAATAAAACCCTTGGCGCAGCATGTAGGCCTAGGTTTGCGATATGGACCTCTACTCGCGAAGTGTATAATGGCCCACGTGCTGTGATATAGAGCGTATGCGTTGGTAATGTATACACATTAACCATGATACGTCACACGACACGTTAACTTTAACAGCCAATCAGCAGTGGCGTATAGATCGAGATCGAGGTCAAATTACGCGAACGTTGCCAACGTTCGTGTTAAAGGCCATTTCTCCCTCAAGGGCCAATAATTTTACTTCATGAGTTGACAAGAAAAAATTACTCGAAGCGTTGATGATTCTTCTTTTGATGTTATGCCCTTATTCCAGGAATCCGTAAAAAGCTTCATCTTGCAAATGATACATTGGGCCTTTAACGATCGCCGACATTCCAGCTTTCAATATAGACGTGTGTGTAAAAACGCAGCAACAAGTGGCGAACGTTGGCGGTCGTTGGCAACGTTCGTTTAAGTGGAACGAACTCCTTTGAACGGACACTGTCATGTTTACAGCCGGATCTTGGAAATGTAACTAGTTTTGTTATCGGATTTCTGCCAATTAGTACCGCCAATTGAGTTCAGTGTACACAATCTGTCATGACAAAGGTCGAACGTTGACGGGGATTGTATTTTTAAAACACATTTTTTACACATTGTATAGCCATGCCGCGTTGAGACATCACCCCATGGTCGCGGGAAACCTATTTGGGACAACTGGTTTTTTTTACCGCAAGGGCTTTGGGCAAATTTACCAAGTTTGAATCACACAAAAAAACGTTGTTATTCGTTGACAAAGACCAAACAAACAAGTAAACCGAACAAAAAACAAATAACATGGAATGGACGGGTTCACGCGGTATACTTGTGAACCAGCCGAAATCTCGTCCGGTAACTTTACCCGCCATAAACACGAGGTCTAGCCGGGACTGAACAAAAAAATATCGACCTGAAATTCGCCTCCATAGTAACGACCGCATCGGGTTTGATTCAAAACGGATTCGGTTCCGCTTTGAAATCGGAAAGGCGGAACACACCTAAACACAGACGTTGTTAAATGTTCAAACAATTTTACAAAAAGTGATTTTGCGTTTGTATATACGTTGTTTTCCTGGTTTTGTTAATTAGTGTTATAATTTCCTTTATCGTGGCATTTTTAAAGTTGACATTCCACAGAAGGGTTAGGAAATCGTGAAGTCAATTGGAGAATTTCAAAAAAGGGATTTTTCACGGTTTTCCCCTAATTGCCAGTTCTAATTTCGTAAATACATACCACGTTAATTTGTACAATGCAATTCCACTTGAAACGGAACAACCATTGTCAATCGAGCATAAACCATGCAAGGTCATGCAGGGAAGGGCCCTGCCATACGGCAGCCCCTCTAAAGTATTATAATAATCGCTCTTTGTGACAAATGTAAAATGTTAACCCACGCAAAGCTATCGATTTTTGCACTAAAGACAGACCCGTACTTTTGCCATATTAGAACATTGGTTATGAACTTGATCATGTCGAATCAGACGATTTTCGTTCTCTATTTTCTTTCTTTGATCGGAGGGACATTTCAGATATGCTGTCCCACTTGCTCAATCCGATCGATAGATCCACTGAACGCACATCAAATAGCTCAAATCAAAAGCAAAATGAACACCATCGAGCAAATTCGACGGGACCCCTTACTGATCTACAACCCCGAGTACCAGCGGCCGATTGTCACACTGACGGACAGGCAACAGCAACAAATTCTGAGGAACGTTCCCGAACTTTTCATAACTAAGGAGGAGTTTGAACGCGCCCAGTCCGCGACGGGTCGAGTCAGCCTTCCTGGGGTTAGGATGTACGGTCCCGCGAGGCGGAGGAAACGTGCGACCGAGACCCGGGTCTGCCTGCCGCAAACTGCAACAATGCCCCTGATTCTCACGGTAACGGCACCCGGGTCAGAAGTCGTCGAGCTTATTCAGGTAATTTTCAATCACGTGTACCTCTTCGTGTTTGTCTAATTAAAAGAAGCAAATGATGACAAAAAACTATACACACTGACGAAAAAGGAATTTGGAATAGTGTGCCGATTGTCGTCGCCACTCCTCTCGCAACAGGACATTCATTTGTAGAGTGTACTCGTGTGTTCGCGCCGAGATCTCAGGATGTACCGTCTTGGAAACACCCATATCCTAGTTCATCGTGGTTATAATGGCAATGTAGGCCCCTAATGACTCGGGACTCGAGACTCGGTACTCGAGTCGACTCGAGTCCCGATTTTCACTGACTTGACTTGACTTGACTTGAGACTCGAACCTCAAATGACTTGACTTTACTTGAGACTTTAATCCCAAATGACTTGACTTGACTCAAACGTTTTGACTGGAGTCTTCTAAAAAATACATCTTATCTTTTATGGGGACCGAATTGTATTTCAGCACTACAGAAACTTTGGCCAAAGCATTTAGACTCATTTGAAATAACCAGCTTGAACAAATTTACCGTCGTTACTACTCGACCAATATGCCTGACTCCACTTGACTTGGGATTCGGAGGCAGTTTGACTTGACTTGACATGGGACTCGAGCAGAGTGGGACTCGTTACAACCCTACCTTAAAATGCATATTACAATAAAGTCCACAAACAAACCATCAACCGTCGCTTTGAACACAAATGTTACGTAAAGGGAATTTGGAGTAAATGACGCAGGACCACAGAATCAACTCCGGTGGAAAAATATAGTGATTCTGTGATTTATCAGTGAGTTCTTTCGCTCCAAATGGAAGACTTTTGAGACGATCGTTGGCAGCAAACAAACCGGTCCCTTTCCATTGTTTGAGCTATAGTGCGCATGCTCGGTCGGACGTAGACAATGGAAACGGACCGGTATGTTTGCTGCCACCAAGCGTCTCTAAAGTCTCCACATCGCTTTTTCTCAAGGCGACGCACCACATTACATTTACGCACAAAAAGATCCAGTCGTGTGAATCCAGCCTATCCATTATAATTCTTGATTCACTTTTTCTTTTCACACAGATGCCCAATCAGGGTCTGAACCAGTGGATTTTAGAGGAGACCTGTGATCCCAGGCAAGCACCACCGCCTCCAGACGACTTCGTGTGTGGAGTGGTGGACCGAGTAGTTCTAGCTCTGTTCATTCACTTAAACACCTCGAACCCAATAATCGATTATGCTTACGTGATAGTGCATTCATGTGTCACTCTTATGTAATAAATCGAATGACTTCATCTTAAATCAGAACGGCTGATCGCTTTTGTTTTCCGCCGATCTTTATACAAGTTTTGTCTTTGTTTGTAGCATGACATTCTTCACTAGTCGTCACTATAGGCCTATATTTTGAATACCTACTGAAAAAACTGAACAAAAATAACGGCAATAACGCCCTTATGTGCCTTTAATTTCTTCTTATAATTATCTCAAACAAGGGCCACATACTGAACGGGTACTAGGTTTTGCTGTTGACGAATTTCACCATTAGCCCGTTCTGCGCACTTCCATATTGAAGCCGAGGCTCTTCGTGTCAAGTCGGCACGCCTAGGCCTATGCACGACAAGTACAGTATTTGTACAGTGACTGTACGTGTGTGTTAGTCTGCGTCGCATGTACAGTTGAAATCAGAAGTATAAATACAACTGTATGCAACAAAGTGTTAAAACTGATGTGCTTACACCATTTTTGTAACAGTCTTTACTAAATTCTTAATTTTGTTGAATTCCTCACGTACATAGCTTGTACACCTTGCAATGGTTCGGGTAGTCCTGTTTACCATTTTGGGTGATGATGGTAGTGGTGTACATGTATTTATACTTCTGACTTCGACTGCATGTACAGGACTGATTGTGCATTCACGTGCCAACATTAGTTCACTTCCGAGTTTGATAAAGAGGCTCTCCGTGCTAAGCTAAGCTACGTAAGTGCGCAGATCGGTCCTATAAATGGGTTAATTTGGGATTCGTCTATACACAGGTTGAAAACAAAAATTCCTGACGATTTTTTGGTAGGCCTATTTTTGTTAACGTTGCATTGACGTCGTGATAAAAGCAAAACACCAACTCAACTTACATTCCAAACATAACATTTAGATTCACTGTCAAAATAGGGTATCGTGTTGGTGGCCAAGTCGTTTCAAAGCTGAAACAAGGTCATTTTACATCAACTAATTACCCAATAAAACAACATTATGGGCATTACGTTGCACAATGTAACATTTTACGAGTGCCCAACATGGAACCAAAGTTTACTGGCGCGGTAAAGCCTACTTTTCGGTCTGAAATTCCATCACGTCTGCATTTTCAGAAAATTATAAACACAAACCATGTTTTTTTGACAGGACCTGTGCTGTTTTTGAGAAGAAGTCTAGGTCACGGTTAATGGGCGACTTTCTGTTGCAAACTACCAAGCACGTGACCTCTGAGTGCCCTTGTTATTGTTGGGCGCCTCCAGATGTCGCCATCCCAAAGTCATTTTGCAATGATTATTTGAGCCAATTTGATGGAAAAAAACACACTCGGATGCTCATGCAAATACGTGCACATGGAGTCCGATCCGTTTGGCTTTCTTTTCCAAACGCAAAATTTTAAAATAAATTATCAACCATGGTTAATTAATCAAAGCTAAACAAAACTACGTTCGGCTCGGTGAAAACAAAACTCGCGAGTCTGGTGTACTGACGTACTTCCCTTCACATGCACACTTAGTATACACTTGACCAGACTAAAAATGTTGTTGTTATGTGGTGCACGCGGCAGGTGTGAAGTATAGAATCAATACCGAGTTCACCGTAGGAGAGAATGGTATATGCAACCAGACTGTTGCTACACTCTTAACATAAACTAGTCAAAATAACGTAAATTAGTCACATGAGGCATCATTTTGATAAAGGTTAGTCAAAATGATGCCTCCTATGACTAATTTACATTATTTTGACTATTTTATGTTGACAGTGTATACAGTGGCGTGCACCACATAGCAACAACAGTGCAGTATATGTGACTGTCCAAACTACACTTCCATTTGAAAGTGAAGAATTTGGGGCGTCGGCCATTCTGCAATTGTTACACGCAAGTGAAAACGTCACCCTTTGTGTGTTGCCATGGTTATTGGGTCTAAACTAAAACCAGTGAACTGTTTTCCTGCGCTATACCAATGGACGTTTCAGATTACCATCGAATGTTTAGACCCAATTACCATGGCAACTGACGTCACACTTTAGTAGTCTATTAGACCTATCGTATTTTTATAGACTGAAAATTTTTGCTGTTTAACCAAGCATAAATGTCGTAATATTTGTACCCAATTTCGAGAATCGTTTTCGAATTTTTTAAATCTTAATATACTCAGAGTCCAGTGAATGGATAATGCAAATTTTGTTGAGGAAACGTTCAAACTTTTTTCACTTCTTAGAGTGCCCCAAACGTTGTCCAATTAGCCGAACGAGGTCTGTTGTGGTTGTAAAACTCGGTGGGATTCCGCAGTGGGGAACCCTGCGTGTGTTTCACCGAGAACAGGTCAGATTAGATGGGGGATCAGGGATGATGGAGCCCGTCATCCGTCATGATTCGGTCCGGTCAGGACGGAACTCTCTCCTGATCCCGGACGCCAAAGGTTACAAGCCGATTGGAATTGTGAAATGATTATCTTCAAGCAAGAAATCAGTGTTTAATTGACACTATTAGCACTATATAGCAGTCACGTTTCAGATGTTGAGCTGTTGTACATGTATTAAGTCATGCGTCTTAGCTTTTCAATTGCAAATTTTGTTTGACAAAAAGAAATCACCGATACCCTCGTTTTTGATATAACAATTTGAAATTCCTCAATTGCTGCATTTTTAATCGAAACCTAAGCGAATAATAAACTTCTGTAGTTACGAATAGACGTAGGCATATAGTCAATTTAAAAACAAAATGGAGATGTTGTTGGTTTTGGATTGTTAAAGATATACCGGTACAGTCCGTGCGTTTTGCACCTCGAAAAATATTGTTTTTAGAGACATAAAAGTTATTCGCTTTTAAATGAGACATCAAACGAAAAAAAACCCGAAAAATCACTGAGCCGTGATCACCGATAGACGTTTTAGTCTAATATATTTAGCTATTTAGAGCCAATTACCATGGCAATCCTGGTCGGTTCCTCATGTGCAGGCTAGCTGCTCTCGTATACGATTTGACCGGCAGTTCGTAACATAATATGGGCCTATATAGACCTTTTCAAAGTTCGTGGCTTTCTGCAATAGGATTTTGTCCACCGTGGAAAAAAAGTGTTGCTCACGTGCACACAAGCCGTTCGTTCAGGCGCATGATCCGTGACCGTTCGACTCGTTTTTCGCGAACACAAAAACCTGGGGCCGATTTCACTCACGCTTAGCGGTGATGGCTAATGCCCAAATCCATCGCGAAACTCGAAATCCATCGCAACTTGGCGTACAATGGAATTGAAGTTTAACGATTGACCCATGCAGACCGCCCGAACCATAGAGCTCTATGGCCCGAACTCTGTGCCGAACTCAGTGCATGACATTTAACAGGTGAGGGCGCTCTTAACACAATCATCAGTGCCCTCTAGAGGGCGCTGTTCCTCACGTTCGTTATTTACTGGTTGTTTACCCATCGAAGTCATTCCTGTCAACTTTCTCTCCACATTGATGTGGGTGACCTTAAAAAGAAACGATGGCAGAAATCAATCTTGATAAAGATGAGTTAATGAGGTACTTGAATGGTGAAATTGAGTTTACTGATTGGAAACAAGGACAAGATGTAAGTAACGTAATTTAATAAATTAAATTCGAGGTTTTTCAGTTCAGATCTCCCATTTACTGGCAATAGGCCATTTCGACATTTTCGCGGCCATTTTGAAGGAGGTGCAAAGAGCGCCCTCAAGCGCCGCATGTGCGTGCACAAAACATATCTAAGGCGGCTTCGCGCACTGGATACAACTTCGCAATTAATTCTTTTCACTAATTAAATCGATGGCTTTGACTATAAAGCTGGTTGATTGTGATTCTATATGAATTGTTCTTATGCTTCAGTTGAAAAATCAAAATTAAAAGTGTCTTCTTGTCTGAATAAATCGCATTTTAAGACCCCTTCTTATTTCCCAATTTCTCTAAGATTAAGGCGGCTTGATTCCCGCAATGGATACAACTTCGCAATTAATTTGTTTGACTAATTAAATCGATTGCTATGACGATAAAGCTGATTGATGATGATTCTACATGAATATTTCTTATACTACAGCTGAAAAATAGTAACAAAAAGTGCCTACTTGTCTGAATAAATCGATTTTAAGACCCCTTCTTATTTCCTAAATTCTTTAAGCTAAGGCGGCTTAATTCGCGCACTAGATACAACTTCGCAATTAATTTTTGTGACTAATTAAATCGATGGCTATGACGACAAAGCTGATTGATGATGATTCTGCATGAATATTTCTTATATTACAGTTGAAAAATCTTAACAAAAAGTGCCTACTCGTCAGAATAAATCGATCTTTAAGGCCCCCCTTTTTATCTCCCAGCTACTGTTTTTTTCAAGTAAATATCTTCGGAAAATGAAGTGTCTCTGACCACTTATCACAGAAGTATGTTATATAAAAAAAAGTGTGAACAGGCTTGATATTAGTTCGCAGCAAGAAAGGATAAACATAACCCTTTCAATAATTATTTTAACAAAATACAATTGTCAACATTTCTGGTAACTTATTACACTTTAGGCTATTAATTAATACCATGATAAAATATGATCTTTTCCTGGGAAATTTGTATTGTTTCTGTTAAACCGATCATGATTATTGGAACAAATGATAAAGATTTCAAAATTGTCATGGAGTTTCGACTATTGAAATTAAGTGTCCTTTTATTATCAAGAACAGCACGGTGAAAGAAGGAGTAAAGAAATGCGACTATCTCCACGAGATCGACGGAGAGGTGAGATTGAGGCAAAGCCAAAATTATTTCACACAGATCAACATCCAGATGGCTCTAGCAGAGGCTAAACAAGTCTTAAGCGGGCCTCCCACTGTGCGAATTTTGCTACGAATTAGGTACGATTAGCTACGATTTAGGTCGATTATGTATACACTCTACACGCAATCGTACCAAATCGTAGTTAATTGTACCTAATTCGTGGCAAAAATCGCACAGTGGGAGGCCCGCTTTATTTTGTTATCTGGACTTAACAGGACACGTTCGTAAAAAAATACCTTTGACAAACAACATTATAAAAAAGTTGCAATGAGCGCAACAGTGTTCTTCAAAACCTGTGCCCTGTATATCAATAAAAACCTATACTTTTGCGGCACTTGTGATAAACAGTGGCTAGACGCCACTGAGATAAAAGAGGACGAAATAGACTGGAGAGCATCCAATGTGACGTATGGTTCCAAGTGCCAAGGACTGAAATCTGACGACGATTTAAGCGATGTCACCTGGATCCATTCCAAGAAACTTTATTGGAAGAAAAGTGAAATGAGAAAAGAAGCCTTAAAAATCGATTTATTCAGACATTGGAACTTTTTGTTTTGATTTTTCCACTGTAATATAAGAAATATTCATCAATCAGCTTTATTGTCATAGGCATCGATTTAATAAGTCAAACAAATTCATTGCGAAATTTTATCCAGTGAGCCAATTAAGCCGCCTTAGCTTAGAGAAATTATGAAATAAGAAGGGGTCTTAAAATCGATTTATTCAGACTGTATATAAGAATTATTCGTACAGAATCAACATCAATTAGGTTTTTGTCATAGCCATCGATTTAATTAGTCACAACAATTAATTGCGAAGTTGTATCTAGTGCGTGAATTAAGCCGCCTTAGTTTAGAGAAATTAGGAAATAAGAAGGGGTCTGAAAATCGAATTTATTTAGACAAGAAGGCACTTTTAGTTTCGATTTTTCAGCTGTAATATAAGAAATATTCATGTAGAATCATCATCAATCAGCTTTATCGTCATAGCAATCGATTTAATTAGTCAAACAAATTAATTGCGAAGTTGTATCCAGTGCGGGAATCAAGCCGCCTTAATCTTAGAGAAATTGGGAAATAAGAAGGGGTCTTAAAATGCGATTTATTCAGACAAGAAGACACTTTTAATTTTGATTTTTCAACTGAAGCATAAGAACAATTCATATAGAATCATAATCAACCAGTTTTATAGTCAAAGCCATCGATTTAATTAGTGAAAAGAATTAATTGCGAAGTTGTATCCAGTGCGCGAAGCCGCCTTCGATATGTTTTGTGCACGCACATGCGGCGCTTGAGGGCGCTCTTTGCACCTCCTTCAAAATGGCCGCGAAAATGTCGAAATGGCCTATAAGCGAGTTCGGCATTTCGATGTGCGCAAAGGGTTGTGGGTAATGTCAAAGGTCAAGAGTTCCTAAACTCCGATCATGCCTGCACGCGTGCATACGATTGTGCATACTCGCGTGTTCAAATGTCTCGTTTTTCAGCTTTTTCTTCCTTATACGTGGTTATAACTTAACATGAGTGACGAACAGTATAAGAACTTAGGTTTGGATGATTTTCTGCGTTGGAAAGTTGAGGCTTTGAAGAGATTTTTGGCTGATAGATCAGAGGACTGAAACGAACGGGACGGAAAGAAGAACTTGCAGCATTAGCCTTTGCTGCTGCAACACAGTTGAATGTACCTGTTCTTCCAAGTGCTAGCGAGGAAAAGCAGTTGCATACTCGACAGTATCGGCAACTTCTGAAAGTATTGAAATTATGACTTGCTTCCGCGTTTCTTTGTTCCGGGGCGGTGAAATGGATTAAGTCGGAGAGTACTACACTTCTTGTCCATTCTCCTTGACAGAATGTAGGCCTACCATATAAGTCATGAAAATGTTGAACAAAGGCTGATTTTGTATTTGAGACGAGTGTGATATATTGTCATAGCACCAGAAAAGACATCCAATATTGTAAAAATTGGTTAAAGCTTTTTGAAATATTTGCCCTAATGTTCAATCTTCGCCCTAAAACTAAAGCCAAGGCCACTACAACATTGTTATTTAAGGGATCTTCATAAAACGTTGTGCACATATAATAACAATGTATGACAATTTCAAGACTTTAATGTAAAAATGCACATAAAGTACTACACGTCTGCATATTAAATGTACATGTAGATAATATATAAGTTTTGCTTTGGTAACTCTAATAAAGATCTTTGGTACTGAAAATAAATAAGTTACTATACATACATACATGTGTTAAATAAGTTACTCTTTTCAGGTTATAAAAAATATAAAGTTTTCTCTGGTAACACTAACAAAAGATCTTTGGTATGCTTTGGAGAGACATTTTCTCTTAAATATAACTCATAAATATGAAAATATAGGTTACATAAACGTATGTATGTATGTGTGTTAAATAAGTTACTCTTTCCAGGTTTGGATAATAGTTTTTATAGACGTTTTCTTTGGCAACACTAATAAATAATAAAGATCTTTGGTATGCTTTGGAGAGACATTTTCTCTTAAATATAACTCATAAATATGAAAATATAGGTTACATAAACGTATGTATGTTTGTTAAATAAGTTACTCTTTCCAGGTTTTTGATAATAGTTTTTATAGACGTTTTCTTTGGCAACACTTAGAATAAAGATCTTTGGTATGCTTTGGAAAGACTACATTGTATCTTTTTTCTTAATTATAACTCATAAATCTGACAATAAATAAATTCGGATTTATCAAAACAAAGAAAGTTGCCACTGAAGGTGAAGGGTTTAACTGTACATACTTTTATTGCCAATTTATGCTACTTGAGTGAACTTGTACAAATGACAAACTGCATCATGGGAAGGAGTGATCAAACTCAAAATACTTCTCAAAATACTGTTTTGTTGTTTGTACAAGTCCATGCAAGCATTAACTCACTCCACATATTTGGTTTCAAGACTGGCAACCCTGTAAGTGGATCACCTTCTCTTTTTGGCAATGGGCACTCTGATGTTGATGGAGCAGAATGAAGTTGATACCCAAGGTGCAAGACGGGATCAGGATTACGTTCAACATGTTGTGGCCCGCATCATGCCTGTGCAAGAGACAAAATAAATTTAAACAATCTGTGGGGAAAAATTTAAATTTGATGATAAACTCAAAATTAAGATTGGAAAATGTCACAATTTTTCAAAGGAAAAACCATTTGAGAGTTTTCCAAAGCTTTGGTGTGGCATGGGTGTGGTGAGAAATGTGCATGGTATGTGTCGGTGCATGATAATATTTCTTACAGGTGTGTAGCTGTCATTACAAAAAAGGAGGAAAATGCACAAAATGCCTGCAGTATTAATTTTAAAAAAATTATCAGATAGGTGAGGAAACAAAAAAGAGGCAATCGGCTGATTAGCTATAGTTGCATGCCTGTTCCGAGTTTCTGTTGAGGATCCCCAAATTTCTGCAAAAGTGCTGACAAAAATGTTTTTTTTCTTCACATTTTCAAGGTCTAAATTTACTTTAAAAAGTAAAGGTTGCCATCTGATAAAGTTACAGTCACTCCCAAATATCATTCGCGAAAACAGCTGTGTATAGTAGACAAATATGCACAAATATTTCTACATTCGTCTCTGGACTATGGGGGAAGAAAACACATTTATTCCTCCATGTCTGGACCGAGCTAATAAAGCAGGGTTCTTCGCGTTATTAAATCAATGTCAACGAGTCGCGAAAAGTCGGTCTGTTTTATCGTGGTTTATCCGGCTTATTGCGCATTACAGGATCGGGAAATGCTGCAGAAACACTTTCGGTAGTATAAAACAAAACAATAATGCCAATAATTTAGGACCTGCCTTATTCTGTTATCTTAGGGAGCATTTATAAGACCGCAGTCCATCGTGTCCGCATAGCGATAACACAGTCAGCAGCGAAAGTTAGGAACTCTTGACCTTTGACATTACCCACAATCCTTTGCGCGCATCGAAATGCCGAACTCGCTTATTGGTATTTTGTGGAACTTGCGGAACTTTGCAGAACCTTGGGAAAATAGCAAAGAAAAAGATTGTTACCAACAAAATACATAGTAAAACAAGTAGGCCTACACCTTGTCAAAATGAATAGGCGTAAAGTGACATTATCGCAAGGAAAACTCATATTTTTACGCGTGAGGGCTATTCAGGGCTGCGGAACTCTTTCTTCCGGGTGGAAAATATAACTTTTCATCCATGATGCAGAAGACGGAGTTCCGCAGCCTTGAATAGCCCCTGCCAATGTGTATTTTGCACACATTTTTATGAGGCCCTGCAGAGGCAATGGGACCTGTTCTATGTTATTCTGAGAGTTCTGCAAAGTTCTGCAGTTCCGCAAATTACCCACACCCCATTTACTCATGACTAGACTCTCTCAAGCATGTCAAGTTAGCCTATGTCTAGCCCCACAAATAGGGCTGTAAATAGCTCACTTTTGAAATGACTTTTTACACTGTCGCTATTACAGCCCTAGTATTTGAGGTCCGTACAGCATATCAGCTAAGATGGCAGCGCCCAGGGCATGCACATCAGAACGTTGTCCGAATTTTATTTTGTCCACTCCAATGTTTCAAGACGCCGTAGTCGTAGATGGCCAAATTGACGATTCCGTAAGCGTTACCGTTATTTTATGAAACACTAGACTCAGGATTACAATGGTGTATGTGAAAGTGCTCTGGTCTGATGTGCTTCGGACGATATTTGTACTGAAACTTTGTCAGATTTGAGCAGTTTGAGACTTGGTATTGTCGTACGGACCTCAAGTAGGGCTGTAATGGCGACAGTGTAAAAAGTCAGATTTCAAAAGTGAGCTATTTACAGCCCTATTTGTGGGGCTAGCCTATGGCCTGCCCTACCTGATTACTCACTCTGTACTGTTGCTTCATAACTAATAATCAACTTCTCAATTCTTATCGTAGTTTTTTCGATCCGTTTTTTCGATCCGTTGGCAGAAGGTAGCAAGCTTAAGAAAAAGAAGGGAAAAAACTGAAATAAATATTCCGTCTTCATCTTTGTAGTTGATGAAGTTATTTTCAACGGAGGACAATGTGCCCGAATCGACGGTGACAACGGAAGAACCAGAAGAAGATTCAGAAGATGAAAGCGACGACGTCGACGTCGAACAAGATGTGGCCGAGGAGGAACAAGACGTGGCCGAGAAGGAACAAGAGGAGGAACCAAACAAGGAAGATGAAGATGAAGATGATGAAACTGGCAGTGATGACGATGAAGAAATGATGCTTGATGAGAAAGATGAGGAGTATGTTCCTCCTGGAGTTAAAACACACAAAGGTGCATTTTGATAGATGATAGATCCGTAAACAGGCGTCAATTTCATGGTGCTGTTTAGCACAAACATTTGCCGAGCATGGAACAGTGTCGTAGTCGAGTTGGTCCATGGACTTAAGTCTATCACAAGTCCAGAGCCGATAAAATCACAAATATTTGGCCAATAAATACCCTTACCCAAGTGTATCAATATTTGTTGAAATCATCAATATTAAATTAATAATAATTCAACAGTAATAAATAATTAACATAATCACAAATTCAAAACAACAAAGCAGAATGTGTATCCATAAACCCTGAAGAAACATGTCAGAAAACTTTCACTCTTCAAACTTTAGTATGAAATCGCTCAGATTAAGCAACTTCTTGTTTGTATCCTCGCAGGAAAAGTCGGTCGACCACGGAAACCTAAATCTGTTGTTTTGACCCCAAAACGAAGTCGGGGCCGACCACGCAAATCCAAAGGGCCAAACTTTGGAACAAGGGAACAAGGTAAGTGAGTCTCCTTCAGTTTTTTTTCTCCATTTTCTTTAATATCAGTTTGATAAAAGAGTAAAAACAGTTCCCTCTAATAGTTTCTATTATTTAAAAGTAATTTCAAAATGTTGGGGTCATTCAGTGTTTTCGTTTAATTTTTCTAAAACAACTGAACAAAAACTCAATATTTTTAAAAGTGAGGTGAGAACTTTGTCATTTATGATTTTACCAGAGGATTTGGCAATGTCCCACGAACTAGCCCTAAGCCGAGAGGAACGACGCTTACGTCAGAGGAAGGGCGGAAGCCGTAGCCGTGTACCCAAGCCGCTGAGAGGCCTGATGGGAGAGGCGCACTTGTGTTTCGCTCGTCGCGAACACCAAGAAGCAATAATGATGTGTCTTGAGATCATTAGGCAAGCCCCACGGTGTCCGGATACATATCAGCTACTGGGGATGATCTACGAAGACAAAGAAGACATGCAAAAATCTCTTCAGGTTCGTGAACGCTAATTGAGGCAAGCCGGGAAATCTTAAATGATCTCTGGGAGAAGTGGTTATCTCATTGATGGGTTTATCCCTCTGTAGGGCTTGTTAAGCTCATGTAATAGCCAATCCCAATCAGTGAGGAACAACTGCAATACCGTGTTTCAAGACCATCAGTTGGCTTCAATTGGTAGGGCATCTGCACGTTAAGCAGAAGGTCCGTCTACATGATACTTATCTGTGCATTTTAATCCTTGCAGTTTTCTCTTCTTGCGGCCCACTTGAAACCAACAGACACTGAAGAATGGACTCACTGTGCTGAGATGTGTTTGGAACAAGGCGACAATCAACGAGCGATTCATTGCTACTCAAAAGGTTCCTGGTTAAACTTTGTGTTACCTCAAATCCAAGATTAGACAAATTGTGGAATTTTGAACGAGTATTACCCAAAGCCAAATCTCTACACGAATTGCAAATGATACAAGGTTTCTGAGCCAATCAAAATGTAGCTTGCATTTGGTAGTGCAAGTCAACCAATCACAAAGCTGCATTGGCCTCGGCCAATGAGAGAGAAGCTTGCATTTGTCAGTTCCAGTCAACTGGTCAGAAGTTTGCAGGACTGAACCAATCAAAACGAAGCTTGCATTGTATTGGTCCACGCATTGTCAAACGAAAAATAGTTTTTAATCAGAATTATCTAGTTGCACAAGCAAGTGTGTATTATAGTAGAGGCTGTCACGTCTTGCTGTAGTTGTGGAGTATATTGTTTTTGTTTGGTTGCCATAGCGATCAGGTACAACCCCAAAGATCTGTCCAATCACCTTCAGCGGATTAACCTGTATGAACAACTCAATGACAACAAGAAGGTAAGATTAAACAATAAATGTAATGGACATATTAAGTGGAATAAACATTGGTTTTAAACTATTTTAAATTGTAAGCTTCAATATAATTTTTGACCATTTCCTAAAGTCACAAATACTACCAAGTTGTGTGATAAACAACTCACTTTCTAGAGCACGTCACACTTCTGTTATGGCTTAATATTTACCTTAAGAACTCCAGTAAGATTCAAAGTTATTCTAACAATACTAATTTACATTTTCTCAGACGCTGGAGTGTTACCAAGTAATGCTGAAGGCCCTACCTGAAGACAGTGGGGAGGAGTACATGCAACTTGCTAAGGATATGGTTAAGGTAAGGTAATGGAATATATTTGCCTTTACACGACATAACATGCATGAAACTTAGAAAGTGGACAAATTTAGCTCATTTGCTCTTTTTGGTTTTTCTTCAGTTCCACTAAAAAACCTCTAAAACTTTGTACAAAGTCTCAGACTCTTAACATTTCCCCTTTTACTGTACCATGTTAGTTGCATGCCGATATGCGCGTGTGGTCTAGTGGGTATGAAGCAGGACTCCCAATCAGAGTTTGGGGGTTCGAGCCCCACTTAATCCCAGTTGCCTCGTCAACCCGAGCGATATATGGGAATGCCACAATCTAACTGTCGATAGGGTTGTGCGCCTGACCAGCAGCCACCTAGTTGAAGCGAAATGGTTCTGGTGATTCCTGATGGCAGCGGTAATAATGGTAACAGCGCCTTGAGCACCCTGCAGGGTGGATATGTGCGCTATACAAATCTACTCATTATTATTATTATTATTATGTTACACCAACATGTTTCTTCGACCATTTACGATGTACTTACATGATTCTGTGCTCTATTTGGTACTTCAGGTATACCACAAGAGTGGAGATATTTCCTCAGCAGTTGATATTCTGGAGATAGCCTTTGCTAAACATCCAAAACTTATCAGTTCTGCAGGTAATAGCCACTTTGCACGGCGACCATGACAGGGTGCAGTCACATTGGTAGGCACTTTGTGGATCTACTGTCACATCATTTAAATATGAAAATCTGCCCCCTGTCATGGCCGCCTGTGCAAAAGTTCTATATAAATGTGCTTCAACATCGATGACATTTTTGTATATGTCACATCACTTCATGTAAAAAAAGCAATATTTTCCACTTTTCCATTCACAAAACCATGGTCCAAAACACTTAATTTTCGCAATAGTTTCTTTGTGACCATAAACTAACATTTCTACATTACATTCTTTCACAGATGTGAATATTCTAACGGAACTTCTGATCACAAATCGCAATTATCAACGAGCCATTCAAGTCATCTGTAATCACTGCAGTGTCGTCATACGGTCTAGAATCAACAACGATGTCGTAAACTTAGAGCAAGTCTCGGTCATTGGCAACAGGTGAACGGGAAAATAAAATGGAAATTGTTTTTTACTTGAGTTAAGATGAAGTATTTAAAAAAATGTAAATTTGTGCTTTTTCCTTTGTGTTAAGTTTCGACTGGCTTAAATCTTCACAATTTTAAACAATGTTTTTATTTGCCAATCTAGACAAGAGATTATGAGTGTTGAGGTGCCTGACGGGATACCGATTGACCTGCAGACGAAGCTTGGTGTATGTCTCGTACATTGCAGGCAGTTTCAATCGGCTAAGGTGGGTTACCAGGGAAAAAGCCCACATTTGAAACATTAAGTGTTAGTCTAGGCCAAACAAAATAAATGGTGTGTTTACGGTAACGGCCTAAAATAAATCCAGGTAGGTAGGTAGGAAAATAATTTTTTTTTACATTTCAGTTCATGCATTTGCGTGTCGTTTTGCAATGTTTGAAACTCACTATCAACACTATTAATCATGTACAAGTACATGTATAGAAAATGTTATGTTCGTTTGAAATTATTGCAAATAGTGCTCATTTAAAATTATCAACTTGAAAATCGGCAATAAAAAGTTTGAGGTCGGCAATTTGGCCTCAAAAATTCCAGGTAGGTCGGGTTACCGTAAACACACCATTTATTTTGTTTGGCCTTACAAGATATTACGGGTTCGAATCCCTCCAGAGAACACAGCCAAGACGCAGACCAAACTCTAGAACAGAAATTGATTCCTGGTAGTCATTTGTAGAAACTTTGTGTAACATTTCTTACAAAAACTATTTCAATAGCACTCTCCAAGATTTGCATAAGGGAAACTTTTAGGATTTCAAGTTGCCCTTTCTAGAAATTCTTATTTAAATCCATGCCATTTTTGGTCAATTGCAGCTACTGTAACATGATTTTAATTGGCCATTGCATGGTCATGTGATCAAAATAGGTGGTTGTGGGTTCGATTCCTGCCCGAGGATGTAGTGTCTTTCGTCGTTGTGAAGGGTTAGAAACTGTTGTTTATCACTTAATTCGACACAGGATTGTGACATCATTACAGCACATTTACCAGTTACAATATACTTTTCTCTCATCATTTTTCAGGACGCCGTTTCATCGCTGTTAACCAAAGAAGCTAATGAACTGGGCGATTTGTTCTTGGATGTAGCCGAGGCCTATATTGAACTGGGCAAGTACTGTTTTCAAGCAGATTATATTTTGGTAAAATCCATTTTTAAGAAGAAAAAAAGTTTATCAAATTCATTGTGGTGGTCGCTTAACAGAATGCAGAATTTGATTTAAAAATATTGTCTCACATGGCAATTGAAACCACAGTCATGTTTTCAAATAAAGTCAGAAATCCTAATTTACTTTAAAAACCTGCACAATTAACTTGATGCTATACGCTTTTTTTAACGACAGGTTGTTACACGGACGCACGCCCCATTCTGCAATCATTGATTGAAACTGAGAATTATGATGTGGTAAGTACACATTAGAAAGTGTATACAGCTATGCTGTTGTTGCTACGTGGTGCATGCCAATGTCGAGAACAACAGTCTTGTTGCTTTATGCCATTCTCCCCTATCATGATTCTGTACTTCACACCAGCCGTGTGCACCGGGTCACATTACATAGCAACAAAAATTTAGTCTGGTAATCTGGATACTAAGTGTGCAAGTGAAAAGAAGTACATTACTTCATTAGACGCTATTCATGGGACTCGTGTTAGATTTTAAAACTTGTGATATATCATAGACATTTAAGGACCTGCAGTGGACTACAACCATACCTAATTAGCATCCTTGAATCCCTCTGCCCAGGCCGCAGTGTGGCTCCGTTATGCAGATTGCCTAACCTCGCTAGGAGAACTGGAATTATCCATGATTGCTTACCGCCAAGTCCTACATAAAGCTCCCGGTCACCTCGACGCAACCATCGCTTTGTCCAGCTTAGAACAGCAACAGGGGAACTCGGACGTCGCACTGGAACTTCTGTCAATAGGTACAAATTATTGGGCTGTGAAAACACCTTGCTCTTTGTTGTATACATTTTAATTTGCAGCAGTGTCACCAGACTTCAAAGTTGGGGGATGGGATGGGAGGGGATGGGGGGAGGAAAGAGGGAGGCACAATACTTTCTAAAGAAGAATGTTGGTAAACTAGCCTGCAGAAATATCAGCTACATGAATCAGTGCTTCAGAAAACCTTTACAATTCATGTAAGTTGTTTAAGGGAATGTTTTTAAAAATGTGTGCGCACACGCGCATTTTTAAAACCACCTTTAGTTAACTTCTTATACAAAGTACCATGTGGTGTTTGTTACCATTGCTATCAAGACTGAGTAAGTTTTTTCTTGTCAACTCATGAAGTAAAATTGTTGGTCATTGTAAATGATACAATGGGCCGTTAAAATGAACAATAATGCCAAATTTTGCCGTAGTCACACTTACTAAACACTTAATCTCGGGGGAATCGTCTGATTTTCTTGCTTCAGGTGTCAACGATCCAACTCCAGACGTCCAACTCGTCTGGCATCGGGCATTGCTGCTGTTTGCCAAAGGACTCATGAAGGAATTCATTCAAGACAGTCTGCTGTTGCTAAGTGCTTACTTCAAGGAAGCGTTCAAACCGCTGAAAGGACACGGTAATTGAAATGGGACGTAGACTGAACGCGCATTACAAAGTATGAAGTGCTTTCATTAATTGATACATATTTGTAACGAACCGAGAGAAACAAATTGGGTTCATTGGGAAAACCTGAGGGAGTATACCACTGTGTTATAGAGCATCTGCCCGGTGTGTCAGAGGTCTCGGGATAAAAAGCTCCCTAATATGTGACGGGCTCTAGGAAAATGAGTCACAAGTCGCGCTGGCTAGTATTCTTTTTGCGACCATAAAAAGAAATCCGCGGCAAATCCACGCTCAATAAAATACCAAAACACAATGGAAATTCCTGGCGGTGCCCAGATACCGCCTGGAATGTCTGTGTTTCCCCTGGAATGTCTGTGTTACGCCTGGAATTTCTTTTGTGTTTAGGTATTTTATTGAGCGTAGAAATGCCACAGATTTCTTTTTATGGTCGCAAAAAGAATACTAGCCAGCGCGACTTGACTCATTTTCCTAGAGCCCGTCACATATGGACACGTTCAGAACTTTTCCCTGCAATCTCAAAAAAGTTACAGGAAATAAGTACATTCAATTTGTCTCTGTCGTAGTTTCCAAGGAATTGTGTGGTAATATTGCGGCCATCGGCGACGATGAATGGTATTCTCTCTACTGTAAAGTACTGGAAGCGCTTATCAAACTGGGACGGCCTAAAGAAGCCGATGATTTATCAGAAGCCGTCGTTTTATCCAGGAAATTCCAAAGAGAGCCGAGGAGACAACTGGTAGGTTTTTGAGACGTGCAAAAATGCAGTTATGTTACCTGGGGATTTTTTTAAATTATTTGTCATGACAATAGACCTGAAACGTAATGACGTCACGCGATGTTTACCGCGGTGCATTATGGGTGAAAAGTGGGGCCGAAATCGCTAGTTTTCGAACTTTGCGTGCGTTGCATGCATAGCGCCTAGCGTATTATGCACGTAACTTTGTGAACTTTACTAACCGCTTCGCTGGCAATAAACGTCCAAAACAAAGATCGTAAATTTCTTAAATGGTTTGTGTCAAGATATATGTGCCTGCGTGAGTTTTAAGCGCACGACGGACGCAGGAACTATGGTTTTAACTTTTAAGGCTTCAAAAGGCGGCGAAAATGGCCCTGCAATAATTGTGAAAACTAGCGATGCAGAGATTTCGTCCCTACTTTTCACCCATGATGCACCGCGGTAAACATTGCGTGACGTCATTATGTCATAGGTATATTGTAACCTTCATGTTGTGCTTTTCATTGCGATTTGGTGGAGGACGATTTTGCTGTGCATTAATAGCGAGGTTTTTGTTTCTTTACTTTGCAACAGGATATGAGACTGATTGGCATTTGTGTGTGGTTTCAGAATGCAAGATACCGAAAGTGCTTCCGTGAAATGCGACATGTCGTCATGCAAGTAGGTTGCCCATCTCGGAAGATTGTTTTCCCAAGAATGGGTACATATTTTGTACTTCTATTGTCGAGAAATTTAAATGAAAAAAAATACCCTCTAAGCTTTTTTACCTTTGTTTTTCGGCAGTACCCGGGCAGTATAGCTGCGTGGAATCTCTTCAGTTTAATCACCAACGTCACAAACGATACAAGACACCACAAATTCTGTCTCCGCCTGACATTAAAAGTGGGTGAAATTATTTAAATTCATTTTGTAACAAATAATTACAGCATTTATATACATTTTAGCACTCTTACACCAATTAACGCCGGGATTATTTCAAACATTGCTGTTTGTAGGCACGAGTTTATTTTTAGTTGAAGCATGGAGGATGAAAAACAACTGAACTCATTAACCATGCACGATAAAGTATTGTTGTTATATCGATGTACCGTTATTGTACACCCCAATGTTGCTTTGTTATAAACTGTTTTGCCCATTTTCCTCGTCAATTACTGCGAGTGAAGACGTTAAAAGCAGAAGTGAATTTCCCCTAAATGTGTTAACAAGTCTCCCGCTACACCGATGCGGAAATCTTGGCGTGTTTAAACGTTCTCCGGAGCCAAGAGGTTAATATACACCGTCTGAAGACTGGTTCATATTTTAATTGAAAGCGAACGTAGCATGAATATGATGTCGCACTACAATTGTTTTAAAAAGAAAGTAATGTTACTCTTGGTGTTGGTTTTACAATCAGAAACTTCATGATAACTTTGCCCTGTGTCTTCTGAACGGTCACAATGCCATGGTGAGCGGAACTTTTAAGAACGCCATCGGCGAGTACGTACGGGGCTTTCGACAACGGCCTGATGACCCACTCCTAAACTTCATGATCGGTATTTCAATCTTCCATATTGCCTGCCAGCGGTATACAACCAAGCGACACTCACTCATTGTGCAGGTTCGTTAGAATTGTGTCAGACAATTTTTGGTCATGTTGTTAGCATTTTGTAGGGAAAGAATTGAGAAGTTGATCATGGCTTCAGACCTTATGTGCAAAACATATGAGACAGGATGACACATTTCTAAGTGTTTCCTCACAATTTTAAAATTTTCTCACTCAAAATGTTGGATTTTACCATCAAATCTGCACCTATCAATGCTTGATAAGTCATTTTAAAGAAAAAAATTACTTTTTGTAGTTTATGCCATATACAGTAAAAATTACATAATGTACACAAAATTCAGGTACCAAAATTCTAACTACTGTAAAAGCTGAAATATTCGCGGTGGTTTTATTTTTGCGCACCAGACAGAGCCCGCGAAAATAACCCGCGAAAATATTGTTTGCAACAATTGTGGCGATCCCTGAAAAAAAACATAATTTCCATCCGCAAAAATAACAACTCGCGAAAATGTCAGTGATGTTGAAATGCGCGAAAATATTGGCTTTTACAGTAATTCAGAGTAAACTGTACCTGTACATGTTATCAAATTGTTTTGGGTGTTTTGTTTTTGTTTTGAGCAGGCATTTGCATTTCTGAAGAGATACGAAGAGTTTAGAGGCGTCAGTCAGGAAACATGTTACAACATCGGCAGAGCTCTCCACCAAATCGGTAGGAAAAGAAAACTGCTAAGCACATAATGTTTTATGTTAATAGAAAACAATGGATACCAGGCAAAGTTGCAGTACATGTGTATTGTATAGTGGATTTGTTGGGTATTCGGCAAAGACTATGATATGGTACATAAAACTAAAAAAAAAACAACTAAAAATTATCATTATCTTACCTTTAATAGGTTTACTTCACATGGCTGTTCGCTACTATCACCGAGGTCTCGAAATGCCGCCCTCTATTGACGACCCCAGGTTTGACCTTCGATCCGAACTGGCCTTTAATTTGGCTCTGATCTATCAGCAAAGCGGCAACGAGGAATTGGCCATAGAAATACTGAATGGGAGTGTTGTATGATGACATAGCGAGGTTGAGAAAGTCCACAGTTGGAACCAAGATGGCTGCTGGGTTGGTTGTTGAGATACTAAATGGCAGTGTTGTGCGAGGACACACTTGGAACAAAGGTGGCTGCTGAATGATAGTGTTGTGTGAAGAACCAAGGTCGAGACAGTCCAGTTGGTACCAAGATGGCTGCCCTGTGACATGGCCCTGCAGTAAAAAACAGACATTAAACACAGAATTGTGGACTCGACGTAACTTTCTGAATAATTTGGAAAACGTCCAATGGAAACCTGTGGTAGACTGAAAAAAAAAAAAGCAGTGTGAATTGAGAACAGTTTCTGCCCTGACATTTAAAGGAAACTTTGTTTAATATACAGAGAAGAAAATGTTTCAGTGGTTCACTAGCTAAAACGTACGTTGTTGAAAGATGGAACTTTATTGTTTTCTTCAACATATTAACACAAGAACACTTTCTTATGTTAAACAGTACAGTAAGAGAGACCAGCTTGAGTATGGGGTATTATTACTAAACAAAAACGTACCACTTCAAGAATATCGAAATGTTGTAACTTTCTTTCCAAATTTTTTTGTACAAAAGCAATAAATATGGTTTAAAAAAGCAACACGATTGAAAGGACTTGCAGTATTTTCATAAAAAGGGCTGTTAACAATTTTAAGACATGGTGAATGTAAAGTAATTTTTTGTTTTTTTAAAATGTGGTACACTGACTTGTTTTTCAGAACTGAACAAGTAAATTACACAACTGTACTCAAAGTAGCACATGTATACAAAAACAACTCATCGGCATTTGTATAAAATTACAACACATGCAGTGCACAGCTTGGTCTTGGCTCCAAGACGTTTGTTTGTTCTCGTAGCACGCCGTCTGCGCGGTATTCGATTCTGCTGTGCGATTGTTTCGACGTTGATATCGATCCTTACGCTTTTGACCAGACTTCGACAAAGGTCTTGAATATTTGTTCTGTGGCTGCTTAACTTTTTTTGTTTTGACCCAATATTCCCCTGAAAAGTCAGGGAAGCCAATCGGCGATTAAGATCAGATGCGCTCATGATTTATTCATCATGATTTGAAACAAACGGCACACACGTACGAATGTACGTACAGCAAGCACGCACTACATTGAACAGCTAATAGGATGGATTCAACGCATTACTATGGTAGCGACAACGCGAGAGGCCAAATTTGCATATGACGGTCTGTCATCACTCACTTGAGCAGTTCATTAGCGCGGTCAGGTTCCGCCCACAACTCTACAAAGTAGCACAGACTATGCACAGCTATGATTTTCGTTTTGAAAAATTCATCTGAGCGTAATATTAACTTACCAAGACGATACATTACATACAGTGCACAAATGGAAATATTTAAAATCGCAATCCAATAAAATGAAATCAAAGACATGTATTATATTCAAACGCTGATCAATACATTTCTGATATGGCATTTTTTATGGTTAATGTAGACTTGAATTTTCATAGGTCTTGCTATTACTCTTGATTGCCCAAAATGGTCATAACCATGTGCCAGTTTAATAACGCAGCTTAAATGCAATGGTGCAGTTATTGTGGTAGAAATGTTGTGTACTATTTTATGTCACGATTGTGATCAAACACATTTTATTGTTGCGTCGCTTTTTTCGGCCAGCATTACTTGAGAAGTTAACACACGCTGAAACATGGATACGCAAACATGAACTCATTAAAAAAAAAATACACGTTTTAAAAAACCGTCGCAAAGTAGCATAAATTATGTTGGACGGTTATCGGCAAAAACTGATACTTTTTGGCAGATTTTTCGCTTCATCTGTGATGCACTTTGATGTATAATCCACGAATACAGATCAAATTTAGCAAGTTATGCCAAAGTGAAAACGGGGGCCAAGCGCAGAGCAGATTTAAAAGATAGATTCAGATATTTTTACACTTACATTAATTCCACGGCACTTAGGGGTCGGCCAAAGTTGTCAACATTTTCATGGTTCTACAAAGCATAGAAAGGGGGGAGGGGGGCGTACGGCTTCACATGCACTGTAAAATGTTGACACTTTATGGTACTGACAGGAAAATGTTGATAAGTAGTATTTCGGTGGAGGGTGGGAGGACTTGAAAATGTTGACAACTTTGGACGGCCCTTTATAGACCGTATTGAATAGCTGCCATTTCGTGGGGCAGTTTGTTTGTTCCTTGAGGACATGCATGGTTGCACATATTGTGCTTCCATTGTTGAACGGTGTAAGTAACAAAAGGTACCCCACGAAATGGCGGCTATTTGATACGGTCTATTAGATAGAGATCAACCAACAGAAATTAAAATGACTATAATAGTATCCCGTTACAGTGGTACATGTTAATTTTCAGGGATATTCAACTCAATGAAATGCCACCTTTTCTTTTTAACACTGGTTTCAACAATTCTGTACACGTATCAACCTTGATAATTCTACCTTGCACTCAATTAATCTGTACAGTATAATATTTACACGCACGTTGTCTGTTTTGTGGATTTTGTTATGTTGCCTAAATTGACAAGACCAAATGTTACCAAAGTCAAGTGCACAGGAACCACCACTGGCATCAAAACAATACAAGTATACTAGTTTCTTCATGATATGAATAGGGCTGTGTGGTAAAGTGCCTTGCTTATGAACACAAGTGTAATAACATCTCATGGCACAGGAACTTGGGTCCAGTGCGCTAGGCCATAACACACCAGGAATCAAACCTACATTACAGCTACTTGAGTTCAGTGCACTAGACCACTAGGCCATAACACGCCAGGAATCAAACCCACATTCCAGCTACTTGGCATAGGAACTCGAGTTCAGTGCACTAGACCACTAGGCCATAACACCCCAGGAATCAAGCCCACATTCCAGCTACTTGGCATAGGAACTTGAGTTCAGTGCACTAGACCACTAGGCCATAACACCCCAGGAATCAAACCCACATTCCAGCTACTTGGCATACGAACTCGAGTTCAGTGCACTAGACCACTAGGCCATAACGCCCCAGGAATCAAACCCACATTCCAGCTACTTGGCATAGGAACTTGAGTTCAGTGCACTAGACCACTAGGCCATAACACCCCAGGAATCAAACCCACATTCCAGCTACTTGGCATAGGAACTCGAGTTCAGTGCACTAGACCACTAGGCCATAACACCCCAGGAATCAAACCCACATTCCAGCTACTTGGCATAGGAACTCGAGTTCAGTGCACAAGACCACTAGGCCGTAACACCCCAGGAATGAAACCCACATTCCAGCTACTTGGCATAGGAACTCGAGTTCAGCGCACTAGACCACTAGGCCGTAACACCCCAGGAATGAAACCCACATTCCAGCTACTTGGCATAGGAACTCGAGTTCAGTGCACTAGGCCACTAGGCCGTAACACCCCAGGAATGAAACCCACATTCCAGCTACTTGGCATAGGAACTCGAGTTCAGTGCACTAGACCACTAGGCCGTAACACCCCAGGAATGAAACCCACATTCCAGCTACTTGGCATAGGAACTTGAGTTCAGTGCACTAGACCACTAGGCCATAACACCCCAGGAATCAAACCCACATTCCAGCTACTTGGCATAGGAACTCGAGTTCAGTGCACTAGACCACTAGGCCATAACACCCCAGGAATCAAACCCACATTCCAGCTACTTGGCATAGGAACTCGAGTTCAGTGCACAAGACCACTAGGCCGTAACACCCCAGGAATGAAACCCACATTCCAGCTACTTGGCATAGGAACTCGAGTTCAGTGCACTAGGCCACTAGGCCGTAACACCCCAGGAATGAAACCCACATTCCAGCTACTTGGCATAGGAACTCGAGTTCAGCGCACTAGGCCACTAGGCCGTAACACCCCAGGAATGAAACCCACATTCCAGCTACTTGGCATAGGAACTCGAGTTCAGCGCACTAGGCCACTAGGCCGTAACACCCCAGGAATGAAACCCACATTCCAGCTACTTGGCATAGGAACTCGAGTTCAGTGAACTAGGCCACTAGGTCTTAACACCCCAGGAATCAAACTCACGATATGACATATTGAGAGACTAATCAAATGCTTTGATTCTAAGCATCTTTAGTGGGTTTTTTTTTAACCTGTTGCCAAATTTTTAAGAGTGTGTCTAATGGCATTTACTTGTATTTCATTTTGCGACGAAAGTCTCCAATTGCAAGTTTACTCAGTTTCTACATTTTGCTTTGCAAAAAAGTGATTGAATATACATGTATATCACTAAAAATACACCTACAAAAAGCGGAATCTGTGCCTTATACTTCGGAAGGACCGTCCCTTAATCAATGTATACGCAAACGGAATTATCCCAACTTTTGGAATTATAAAAATTATTAGGTAAGACTTATTGTCTTACACAAAAATCAAGTTTGATGCAAGATGTCATTAACTTTTTGGATGCAAATGAAATTGCTTTTCCCCAAAATAAAAGAAAATACAAACTTTCACGCTACAACTGTTGATTAATATGTTGATTAATTAGGTTACAACATTCTTTCCATGTTTCTTTTTCTTTCCCGTTGACCAATCACATTCCACATTGCTGCTTGTTGACCAATCAGATGCCTCCAAGTTGCTTGATCACAATTTGTGTCCACCAATCATGCACCAAATTGCACTAGACAACACTGGACTCACTGGTAGCTCAAAAACACATGACAAGTTAGAAGCTGGATACAGTTGTACACATCCGATGATTTTTTATTTTGTTTAATGTGGTGCATAAACTTGATTTGTATGGCTTTTGAAGCAAACAACGACAGCTTTCATTCACTGTAGCCGTGGTAATCAGAGCGACATTCTAAATGCACAAAGAGATCCATTTTTCTACTTCGGTTATCACGTCAACCATTAGTGTCCACTAATGTATGGTTATGCATTCCCGGTTTTCAAGAACATATTTCACTTCCCTCTCGAATCAAGTTGACGTTGTTTGAAATCACACATATCCAAAGCATAAACATGACAGATGCATGCTTTTGTTACACATCGGACGATGGGAGGACTCCCAAATGCCGAACTAAACAGCCCGCTTTTGTTGGCGTTTTCCACCAAATCAGCTTCATGACATCAGGGTTTACACAAACACGAGCTCCAGTCCACGCCACTGCGAGTGTTGTGAATTCTTAACCCCTTCATAGCGGAATACTCAATTTCTGGTGGATTCAGTACCTCAGTTGCTGCACTGATTTAAGCTTTGAGCGATAACCACGCTTGGTACTGAATTGGGATAGCGACACCAAGAACTATCAAACATTAATATTGGTGTTGGAGTATCGAATATTGCAGTCCCCGCTTTAGGGGTTAACAGCCCTCTGCAGTTATTCGTCGGCTGGGGGCGTTTTGGGGTCACCCTCAATCCTGGGATCAGCTGGATCTGGGGTACCTAAATTGGAGAAACAATTGAATATTTTAAGTTAAAGAAATGGACTCATGTTTGTAAAAAACAGTATTTTTACCAACTCAAAAGAGCAGGATTTGTGAGCATGAGATGAGAAAAATCATATGGTCCTCATTGAGATTTGAACTCAAGACCCCTGGCAAACTGGGCAAGTGCTCTACCAGCTGGGCTATGAGGCACAGTGGTATACTCCCTATGGTGAACTGACGCACTGAGAATCACAACAAAACTTGACTCCAAACTTCACACCAAATTCCTTTCAGGTTGCATTTACCCGAGGCGAAGCACATCAAATTAACGCGCATTCATGTCTGAAAAACAATCAGTGTGAATCCACCCTTAGGCCGGGCCTGGCTTTCAACCGTGCCTTTTGGATGGGACCAACATTTATTTTATTGATTTAAAAATGAAGAGTTCATTTGCAAAAACAGATAAGTGCCTTTCAAAATATCTCATGTATCTTAAGATTTTCTGTTGTGCCTTTCAGAAAATACCCATCAAAATGCAGCTCTGAGGCATTCAATTAGTAGAAGTGACTTGGGTTTTACCAATTTAATACCTTTCTTTTACTTTTTGTTGGATATTTTCTAAAATGTGCAACAAAAAATCACGAGGTACATAAAAAATATGTTTTTGCAAATGATTTCCTCAAATATTCATTAAAAAAACTGACTTCTATCTGTGAGTGCAGAGTTGGTCTGAGACACGGAATCATCACTGTCAGCTGTGCCAACAGGTGTCGTTACACCTGATGCTGTCTTGGTTTCCTTGGTAACATCTTCCTTATCCTCCTCCTCCTCCCCTCCTGACGTCACATCCTTTGTTTCTTCCCGTTCCATCTCCTTGGCTTTCTCTGCTTGTTGCTCGGCATACTTCAGCTCTTGCACCCTGTATTCAATCGCTCGGTAGATCTGCTCCGCGTCTTTTGGCGAGGCCTGAGGGGAAAAAGCACAGAGATAAAACTTAATGTAAAACTAAATGTTGATAGGATTTTTAAGGATTGTCAACCAGTGTAGTGCAATTAATAATAATAACTGGTTTTGTATAGCACTTTATCATCAAAGTATCAAAGCACTGTTGCTATTATTATTGCTGCCATCAGGAATCATCAAAATCATACCACTTCATTTATGAGCAAGTTAGATTCATGACTAGAGTTAACCACTGTGACCAGCGCAACCATGACTAAACATTGTTGACTAGACCGTGTTCGGTTGGAAATAATCAAACTATAGTTAACTAGTCATAAATCGAACTTGCTCTAGGTGGCTGCCTAGCCAAAGCACTCGATCTATCAACACTTAGATTGTGACAATCCCCTAACAGACCCCCAAATATTGCTTGGTCAACAAGCCAATTGAGATTAGGTGTCTTGCCCAGAGACACGGAAACGTTGGCCATAGTGGGACTTGAACCCACAACCTCCTGATTGCGAGTCCAGCTTCATACTTACTAGTACTACACCATATACGCTGCAAGAATGCAGAATCCTTATGCAGTTCCCCGATGAGAATTCCACCAAATGCAGAGATTTCCTGCATTTCTGAGCTTTTGCTACAATTATAATAGGGGCCCTCCAAAGTTTCACTTCTACAGAGCACCCCCCAACCCTCCCCTCCGAAATACTACTTAACATTTGTTGTCACTACCATGAAATGTCAACCTTTTACAGTGCATGTAAAGTCCTACGCGGCCCTCGACCTCCCCTCCCCCTTCCTACGCTTTGTAGAACCGTGAAAATGTTACGGTTTAGACGGCCCTTTATCGGATGAGAATAGCTTTTGCTACAATTCTTACCGAGACAAGGAACACTCTGATGCTATCACTCTCACCACCCCTTGCCGAGAGACGGATGTTCTTGGGAGATGCTTTCTCTATCGTCATTCCACTCCAGATCTTGGTGTTCAAGACGACTCTGAGGCTACCCTGCGTTCTCATTACTACCGCACAATCAAACAAAGAAACATTCCATTGTTATAAAGTATTGGATCAATATCCAACACTACAGTTAGGCGTAATTCATAAAGTTCATACACATGTACGGAGGGGAGGGCGTGGGCCGGGGTGGGTTAGAGCCAATGCGTACACCAATGTTAATGAAGGAAGTCACAAATTTTGCCAAAAAATGCGTACGGGTGTCTAAAAAGTTGGCATTTCGTGCATATGTACTTTATGGACGGCCCTAATGGCACAGTGTGCCGTGGACTTGCACAATTTTGGGACCCCAAGGCCAGTGTCGAAACATCTGGCTTCATCTCCGGCTCAGTGCATCCCAGAAATGTAACCGCAGCTAAAGAAATTTCTTGCATCAACACTAACTTAAACGTTCATGCCTGTGTGATCAGTGGGCCTTACTCCGGTCTAGAGCCAATTTGGCAATTCAAGAATTTTTTTTTACAAATGCTTTTATCTTCTCTCAAAATAGAATAAATAACATGTTCTAAAATTATAACTCAAGTCCCAAAAGGGCAACAATTATTCTGAGAACATACCCAGGGATGTGATTTGTTCCGGTTTTTCCTGGAATGGTCCATCACAAACCACTGAGACAAAAGCGTACCCTTCTAAATTTCTTTCTCGGCAATTGTTTGCAAACAGTCTTCTTTTGGTAGGGGGGGTTTTGCAGTGTACAGGAAATCCGGGATAAAATACAATAAGGGGACAGAGGAGTAGAGAGAGCGTACCAAGTCTGGATCGGAGTGATGTTTGTTCAGATGATGACCGCACAGACGACGCCCGCACTAAATCGTTGAGTCTCAGTAAACCACGGCCACGTTCCTGCCACGATTGGTTCTCAGCATCAAACACATACAGCTTACACTGTGCCTATAGATAGAGACAGACACCACATTACAAAACCACTGTCAAACTACCACAACTTCAATCAGGGCAGTCGGGTTGACGTATAGACCTTTATCACGGTGCGTCCATCTTTGTCTTGTTCCCCACTGCATAGTACGTGTACGTGTCGGGCATGATCAGTGCGTGTGCGCGACAGCGCGTGCAGTTTTCCGTTGTTGTTTTGAGAGAATCACTGTTCGCGCTGCGCATTTTCTTGATCGCACCGCGCGCATGTCACTGTGATGCACACAATGAACATTTTCAACACGGGCCCAAACTATTTTATTTCGGCAAGCCTAGCTCTCCTTACGTTCATTTTAATAGGGAAAAAGGGACGATGGCCGCACCGTGATAAAGGTCTTTTGGTACTTTCTCGCCTTTCACCTCTAGCGTCCCGGGTTTGATTCTTGGCCGTGTATGTGGATTAGGTTTGCAGTCCCTACTTGACCGCGTAGGTTTCCCCCCGGATGATTTATCTGGAATTTTTCTAAAACTGCATCTCCTTCTTTATCTTAAGTTGATAATGAAGTCAAGTTAAAGTGAATATCGTTGAGTAGATGACATAAAGGGCCTCGGTTGCCGAAAATGCTACTTCAACCGCCATCCAGAGCTATCAGCATTCTCCACGGGACACAAATTATGAAATATGAAAATTTTACTTAGAAAAACTTGGACATTTTGAAGACGGTGTCATTGGTTTTGTGTCTCATATTTGTACCAAAAAGCGCTCTAAAAGCGACCATGGCAAACACTGCATATGACATGTGACCATTACACTTGACCTTTGACCCCAAACTGACCTGGAAGACATTTTCCTCATCTTCCTCGCCCGTTTTACTGGGGACTTTTTCAAACGTCATTCCTGAGCTCTTTTTGGCTTTTTCATACGCATTGGCATTTTCCAGGAGAGATTTTCCCGATTCTGGGGGGAAAAAAGGAAAAATATATCACACCGCTTGATATCACAAGGATTTATATTCTCTGAAATTCTCTTTGTAGCATTTTTTCCCATATTTTATCTAATAACTCCAATCCCCCACAACCCCCCCCCCCCCCCCCCCTCCCCCAAAAGAGAAATTTATGAGGGAAAAAAAGGATAAATACCTTGTGCTTTTCCTGGAGATTCTTTATCTGAAGCATCCGTCTGCAAGCCAAAAAAATAATTTAACAACTGAATTAAAATAAGTAAACCATTTTCAGGGAGAGAAACATTAGAAATGTGTACACAATTTGCGGAAGGTTTTGAAAATAAAGCTTTCATTTGTTTCAAGTTGACTTATTGTGCGTTACGTATGCACTAAATGCGCCAATTAGTTGTTGTGGCCGAGATCGTTTTCAATAGGCGGTATCGAATCGCTGCCATTTCGTGGGGCAGTTTCTTTGTTCATTGAGGACATGCATGGTTGCACATATTGTGCTTCCATTGTTGATTGTTTTAAGTAACAAAAGGTGCCCCACGAAATGGCGGCTATTCGATAGGGTCTATATAAAGCAAGATTTGGGGTTTTTAGACGCACCGTCACTGAAGCTGTTGGGCTGAGTTCAACACTAGGTGCCGTACCAGATGCTGCTTCTTTTTCCTTTAACTGTGCACCCTACATAAAAAAAGAAAAATATATAATTATTACACAAACTGCTAACCAACTAGCAGGACCTGCAGCCAATTTCACGAATCCCTACGCGCTGCGTAAGCCCGCTTGCGCAACTTTTTATTGCGTAAGCTGCGCAACATTCCTGTGATAATTACACACAAGCCTATTGGATTTATGCCATTTTCAAAAATTGTGTAAGCTACGCAATTTTTTTGTGAAATCGGCTGCTGTAGTAGAATCGAACAGCAAGATTAGTAACCTATTCCCACCCTGACAACGTCTTTCAAGTAGACCTGGGTCGGAATGGGAGTCCACTAATTTTAGTCTAGAAAAAAAAAGGAATAAAGTTTCATTATTGTCACATGAGAAATTACTCATTGGTAAACCAGCTACAACAAATAGTTTCGCTTTACTCTTGCTTGATTTTTAAAATGGAAATGTTTTTCTACTAAATTTTAGGGGACACTCAATTCCAATTACTTACAGCGACTCTTTCGTCCATTTTCTGACCAAAGACAAATGATTTGTTGGATTTACTCAGAGCCTTTGGGATGTCTTTGGCTTCCTCCTTACTGCAGCTGGAAAAAAAACCAAAAAAATGAGTTCAGTTTCAATGAGATGTAATCATAATGGGCCTCATCGGGATTCGAACCCGAGACCTGTGATACTCCGGGCAGATGCTCTACTAGTTGAGCTATGAGGGCACAGTGGTATACTGTACTACCTCGTGTTTTCCTTGGGTTCGTAGGGAAAAACTGAGGAAGTATATTACTGTGCCTCGTAGCTCAGCTGGTAGAGCTTCTTCCCGGTGTGTCAGAGGTCTTGGGGGGAAACCTGAGAGAATATACCACTGTGCCTAATAGCTCAGGTAGTAGAGCATCTGCCAGTGAGTCAGAGGCCTCGGATTCGAATCCCGAGGACACCCATATAATTTCTCTCTCATCCCATGTTGGTTATTTCATTTCAATGGTAATAAGGCACCATATTTCGGCTTCGTCTCCGGCTCCGTTTTCAATTTCGCCATCTTGAAGCCGCATACCAAACTTCGGCTCAGCTTCAGGCTTCATTTTGAGGCTTCGTTTTGGCCCAAATGAGGCTCCAAAACGAAGTCAACTAAAGAGGCGACTTCGGCCGGCTTCGTGACGTCATGAACTGGAAAATCACGTGACAGCAACTTTGTGAACTTTTGCAGGTTTGCTAAACTTTGCCGCCGACAAAACTCGTCTGCTAGCGCTTAAAAAAAGAGTGGAAGTATTACTATTAGGCCCGACTAGTGTTCCAAACGGTGTTTGGTTTGGGAGCCAGAGCCGCATGAAGCCGGAGCCAGAAGACGGAGTCGAGATTTGGAAAAGGGCCAGGATTTCACCGCCACTTACCTGCTGTCAACTTTAGCAAACTGGAGAAAATAGTTGTCATTTGTTGCGCCGTTGTGATCTTGCAAGATCCCAAAGTTCATATTAGTCTGGGGGAAATTGCCGAACGTTCCGAACCCGGTGTCTCGACTCGTTTCATTGGAGGAGAGCTTGATGAAATACGTTGGTTTGGGTTTGCCATTGGCCGCGCTGGCCTCGGCGCCTCTGTCCTCCTTTGGGGGCGTGGCTGTGGTTTCTGTGGAGGGGGAGGATGAGGACACCTCGACGGAGCCATCTTCTGGATTGCGGGGTTTGTTATCTGGAAAAAAACATTCAAGGCATGCTTTATTTTTGTTCCTAGCTGCACTAGAAAAAAAACATTACAGAAAATCAAAATATCCAATGAAAGAAATATGAAAGAAATATTATGAAAGAAATATCCGGACGCAAACATTCGGGAACTCTCAATATTGACTGATCTTGTTCCCAGGAAAAAATAAATGAAAAATGTTCAAGAAGCATGAACACGTAACTGCATTTTAAAAAAATGTGTTAATAAAAGGATCAACTGGAAATAGACTACCAGAAACAGTTCTTAAAATTGATCGGAAAAGTTAAAATTCCGAACTCGCTTATTGGATTAGAAAAAACAAAATGTTCTGGTAAATCTTAGTAAAACAATATCAAAGAAATCCAACAAAGAATTGATTAAATGTTGATGCAAATGCAAGCTTGAAACAAATGCACAATTAGTATGCATACCAGCTAGTATATAAAATATGCAGCGGTAATTTTCATGGTTGGTTCTAGAATTTTGAAATTAGTTTTTGGAATATTCCAAGTCAGTTCCACTGCTAAAAAGATGGAGTGAAATCTGACCTCTATACAATGGACTGGGTAAGCGACTCCCTGAATGATAACCGTCCGCCATCTTACTGCAGGCAAGACAATGCCTTGCCTGGTTATAGTACTTTCACTAGACTACATGTGTTAAGTGGAATGCAAGCTATTGTATGGCCTGGGGAGCAGTCCAGGCAAAGCATTGTCTGTCCTGAAGCAAGATGGCTGACATGTTGCTTTGTTAGATAGCCATCTGCTGTTGTACACCCGTCCATTGTATAGGAGGTCAGTGAATCTGACAGTGCAGTGCATAATGGTGGCTATCATTATTAGTGAATTGCAAGGTATGGAACGGTAACTTTATGATTCCAACATGGCTGCCACAATGCATCACATGGACCTCCTTAGCAGAAAATGATTTGCTAAGAAATATTCCACTGCAGCAAAAGCATAAACAATTTATTAAAGATAGTATACATGATTGTTAAACTGTTACAAATAGTTTTATCCCCCTGTGTGATTGAAGATATGTGTGATTGAAGATATGCATGATTAAAACCAACCTGAGCAAAAACCAGCTCCGTACTTCGTCTAACTTTTGAGAAAACAGTCAAAAAGGAGTTTGCAGTCATTTCGCCCCAAAACATTTTCGCCCTGAACCATTTCGCCCTGAACCACGGCCTGTGCACGAAGTGGTTTTGGGGCAAAGTAGCATTTCGGTGATAGTGTTTGGACGAAGTGATTTGGGGCGAAATGGCACTCGGGCGAAATGGTTTTGGGGCAAAGTGAATTTTCGTCTCATGAGACGAAAACTAATTGTTTTACTAATTTCTCAAAGACTATAGCACTTTAGACAAAACCATTTCAGGGGAAGTTTTCTACGGTCGTCATGTTTATATTGTGTAAGCTAGACGTAAATCTGTGAACATTTCTGATTTTCGAGATACCAATCATGTACACTGCCTTTAAGCCATTCAAAGAAAACGTAACAAAAACAAAACAGCGTACTTTGTTATTTAAGAGCAAATGTCATGAAGCACAAGCATTTATTAACTGTGACAACTCGTAAATTGAAGAAACCTGTTACTCAAATATATAAAAATCAGTAAATGGAAACAAACAAAAAACAGAGATGCTCCGAGGTCTTGGCTGTAAATGTAAAGCAAAAATGGTGAATGCAATGCTTAGCTTGAATGGCCTGCTGCGTATCAAAGATAATCATCATTGCTTTGCAAAAATGGGTTGCAAGTTTCTTCAAACCAAAATTAGCATGAATTTAAGGTCATGGCCTCTGTTGCTCTTTGCAACCATCCCATAGTTTTGGATTTGATAATGGAAGTGCCCTTTACCAAACAAATGTGACAGTGTCCCTTCAGTGGAGAAAATTTTGTTGGTACCCTTACTTTCAGATATTTATCCCCAACACAATTTCTGTTGCATTAGCAACAAGGCACCCATTTTTGCAGGTAGGGTAAGTCATTGACGAGCCAATATTGGCTCATTCGGCGGGTACTCATCCCCGGTTTCTGTGGCATGGAGTGACTAGGATGTACTCGTCCTGGATGGGATGCCAGTCCATCGCAGGTCTATCCCCAGCAACTAGTTGAGTTTCCCCAACCGTATTTGCTAGTACCCATTTATACACCTGGGTGGAGAGAGACAATGTGGAGTGAAGTGTCTTGTCCAAGGACACAACGCGGTCCAATGGCAAGGTTTCGAACCACGGACCTCTCGACCGAAAGTCCGACATGCTATCCACTTTTTTGCAGAGCCAGTCACAAATGTGACCCGACCGTGCGAAATGAGTCGGATGTTGCAGTATGGGCATTTTCGCGACCACAATTAGAAATTAGTAGTGGATCCAGCATTCTGGGAAGTACCCGGGCACCACCTCAAATTGTCTAGTTCCGTCTAAAGGCCTGTTTACACAAGCCAACCTTTGTTGGCCAATAAGGTCCGACGATGTCAGCTGAACAAAAGTTGGATGGTGTGGACGCCACTCCAGACAACGTCCAACATCATCCAACATGTTGGAGCATGCAGCTATCGCCCGACTTTGTTGGAGCTTGTTGGAGGAAACGGGCCAATAGCAGAGAAGAACGCCTGTCATGTGAAGGCAGCAGCCAACCGCTGTCGAGATATATTCAATCATATTAGGCCGTGTGGACGAGCGCATCCATGCCATGCCCAACAAGTTCAAACTTCATGTTGGACCTTGCTGGCCTACAAATGTTGGCTTGTGTAGACGGGACTTAAAATTTCCATTGTATTTTTACATTTCAATTTAACACTCCTCAATCCTCCAAAATCAATATGATTTTACATACACACTAGGGAGTTAGGCTTAATGGTCCTGAATCCACTGGCGATTTTAGGAACTAGGGCCAATTTCATGGAGCCGTTTAGCAGCCGATTTTGTGCTTCACGGAGACTGTAACCTTAAGCACTGGCAAACGTGTGCTAGCTTCAGAGGCAAATTGGCTAAACACTAGTGATGCAACAATGCCTGTTTCCAAGCATGCACATGCTTAAGCACGCCACGGCCGTGAAATAGTCTTAAAGTTAGCACAACTTTTATGCTACAGTAAGCACAGGTTATCAGCTAGCGCTAAAGCAGCGCCATAAAATTGGCCCCTGAACACAAAAACATGGTCGAGACTATGGAAAATCCGACTCATTTTGCACGATCCGGCCACAATTATCCGAAAAAGAGCATCCCTGAAAAATAAGAAAAGTTGTTACAAGATGATGTGCTGCAAACAAAATGAAACTAGACAAAGCACATGCTTGCAGAACTATGATGATTTTGGATGCACATGCTGAACTGTTTTTGCATCTTAGGCAGAGAACGGGGGAGCGGGGCGGGGGCCAAGGTGCACTGTGGCTTACCTTTCCCATTCCACTGGGATCTAGAAAGGGAGAAAGGATGTAAGGAGACTTTGGATTTGAAAGCTCCTCCTGTGGCGACTGAAAGGAAAAGAATGAATGCTGGGTCAGGCTCACGGTCGGCATTCACATGGTCGGCATTCACATGTCCATCTTTCGGGTACTTACGAGAGTAAAAAACTAACCAGAGTAAAGCCTGGGTTCATATTTTACGAAAGCGAATGCGAATTTGACGTCACAGTGAAGTTTTTGGGCCGCAAATTTGCAGAAAGTTGAACTAGTTTTAAATTGTGCAAATGTTTGCTACAAAATCTTTAACGTCAGATTGCTGTCAGATTCGCTTTTGCGTTTGCTTTCACGTGACGTATGAACCAGGCTTTACCAGTCGATTTCAATAGCCAACGTTATCAATCCTAGTCAATGAAATTTTGGCCACTAGGTTATCAACCATAGCAACTTTTGTAAAAAGGGTGACTTGTGTCGATCACAAGGGTAATTTTAATCACCACATCAATAGAGCTTCTGCACCGGCAGCCATGACAGGGGGAATGGCCGCCGTGCAAAGGCTCTATACTGCCCCTGGTTAGAAATTGAAATATTAGTCATCACATCCTTCCATCAGGAAGGGTGATGTTAAAGCAAAAATGTCACCACCTAAGTTAAAACTACAGACACTTTGCACGGCGGCCATCTCAGGGGCCAATTTAATTGTCCTATACTGCCTCGTGCATGAGTAGTTGCTTTGTGGATCTATCGTCAAATCATTTAAACATAAAAACCTGGCCCCCAACATGGCCACCAAAGCAAAGGATTAATAAACTTTACACCTGGAGCTCCACCAACCTATAAAAAAACAAGATAATGGACTAGGGGCCTTAGCCCTGTTACCACTGTCATTTATGAGTCTTTCCACGGTAAAGGGGGCATTTTGGCAATACAGACCATATTTTCCAGAAAATACCTAAAATGTAACACAAGTGTCCGTCCCGGTTACGAGCGTATATTGGAAATTTGTACACAGGGTTTTTAGAAAGGCATGTTGTCACACTTATTTTTAACCCTTTTTGGGCCCAAGTTATCTCTTCAGAACAACTTAAACTTATTTCTTTTATTTTGAGACCAGACATAGGTATTTCCTCGAAAATATGGTCCGTGTTGCCAAAATGCCCCCTTTACTGTGGAAAGACCCTTATCTGAATGGTTTGAATGAAAATTGAAAATGGCATTACCTGCAGCAAGCGTTGCCCAGTGCGGTGATGTGTGGCAGAAAGGGGAGGGTCTTAATAACGGCTTGGCTGGGCTTGCAGCGTCCCCTTCACCATCTGTTCAATACAAGGGGTACAACAACAAATCTCATTTCAAAGGAACATAAGCCTTATTGACGTTATTCTCGTGCATTTTACACTCGTGCATATGCCAATTCGCCGTTTACCCCGTTACATTAAAAGATCATTTATTAGAAAGGTCATTTCAATTGCATACCTGTTGTTTTGGGGGCAGATTTGGCCTTGCCGTGAACCAGGGTCGGTGGATTTAGCTTGAAGCCGGACTTTGACTCCTCTAAAATAAAATAAAATAAAAACAATTTCAATTTCCTTGTCGAATGTTTAGTGGATAAATAGAAAAATTAATAGATAATGACAGCATTCATTCACATCCGCACACAATGCAATTGAAACAATTCGTTTTACCTTTCTCTGGTTTGTTTTCCCTTGAAGAACCTGTAGATAAGACAAAAGGAACCTTCAGATAGTCGGAAAGAATATTTTAGCAAAACGGGAAGACATTTGTTTAAGGCCTAATGTATCATTTGCAATGATTAAAACATTTTCTTCATGAATTGACTAGAAAACCTTGCTCAGAGTGCTGATAGCAATGGTGACGAACACGACGTGAACTATTGAAAATGTACATTTAGGGAGGAAAGTAACAAAATGATGGTGTACATGTACACTTTAATATTTATTTTTCTAAAATATTGCTACGTGTTTGTGGTTGAAAATTCTGCAGGCTAGTTTGCAAACATTTTTTTGAGCCCCCCTTTTTTCCCATGGGTGTTGAGATTTTGATACCATATCATTTGCCATATTTTTCTCATTGCCATTCTGAAAGTTCGCACCCTCAATCCATAAATTTCCAGGGATATTGTCACAAATATACTTAAGTTTAGTAATTTATCCGGTTACATAAAGTAGTGCAGTGATTACACCAACCTTTTTGCTTCCACACCCAATGCAATGTTCCTGTTTTCCTCTCATGGATAGAATTTGGGGGTGGGTGGCATTTTATATTATTGTTAGGTTAGAACAAAATTCATTTTTTCTTAAAAATCTGGTCACCCTCCTTTAATGTCAAATCACATGATATTTGATATTTCTACAAGAACCTTCAAGCAATAAACTGATATTTGTTTTTTCCCACATTACCTCTACCGACTCAAAAGAGCACAGGAGGATACATTTTACAAAACATGATGTTGGATGACTACGATTCTTACCAGCAAACATGATGGGTCGTTGCGACAAGACGTTCTGTGAGGCTTTGGGGAATTCCCCGGGTTCTTCCTTTTTACTGGCACTCTGATCATCTGTGACAAGATAATTGAAAATCATGAAAGTACGCAAGGCAATGCATAACACATTTGAAAATAAACACTTTATTGCAGTGAGAAGTTTATCATGAACAGTAAGCAAATAAAAAGCAGTGTATTTTGGGGAGAGCCCTTTGAAGACGATGAAATATCGTTGATAAAAAACTTAAGGGAATAAGCTTCGAGTTAATCGGAGTTTTGAGGTAAAAATGGTGAAATCTTTTGTAAATTGTTATACAGAAACACAAAGTTGTACTCTAAGCATTTTGTTTTCAGCATTGTAAGTTAGAATGAAGCATGTACAAGTCATGCAAAAATCAAGGCTGCGTTCGGGCGTGCAGTTCTCGTTACTCGGGAGTAATGCGTGCACATTGCACTCGGGTCACATCACGCGAACGGCAAGTCCGCAGTCCGCGTGCGCGAATGGCAATCAGTGAAGATGGCCGTCTCTTGCCATCACTGCACAAGAAACGCCGTTTAAATGCTCACAAGAAACTGAAGAAATACAGGCCGTAAGTCGCGAGAACCTTTGATGCCGTCCAAAACAAACCTTAGTGAGTTGTTATTTCAGTTATCCAGTTGACACGTTGAGCAAATTCACCTAAAATCCCACCCATATTTCGCCGTTTTTGTACAAATCACATGACTCTCGTTGGGAGTAAGAGCACACTCCCCATTTGTTGGGGAGTAGCGAGAGCATACTCTCACTGACCCGAGTGTCATTATTCTTGCCGTTCGCGCGCGCAGGAGTATACTCGTGTTAACACGAGTACACGCCCGAACGCAGCCAAAGTGTCTGAAAAGTTTCTCATTAACATAAAACATGTGAAGGGTCGAAAAATCCACAAATCAATTATCCACTTTACCGTCTTGTTCAGATGTTAGCCTGTCCAGCTGTTCTTCTGCAGGTCTCTGTCATGAAAATCATATACAGTGGAAATGAATGGAAAGACTATTGACCCCTTTCGAACACGTGCGAATATGCCATTTTGGGAGTCAAATAATGCTGAGTCATTGTGGAAGCGATGTGCGTGCGCGTTGTCTGTCTCTCTGGTGGGCGCAACGCGGTTTAGTTCACCAATGGGAGCCTCAGCATAGCGCGTTACACGCGCTAGGGACACACACAACGCGCACGCACATTGCTTCCACAACGACGCGGCATTGTTTTACTCCCAAAATGACGTCATTGGCACGAGCTCAATAGTGCTTATTTGTTTTAGTAATCAAAGGGATATATCACAATTTAAAGGCCCATTGTATCATTTGCAATGACCCAATTTTGTTTTTCATGAGTTGACAAGAAAAACCTTACTCAAAGTGTTGATAGCAATGGTAACAAACACCACATGAATTTATTTCCGTCAAATTATATTTCATGTTGGAAAATGACAACTGAAGGTAGTTACCATTCACTTGTACACAAAATCCATACATAGAGTTGGCGAAGTGGTTTTGGAGCGAAATGACTGCAAACCCTTTTTTGACTGTTTTGTCAAAAGTTAGACGAACTACGGAGCTGGTGTTTGCTCAGGTTGGTTTTAATCATGCATATCTTCAATCACACAGGGGGATAAAACTATTTGTAACAGTTTACCAATCATGTATACTATCTTTAAGTTAAAGTGTTACATTGGGAAATGGTAAAAAACAAACCCTAATTAACTCCAAGAAAATTTGAATGGTCCTACCTTGAGGACACGGCTTTCCATATTCTCCCCAAAAACAAACGACGAAGGACCGATGACCCCTCCATTTCCTCCTCCATTTCTGTTATCCATACCTGCAAGCAATATTAAACATTCTGTCTAAAGGCCCATTGTATCATTTGCAATGACCCAATTTTGTTTTTCATGAGTTGACAAGAAAAACCTTACCTTACTTAAAGGGGCCCCTTATTTAGGATTTTTATCAATGAAATCTATGCTTTAAAACCACTCTACTCAGTTAAAGTCATACAAATCCCATTTGGAGCTTGCTTTGGGGGTTAAAACAAAGGTTTTTAGTTTTTATGCTAATGCAAATATGCATATTCATGACCAAGGTCACTATGTCACAAGAGGCAAACACAGGAAAATCACATCCAACTGTGCACAAAAGATTCCAGCTTTTTCTCAATTTTCCTAAAACTTTTGTAATCCATGGCTGTTTGAGTTTGTTTTACATGTTGCCTGCTGTAAGCCATGACAAAACTAGGGGTAGAAACTGCAGCAATTTGCCACAAGTCCAACTTGAAGTCTTATGTTTTTTCTTAACTTTTCCCTTCTGTCTTCCTTATGTGATGCACTCAAAACAGCGCCCTCTGTCTGTGATTTATTGCAGTGAAATCTTCAAAGTTGAAAAAGGCCACCTTTTATTGATTTTACATCCAAACGAACAATAGAATGTCTTGCTGAACAAGTAATCCGTCATTATGAAGCAAAGCTTAGGCACAAAGTTGTTTAGCATGTCACAGGCCCTTTAAGTGTTGATAGCAATGGTAACAAACATCACATGAATTTATTTCATCCAAAATGGTATTTCATGTTGGAAATTGACAACCGAAGCTGGTTTTCTAAAAATGCCCGTACACAGGACCTTTTTACCATTCACTTGTACACAAAATCCATAGATTTTCAAGGTTTTCTGAAGTATTGATGCATCTAAGTAGCTAAAAAAATAATCAGGCTAGTTTACCAACATTCTTCCTTAGATATGTTACACTCTTATTCCATGAATCTGTAAAAAGTTTTATCTTGCAAATGATACATAGGGCCTTTAAAACTGCATATCTTTATTGACATACATTCATTCATTCAATCATCAAGATTGTGTTTTTTTTTTTTGGGAAACTGAACGTTTTGAAAACTTATGAAGATGAACCACTTTGATGCGAAAGTATAAACTTTGGTCTTTCAACGTAATTAAGGGGTTCATTTAGCAAACACGACCATGTTTTTATACAAATACCTTTATCTTATCTTAAAAGAAACATCGTTTTGTTCCCAGGCGATAAAACATGTACATGTAAGCCCTCAAAGAACAAAAGTTTGTTTGGCACTGTGCCCATAAGCCATCTATAACCTCTACCTACAAATTTTCTACGCAACGTATGTAACAGAGGCAAACACTTTATGACTTTTTTTCTGTGTTGGTTTTATTGCCTCAATCTAGTGATACGCTTTGAGTCTGTGATGTCGTTTCTGTACTTCCTAATGTTGATAGCAGAACAGGAAATTGGTTGATTCCAGCCTACTGTTATTATTACTCAGGAACCGGCCGTGACGTTCGTCCACAGTTATAAATACTTCCTGATGCAATGGGTTTAGTTTGACATCATGCACACGGATCAAAACAATGTTAGATTTTTTAAATAGATGTGAAGTAGTTGCAACTGCATGTATTTCAAAGGAAATCTGAAATCTTTTGCAATATTGAAAAACTACTTATGATGAAAGTATACATTCAAATGTTGTAGAGCCACTTTTTAAGTGTAGTTTAAAAGGTCAAGCTTTTTAATCTTTGTTATTAAATACAAGTGGGTCTTTCCACATTAAATGGGACACCATTATTTATTCAACAAATTTATTCAAGACAAATCAAAACAAGAACGTACAGAAATCTTACTTGGATTAAAAACTAAAAGAAAGACCATTTTTTTCCCTAAACAAATAAACTTGTTGTAAAAAAAAAATTTTTTCCAAGGAGATGCTTTATAGTGCACAGAATGACGCGGCGAGTGGTCTGTGCTTAAGCGCAACAACAGAGGGCGCTGCGCGCGCGCGTGAATGGTTATCTGAAGGCAGTTTTTGAAGGAGAAAATGTGATTTTTCTACAGAAAAGCAACATTTGCGACAAAAGTGCAAGTGGGAAGTATATCTTAAAATTAGATTACCTGTTGATTCCAGGAGGTAATTTCCTTAATATTTTTGTTCAATGTATACGAAAAAATACCCTTTTTAGAAAACAGGAAAATAGGCCTACAACAGTCCTACAAGGTGTTTTTCGGTAGAATTGTTTTCCGATGTTTCAAATTATTTTCCTGTGGTTTTGAGGCGTTTTATCGTACGTTTTCCAGTATTTAGTGTTTTCTCCGGTGTTTTCCGGCATTTAGAGAAATTTTCTGTATTTAGAAAATTTTCCTGTAGCCTACTTTCTGGCGTGTTTTTCAGTGTTTTCAGGTGACTGCCGGTTAGTTTTCCGGGGTTTTCCTGTATTTTCTGATGTTTTCAACAATTCTTTACAAAGGCAACAAGGTTCTATAACGTATTAATCCTAGTAAATAATATAACCCGATTTTTCACCACGATTTTCTCAACAAGAAACCAAACATTCCATTCATCATGTTCATTCAAAACAAACCAAACTGTATTTGTTTGTACAGTCAGCAGATGAGTCAATCTTGAATGAAATCCGGCAGGCTTACCGTTCTGGTCGCCAGCGGTCGCTTCGGTCTCACATTCTGACGCATCTGGAAGAGAAATAAGCACAAGATTTTACCCAAAACCTGTCTGAAACTACACGGCAACAAACGATGTTATAAAAATCACGTACGGACGAACCGTCCCAGATAATTTAGCATGGAAATTTCCATTGTACCTGACACTACATTCTCGACCTGCGCCATTTTTCTGGATATTGTTAACAACCTCATCCCCGTATGTTTGCATACGTCGTTGAGTGAAATAACAATTTTGAGCTCGAGGCGGCCAATGGAGAGCCGTCTGGTGTCCATCGTCCACCATGTATAATCGCTAACAATAACGCGCCGACGCCAGTCCATTTGAGGCAGACGACATGCTCTGTGATTGTTTAGCGCCTATCGATCTATTTCGCGTTCGAAAAACATTTTTACCCGAAAAAATGGAAAATCGCTTAGCTTTGACTGCATCTTTAACTATGGTTGCAATTGCCGTGCGATGGGCAGTTTCTTTACACCCATATTCAGGTTCAGAGTTTGAAAAACGTAGACCTTGTTTTGTAAACCGTTGCAGCTTTTTCGTGATAAATTTACACACATCTTTTTAATAGTTTTATTCAGATTTATCAAGTACAAACAAACTCCATTTATATAACCAGTCATTTACAGAATAGCTGGGCCCCGCATGGGTATAAATACCATACACCTACACCTTCGCCACTAATTCTTCCTAATATGACAATAATGCCCCAGAAAGTGTAAATTTAGCAATGATTGATAACATTTCAAGTTTTCCTTTGACTTGTCTTAGTGCATGGAGTCTGAACTGGTGAAGGTGTACAGTACTTTTTCCCCTGCATTATTGAACATAAATTTATTCAGACTTTGGCATGCTTTGAAATATTTCATTTGATTTAGGCCTATCATTTGTCGACATAATTGTGGTATTTCATATAATTTGTTTTTAACTGTTTAACAGGAGCCGACAAGCCTCCTATGTTTGGAGATTATGAAGCTCAAAGACACTGGATGGAAATCACTACTAATCTGCCCATTAAACAATGGTAATCTTCACATAAACATGCACCAATGAATGTTATTGTTGTTGCTCCTTTAAATAACTTCAGGTGCGGATCCAGAGTACTTTTAGAAGGCTAAAAGTGTTATTTTTAACGTTTATATTGGGACGTTATCATTTTCTATATTACACTTTTAGCCCCATACCAATTTAACCCCATTCGCTACCTTACATTTTGCTGCACGCGGCAAGATGGCCGCTGTACCCCAAACTCTAGTTCACCATACAGTCAAAATTAAACATTGAAAAACTTATCATGGAAGTACCTGGAATCTTCAGAATGTTGTACCGTGGTCCGTTTTACCCGATGATTCTTCTAAACAGAAAAAAACTAGTCCAACGTAATTTTTCTTGACATTTTCGAGCACACTCGAGACAACAGCGACATTTACCACGTGTGTAAAGATGATCAGTCAGGGAACAGATATCCCGCCCTCTTGTGGTCATCTCATTGTATGATGTCACTAGCAGTACAATGATCTTTTGTTCGTCTGTAACACGGCTGTTGTCCCGAGTGTGCTCGAAAATGTCAAGAAAAATTACGTGTGTTCAAAACGAAAAAGCCACAGTATCAATCTGAAAACCCAATTCTTACACTGGTCACTTGTGGGAAAAACTGGCATTAAATTATTTCAGTGCAATTAGAACTAAGAAGACCTGCCAAGAAAATTGTATTTTGGACCTTGTGGAATGCAAATTATTTGTTTTCTGTTTTACGTCTTTCAGGTACACAAACAGTACAGAGAATGATCTTCAGTACTGGGGACTTGATTATCCGCCACTCACTGCATATCACAGCTGGATCTGTGGTCTGATGTAAGAATTGTGGCTCCACTTACGATTCTATTTTCTCGGATGATGTTCAAGGCTTTTCATGATGACGTGTTATGAGATAGAAATGTTCTCAGGTCTGTTACAACTTCCTTAAGTTGCAGTGGAAATAAATTGACTTGAATGAAGACTGGGATATGCGATGGACTTGTGAGGACTTGCAGGGACTTGTGATGGACAATAGTACAACAATGGATACCACTTTATGAAAACACTTTTTGGAAAAAACATATGCAGTATTCTACTTTTTCTGTTTGAATTATTTAGTTTCAAGGCCAAATTCACAATTCACTTCAAATTTTTCATGAAAAAATTTGGACATGGACATCATAATTTGTTGTTTAATTCTGTCTTTGGACAGATAATTTGCTTTGCTAGAAAACACGTTTGCAATGTTACAAAAGAAATGTATTTTCTACTGAAATCATGCTATAAAGTATCAATAATTCATCTTTTTTATTTCTGTTTACAAACATGTTTCATTGACAGAGCTGCCAAGATCAATCCAGATTGGGTCGCCCTGAATTCCTCCAGAGGATATGAAAGCTATGAGCACAAACTTTTCATGAGGTACACAGGTGAGATACTAGACCTATCTTCATTATCACTGGATCACAAGCAAAATGCCTTGCCCAAGGGCGCACACACACCACAAATGCTGTTCAATTTCCCATGCTATTTCTGATGTCTCTCTCCTAAATTTGTCTGCTCCCAGTTCTGGCAGTGGATTTGATTCTCTACCTACCAGCCGTCCTTGCATTCTGCACTGTAGCTCTGCCTCAGCAGTCAGAGATTCGTCAACTGAAAATCGCTGCTACGTTTCTCTTGTACCCATGCCTAATTATCATCGACCATGGACACTTCCAGTATCCTTAAAAAACATTTTATCAGTTTGTACCCATTTTCTTGAATGCTGTAACTGTGTGTTCCCACCATAAAAAAGACCAATAGTTTTCAATTTCATCAAAGATGAAAAAGTCCTCTTTTTTGAAAATTCTGCATTTCTTTTTGATGTAGTGAGCACTACTAACCATGAGTACATGTATTTGTGTGCTAACAACAATTCAAATAAAGGTTTCTGCAGTTTCTTCAAATCATGAGATTGACAGATAAAAATTAAAGGGAAAAAGCATGGTCACATATTTCTAGATCATAATACGCGACAAATTATTCATTTTTTCTTTTTAGTGACAGTTTACCCCGGACAAAAAGGTGAAAGCTTTAGACAGTTCATTTATTTAATGTCTACTGCACTAAACTTTGTCACTTGTAAATGCAACCAAACATTAGAAAATCAACTTAGAATTTTGTTGGTCATGCGATTTAGAAAAGGCAAATGCATTATAGAGCCTCTGTCAGAATTACTTGAAGTTACAAACAAGTCAATTCGCCACTTGCACGGTTGCGCTCAAAACGAGGCTTTCCTGGCATGCGTCATATTTTACAATGGATGAAAGTCAACGTCACAGCAACCAACATGGTAACGACACGAGGGAGTCATTGTTCATGCAAGGAAAGCCTCGCTGTTTTGCCATTATGGCAGAACCGTGCAAGTGGCGAATGGTAGCCGGCTAGATGTACTGACATATAAGTTTGTGTTATTTTTCCCATGATGCCATGTTTTACTTTAAAAAGCAAATGTCATTGAAATTCTTTAACACTCGGACACAGATACAACAATGCTAGCCTTGGCTTTGCATTGTGGGCCATCATTTTCATAGCAACCAATCACAACCTATTGGCATCCATAGCCTTCGTTTTAGCTCTAAACTACAAGCAGATGGAGCTGTACCATGCTGTGCCGTTTTTTTGCTGTCTGCTTGCAAGATGCATTTGGTAAGAATCGTTTCGTTTTATTTATAACTTTACAAAGTATTTTTTACTTATGGGGTGTTATAGCCTAGTTGTCTAGTGCACCGAAACTAAAGTTCCTATGCCAAACAGCTGGAATGTGGGTTCGAATCCTGGTCATGGCAGGTTGTGACACTTGTGCCCTTGAGCAAGCCACTTTACCACACTTGCAGAAGCAAATTGGTTGTCTCGATGCGGACAAGTTACCCCTCCTAGCCCCCACTTGTATCGTAAAGAGACTGGTCAATCCGTTTTTGTGAGGGGCTGGTTTCTCTGTAGTTGATAATCTAGTAGCCCTTGCCTTTAAGTGGCCTATGGGCCTAGTAATAGGCAACTTGCATAAAACAAATTGGGGAAAAAAAATAAAAATTTTTTGCCCAAATTTCAGGGAGACAAGGCTCCCCTTCATGTATCGTTTCTGGAAGCTCGTTCAGATCGGTTCAGTGGTTCTCGCCACGTTTGCCATGTGCTGGTTACCATTTCTGTCAGAGCCACAAGTTGCTGTGCAGGTCTTGCGGAGGGTGTTCCCCTTTAATCGAGGCTTGTTTGAGGTGAGTTTCTGTTTGTGACGCTTGCTACTTTCACATCCAAGGGTTTTCATCTGTAAAAAATTGATAACAATCTTTTTTTTTTATATATATATGTACAAGGTTCAGTTCCTTAATAAAATATTAATTTCCTTAATAAAACAAGATTACTTTCCTTCTCTTTTCCCTGTTTTGCAATCTAAGTTTAATTAATTTGAATATGACTACACTTTTCACTTTAACTCTTTCAGTAAAACTGAGTATGCATGGTAGTCATGCCTATGTACTTATTATACCTAAGTAGTGTATGGCATGGTGTACATTTTGAAGGCGGTATGGCCTCAGAAACTATATCTTGCATTAAAGGCAGTATACATCATCGGTAATCTTGAAAATCAAAAATGTTCACAGATTTACGCCTTACTTACACAATATAAACATGATGACCGTAGAAAACTTCCCCTGAAATAGTTTTGTCTGAAGTGCTATAGTCTGTGAGAAATGAGTAAAACAATTAGTTTTCGTCTCATGAGACGAAAATTCAATTCGCCCCAAAACCATTTCGCCCAAGTGCCATTTCGCCCCAAACCACTTCGCCCGAGTGCCATTTCGTCCCAAACCACTTCGTCCAAAAACCATTTCGTGTACAGGCCGTGGTTTCGGGCGAAATGGTTCAGGGCGAAATGACTGCAAACCCTTTTTTGACTGTTTTCTCAAAAGTTAGACGAAGTACGGAGCTGGTTTTTGCTCAGGTTGGTTTTAATCATGCATATCTTCAATCACACAGGGGGATAAAACTATTTGTAACAGTTTACCAATCTTGTATACTATCTTTAAGGCCAACTCAGCAGGGCATGAGGCCACTGGCCTTTGTGGCCTCAGTTAATATCAAGGCCTAATCTGTTTTTTTAGCTACAGCATGAAAATTGTGACTTTGGACCAATTAGCTGACTTGATATGTATGTGGTTTGTACAAAGAACTAATGCTGAATGGATAATTAATTACAGGACAAGGTAGCCAATCTCTGGTGCAGCATTAACGTTGTTTTCAAGATCAGGAATTATCTATCCCAGAATGCATTGGTCCAACTCTGCCTTGTTACGACTGGAGTCTGTCTACTACCGCTATCCATTGACTTACTATGGGCAGGTAGAAAGTCAACAGACAACACAATGAAATTTCTATACGCATTGGTAAGAACTTTGCCGTGTAAAGTTTATTTCAAAACTTACCAGGAAATCCTTCCATCTCATGGTTAATAACAATTATTTTCGAAATAGTCTTGTAATTATTTTCAAAATATTCTTGTAATGTAGTAATATTTCTGTAAGGTAAAAATAAAAATGGGGAGTTGCGATATTGAAAACCATTTCCTCCAAGTAAACTATCAATTTGAGTAATATAATAACGGGCTGTACTGTGTTTAAAAAAATAAACATTTTATTTCCCAACAGGAAAAATAAATTGAGACACCTAAAATATTGCTTCATATCCACTGAAGTAACTTTTTGTTATGTTGCAGGTGAATAGTTCTTTAGTATTTTTCCTATTTTCATATCAAGTTCATGAGAAGAGCATTCTACTTGTAGCCTTGTGAGTATTCTAGTTATGATATATTTATATTTATAAACATTATTTGAATACCTCTTCACCCTACACCTATTTAATCGTATCTACTGAATCGGCCAAAATACCCTAGTATACAGTAAAACTCTAAAATGTTAACTTGAGACATTGTATGTGTTTCATGAAAGACAATTGAACACATTTCAAATTATACAAAAATGTTGACAATACTACTTGAACAAAGAGGCTGTCCCTGAGCAGGCTAATTTATAATCAGAAATACTACATCATAAAGAAGTTCCTGGGTAATAAGTCCTTGGACAAGTGATTAACCATTTTTCTTGCTATTTGTGAAATTCTAGTTGTGTTATTTTTATAAGTCAAATGAAATTATTTGAAAATTTGTTGCATTTCTCTAACTGTGAAATTCCTTATACCTATTAACTAGGATCACTACTAATTTTCCAAAAATACCCCAGTTTATATGTTGTGTTCCATGGCACTAGTAGCCTGCAAATTTCAAATTGTACAAAAATATTGACCGTTGAGGGGAATCACGGTGAATGTTTTCAACCTGGATGGAAGGGACTGTCCCTAAGCAGGCTAGTTTATAATGAATTTGTCCTTGATGTTTGTCAAATTACAGGCCGATTTGTTGTCTACTTTCTCATCACCCTCTACTATGCACCTGGTTTCTACTCATATCAACGTTTAGGTAGGTATCTAGTTCCAAACATATTGCTGATAATAATGGATAGTTCTTATATCGCACATTTCGTGTCTTCCGACATCTCAATGCGTTTTACCACTGTCATGAACCACCTAAACATTGAGATGCATAGGCAGGTGGAGAATCCCCTTCTCTTTGTGAGTGAATGCTCAGTGATCTTTTAAGTGCATTACACAACACACAGGACCTACGGCTTTACATCCCATCCAAAGGATGGAGCAATTAGAGTTAAGTGCCTTCGTCAAGGGCACAAGTATCTCAAAGGGTCTTAAACCCACCACCTTGGTTGTTTCCACCTAAAGTTTGCAAGTCAGTGACCAAAACTGCTCGGCCACGTTATTCTTTGAATACCATAAAATTGTAGGTGTATCTGTATTCTAGTCTGAAAAACCTAAGTTTAAAACTTACCTGATGAAAATGTCCATTTGTAATGCATTCAAGTATCATCAGTTGCTACTGGAGAACCTAGAGTGTGACATCACATGTTGCAGTAATGGTTCTTAACATTGACCACTCGGCCAACATTTAATCTGCGGGTTTTTCATTCTTTTACAGCATGTTACCGCTCCTGATCAAGGATCAACTCTTGACACCCTGCCTTGCCCTGTGTGCCATGTTCCTCATAGTCGCAAGGTTATCATTCTCGGAAACGGTGGTGAAGTTCAGAGTTTTGGTAAGCTGCAGATAATTCTTATCAAAAACATTTTTCCAACAAAGAACAAGTACTGTTAATTTAGACCGCACGGCTAGTGACTCCAAACGTTTACTAGACATATATTTTTGTTACACCACAGCCAGGACAATATTCACTGTTGAAATAGAAGCAAATTTCCACAAAAAAATGTTTATTAAACTGTTGGTCTAGTAAGTCAGTTTGGTGCATTGAACTCAAGACTGCGCCTAATTCTTCAGTCGTGGGTTCAATTCCGGTCGCGTCCATGGTACATGTGCCCTTGGGCAAGGCACTTTGTCATAAGTTGTCTCTCTCCACCCAGGGGTAAATGGGTATCCGCAAGAGTTGCAGCCTTTTATCGCTTGTGTCAGGCTGCCGGGGGGCTGCATACTCCCCAGGGAGATGTCCCCAATGACCAGGGTAGTAATGTTGTAAACCGCCACGAGTATCCTGCAGGTAGATGTGTGCATTATATAAGACATTATTATTAGCACAGAATGCAGTGGACCGACATTTAAATTGCTGGACAATTGAGTAATTTTTGTTATTTTACTTTGTCAGTTTTGGCTGTCCATACTTGGAGCTAGCATTCTGACCATAGCCAGCATAACCATACCTCCACCACCAAGATACCCGGACCTTTACGCAGTTCTGATTTCCGTCTATTCCTGCGCTCATTTCGTTTTTTTCCTGGCCGTCTTTTACATACTGCAATTCAACACACCCTCCAGCGTCCCATCGACTGATGGTCACTCTCGGACCAAAACAACGTCTGGACACCAACTGAAGCAGAGTACAGGGAAGAAAGATAGACACAAACGAAAGACACAAAAGATGGAATAAGATTTTGGTTTCTGCATCCAGGGTTTGGATGCAGAATTAAATTTCCTGTATTTTCATTTTAAGCATTCTATTTTAGGTAAAAAAATAATTAAAATGCATACATGTCATTTTCCATAAACGCAGTATTGACTTTGCTGTCCTCGGGAAAACAGTTTAAAAGTGTTATTCAAAAATCTATTTTCACATTTAAGATTCCACTTGAAGATAGTATACATGATTGGTAAACTGTTACAAATAGTTTTATCCCCCGTGTGTGATTGAAGATATGCATAGCAAAAACCAGCTCCGTACTAAGTCTAACATTTGAGAAAACAGGCTTGCAGTCATTTAGCCCCTGAACCACGGCCTTTGGACGAAGTGGTTTTGGGGCGAATTGAATTTGTGTCTCATGAGACCAAAAATAATTGTTTTACTCATTTCTCAAAGACTACAGCACTTCAGACAAAACCATTTCAGGGGAGGTTTTCTACGGTCATCATGTTTATATTGTGTAAGTTAGGCGTAAATCTGTGAACATTTCTGATTTTCGAGATACCAATCATGTATACTGCCTTTAACAGACAACAGCACAGGATTTAATATCAGTTGCAATTTTTGTGCATTTACTACTACTATTTATGTATCATTTAAGCTGCTATATTATCGTTGTTTATAATCAGACCTACCTACAACGTAAGTTCTACCTGCATTTCTTTAAATTTCCTTTTACTGTATGTTTCGTCAACACCAAATAACGGTTAACATCTAATGAGGTTAAATAAAAAAAGATCAATTTATGAAATTGATTGGAAATCACAGCCAAAATGCCATTTTAAGGTCAATCATGTCTGTATAACACTATCTTTGGTATAATATTCACAAACTTATATGCTATAAAGATAAAGTGACTTAATGCCAACATTCTCTAACTATTTAATACTGTTTTAATATAGTATTTTAATCTCATTTGTTTATTAAAATAACATGGTTTTTTAAATTCCTTCCAGCAGGCAAGATCCGATATCCATTAGAACGATAGATTTAACATTTGCTGGTGTATTTTCCATGTACATACACGATGAAAAGCCTGGTAAAAATGAGCTTGTTTTAGGGTGGGTTTTTTGGTGTGTTTTTTTTTGCAGAAATACTGAAGTTGAGAGACGGAGGTACCCGTTTCTATTCAAAAGTTGAAATGATATTACACGACAGACTTATTTTCCTCTAAAAACTACGAATGAGAATAAAAATATGCAAAATGAAAATATAAAAGTACAAAAGTAAAAATATGTTTTTCTGTTTACAAACAGTACCACTGTGATTTTTAATTGATAGTTGATTTAACATTTTAAAATGTTGACTTTACTTGAAAACTAGGAGCGTGTTCAAAAATAAAATTTTTAAGTATTGTAGAACTGGTTTTAAATTTTCTATTGAGCACATTACTGGACTTTTTAAAGATGTATTCTCATCGCGTTGTCAAAGTGTGTGAAGAAATCTTACCTCTTCTTGAAACCGCAAAGCTTTGTCTACCTAAACTAGCCTCTATTCGAGGCTGCACAGGTCTCGACGCAATCCCCGAGCACCACTCCCTCGATACTTAACTTCACATGCTGCGAGCAAGTGTCTTGGCTGAAGTCCAATGCAAGATGACCGATGGAGACGCACCTTAATACTGATGTTATGATTAATAAAATTTGTACAACCTTAAGGATTCGGGAATGTAAACTTCCGACCTTAAGATCCCAAAGTTTCCCCACTGTCAGGAAGGCCCTTCGCTCTGTGGATGTCAAATGTCGAATTGTTTCCTCCACTAATGAAGGTGAATCCCCTAGCTGTGTCGGCAACAGAAATATGGTTGATGTGTGTAGGTCCTGCAATGGGGAAAAAATAATTGACACTATTTATTTTTTGCAGGCAGTGTTTCCAATCTTTTGAGGCTGCTTTTCTGCGATACAATACCATTTCTGACAAAGTAAAATTCATGCATTTTAGCACTTGTCAGAATATATTAGATTTCTTCAGGTCTAAAATAGATTTAAGCGAATATATTCTCTGGAGTCTATCAGAACCGATTCCAAGTTGGGAATTGGAATTGCAAATCGATTCAATTCAAGGAATTTGGCAGTGTTTTGTATCTCAAATTATTTGTTATAATTTTAGTGCTACTTTTGTTTTCAAAATGGAATCAAATCTGAATGGAATTGCTGTGAAATCAATAGCCAAAGTCTTGTCCCAAGTACAACACAAACAATGTCTCATCCAGTCTGGTCCACTTTCATACCTTCACAATCTGCACTATCTGTATGAGATGAAGTCCAGGAACTAGTGTTTTCCCTTCCACATTGCACCTTCAGCTACAGACAAAAAAAGCAAATGAATTTTGGAAATCCATCAAATTATCAATCCATACACCATCTGCATGGTGGCCATACTCGAGTTGTGGATCTATCGTCGCGTCATTTAAATGAGAAAACCTGCTTCCAACATGGCTGACGATGCAAAGGGTATATACAGGAAGACCCTTATGCATCTTGATGGTATGATACAACAGTTTTTTACCTTTGGTTGCAAGTGGACTTCATGATATCTTCCCCGGTCCATGTATGCCTCAAACAGCTTTTCACCAGTCGGAAACTCCTTGTTGTCACCGACGATCTTCAAGACTTTTAGGAAGTTGTCAGAGCTGCAGTTGGTGCAGACGGGGCCACAGGAGTATGGGAGGTTAGGGAAATCCTTTCTGCGGATCTCCACCAGAAGGTCGTGAAGAAATTGAAGGACCTTCAGCAACAGGGTGGACAGAAATTAGAAATTTGTCATGAGGGCTTGGCTCAAAATTATTTTCCATCCAACAAAATATATGTGTAAGTTCACGCCTCGTAAGTAAAAAAGTAAAGTTGTCTGACCCTGCGAGAATGAGTCAGAGCCTAAAAATGCTGTGCATCATCTTTTGCCGTTTAACCGAACATTTTAGTTATTTTGTTAAACACCGTGATCTTAGACTTACCTGAACTGAGCATTGCTTTTGACTGTTCTGGTGGATAATCACTTGAATGGTATTCTGAGAGATGGAAACTTTATGCAGCTGGATGATGTAGAAGTTTGCTCCTTTAAATCGAAATCGTCCTCTTGTTTTAAACACCTACGGAACAGAAAAACAAATTGTAAGTGATAGTTTCCTAAACCAAAACTCAAAATGTAAATGTTACACATTTGACTTTTAACAACTTTTTTAAAATCAGTACGAGATGGAATAAGTCTACGAGAGGTTTTTGTCATGCTCTCCACAGATTGTGTGTGTGTGACTTTTTCAGTAAATCTTTGTTGCCTAAATTGTTTTCTTGTATGGAGGTTTTGAAAATGAAAGTTGCCATTCCAAGCCAAACCAAATATGTGTACACACCTGTATGTTAGCATCCCTCTCATGCCAACACTTTGCGACGAGACGATGAAAAATGGAATCGGGGATCACGTAGCCGAAATCAAAGAAATATTCCTCATCCTCAGATGAAGGCTCCCAGAAGTCTCCATCACCTCCCCTGTAATCTGGAAGACAGCTTGGAACAATGCATTTGATAGGAAGCTCTTCGTGGGAGGAGGCCGAGTTTTCATTGACCTTCGGTTGGAGTGGAGGATTTATTGTATTTTGGTGTTCTGAGGAACGATTCTTGTATACAGGGATGAGCAGATTGTAAGCTTCCATTAATCGAATCACACAGGGTAGCATAGAGTCAGATCCAATAACAGTCTTGATAAGTTTGAGAGAGGCAATACCGTCTTCTTCAAGAGCCATCCAATCATCGGCTACCTCCAAGCTGCGAGACTCCTTTGGAGGTATGCAGACCACCCCCGTTAAGACATCTAAAAGACCTTGTGGCTTGATGACAGCATACTCCTTCAAGACGCAATCATCATCCCTGTAGATGACTTCTCCAGTGCGATGCAGGCTGACTAGAATCTTATGCAGCTCTGCTAGAGTCAGGTCGTCCTCGTTGATTTCAGAAAGCAAGTTGACAGGGGTCATAATCCAAGGCTGGGTCTCATTAGACTGTATTTTCTGGATCTTGTTCAGAACACGCAAGTGCCAGATGGGAAACGGTTCCTTCATGAATGGGGCTTTCTTTGCAGCACTGATGATTGACCTGCGGAGGATTAGTGAATCTTGATCCACCGGTTTGGAATTTTCCACAACAAACAGAGGTCCCCTGTCCCCATTTATGACCAAGATACTGCAGAAGTCCCTGTACAACTGGTAATCGATCTGAGCTGCGAAACTGGTGATGAATTTCTCTGAAACTTCAGCAGAATCTCGATGAGTACCAATGACAAAAACCAACGTATTTGGGTTTCGGGAATGTGACTTGACTGTGGAGAGCCACTGTCGAAGCTGTTGGAGCTGCCACTGGTCATTTTTTCGGGCATCTTCCAGATTGAACACCAGGAGGTATACAGCCTCGGACGGCCTGAAAAATTGCTGCATGGTCTGATAAATGCTGTCCCCGCCATTATCCCAGAAATGAAGCTTCAGGCTGACTGGGTTGTGCTGGTTAGCAGATTCCATGAGGAATTCCTGGAAGGTAGTGATAGGGATACCCTTCTTTTCAAGATTTTTGACCCGCTGAGCTACGGTCCAATCATACACAAGGAATCCACAAGCGGCCACTATGGAAAGAGCAACTGACATCCAAGATGATCTTTCATCAAACATCAACATTTTCCAGCCAATTAGACGTCCCAGGAACATGGCAACGACAAAACCAAATGATTTTTTCAACCAGTACGGCATCCTGAGCTTTTTAACAGCAACTATCTCACGACCTTTGAGTACCCCATAAGGAAACCCAAATCCCATGAGAATACCTACGAGTATCTCAGTCCCACACAAAAGTTGCCAATAATCCAGAAGAGGTTGATGAACTGTCAGAAGAATGGATCCGATCAAAATGACGAGACCAACACAAGTAGACATTTGAGCGATGGACAGCTTCTGGATCCACTTAAATCCATCTCGCAGAAGCAGAAGACCACACAGGTTTCCGATAATCAAAGCCAGAACGGTCTTGACATTTGCACGAATTAGGGACGTGTGCGTCATGAGACAGAAAGCCATCGCAATCCCACTACGACATCCAAGTCCAACCAAAGTTCCAAAGGTGAGACTCATAGCACAAATACCTACGTACAAGGCTTCTTTTGCATAAAGCAGCCACACTGACTCGTCCAATGGATGAGTGTTACCAAGAGTGGATACATAACCCTTAATCGACACATCTACATCAATGAAAAAGATCTGAACAGCAACACAAGTTATGAACCGGTAGGTGGTGTTGAAATCCCATTGATAAGCAGGAAGCGACGCAAAAATGGCAAGCCAGCAAAACAACCCAAAGTTGTTCATGATATTTGAAAAGGAGATGAGAAAGAAGAGTGCAATGGCTGGAAGGGCCAATTGTGCTTGATAGCGAAAATGTTCGACAAAATTATTATCCTGAGAGCTGTGATTTGTTGGAGAGTTTTTTTTGGTGCTTCCTGGCTGACACAAGGAGTGACGCAGTTTTTTGGGGGAACTTTGCTTGTTATTACATGTCTCTTCATTGTCTCGTTGACCCTTCTGCAAAGTACCAGCCATGCTGTCGAGACCCGAACAAACGCACCATGCAGCACAAAGTTTGGGATCATCAGCAGCCTTACACATGCCATCACGACGGAGTTTCCAAGTGGGGTCACGTTCGGAGGTCTCACAAATCGTGATCTCAATTCCCTCAGTTGCTTGTGGCTCAACGCTGGGGTCGCACACCTGCCCAGAGAGATGCTGTAAGGTGCTGGATTTCCCAACTCCCTTGTCACCAATGGTCAGAATTCTAAGACGATTACAGGGCAAGGAGCCAGAGCCAAGTGCATTCATGTACTCCCGGTGAAAATCTTGATCATGTGCCAAGACGTTTCGACTGAAACTTCGGCCAAAGCTGTTAAACCCAGAGAGGTAACTTGAAAATGTTGAATCTATCTATTGAAAGAAACACAAAATAATTCATACAGTTAAAAGTAATGGCGGGCACCACAAATATCTGCGAACTTTCAATAAACCTTATCGACACTCTCAAAGCATCATGGGATTGGATGACAAGTGAAGCTGGCAATTTTCACACAAACCTATGGGGCTCTGGGGACATGACAATGTTCATCGATTTTATTCCCGTTTCTGTGAAGCGATTGACATGTGATCTTTCCACACGTTCTTTATCAAGGAAAAATGCAATTTTTGTACTTTACAAAAGAACGCACCTGATTGGCTCTAACGTGGTAGCTCAACCAATCGTGACAGCCCTTCTAGAATGGTACATACTGGCGCCGTTCAAAAGGTCGAATTTTCTTGGTTTATTATTTTCATCTAAGCTCAATTAAAAACAAAATTATATTTGTCAACAATTGCATCTTTCCTTGATCAAAAGCGTGTGAGAAGATCACATTTTAATCGCTTATTCACAGAAATGAGAATGAAATCGATGAACGTATTTGTCATGTCCCCAGAGCCCCATAGGTTTGTGTAAAATTCCCTGCTTCATCTGTCATCCAATCCCATGATGCCTTGAGAACGTCGATAAGGTTTATTACCGTCGTTAATCATTTCTCAGAATCTATACTAAGTGCTATACATTATTTGGGTTTTTTTTTCTTCGTTCAGATTGAACAAAGACTAGGCACAGCTTCGTCGCAATGCGCGCGCGCCAATTTCGTGGCATGGCGGTATAGTTCCGACCTGTCAATCAAGCCGAACCCGCCGACCAATCACAACAGAGCTAGCAGACGGCGCCCACATAGGTCAAAGTGATGCAATCATCACACAATCACGCGATTTTCTGCCCATACAGTTTGTATGTTGTATGCGCCAGTGACCGGATGAATTTTGGTTTCAATGTATGGCGATACGCTGTTCAAAGGTAGGAAAGCGCATTTTTATGAATATAATTAAATATGTCATCCCTGCAATACTAGCCCTTCGCTCAGTGTGTGCTACGGTAACTGTCGACCCTAAAACATAAATACCTTCGAGTTTTCTCCAATGAATCTGTGCTTTCCATGCCGAGTCCCGTTGCTTGTGAGCACATAGCAACAATATCTAAGAGGCGGGGTTAACTGGGCAAAGATTGCCCAGTTAACTTATGTAACACGGCCGGGTTACAAATGTCACTGCACATATTTCTGCCCATCACGGCCGCCCTTTACCGATCCTTATATTTTTCCAATAAGCGATAGGATCGAGAACCAATCTAATAAGCCAGTTCGGAGTCTCGACTGCGCATGCGTCTCCCGACTTTGATTTGAGATAAACAAAGGCACACCCTGACCGTATGCACAGTGTTTATCTCAAATGACCTTTGACACAATCCCATAGACGTTCCTTGCGCGCGCGAGATTCCGAACTGGCTTATTAAAGGCCAAGTAATTTTTGTTATTGAAAAAAAAAAAAACAATTTAAAACTACTTAGAAAACTATGATTTTGTGACTTTAAATTTCTCTCTTCCCGTTGCTATAGCCAAGGTAATCTTAGTATTTTTTTAAATTGGAAATAGGCCTGCTCCGATCCTACACGCTACGAGGGAAAATGTGCCTGCATATATGTTGTTTTATTTTATGGCATCTTCGGCAACTAAGGCCCTTTATGCCATCAACTACATGTATACGGTTTTAGCTTTAATAGTCTATATTGTTAACTTGAGATGACGAAGAAGGAGTTGCAGTTTTAGAAGTGGGAAGAAACCCCCCAGAGAAATGCCCCAGGGGAAAACCCACGCGGTCAAGTAGGGACTGCAAACCCAATTAATCCACATACACGCCCCGGATTCGAACCCTGGACGCCAGAGGTGAAAGGCGAGGAAAGAACCACGCCAACCCGACCGCCCGCCTGCATATATGCTTCATTTATGGTCCATGTCCCATTTATGGGATGTCTGTTTGCCCATGGTTTGCCTTTCGACCAAGACACAGAATCATAATCAGGTGATAATGCCCAGCAAAATGTTATTTAGGTATTTTTTCCTTATACGTACGTACTAGTTTTTACCTTGACCTCACGAATTTGCGGAACTTCCTCTTTCCTGCATCCTTGATCAACTTCCATTTTCCCAGTTTAACGGTCTGCGGTAAAATCCTGGCTGTATACATTGGGGCTGTACACTGACTCCGAAGTGGCGCCGACAATGAGTCCATATACATGTATATATATACACATGTAGAATCGGTAGTTTGTCGTTTCCTTAAACCGCCATCTCCACCAATCACTATAGTACACACCAATGACCAATCAAAATTACTTTTTGATGTTGCAATTTCAGTTTCGTAATACGACCAGACTGTGATCAACCAACGCTTTATAATTATAATTTATTTCATTTGAGTTGATGACGCGGTTAAATACTTCCTGAAGACGTGACCAGCATTTTGTTCTGAAGCGAATACCAATACGTGCGTTAAAGGTTGAAGTGCATATTTTATTGTTCTTGCTGATCTGCTCAAGCCTTAAGTGACGGTAAGACTTTTTTAAAAGCTATTACACAAGGACAGTAAAAGCGTTCGAGGGTCCATTTTGTGTTTGTTTTGTTTAATTACAATAGAGAAGACTTCATTGCTATACTTATGAGTCCAGTTTTCTAATAGCCCTTTGGCGTGTTTCGGATGAATAGCTAGGTCTGGTATCCGCGTTTGACCAGACTAATTTTTGTTGCTATGTGATGCACACGGCAGGTGTGAAGTACAGAATCAATACCGTGTTCGCCGTAGTAGAGAATGGCATTTATAACCAGACTGTTGGTTGCTAGGCAATGGCGTGCACCACGTAGGAACAACAGCTTAGTAGCCTTTGTGACTTTCTAAATAAACTGCATCTCCACTTGAAAGTGAAGATTTCGGGCTATACCAGCCATTACGCAAAATGTTAAACACAATTAATAAGGCTAATTACGCAGTGATCTCTTTTGCTCTGAAAGACCAGTACAGATGTAATCCATTGCATTTCATGCTGATAATCTGACTCCAGTGTTAGAGTGAAAACTTTCATCGTTTTCCACTCAGATATGAAGGGGGTAAACGTAACAAGCAAGAGTGGTGGCTGGAACTTGCTTGAGAAACTCATAAGTGGACTTTCTGACTGCGGAAACAGAAGTCTGAACCTCAGTTCCATGATAAACGACTCATCCCTGAAGCGGGCCTACTTGACTTCGGAGGCCCACGGCGAGCTGCCAACCAAACGAGCACGGGTCTTAATCCTAGGCGAACCCCGAGTTGGAAAAACCAGCCTGCTGAATCGGCTCCTCGGACGGGCGTTCGACATCCACGAACGGCCAACGCACGGCATCAATACGCGCATGTGCCACGTAACGAACGCGGACAGCAACTGGAACGAGTCGGGAGACGCCAATGCAGACGACATCCGAGAATGTGCCTCGGCGGTGACAGTTTTAAAAGATTTTTCACCAACTTATTTTAAGAACACGAGCAGCTACCAAGATTCTAACAAATTACTCTTGCTATCCGACATGCATGCTCTGGGAACTGGTTCCGCTTTGGTCATGGTGAAGTGCTTCCAAATGCTGCAGGTTTTTATCATAATAGCCGCCATTTACATGCTTGTGATGTTCAAGTATGGATTTTTTCCATTTGTTTGGTCTTGCATCATTGCGCTGTCTTTGACGATGGACTTCAACAGCGCTTACAGACTTGCCACGCCCTTCTCAGTTTTCGCTGCCCTGGTGGAAGCAGTGTTCCGAATCAACCTACCTCTGCAAGAGCTTGCTTGTAAAGCTAACGACCATGTCGGAAGTGAGCAACCAATCCATTTCATGCTCATTATCTTGATTGTCCTTGTGGCTTCCATGTTGGTGGGGGTTTTCTGCAGTTGTGGCTGTCGAACAGGTGTTGCTGTAGCTTTCTTTCTCTGCGCGCACCCCTTTGAGTCAGCAACTCCCCAAACTCACTATGATATGGGGGATCCTTGGAGTTTTTTTGTGATCTGCGTTATATGTGGAATTGGCGGGTTTTGGGGTTTTTCGAGCTACATATACTGCACGGCACATAACCAGTGGCACAAAGGGAGAATTGTTTTCTGCTGTTGTTTTATCCTGCTCATTCTTGGTTTCTATCTTTCGGCAGAATGCCATTCTCGACCCTACTGGTTCAACTGTCTCTTCGGCTATGCCCTGGTCATTGGAGCGACTTGGGGGTCTGTATTCGGTCGGCGAGCCATCCTGAAATATGGCTTCGAAGCGAGTTACGTAACCAAAAAGACTCTTGGCCTCGGATTCGGTTTGTGTTTGGCATACGCGTGCGGCTGGACTCTGAAGACACCACACACAAATCTACTTTCGCTAGCGTTCTACATCTTGTCGGTCAGTTCGCACCCACTGTGCGACTTGTATAATACTTACAAGATATGGCGGGCGAAACCTTCATTCCCTTTAAAGGTGATCCGAAAGCAGATGAAGGCTTTAGTTAAGGGGCATCCTCTCTTGGAGACCAAGCTAAGTTTGTGGGACTTCGCTGGGGATACTCTGTACCACTGCGCACACCATGTCTTCATGCCCGACAGAGCTTTGTACCTGGTCGTCTTCAACCTCAAGGATGCCGTTTCTCAAGAAGATGAACAGTTAAAAAAGATTCTCTTTTGGCTGCATTCAGTCTGTGCGCATGCTCGTCATCCCGATGCCGTCATCATGATCGTTGGAACCCACAAAGCAAGTGTCTCGGTTGCCAACAGGTTGCGTTTCACAGAAACGTTTAATCGTCAAGTGACACCCTCTTTCTGTAACCGGCTTGTGATCAACCCGTGCAATGACAAACCTCTTTTCCTGGTGGATAATTCCCAGGCAAGCGGCAGAGATTTCCAGCAATTGAGAGCAGAGATCCTTGAACGAGTCCAGGACGCCGAGTATGCTCGAGAGAAATATCCCATAAGATATCTTCGCTTCTATCATGAGATCCAAAAACGACGACAACGGGCGGAGGTGGATATGGCCGAAAATGTGATGACTCTGAGGCAGGTGGAAGATCTTGCAAGACAAACATGCAACGTCAGTGGAGAGGACGATTTGAAGAACATGCTGCGTTTTTTCAGCGAGGCTGGAGAGATTATTTATAAGGGAGACGACGAAGTGCTACGGCAGCATGTTGTGCTCGACCCCCAGTTCCTAGTAGACGTCATGAGAAAACTAGTGCAGATTCCGCGAGCGCACCAGCGATGTCATCGCCTGGCATCCGACTGGATGCACTACCAAGAGAGCGCAGTCATCACCGAGGGCCTACTGAGACGCATTTACCGCGACATGCCTCATCTGATCTCGCTGCTTATCCAACTTCTGGAAGCCTACGACTTGATGTGCGCAGTGGCCCCAGGTATCAACATTACCCACTCTCAGAAATCATTCTTAGTTCCAGCCATGTTGTCTCCGTATCGGGGAAATCCAGAGGACTTTTGGGAATCCATGGACAACGAGCAAGTCTTTTATTTTGACTTTGGCTTCTTTGATCCAAGTACTGTCTATTATCGTCTGTTAACTCGCTGCTTTACCTGTCTTGAGAAGGTCAGCATCAACGCACAGTCTTCGAGTCTGATCTTCGCCGATAGGTGCAGGTTTCACATCGGCACCAGCTTGATCTGCAAGTTACAGCTTGAGAGGAGACATGCTCAACAGATGCTCCTATCCGTCACGATGTTGTCATTGGACGAAGCCCACGACCTCCCCGCCAAACTCCTGAATTGCCTGCTGAGTATCGTCAGGAGCATAATCACGCGAGATTACCCCCATCTGACATTTACGTTTGGCCCTCGGTGTCCCTTTTGTGATGCCAAGATTAAGCCCAAGATGTTGGACGATGACCAAAAGGAGAGATGCAAAGAATACAGTCTTGAGAAGGTAATCCACGTCTTGAAGATGGCAGGGCACGATCAGTCTTTCCCAACCACGTCATCAGCCGTGATGCTGTGCGGACAGCGGAGATATGAACTCAAACTTCCAGGATGCAAGCCTGTGGTAAGTGCTGATATGCAAGTATTAACTTTAACCTCTATATTGGATTCGAAATATTGTGTAAAGATGATAAATACTTGGCATGATGTTCTGATTTTATTACAATTGTTTGCACTGCATGCAAGGACGCCAAGCGACACAATGCTCATCTGCCTTGCCGGGTCGAGTACGACAGAGACACGCCCATCAACAAGCTACCACCGGACATCTTCCAAACGGTCTGCCGGCTTCTTAACAACGCACCGGGAAGAAGAAACTGGAAAACGTTGGCAGGTATAAAATGAATAATACATCAAGTAGGACTTGGGGCTTTTTAATGATAGAGCATTTGCAGAATGTGTCAGAATGATCTCTTTGAAGAAATTTGCACGGCTCTGAGAAGAGGCGTTGTTTATCAGCATTTCGACCAGTGTGCTTTACATGTCTAGAGACAAGTTAATTATTATCTCTTGTGTGGCTGTATCGTTTCAGAAGTATGCGTCCATTTGTGTCAGGTATTCGTGTTTACTTAGAGGACGCAGTGAGCCGCCTTCTTCGATACGAAAAGAAATCGGTATAACATATCACATCGAACATTTCTATTTTCTCCAGGTGAGCTTGGGTTCGACGTAGAGTCAGTGACGTCACTGGACAGCGAACGTGTGGCTAATCCCACCGAGTGTCTCCTTCGAGAATGGGCGATGACCGACGGAGGAGTAGCTGTGAAAGACTTGGTAGAGGTGCTCGCAAGACCTTCTCTGACGAGAATGGATATTATTCATGAACTCTGCGTCCGAATGACGACAGATTAACTTGTTAATGGAATAGGGATGGGAATTTTTAAAATAGAGAAAGAAGAAGCCAAGAAAGTTGTCTCGAGTCATTTTTGAGGATCGGGTTCACGATATCAAATTTTGTAATTTTTTAACTTTTTGTACTTTCGAGTTAACATCATTTAACTAACAAAGCTATCATTTTAAAGCCATCATTTTAATATTTTTCCACAGAAATGAAATTAAACTGTATTGCTGTAGCTTGGGTTTGACGTGTAGTTAGTGACGTCACTGGACAGCGGTTACCGGTTAATGCTTCTGGCTCATATGAAGTATTATCTCAGCTTAAGTACGTTTTGTATTTGACATATTCAAGAATAAAAACCTTAACTCTGTCTCAAACAAAAACCTTTCGATTGTAAAATACATAATGTCATGTACTTGAATATGTAATACATGTAAATTAAACCTGTAAAATAAAGCAAAGACAAAACCAAGATTATGAAAAAACAGCCAAAGAATTAAAAACACGGAAATGATCCATGAAGACAAAAGATCCTGCTGGAAATAAAAACTTACAGGGAAGCAGAAAACAAAACACGTGGGATATAATTATGATGGGGGAGAAGTACCAGGAACAGACGAGTAGATCATGTAGATAGAGCAGGTTGTTTGTATCATTTTTAATAGTTTCCTTCTGTTCTGATAACAATGGTCGTCCATTTTTGTTATAGGCTATTTAAACCAGGAAAATCAGAAGCAATAAAAAGCTGCACACTCGGCACAAAGTTCATTGTGACAGTTTCGTTTTCGATTCCAATTCAAAATCCGAGGTTGTAGACAGACCTTACTAAACAATAGTGTACACACTAAAGACCAATCATAATTACTTTTTGGTGTTGCGATATCAGTTTCGTTTTACGACTGTGATCAACCAACGCTTTATAGGCCTAATACGATTTCATTTGAGTGGATGACGCGGTTAAAATAATACTCAAACCAAGCAAACCAGCATTTTGTTCTGAAGGAACACCATTACGTGCGTTAAAAGTTGAAGTACATATTTTGTTGTTCTTGCTGATCTGCTCAAGCCTCATGTGACGGTAAGACTTTTTTAAAGCACATTGATAGTGCAAACTTGAAATATGAGATCGCTATTGCACAAGGAAAAACAAAGCAAGTTTAGAGGGTCCATTTTGTGTTCGTTTTGTTTTGTTTAATTACAATAGAGAAGACTTCGTTGCTATACTTATGTCCAGTTTTCTAATAGCCATTTGCGTGTTATGGATGGTATTCATTTGACAAGGCTAAATGTTTGTTGCTATGTGATGCACACGGCAGGTGTGAAGTACAGAATCGTGTGTTCGCCGTAGAAGAGAATGACATATATAACCAGACTGTTGGTTGCTGGGCAATGGCGTGCACCACGTAGGAACAACAGCGTAGTAGCCTATGTGACTTCCTAAATAAACTGCACCTCCACTTGAAAGTGAAGAATTCGGTCTACCGGCCATTACGCAAAATGTTAGACACAGTTAATAAGGCTAATTACGCAGTGATCTCTTTTGCTCTGAAAGACCAGTACAGATGTAATCCATTGCATTTCATGCTGATAATCTGACTCCAGTGTTAGAGTGAAAACTTTCCTCGTTTTCCACTCAGATATGAAGGAGGCAAACGTAACAAGCAAGAGTGGCGGCTGGAACTTGCTTGAGAAACTCATAAGTGGACTTTCTGACTGCGGAAACAGAAGTCTGAACCTTAGTTCCATGATAAACGACTCATCCCTGAAGCGGGCCTACTTGACCTCGGAGGCCCACGGCGAGCTGCCGACCAAACGAGCACGGGTCTTAATCCTAGGCGAACCCCAAGTTGGAAAAACCAGCCTGCTGAATCGGCTCCTCGGACAGACGTTCGACATCCACGAACGGCCAACGCACGGCATCAATACGCGCATGTGCCACGTAACGAACGCGGACAGCAGCTGGAACGAGTCGGGAGACGCCAATGCAGACGACATCCGAGAATGTGCCTCGGCGGTGACAGTTTTAAAAGATTTTTCACCAACTTATTTTAAGAACACGAGCAGCTACCAAGATTCTAACAAATTACTCTTGATATCCGACATGCATGCTCCAGGAACTGGTTCCGCTTTGGTCATGGTGAAGTGCTTCCAAATGCTGCAGGTTTTTATCATAATAGCCGCCATTTACATGCTTGTGATGTTCAAGTATGGATTTTTTCCATTTGTTTGGTCTTGCATCACTGCACTGTCTTTGACGATGGACTTCAACAGCGCTTACAGACTTGCCACGCCCTTCTCGGTTTTCGCTGCCCTGATGGAAGCAGTGTTCCGAATCAACCTACCTCTGCAAGAGCTTGCTTGTAAAGCTAACGACCATATCGGAAGTGAGCAGCCAATCTATTTCATACTCATTATCTTGATTGTCCTTGTGGCTTCCGGCTTGGTGGGGGTTTTCTGCAGTTGTGGCTGTCGAACAGGTGTTGCTGTAGCTTTCTTTCTCTGCGCGCACCCCTTTGAGTCAGCAACTCCCCAAACTCACTATGATATGGGGGATCCTTGGAGTTTTTTTGTGATCTGCGTTATATTTGGAATTGGCGGGTTTTGGGGTTTTTCGAGCTACATATACTGCACGGCACATAACCAGTGGCACAAAGGGAGAATTGTTTTCTGCTGTTGTTTTATCCTGCTCATTCTTGGTTTCTATCTTTCGGCAGAATGCCATTCTCGACCCTACTGGTTCAACTGTCTCTTCGGCTATGCCCTGGTCATTGGAGCGACTTGGGGGTCTGTATTCGGTCGGCGAGCCATCCTGAAATATGGCTTCGAAGCGAGTTACGTAACCAAAAAGACCCTTGGCCTCGGAATCGGTTTGTGTTTGGCATACGCGTGCGGCTGGACTCTTAAGATACCAGACACTAATCTACTTTCGCTAGCGTTCTACATCTTGTCGGTCAGTTCGCACCCAATGTGCGACTTGTATAATACTTACAAGATATGGCGGGCGAAACCTTCATTCCCTTTAAAGGTGATCCGAAAGCAGATGAAGGCTTTAGTTAAGGGGCATCCTCTCTTGGAAACCAAGCTAAGTTTGTGGGACTTCGCTGGGGATACTCTGTACCACTGCGCACACCATGTCTTCATGCCCGACAGAGCTTTGTACCTGGTCGTCTTCAACCTCAAGGATGCCGTTTCTCAAGAAGATGAACAGTTAAAAAAGATTCTCTTTTGGCTGCATTCAGTCTGTGCGCATGCTCGTCATCCCGATGCCGTCATCATGATCGTTGGAACCCACAAAGCAAGTGTCTCGGTTGCCAACAGGTTGCGTTTCACAGAAACGTTTAATCGTCAAGTGACACCCTCTTTCTGTAACCGGCTTGTGATCAACCCGTGCAATGACAAACCTCTTTTCCTGGTGGATAATTCCCAGGCAAGCGACAGAGATTTCCAACAATTGAGAGCAGAGATCCTTGAACGAGTCCAGAGCGCCGAATATGCTCGAGAGAAATACCCCATAAGATATATTTGCTTCTATCACGAGATCCAAAAACGACGACGACGGGCGGAGGTGGATATGGCCGAAAATGTGATGACTCTGAGGCAGGTGGAAGATCTTGCAAGACAAACATGCCACGTAAGTGGAGAGGACGATTTGAAGAACATGCTGCGTTTTTTCAGCGAGGCTGGAGAGATCATTTATAAAGGAGACGACGAAGTGCTACGGCAGCATGTTGTGCTCGACCCGCAGTTCCTAGTAGACGTCATGAGAAAACTGGTGCAGATTCCGCGAGCGCACCAGCGATGTCATCGCCTGGCATCCGACTGGATGCACTACCAAGAGAGCGCAGTCATCACCGAGGGCCTACTGAGACGCATTTACCGCGACATGCCTCATCTGATCCCGCTGCTTATCCAACTTCTGGAAGCCTACGACTTGATGTGCGCAGTGGCCTCAGGTGTCAACATTACACACTCTCAGAAATACTTCTTAGTGCCAGCCATGTTGTCTCCATATCAGGGAAATCCAGAGGACTTTTGGGAATCCATGGACAACGAGCAAGTCTTTTATTTCGACTTTGGCTTCTTTGACCCAAGCACTGTCTATTATCGTTTGCTAACTCGCTGCTTTACCTGTCTTGAGAAGGTCAGCCCCAGCAACGCACAGTCTTCGAGTCTGATCTTCGCCGATAGGTGCAGGTTTCATATCGGCACCAGCTTGATCTGCAAGTTACAGCTTGAGAGGAGACATGCTCAACAGATGCTCCTATCCGTCACGATGTTGTCATTCGACGAAGCCCACGACCTCCCCGCCAAACTCCTGAATTGCCTGCTGAGGATCGTCGGGAGCATAATCACGCGGGATTACCCCCATCTGACATTTACGTTTGGCCCTCGGTGTCCCTTTTGTGATGCCAAAATTAAGCCCAAGATGTTGGACGATGACCAAAAGGAGAGATGCAAAGAATACAGTCTTGAGAAGATGATCCACGTCTTGAAGATGGCAGGGCACGATCAGCCTTTCCCAACCACGTCATCAGCCGTGATGCTGTGCGGACAGCGGAGATATGAACTCAAACTTCCAGGATGCAAGCCTGTGGTAAGTGCTGATATGCAAGTATTAACTTTAACCTCTATATTGGATTCGAAATTTTGTGTAAAGATGATAAATACTTGGCATGATGTTCTGATTTTATTATAATTGTTTGCACTGCAAGGACGCCAAGCGACACACTGCTCATCTGCCTCGCCGGGTCGAGTACGACAGAGACACGCCCATCAACAAGCTACCACCGGACATCTTCCACACGGTCTGCCGGCTTCTTAACAACGCACCGGGAAGAAGAAACTGGAAAACATTGGCAGGTATAAAAATTAATATAAAATACATCCGTTAGGACTTGGGGCTTTTTATGATAGAGCATTTGCAGAATGTGTCAGAATGTGTCCGAATGATCTCTTTGGAGAAATTTGCACGGCTCTGAGAAGAGGCGTTGTTTGTCAGCATTTCGACCAGTGTGCTTTACATGTCTAGAGACAAGTTAATTATTATCTCTTGTGTGGCTGTATCGTTTCAGATATGGATCTGATTTCGAAGCAGGCGTCCGTTTGTGTCAAGTGTTTACTTAGAGGACGCAGTGAGCCGCCTTCTTCGATACGAAAAGAAATCGGTATAACATATCACATCGAACATTTCTATTTTCTCCAGGTGAGCTTGGGTTTGACGTAGAGTCAGTGACGTCACTGGACAGCGAACGTGTGGCTAATCCCACCGAGTGTCTCCTTCGAGAATGGGCGATGACCGACGGAGGAGTAGCTGTGAAAGACTTGGTCGAGGTGCTCGCAAGACCTTCTCTGATGAGAATGGATATTGTTCATGAACTCTGCGTCAGAATGACGACAGATTAACTTCTTAATGGAATAGGGATGGGAATTGTTACTGAAGAGAGAAAAGCCAAGAAGGTTGTCTTGAGCTTGAGGATCGGGCTCACGATGTCCGATTTTGTAAATTTTGAACTTTTCTGTACTTTCAAAACGCCATCTTTAATGACGTAACATCTGTGGAGTTTACATGATTTGACAATGCTCGGCTTAACGGATTATCATTTTGAAGTCACTCAAAATGATCGCGCGGACTTAATATTTTTTCCACAGAAATAAAATAACTGTATTGCTGTAGTGATAGGCCTAGGTTACCAGTTAATGTTTCTGGCTCATATGGAATTATTTATTTTCAGAACGTCAGAAGACTTATCTCAGCTTAAAGTTGCATTGCCCGTGTTTCGGTGAAAGGATTTTAAAAATTAATTTACACAAGCGAACGAATTTGTAAAGCTTACGTGTCTCTGTTACGAAAAATATCAAAAACGTAAATTTCCGACGTCGGGAATTGGAGATACAAGCCTTTTTCTTGAAACGTGCTTCACATGTTGTACATGTGCGCGTACGCTCATATGTACATAGTATGTGTACAATGTACATATGTACGCGCCCATGTACATTTACGTCATAACCCTGTCGATTAAATGACCTGCCAGCCATTTAATCATTTCTTGTTTTTAATCGACTGGCATTAATCCTTGACGGATTTTTACGTTCTTGGTACCAAATGAAAGCTGATAACTTTTGCTATTCTAGAAAAATACCTATTTAACTTAAAAAAAAAAATTGTACGCCCAAATCGGCCCAAACACGGGCAGTGCAACTTTAAGTAGGTCCAACGTTTTGTAATTGAAATATTCAAGAATAAAAACCTTAACTCCGTCTCAAACAAAAACCTTTCGATTGTAAAATACATAATATATAATGTCATGTACTTGAATGTACATGTAAATTAAACCTGTATAATAAACCGAAGACAAAACGGAAAGACATATAGCCAAAGAATTGAAAACACGGAAATGATCTACAAAGACAAAAATACTGCGGGAAATAAGGAAAACCGAATAAAAACTTACAAGGAACCAGAAAACAAAACACGTGGGATAAGATTGTGATGGGGACTCAAGTACCAGGAACAGACGGATAGAGCAGGTTGTTTGTATAATTGTTAATAGTTTCCTTCTGTTCTGATAACAAAGGTCGTCCATTTATGTTAGGCTATTTAAACCAGGGAAATCAGAAGCAATAAAAAGCTGCGCACTCGCCACAAAGTTCATTGTGACACTTTCGTTTTCGCTTCCGATTCAAAACCCGAGGTATACTGTACATGCAATGCATTTTGTCCATCTTTCCGCAACAAGCTGATGTAAAAATGACTGGCAATTCCCCCTTAAAATGAAACGAAATTGGGGTTGAAGGAGGGAGTGCACCCCACTCCCCACCCCCACCGCCCCGGCTGAGCGACTCTGTCGGAACCCGCACTTGCAAAATCCCTCCCAGGAAAAATTCCGGGAACCGTCCATGAATAATGTAAATGATATTAAAGCTAAAATGGGCTATTGATATAGACACTTTGAACAAATGAAAACGAGGGTCACAAAAACGGGGTCGACCACTGAGCTTTTAAACGAGGTTGGGGGCGCACTGTTGAGTTCTTGAGGGCGTTCTACTAGGGGTACGGGTACGGGTGCGGTTCCTGGGGCATCTGGCTTATCCTCTCCCATAAAAATCGTGACCAGCGTGGGGGATCCGGGAAGGGGAGCTAGGGGGTTAACAGACAAACACACGGCACCTCGGCGGCGACCAGTGAATGGAATTCATACCGTTTTTTCTAGACTAAGTACTAAAATATTGGCATATCCCCCATTTTTGTGTTTTACATGGACATGATTGTAACCTGTAGAAGTGTAGGTCATAAAATTACCAGGATAATTCCTCAGTGACGCAAGTGGATATGAAAATCAAGCCCAATTCGTTGAGACTTCGAGCGTCTCCAACTCGGAATATGATTCTGTTTTCAGTAATCATGGCGGTATTAATGTGGACTGAAGTGACTGGTAAGGGCAAATTTTTGTCTTGTTTTAACAAAATATACATTTATTGATTAATAGAACAATTACTAGTAATGTCTACTTACAGTTGATTTTACTCTCTGGTTTGGTATTAATACCGTACACCCTCGCCACTAATTCTTCATTATATGACATGATAACGCCACAGAAAGTGTAAAATAATATGGTGACGAAACATGAATTTAGCAGTAAGAAAATTTCAAGTTTTCCTTTGAAAACATGCTCCATAGACTTAGTGCATGAAGTCTCGACTGGCGAGGGTGTATGGTATTTCTTTTTCCTGCTAGTTTTTTTAGCTAGTTCCTTCACTCTGCTATTTTTTGTTTTTTTTTTTAGCCAAAATAAATGCAATTTGCTTGTATTTATAACCCAAGTGATTAAGACATAAAATACTTTCAAAATTTGGTCTTTATCTCATCCTGATGATTATTATGATGTAAATCACTCAACTTTTTTTTTTCACGATTATCAGGAGAAATCCTATCCAATGATAGGATTTCTCCTGTGGCGCAATGCCACATATAAAATATAAAGTCTCCAAGTGCTAGTCCTACTTGTGGCTACTAGTTAGTTTTCTCATTTAGTTAAATTCTATCAATCTTTGCCCTTTCCAAATTCCAGAAAGCTGTGAAAATTGTGAAATCACAATTTCAATCTTTTGTTACAGGTGGAATCGTATCATTATCGCAATCTTCCAAGCCTAACGCTGGTCAACCGGTCACATTGATCTGCGAGGCAGACAACCCTGCGTCAACGGTGCCAGGCCCCGATGCCCTGATCCTAACGGGGCAAAATGGCCAGATTCCAGCTTTCGATACGTCCGTGGTTAGCAACACAAGAAGAACTACTTTTGTAGTTACTGTAGCTGAACCCAACTTGGAGTTCATCTGTAAATTACTTGATACTGACAGCGTTTCGGTTCTGGAGGAGAAAAATATCGCTGTTGATGTGTTTGGTAATTGCTCTAAAATTTTATTATCCATTATTTGTTATGAAATTATGGGTTATTGGTATTTCCAAGAATATTATCTGTTTCTGGGAGAATACTACTGATAATAAGGGCTCCCAGAAAACAAATTTTGTTGGGTTATCAACGTGATTGAACCTGTGTGGATCTGCACGTCTTTCAAACAGTGGCGCACCCTGCCTCAGCAGCTCTTACAGAGGCAGCCTGGTGCAGTCAGCCTTGCCACACGAGGTGATCATACACGTTACTGACCGATAAAATGCTATGTCTCTCAGCCTCTTCGATCTTATAACTTATATTTCTTTTCTTAAATCTAAATAAAATTTATTACTGAAGTGTGAAATCTGGATGAAATATTGGAAGCTTAATTGCTGGTATCACATCTATAATCCAGATTTTGACCTCTTTTCACACTTTTCTTCAAAAATGGCTTCAACTAATTATTATTGATTTTCCTATATTTTTTTGCCAGTCCTACCCTACTTGATGTCGCCCCCAACGGTTACCCAAGACAATTACCTAGTAGCAACCACGCTGACAGTTCGCTGGCAAGACTGGGAATCGGACGGCTCCGGTGATGGACCAGTGGAATACTACGTCGTCTTGTATCGATACCAAAGTGATATCGAAGGGGATTCGAACTACAGCTTTAACGGGACAACAGATTCTAATACAACCACGTCTCTGGCCATAACCGGCCTCGAAGTTGACCGAGAATATGATTTTGCCATTGCTGTTGCGAGAGAGGGCGTCGGTGGGGAAGGGCCGCCCAGCAATAAAACCACGATGAAGTCGGGATGCGTAGGTAAACGTTATTCATACTACACAAAGCTTTGTACTAATTTTTACACATTTTTCACAAATAAAATAGTTTTTTTCCCTTGCACAATATATTCTGGTGTTTATTGTTAATTTATTTTTTCCTGATACATGTTTTGAACTTGACAAGGATTAAAATAATGCTCGATTTAAACACAAGATGAAGAATATTTTCATTATTGGAAAAAAAAAAGAACAGTTGCATTACAAATTTGCTATTGTCGACCATCTACGTTCAGACCTTTAAATACACAGTATTACATTACACTCAATACCTCATTTTTCTTGAAATTGGTGCAAGTATTTTTGTTCTCGTGTTAACTAGCTCCTACAGCGGCACCAACTGTTTCGATCATCAGAGTTGAATCTAGAGAGATAGAAGTAACGTGGGAGGTAGGTGGAATTTTCTTATTCATGCAAAAGAAAGACTTGTAGTTTAGGGCCATTGTATCATTTGCAGTAACCCAAGATCTCACTCAAATTGCTTATGGAAAATCTTAAGTGGCCATTCAAAGTTATCAACATTTTCACATTTCTACAGAGCATAGGAAGGGGGGGCAAGGGGGGGGGGGGGGGGGGGGGGGGGGGCAAGGGGGGGGGCGGGGGGAAAGGGGGGGGGGGAGGACAGTCGAGGGCTGTGTACGACTTTCATTTATGAACTGTAAAATGTTGACATTTCATGTTAGTGACAACAAATTTTGATAAGTAGTATTTCGGGGGGAGGTCTTGAAAAATACTACTCTCTGTAGAACTGTGAAAAATGTTTACAACTTCGGACGGCCCCTAAAGTGATCAGAGCAACGGTACCAAATATCGTAGTCCACGTTTTTCAGCTTTAGGTGGTGTCGTTTTTAAAGAAAACAACATTTTTTACAACTTTGTTTTACAACTTTGTTTTATTGAGGTTTGAAGGATTTACCAGTTACCAGGATTTATTGGACATTTCTCTGTGAATATCATCATTTGTATAACAGTTGGGAGAACCCCTCAACAGAAACCCATTTCTTTTGGGCAATCCCGTGGGAGCCAATTTCATATTTGGGTTAATTTGTAATTTTATATGCTTATATTTATAATGTCTTTTGTGACCTGTTCAGTGTATATCCCTGGAAAATTTAAGAAATACTACATACTAAACAGTCATTTCAGAAATACAGACATTACTGTGTTTTTGCATATAACAAAAGCATGCTGCTAAGAGAAATCACTTGTAAAAGGAATATAAGTGGCTTTAACTAAACCAATGTACCATTGTATTCCAGTTACCTGCCCAGTCTACATGGGGCTGTCGCAAGATCGACAATTATGTGTTTTTGGAGTGGAAACCTTCAAGTGACCAGTCTTACCAGTGGGTTACGCCTTCAGAACAGGAATCTTATAACTTTACGTTGCTTCAAGCCTGCACTAGCTATGACATCCGGATACGTTTTTCTAACTCCTTGTACAATTTGAGTCCAGAGAGTGAAGTTGTGAGCGCCACTACTAATCTAATAGGTAAGACGTTATTGATATATTGTCCGTGGTTCTCAGTAAAACTTATTTAATTTTTTTTTCCTCCGAAATAATTTGTAAAGCATTTACTTTATTTTAACAACAAAACATCATACTTTGTATTTTAGACTGTTTTCGCGTCCTTGCCTGAACTTGCCTAGGTCGGACTTCCCAGGTTTAGTCTGTGGTGTGGTGCGTGCAGCGCGCCCTATGGCTTTGAAAACTTTCTGAGACAGAGAAAACGGAAGAAAACAGAATGGACAGGCCACCGGTCCGTAGAGGGCACACTGTGTACTGCGCGTTGCAGATTGAGCACGGGAGGTCAGACTTAAAGGCCCTGTAGATGATCTGTTTTTGAGCGATTCTGTGAATAAAACCATTATAAATCAAAAGAAAGACATCAACAAACTCATCCGAAGAAATTTCAGCTTTGTCAAATGTACCACGTTTAAAAAAAACATGAAAATCCATATGCATTTTCATGGTCTTGGTGGGGTGTTTCAAATATTCGTTCTCAGTTGATCGGGTACTATGTGGCTTGCGTCATGCACTCTGTGGCGCACATACTGTGTGTGCGCGCGATCCATAAAAATGCATCGCGTTGGAACACGCACACGCAGTACACAGCGCCCATGCATTTTGGACCGCGTAGATGCGAACCAAAAATAAGTAAATCGTTTGCAAACGATCTAAATAATTTCATCTTTACAGATTATTTTCTGGTAAATTATATCATTTTGAGCGAAAACCTTTCATTGGATAGTTGCTATTAATTCAATCTTTACTTTCAGAACTTTTCCCCTGTAAACTCGTCGATTACTTTTTGGGGTCATTGCAAATGATCCACTGGGCCTTTAAGCAAGTCTACGCCTTGAATTATTGGCAGACCACCAATAATTTGAAATATTGACAGTAATTGTGCCTGAACTAAACGTTGGTCAATTTTTATGTTTTCAGAAAATAATAAATTCTAACATGTACATGTATTTGTTTTTCGAGGTGCCACCCCCAAAATACACCAACTGTATTGTAAATTTTCTAAGCCAGAAAACTGCCGAGATACAATGTATTTGCAGAATTTTGAACCCTGTTCTACACTGAGCAAAAATCCATGCATCGTTGCACCAAGACATGGGGATTGGTTATAGTAATCATGTTGCGTGAGCGCAATCCTTGATCAAAGTGTCCACCAGAGGTCTACCTTGAACAATGACAAGATGGTTGATTTTCTGTGGTAAAAGCCCCTGAAATGAGAGCCTGTCTGGATTTGCCCTGGGTCAAGCTTTCACCGAGGCTTAAAGGTGCACTCAAAGCAGAACTTGTAGAAAAATTGTCCGAAAAACTTAATGGTAATTTAAAAGAAAAATTTGAATTGCTTAAAACAGTATGTCTGTAAGACTAACCTCTGCTCCTTTTGGTGTTTGATTTTTCAGTACCGCCTCCAGTTTCATTCGTTGTCATCAATCATGTCCCAGATTCACTTGATCTTTTCGTCTTCTGGTACGAACCATCTTCCTCCAAGCAGTGCGTAGAACAGTTCTCCATTGCGTTCACGCCAGTGCGAATGGAAGCTTGCGATAACGACATCGTTGCACCGCCTACTCGTGTTGTAGTCGTTCCGGCTAATTCCACTGGTGTCGCGTTTGGAAACCTGACTCCATACACCACATACCGAGCGTCTGTGACATCAAGGAACAGTTTCGGCATTTCAGTGGCCAGGCTGAACACAATAACAACACAAAGCAGATGTGAGTAGAATCACTAGAGAAAAATCGCTTGGGATAAATTAGAAATTAATGCTTCTAACAAAAGTGCTAGGAACTTGTCCGTTGGAATTGAGAGCTTAGTTGTATTTAAAGGAGTGTGACCAGATCATAACTCCCCGGGACTTACCTTATGGGTCATGAGATTTTTATATCATAACATCCGTTATATTTTTCTGATTACGAAACTGAAACTCCCGCGCTTCTAGGCCGCATATTTCCGAGGATATCATCGAAAATCCACCGATTATTTGTAAACTAATTTTCCAGTATCAACGTTTATCCGCTGAAAGCATACTCGATAGTTTTGTTCAATTTTTTACTGGAAATTGCGAATGTTTTCGGGTTTTTGGGACATGGGAGGTGTGTATGGGAGTTACTTGATAATATTGGTAAGTTACATCGAAAACTATTTTCCAGAAACTCTGGTCACGCTCCTTTAAGATAACGTACAATTTTCTCCAAAAGTTAAAATTTCAAATCACCATTATCCACAAGTGCTTATTTATGAACGTTATATACAATGCCCTTTATTTTGTCAAAAATGTTAATGTTTCTTCGACTCATGTATGCAGTCAGGATCTTTTCAAATTGTCGAAATGACCAAATTTGACAATTTAACGGGTAAATTTGGCCAGCATGAAGAGATATTTTCGGTGAATAGAATTCTGTTCCCTTGCATATTATGGTTTCTATGGGAAAAGCTTCAAATTATGTTCGAGATGGTTATTTTTTCTTTTATTTGTTTTTGTCACAGTGCCAGAACAGTTACCGCCTTTACAAACGGCCGACGTTGAGCAACGTTCTTTCCGGCTAACGTGGGACCCCATTCCATGCGAGGACATTCACGGGACCTTCTCCAATTTCAGACTCAGATTCACCAACAATGATACAGGAGAGGTGCTTCTTCGCAACGTGGCGGGAATTAACAACGCAGAGTTTGTTGAATCGCAAAACTTCCCGTGCAGAACGTACAACGTACAGATTGCCGCGAAAAATAGGATAGGAATTGGGCCGTACAGTGAGAGTGTTACAGTGACCACACTGGCAGAAGGTAAAATGTTGTATTTTATCAGAAGTTTTACAACCGTGTTGGCCAATGTTAACATAGGCTCAAAAGGTCGCGCAAAGTACTGTACATGTTGAAAAGTAAACAACCTCATAGGAATAAATGCATCTGTTAAAACATGGAAGCTTACAAGAAAGGAACAGGGTTTAAAACTCTTTCATCCTTTATTGTTGCTTGTGAATGGACATGTGATGGCCAATTTCATGGTGCTCCTGAGCACGAAAATTTGCTGAGCACAATTTTATTTCCGTTGCAAAAATGGATTACTAGCAACAAAAAAATGTAATGTGTATTATAATGACACCAATGAAGCTATTTGTCCAGCCGATCATGCTGGATTTGTCTAGCCAATCATGCCAGAATTGCCCAGCCGATACTGCTGGATTTATCTAGCCAATCATGCCAGAATTGCCCAGCCGATACTGCTTGATTTATCTAGCTATAGTCATGCTGCATTTGTCAAGCTGACCGTGCTGTATTTGTCCACCCGTTCATGCCAGATTTGTCCAGCCAAACATACCAAATGCATGACTTGGTTTTTCTCTTGCAGTTTCACCTCCTGTCGAAAACTCAATGGCCAGTGCAATAGTTGACGATCCACATGCGCTGTCGGTAACGTGGGACCCTCCTCGGAATGTCTACTGCCCAATATATTACTACCAGGTGTCGTACGAATTAGCGCACAAGTACCAGTGCGAGACTGTAACAGGCGGACAGAGGGTCATCGCGGGTAACACTACCACAACGTCGTATAACATCACGGGACTACTGCCATACTCCAGTTACTGGGTTTACATTATGTTGCATAACGAAGCGGGAAAAAGCTATGTCGCTAACGCTGGTATACATACCACGGCTGAGAAAGGTGACTATAGCTTACCGGTATTTGCAGAAGATGTACCTCTTGCATTGTTCCTGTGCTTGTGGAAATTTGATGTTCAGCTTGTTGAAGCGTGCCTGCAAAAGGTTTAGAAATTAAAGAAGAAAAAAATCTTTAAAGGCCATTGTATCATTCACACATGAAACTATTATAAATACAAATGTTTCTGGAACAACAGCTTTACATACGAGTCTTTCCACAGTAAAAGGGGGTATTTTGGCAACACAAATGGTGTGACAATATGCCTTTTTAAAAACCCTGTGTACAAATTTCCAATATACGCTCGTAACCGTGACAGCCTAAAATGTAACACAAGTGTCCGTCCCGGTTACGAGCGTATATTGGAAATTTGTACACGGGGTTTTTAGAAAGGCATGTTGTCACACTATTTGTAACCCTTTTTGGGCCCAAGTTATCTCTTCAGAACAACTTAAACTTATTTTGAGACCAGACAAAGGTATTTCCTTGAAAATATGGTCTGTGTTGCCAAAATGCACCCTTTACTGTGGAATACCCATATCTAAAGAAGGATGTTTGTAAACTAGCTTGGAAAAATTTCAGCTACATAGATGTAGCAGTGGTTTTGGGGAAAACTCTTAAAAGCCATGCATTTTGTTTTGTATTTAGTGAATACAGAAAGATGCCATTTTGGACAGTAAAAATTAATGTGGTGCTTGTTAACCATTGTTATCAACAATTTTAGCAAGGTTCTTCTCGGACCATTGTAAATGACCCAAAATTTGCCTGTAAGGATAGAACTTGAGGTTCTAGTTAAAGTGAGGGCTTAATATTTTCTCTGCTACTCATCTGCTATTTATTTTAAGGGAATATCATGTTTTATCTCGACTCTGTTTAGCTCCAACTGTTTCTGCAAACCAAATAACCCTAGGAAGTGCCACTAAGAACAAGCTATACTTCGACTGGGTGTGGCCCGATTGCAACGAAGCATCACGAGCCAGCCGCATTATTGGCTATGTCTACAAACTCGTCAATGCAGAAAATGCCAGCGATTCCGTCACCGGACAGACGGAAAATAACTATGTGTGGTTTGAGGAACGCTCTCCGCACACGCGGTACTTGTTCCAAGTTTTGATACGGGCACAGGCTGGTGATGGGCCGTACAGTGCACCAGTGGAGGGGTGGACTTTTGAAGATGGTAAGTTAGTGTTTTTTTATGAATTTCGGCATGTTTATGTGTTAAAGATGCAGTCTCATCAATGCGAAGAACAAACTTGTGCCACGAAATTCACAGATCAATAGAAAGGGTCAATTTCGTGGCACGAGTTTGTGCCTCGCGCGAGCATTGATGAGCCTGTTCCTTCACGCTGCATCCATACTGCAGTGAATTGCGACGAAAGCGGCAACCGATGGTGACAAACGGCAATGGCTCCGCTAAGAGTTGAAACTTTTCAATTTTTGGCATTTGCCGCCAGCGGCTACCAATGTCCTGTTTTATCCGCGTGTTTTTAAAATTCTAGTGTCATTAGAATGAAAAACGGGTCCAAACTGTGAACGTCTCAAACTGGTGTTGTGGTGGTTTTGCTGACAGTTGAGCGGCAATAAAAAGACAGCGAAAAAGCTCAAGGATTTTAATGGATTTTGATAATAAATATATGTTGACTTCAACAGTTCCAGGTCCGCCGTCTGGCTTGAGAGTGACCAACAAAACGGACAATTCGCTGACTGTTGCATGGGAAGCACCGAGTCGACCCAACGGTGTCATTTTGCTTTACACGGTAAGCAAACACTTGGCCATGAATCTCTTTTATAAACCATTGTGACTGTCTGAATTCTGAAGATAAAATTTGTATAAATGCACGTACACCTGCATTTTTACAAGGGCGCCCTGACTATCATGGCATGGCTTCTGTGCAGTATCACGAGGGAACGAGCATAAATAGGATGATGGCTTTGCACAATTTCTTAAAAGCATGGACACAGTTTTTCATTGTTTTTCTCAGCATGTAAATAAGACACAGCTGTACTCAGGTTGGTTTTTATCATACACATGGAGATAGCACCGTTTGTAACAGTTTTCCAATCCTGTAATCTATCGTTAAAGAGCTGATCGGTTGTTTTCCCCCCAAGGTCAAATACAGAGCCCAGGAAAAACCATACCAGCCACACTTCCGTCCATCCGGCCCGTTCACGGTGGGGGAAACCCTTGCACCTAACGATGAGTTAATTGCAACTTTCGCTCTCCTGGAACCAGGGACCAAGTATCAGCTACGTGTTGCCGCGTTGACGTCACCGGGGGAAGGGGAGTTTGTATCCATTGATGAATTCACCGAACTTAAATCAGGTAGTCGAAACTTAAAGTTTGACAATGGGTGGGTTGGATAGTTAACTGCTCCAAAATCCACTGGGTTTTGGGAAATCCTTTTTGGAATGTTCAACTATGATAACCTACGACAGGTTTGAGAACATTGATTATTTGTTTGCCAAACATTGGTTTGGGAACATTTCAGCACACGCAAATGGAAGGCATGGCTGAATATTAACAGGGGGCAAATTCGGAAAACGTGTTCCTGAGTTATTAACAGCATTCTTGGGTTGACAGTTAACTTGGTTTGAACACAGGAGTGCACACCGAGTGTTCGTTGAAAGCTGCCTCAAAAAGAAAATGCCATTTGTATTTTTCTGGTAGTGTCAAAATAATGTGCAGTTAAGTTATGGTGGGTTAAGGGGGCAGTGTACAAGAAACTATGCTCTCCTGAATATTTACTTCTTAAATTTCAATACACTGTACATATGCACACGCCCTTTAATTAAATATTCTGGCATAGGATTTGGTGGTAATTTTCATTCAAGAATGGCCATGTAATCTGCATTCTGTATTTTTATTGGTCGGTACAGATATCGAAGAACCACATCAACCAGCCATAGATCCATCGAGATCGACAGGAACGAGTGTCTTTATCTATGTATCCAGTCCAGATGAAACTTATGTATCGTAAGAACAATTTTTAAAATGTTTTCAGTTACCTCTATGTGGGCGGGTGCGGTTTCAAAATTGAATGCAAATTATGATTTATAGATGAATTGTCAAAATGATGCATTTGTTCATTGGGACAGTTTCGAAAATTCAACTCGCCCCAAAACTATTTCGCCCGAGTGCCACTTCGCCCGAGTGCCATTTCGCCCGAGTGCCATTTCGCCCCAAATCACTTCATCCAAACACTTCATCGACCAAATGCTACTTCGCCCCAAAACCACTTCGTGCACAGGCCATGGTTCAGAGCGAAATGGTTTAGGGCGAAGTGGTTTTGGGGCGAAATGACTAAAAACCCTTTTTTTGACTGTTTTCTCAAAAGTTAGACGAACTACGGAGCTGGTTTTTGCTCAGGTTGGTTTTAATCATGCATATCTTCAATCACACAGGGGGATAAAACTATTTGTAACAGTTTACCAATCATGTATACCATCTTTAAGTGAAGCATGCTAGCTACTTAGTTATTAGCACTTTCCTCCCATTGATGAAATTGGGCCTAGAAAACGACAAAAGCACATGACTTGTTTAAAACGACATTGACAGTTTAAGTTATCAAAAAGATTCATACCTTTTTAAGTTTGAAGCTGCTCACAGATACAAATGGAGGCACGGTGGTCTAGAGGATATCATAGCACATTGGGCCTTGGGCAGAGAAGTCCATGGTTTGAGGCCTGGTCATTGCACTGCATTGTGTCCTTAGACAAGACACTTTACTCCACACTGGCTCTCTCTACCCAGGTGTATAAAACGGCACTGTTGGGGAAACAAAACAAAAAATGCTGCGGGTAAACCTGCAATGGACTTCATTTTTACAGATACAACTTTTTCTCCACAAACAGATCATATCTTGTGGCAGTCAAGAAGATGTCCGCTAGAAGGAAGAGATCTAACGTCGAGATCGACGGTGTCGAGTATGGGACTTATGACCAGAATCCCGATGCTTACATAGCAGCTGAGATCACTAAACAGGACAATGACGGTAGTTTTATAGTCGGGAATGGTCAAACGTATGGGAAATACACCAATGCTCCTCTTGGTAATGGAATGTACAGCATACAGATTGGTGCGAAGAGTGAAACAGCCGAGGTGAATAACAGCTTAAATTTTTGTTTTTAAATTTTTAACATGCATATCGTGAATGCATACCTGCCAACATTGCCGAGTAAAAAAAATCGGACTGTAGTGAAACTTGCAACGGTCGAGTTGGTACAACGGTCAAGTTGACCTAGTACTGCACCCGTTTTCATGTACACAACACATGCAGCGTGCGCAGGGAGATAGGTCAAGTCGACCGTTTACTACTTTAAAATCGGGACAACTACGATAAAATCGGACTAGTTATGTGAATGCCCAATTTAGGTAAGGGCTGCCAAATTACTGAAACAATTCCCCAAAGTCACAGGAATTTGGACAGAATAGAAGTCCCTTTCAAACGAATGTACACATGTGATCAAAGGGGATGTGGGGCAATCTGGTCCGTAACATTTTCAGTTTAAGAATGTTTACAAATACTGGATGAATAAACCAAACACAAGCTAACAATTCATTTTGTTGTTACTTTCTAGGCAGCAAGTTTCAGCTGGAGTCAGCCTGTGGTTGCAACAGGTATGTATGGAAACATTATTTTTATGCATATATGGTGGATTAGTTAAAAATCATTGGCAATACTTGTTCTGAGATATTATACAAATATTGACTGCAATAAGGGGCATGGTTAAGATTATAGGCCCAAGGTGATCTCGAAGCCATGACTATGCCCCGAGGCGGACGCCGAGGGGCATAGTCATGGCTTCGAGATCACCGAGGGCCTATAATCTTAACCATGACCCGAATAAACAGCAGTCAATATTTGTTTTATATACCGAATGTGTAGATTTTTGTCATCTGGTTGGTTAAAAGTAACGAGACATCATACAGTCATGACAGTGGTCCTTCGCATTTCGATTTCGGAAGCTGGTCTACGGCGCAAAAGTTGTATATTTACAGCAAACATTGTAGCATAATCACCTGGCACTTTAGTAGCACATTTCACCTGACACAGTTTTCACTGTAGGCCACTTCTCTTTCTTTCTTAAGGACTTCATCATCTACGACAGACGACAAAATGACGTCGAGATTCCGCCATTACCGTCCTGATGAATGTTTACGTGAAGCGCACAGCTGCATAGTTGGTGCACAGCTATAGCTATGCTAACACATGTAATGCGCGCGTCCGCAACCCGCTAAATGACTATGCCCGGGGCATGGCAAAGACTATTGACCAGTTGGCATACGCGCCGGGTCTAGCCGATTCAATGCCCCCATTTTTAACCAATCAGATGACAGGAATCTACGCATGAGGTATATAAAAGCCAATATACATTCGAAAGGGTGAAAAAATCAAAATCGAATTTAAAAAAAACAAAACAAAGGAACGCATAAAAACAATCTTTTAATGAAATAGAGAACTAAAGTGAATACATTTGTGTTGCCAAGGTTACCGGGTCTACACTAAAACCAGTGAGCCATTTCCCTGCACTTTAGCAATGGACGTTTCAGATCACCAGCTAATGTTTAGACCCAGTTACGCTGGCAATAATGTCACACTTCCTTCCCTCACCCTGTTCTATCTACAGCAACTGGTATTGCCACAACCCCTCAAAAGACAACCAATTCGCCCGAGCCACCAAACAAGACAAACCCACCGCCAACAAACGGGGGCAACTCCGTTGGTATAATTGCAGCTGTCGTCGTTGGCGTTATTGTTCTCGTTGCTTTGGTGGGTGTACTGGTGTTTTATCTCAAAAGGTTGGTAAATTTGATTTGAACACATAATTTCAATTTGTAGAAACTTCATTTCCATTTTAACATTTTGTTGTTACACCATTCATTGTTTAAAGGCAAGGCTCGTCAGCAATGCGCGCACGCCAGATTCGTGCCATGAAATACGCAGCCCTATGCTTTTGCTACATGGAGCTGCGTATTTCGTGGCACGAATTTGGAGCGCGCATTGCTGACGGGCCTGTGCCTTTAAGTATGGGAAATCGATCTCAGGCGAGATCTGTTACTTGATTTAAATACATGACCAGGGGCCGATTTCACAAAGTGCTAAGACATGTCTTAGGAAGGGTCACTCTTTATCTTGGTATGTTGGTATGGAAATTAGTATGCATTAAACTCCGGCACTTTGCACTCGCTTATTGAGTACTGTAGGGAATCGGGATTCAAAGTGGAAGGCAAGGAAAGTACCACTAAGTACTTGGTTGGATTAGTGGTACTTTCCTTACCTATCACCTCTGTGACCATGGTTCGAATCCCTTCCAGGTCAATATGTGGATTGGGTTCTCGGTCCCTGCTTGATTCCGTGGGTTTTCCTTCCACCTCTAAAACTAAGCATTTCCTCATCTTCAGGCTTACAAGCTACAGTACAGTGCCTTGAGGATCATTTGAATCCTTGGTTTCAGTATCAGAAAAAGAAAAAAAATAACTTGAGCCACTGACTTACCATGTTTTTTTTTTTCTTTCGCAGACATCGACAGAAGGTTCCGCCCACTATGGCCACACCTATGGAGGAGAGAGAAAAGGCGCTATAAATCTCAGGACTTTAGATTTTAGGGTCCGATTTCATATTCTGCTAATGAATGTGCTGTGCCTATTACAAGCCTTGACATTAACATAGGCCAATGACCTTATGCCCTGGGGCCAATTTCATAAAGCTGTTTAGCAAAAATATTTGCTTAATCCAAAATTTCTTTGCTTTATAAAAATGGGTTAGCAGTAAAAATCTTATTTGATGTGTATTTCAGTTTACTGCTGTACTGCTATTCATGCTAAAAACACAAATTGACATACAATTTTGACTAATAATCCATTTTTATAAAACAAACAAATTTTGGATTAAGCATTATTTTTTTTGCAAAACAGCTTTATGAAATTGGCCCCTGCTAAGTTGGCCCTAATACCCCTTTACATCCCAGTAAAGTATACACTTTCTGAGGCCAACATGCCCTATTTTAGATTCACAGAAGGAAGCAATTCAATTAGATGATGCTGAACAGTACTGAAAACAGGCTGAAAACAGGCTGAAAATTGTTATGTAATATATAAATAGTCTTCATTAAAGTACATACAGGGTAATGGGTGTTTAAACTCTATCATGGTTGAATATTTTGACTACTACTTAACTTTGTGTATGATATTAATGTTTTGAAGTTTTTAATCTCTTTTTATACTTATACTGCCTTAAAAAATATTTCTTGGTATAAAAGGTCTCTTTTGCAGCTGGGTACACTATGAGCAACTAACAGTGGAAATTGGACACAAACTATTGTTATTAACAATGGTGTGTGCCAAATTTCCATTGTTAGTTGTTCATAGTTGGATGTATAAATTTAAGTATATTTCATTAAATAAATTGTAACAATTTGCAGTAATTCATCCATGATGCATGGATTGTTCTATATGCAAAGTGTGAAAAATAAATCTGTATATCTTACTATTTTGGGTGAGAACATAATGTAGTTAGTGATATATCTTAATACATGTATATCAAACTAGGATACCCCAAAATGCTCTTAAATCAATGCAAGTATCACAATAGAGTTGACTTTGTTAACGTAAAACTCGAAATTTGAGCATATCACTGTATTAAAGAAAACACCATGTCTTAATTTTTGTAGCAAATATATGAATTTGTGTATAACATGATATGTGTACATGTATGTATAACTTTAGCAATGCAATGTTCATTAGAAGACCAGTAACGACAAATTTAGGTATGAATTCCGTTTACTGGTAATTGTTGAATGGTTTTACTCCTAAAATCACTTCCCTTTAAAATATTTACATGTTTTGGTGGTTATTAAAGTTGCATTGCCCGTGTTTCGGTGAAAGGATTAAAAAAATTAATTTACACAAGCGAACGAATTTAGAAAGCTTACGTGTCTCTGTAACGAAAAATATCAAAAACTTAAATTTCCGACGTCGGGAATTGGAGATATAAGCCTTTTTCTTGAAACGTGCTTCACATGTTGTACATGTGCGCGTACGCTCATATGTACATAGTATGTGTACACATGTACGCGCACATGTACATTTACGTCATAACCCTGTCGATTAAATGACCTGCCAGCCTTTTAATCATTTCTTGTTTTTAATCGACTGGCATTAATCCTTGACGGATTTTTACGTTCTTGGTACCAAATGAAAGCTGATAACTTTTTCTATTCTAGAAAAATACCTATTTAACTTTAAAAAAAAAATTGTACGCCCAAATCGGCCCAAACACGGGCAGTGCAACTTTAAGTCAATATAAGGAAAATAAGTGCCGATCGACCAGTGAATGGAATTCTTTCCCAAATTTATAGGCCCTTTGGGTGGGGGTTCTAACCCACCCCAACTCTCCCATTGGACAACCAGCCAATGGTCCTGCATGGTTCTTGAAACCAGTAACAAAGAATGAACGTACATATCATGCATCAGTACTATAACAGTATAAGACTGCCAGCTTGGAATTGACAAAACGGGTTTTGTAACAATTAATAATATCAGTTACGACTTGAAATAGACGTCATGTCGACGTCACTGCATGTGCTCAATCTCAGGTGTGGCGCAATATTATCAGCAATGAAGATACACATGCATTTAACACTCTTAAAAGTACATAGTAATGTTTTTTTTAGATGTGGGTTTAATTATCTGTTTCTAAACGACCTTTTTCTTGCTCTACAATATATTTTTACTAAAAATGTTTTATATAAACATTGAATTTCACCTTGCAGTGGTTTTGGGATGGAGTTTTGGTGTATAAGACTGGAAATAATAATAAAAACATTTTGGAGAAGTCCAAAAATAAACATTTTCTTATCTTTCAATATTAGTCCGTTATTCCGTGTTAATTGTGCCTAAAAAGTTTCATAAAATAAGTTAATGGTTGGCAAGTTATACAGCTACACGTATTTTTATCCTATTTTAATATGTAAATTACGGACCACCCACGTTGATGCCATTCCCCAAATATGCCCCGCCCCCAGCCCAATTGGATTAAACTTGCCAACCAGTAAATATCATTTTTTAAATTGTACCATGGCTCCATGATGCACTTGACTTGATTTAGTTCACTACGATAAAAAGGGACATGCATGCAGCTAAACTCTAATTAAATATGTTCAGTTCATGCACACGATCATAAATCGTAATTTACCGAGGAAATTAAATAGTTTAGTACATGGTACAAGCTAAACTACACTCCTTTAGCAGTGCTTTGCGCGCGCCACTTTAGTTTGCCCGCCCAAACCATGGAGGTAGACTGGTTCCCGTCCACATATTCCACACAGGAGAATATATTTTCGCCATAAGCGAACCAATCTATAGGGATCGGGAACCAGTCTAACCATGGAGGGGTGCACACAAGTAAATAGGGCTCCCATAGGAACCAATGCTAAATGCCCAATTTTCAAAAATCATTTAAAAATACTCACAACTCTCTCAGCTTCTCAGGACAACAACCAGAATACTCACTGATTTCTCATCTTTTTAATTCTGTTCAATTTTATGGGGGTAATCCGTCACTTTTATCCACTAATTTCCACTTGAAACAAAACTAAGCCTACAACAGTGAAACTTGCTAATCAGACCTGCATCCATTTTGGAACAAAGGCACATACGCTACTGGGCAAAATAGGGCCACTTTTAGGAGCTACAGTGTCCAAAATGTTTGTAGTTGAAAGAAAAAATACCCCACATCGCGGCGATAGTCATATTCTACACAAGACCACACTCGTTCAGCTCGCAATTCTCTCTAATATAAAAGAATTTGAGGGCATACAAAATATTCATGAGCTCGGCGCACAGATCTTGCCTATTTACTTGTGTGCACCCGGAGGATGCTCAAACTAAAGTGGCGCGCGCAAAGCTAAACGGACTTCTCCAAAAAATACGAATACTTAGAAACGACAGGGAGGCTAGTCTACTACACGAAGGTATTTAAATATGACGTCATTCCAAAGTCTAGAAAGTTCTATTTCACTGGTTTCGGTCAGTACTGCATACACTTTGTGCATGAACGCAGTATACCAGGGAAATAATTAGCACGTAAACACCCGAGACTGCTAAGCTAAAGATTTAGCTTGAGTTCTAGTAAAGTTGTAGGCGTTTCCGGATCTTTCTACGTGATACCAGAAAGTACGAAATCGGTGCATAAATTCCAAAAAAGACCAAACACGTGAGTCATTTCAACTTCATTCGTGCAGCTGGGACGTTCGTGTGTTTATTAAGAACAGCTGATCTACACACCAAGATTGCCGTGCCTAGGCGATTTTAGAACAAAACGAACCACAATTTTTCAAGTCGAATTGCAACTAACTGCATGCTGCTAGTGCTGTGCTGTGCGACGGGTGTTTAAAACGGGTAAGTTGACACGGATCCCCGTTGACACTAGTGTTCATAAATTTTCAGTCGTTGAAAACTTTACTTTTGATTTGTGTACAAAACGTAGGGGGAACCTATAGGCCTATATCACTCAAATATGAGACTGGCTAAAAAAGGTTAAGAAGTTGATCAGAAAAAAAATCAAGCATCTGTAAGTGCAGATTTTATGTAAAACCCAAACCTTTGAGTAGGAAAAATTAACAATTTTTTTCAGCTTGTCTCATGTTTTGCACACAAGGACTGAAGCCATGATCAACTTCTCAATTCTTTCCCACAGGAAATTGCTGACAAGAGTGAGCTCAAAAGGGGTTTGTGAACTTTGCTCCAACATAGGTACCATGGGGAAAAACTACTATAGTGTCCTTGGTCTATCCAAGGGTGCTACGGATGAGGAAATAAAGAAAGCTTACCGGAAAATGGCCCTCAAATACCACCCAGACAAGAACAAGAGTAAAGGAGCAGAGGATAGATTCAAGGAGATATCGGAAGCTTATGAAGTCTTGAGTGACAAGGAAAAGCGTGAAATCTTCGACAAATACGGCGAGGAAGGACTCAAGGGCAAGGGTGGGACACCCCCCGGTAGCGGTGGCTTCAAGTCCTGGGCGTACCATGGAGATCCAAATGCGACTTTCCAAAGCTTCTTCGGCGGACAGGATCCGTTTAAGGTCTTCATGAACTTTGGTAGTGGAGGCGGTAGCCGCACTGTATTCTCAACAGGAGGGGACCCGATGGAGATAGATGATGATTTTGGATTCCCCGGATTTGGAATGTCCGGAATGTCAGGACTATCGGGAATGCAGCGCCCCGGAATGAAACGCAAAGACCCCGCCGTACATCACAATCTCATGGTATCGCTAGAGGACATATACAAAGGCTGTACCAAAAAGATGAAAATTTCGCGACAGGTTCTGAACCCGGACGGTCGCTCCAAGAAAATGGAAGAAAAAGTACTAGAAATTAATGTGAAACCTGGCTGGAAAGCGGGCACCAAAATCACATTTCCCAAGGAAGGGGACCAGCATCTGGACAGAATACCAGCGGACATTGTGTTTACGTTGAAGGACAAACCCCACTCGCACTTCAAAAGAGACGGCAGTAATTTACATTACAAATCAAAGATCTCACTGAAAGAGGTGAGTGGTGTGATAAAAGCAAATTGACAATAAAACCACTTTTTTCTTACTTTGAGCATGCTTTGAGCGACAGACTTAATGAGCTATAGACCTTGTGCACACTCTTAAATGGCAGTAAAAAGTTGAAATACATGTTCTTCCATTGGTTTTTAGCATACAGTCCCAAAACCTTGGTCTTATGATTTTCTATCCAGATAATACAAAGGATTTTGGAGTAGAAAAGGAAAAAGTACCATACACTTTTGCCAGTTTAGACTCCATATACTAAGTCTATGGAACATGACACAAACATTTTCAAAGGAAAACTTCAAATTTTCTTACTGCTAAATTCATGTTTCCTCACTAAATTTACACTTTCTGGGGCATTATCATGTCATATTAGGAAAAATTAGTGGCGAAGGTGTATTGTATTTATACTGTAGAAAATGTTAGGATTTTGTGAGGAAATACCCAGAAAATGTTTAGCCTATCTCACATGTTTGTACACAAGGTCTGAAGCCACGATCAACTACTCAATTCTTTCCAAACATTTCAAGCACATTTTGTCTCAATAATCCTTGTATTTTTTCCCTCCACAGGCTCTTGTTGGAACCACCCTCAAAGTACCATCAATCAGCAGAGGAACAATAACCGTCCCTTGCAAGGACGTCATCAAGCCCAACTCAATCAAACGAGTGACAGGAGAGGGCTTACCATACCCTAAACAGCCGTCACGACGAGGGGATTTGTTAGTCGGCTTTGAAATCACCTTCCCCGATTACCTAAACAGTGCAACAAAGGAAATTCTCTCGGACTGCCTACCATAAGTTTATATTTATTTAGAGAGTATTTATAGTCTTCAAACTATGGACGTTAGCTCAATTTATTTTCAGATGAGTAGCAAGGCCAGTTTCTGTATTTGCACATTGTATATATGTTTTTATAAAAGATTTAACCCTAACGATTTTGCTCGTTAACACTGCTAAGTCAGAATATTATTTAAATTTTTAACATTATGGTTGTAAACAGTGAACTAAAAAGCCGTGTTGGTCTATGAGGTACAAAATTAAAACTGTAAGAACAAATTATGCATGAGCTTTCGTAGCAACAACTTCTATTTTCATTGAAGTGCAAGTAGTAACATGTGCTCTGCCTTGGCTTAACATCTGTTCATGAGGTCTGTCTTTGTCTGTCTCAGGTCAGGGCACAAAAGCTAACGCTTCACCCAGTACCTAATGTTGTATTCTTTATAATGTACTCATAATTGATATTAAGATGTTTTCCACAGTTTATTGTAGTAAATTATCTTTGTATTGTGTGAATTCAACATTGAAATAATTGAATTGAATTGAAATAGTCATTGCTACAAAGCTCATGCATGTTTTGTTCATAGTTAGTCTTTAAAGTACTTTTTTGTAGTTCCAAATCTTCAAATTGTCTTGGCAAGTTAGTATGACTTGTAAAAATGCTGAAAAAAGTTGAAGAAATATGAATTTGAGCGAGAGGATTTGGATTTCATTCAAATGTTTGCTGGAGCTGTGTGTATTCATCATGTACAAGTTTCGTACAAGATTGAGTGTAATTGATCCCAAATCAACTAGCCAGCCCGGTCCATTTAAGTTTGTCTTGAAATTTTAAAGGTTTTATTTAAAGTATTGCTACATCGGAAAGATTACCATGCATAGACACACACACTGGGACCCCATAAACCATGGAGGTTGGAAAAGAAAAACTGAACCTATGGGACAACTCTCAAATTCCATTTTTTCCTAGTAAATTCATGACAATTTTCACTCCTAATTTTTCATTTTTATCATCAAACTAACATTTGTACATGGTTTATATAAAAAGGAAATTTCTAGGTGTCCGTGCATGGTAATCTACCTCATGGCTGACACAAAGCAAGGGAGGTAGATGTAGATACCGACAGTAAGGACTTACATGTACATGGTGTCCGTCGAACGGTTCCATCCCGCAAGAAACATCTAAAAACTAAAAGAACTACACGAAGGGCTCCACAAGAAAACCACTCCTACCCGGCCTATACACAGCACACAAGTGCCTACCCAACCCAACCAGTACCATGCATGGGTGAATTGAACAACAAAAGAAAGAACTTTAAGTATGAACAGCTTGGAATTCCAATGCTTCAGGCGCTTCAACAATTACAAAAGAAAGCATGGAATTCCAAGACTGCCCCAAAAGGTTGGATATCATCCAATGAACAAAAACACAGCCAGAGCACTGCCTCTGACCAGGTAACGCTATTTAAATCATAAAAAAGGAATGTCGTTACAATACATATGGCATGAATTCCAAATCTTTCAACAGACCTTTTGCACGGGCGGCCATTACAGGGGGCAGGTTTTCATATTTAAATGTATTCATTAAGTGCCTACTCGTGCACGACGTACAGTGGCAATGGGACTGCCCCTTGTCATGTCTGCTTGTGCAAAGGGTCTATTTGTCTTGGCAAGTTGGCATGACTTGTAAAAACTGTTGGGGAAAATGAATTTGTGAGTAAGAAGATTTGGATTTTATTCCTTACTAAAAATGTTCTATGGCTGTGCAGTGTATGTATCATGCACAAGTAATTGAGTGTAACTATGTGGGGTTTTTGGTGCATTAAATAGGCCACTTAATAAGTTCCGAGTCTCGGGTAGGAAAATACGCTTATTTATAGGAAATTGTTGGAATGAAAATAACACGGTATTTTGTTAAAATTGTTTATATGTAAATTTTTTGTAAATAAGAATTTAGTAAATAAAGAGCCATTTTTCTGTGTGAGATTTCAAACATTGCGTATATTGTATTGATCTACACGTATATTTTTTTCAGGGTTTTCTTTGTAAACTAATTCTGAACAAACTTATTGTCGGCTGGCAAAATTTTGGTTTTAATTTTCCCCCAGCGATTAATCATAACCTTGAACAGTGACGCTTTTGCTGGGTGTGACTAATTTGCACGAATCTCTGGCTTAGCATTTAATACATTGATAATATCCTGTTTGCTTTCAAGAGGAATTAAGAAGTTACGACCCTTCCTGTACCTACACAATTACACAGGCATTGTATGTTATAATAGTGTATAATTTGGAGAAGAGCCATTCGAATGAATCATCCATACTCTCTGTAGATGATTATACCGGAATTGAGGGCCGGAAATAATAAATCCTGTTAACAATTGCTGCTACTTGGAGTCGGCACACCTTTGTCTAATTTTAGGGCCCGGAATAGTCCAGAGTTATTAACAACTGAGGGATATAAAATCTGGTGTAATTGGGCAGGTACAAAAACCTGTCTTAGGCGGTTTTGTTCTTGCAAGCAGTACTTCTGTCGGACCAAAAGACCGTCATCAATTTCGACATAATGGCCAAATGTAGGCTACTTGCACATCAAGGTTTTTTTTATATTCTTTTGCCAGCAATAATTTTATCAAAATTTAATATAAATACAAAATTCAGGCACTTACCGACCGGCATGATCCCGCACCTCACGTCTCGCAGACGGTCCAGCAAAGATGCCAAAAATTATGCATATGTGACAAATTTACAAATATCACTACACATGGTGCAAACATCAAACTTTGTTGATCAGAAGCATGTGCTCACTACGAAGCTCAGAGGTGGAGTGTCAATGTTGACAGAGTGTAAGAGATGTATGGGCCAAGTAAACTATGTTGGAATGGCTGGAATTTGTAAAATGCTGTTTTCATAAACAAATTATATGCAAAAACCCCAAGTTCATTCTTTTCATATGCAGTACGATATGTGGCAGAGGGTATCCCCCTACATTGTTCCCCATTGTGTCTCAAACATCCAAGGAATTCCTCTATTTTTAGGGAGAGTAGGGGCGTTAGGGAGAGTCCCTTGCCACATATCGTGCTGGGTATAATTATTTTAGAGAGGGCACTTTCAACTGGGCATTAATTATCAAACTATGAGGGCAACAAGTGCCAAAATGAGGGCACTATAGACCGTATCGAATAGCAGCCATCTTGTGGGGCACCTTTTGTTACTTAAACTATTCAACAATAGAAGCACAGTATGTGCAACCATGGATGTCCTCAAGGAACAAATAAACTGCCCAACGAAATGGCGGCTATTCGATACGGTCTATTCACACATCAGAACAAGTGCTGTTGCAATGAATCACGCGATCCACTAAAACATGCAATTTTGATAAAAAACAACTTGGTCAGCCCAAAAGCATAGTCTTGATGCAAGACCGAGTTCGAGATCACCGCACTAGTGTACGTGTTGCAACAAATCATTCGGTCTTGCATCAAGACTATGCTTTGGGCTGACCCAAGTTGTGTTTTATAAAAATTGCATGTTTCAGTGGATCGCATGATTCTTTGCAACAACACCAGCAGTCGATTTTAAGAAAACATTGCGCAGCTTTTGACAAATGCGTAAGCCCCATAGCTTGCATGTTATTTTCGGAAGAAGGTTGCACAACTTATGCAATAAAATGTTGCGCAAGTGCCCTTACGCAACTGCGTAAGTTTCGTGAAATCGGCTGCAGGCAGCATAAGTCTGGTTGGTTACCATCACAATAAGATCATACAATGCCAAAATGCTTTTCAATAACACTATGATTTAATCCAAGGTAAACATTTCAGTTACAAAAAGGAAAACAAAAATCATTTTTACCACTCCAAGTGATTGTTTAAATTTAGCTCGGGCATGTCCTATGACCAGATATAAATCCGCTGAAACTAAAATGTTTGAATAATAAAGTCGTCAACATTGGTCCATTATCAACAAATTAGCACACTGGTCTTTTGCTTGTTCTGAGGAGAAACAAATTTAAAATTCATTTCAGTTGTGAGAATTAGTTAAGATTTTCGCAAATAGATTAATACATTTTCACTTTTTAGCAGTTTTTCTTGAGCCAAAAATGGGATTTAGACCTTCCTTGCAATAACTACTGGCTCTCTGAGCAAACAACTTAACACACACCAACAAAAAAAATGATTTCTTGCAAAATGCAAGCATTTAGAAAGTACATGTATTTTAACGTGTTTATGAACACTAATTTCTGAAATTGACATTCACAAAAAATGCAAAAGCTTTATTTTATGTGCATAAGGTGACTGCATTTAAGGCACAGGCTCGTCAGCAATGCGCGCGCGCTCCAAATTCGTACCACAAAATACGCAGCTCCATAGCAAAGGCATGGAGCTGCGTATTTCGTGGCACGAATTTGGCGCGCGCGCATTGCTGACGAGCCTGTGCCTTTAACTAGTAACCTTATAAAGTAGGTGTAAATGGTTAAACTGCAGTTTTCAATCATCTTGACATCAGCAAATTCATATTTGGATACAAATTTTACAAAAATCTAATTTGTTGAAATGTTAGCACAGTAACAGCCGTTAATCAAAATTTGGTCATTATTTGGCAGAAAACGTTGTACGTACCACGACGTTTGCTCCACACAGAGGAAGGCGCAGAGTGACAATGACTCAAAGGAGAAAGGGAACAATTGACTTGCGGCCGCGTGGATAGTTTGAGAAATCTTTCTTGTAGTTGCGATGTTTGCCGAGAGCCCAGATCGCCATCTGAGCGAAACCGGCCACAGTGAAGAAAAGAGCTAAAAACAAAAATCACAGAAAATGTCATCAGACAGCCACATAACTAAGATTCTTATATAGATTATAATACCGGTTTGTAAGTTTGGAAAAAGAATTCCGTTCACTTGATCTTCCTCAAAGGAGCGTGTCCAGATCACATTTTGGAACTCCCCATTTTTCCCATGGTGTTGAGATTTTGACACAATATCATTTGTCATATTTTTCTCATTACCATTCTGAAATTTTGCGCTCCCAAGCCACATATTTTTAAGGATATCGTCAAAAAACTACAGATGTTTCGTAAAACTAATTTATCCGGTTACACAAAACAGTGCAGTGATTACACCAAAATTTTTGCAAATGTCCTATGAATAGTATTTTGGGGAGGCATTTTATATGACTGTTGGGTAAGAATATAGTCAATTTTCTGAAAAAAAACCTGAACAACTCCTTTAAAGGTGTTATGCCGTGAGAGAGGAATTATAATTATTTTTGCATGTTTCTATTCTTTGATATATTAATTATCGATTTCTTATCTCGTTTTACATTTTATATTAATAAAAAAAGTGAAAATGTAGGCTTAATTCCAACCCATGATTTTCCTCTTTTCTGGAAACTGTCGAAATCCCGCCGCTGCGGGCAGCAAACAGATTTGGCCAAATTCGTGATGTCATTTTACGGAGACGTTTTTAGCCAAGAAAGGCTCGCGCACGATATCACTCCGCGCCAATACAATAGTCTGGTGTCGCACACATTGTGTAAGAAGAAACCTGTGTTTGGTCTTGATCCCACCGCTATGGTCGGTATGCTCGCCCGCGTGCGTGCGTGATCAAGTGCTTTGTGAAGTACACGCCGAACGAACGGCCCGCCAGCCGGTATGGTTTCAGCGAGTGCGCGCTGAACATTGCATTATTGACACAGTCACATCACAAGACGCCCCCAAAACACTGCTGGATAAATGTTCTAGTGTTGGGATTAAATTTAACATACACAAGTATCAAATGAAGAGGAAAGAACAGGTCTAAGTTTTTCCATCAAACGGATATTTTAGGGTTTGGTTTTCGTCTCAACAACGTACGTTCATGGTAAGTTTTACGATGAATATAAATTCCACATTTACATGGTCTAAAAATTTAGGCAATCGGCTCAAACAAACATGGTACATTTACCATGAAAACGTCCAAGGACTAAATAATTATTGACGAAAAAGGGTTGAGAAAAAGTTGAGAAAGAAAGAGAAAGCCGAGGCAGTACCGTTCCAGTTTCCTGTTGTCGATTTCGGTCGTCGATTCGAACACCGGACTCGCGTTGTTCTCGGATTTCTTCCTTGGTTAACATGCTTATTTCTGGCTCAAACTGATACGGTTCAACCGTAGGAAATTCACTGGATGATTCTTCATCGCTGTCGTCATGAAATGAATGCGATGAGCAACAACAAACATCGCTATCTCCATCGGAAAAAACGTCAACACTGGAGTCAATTGTCAACATTCCAAAACGCCACGTTGTGGAATAACAAGAAACAGCCGTCGGCCGGACGCGTCCGTAAAATGACGTCACGAATCCGTTGATTTTCCAATGGAAAACTTTTAGGCCCGACGGCTGTTGTTCAGATTTTGCTTCGAGTTTGGGCTGAAAAGTGGGCCAAAAACTGCTGTTGTAAAAAAACATTCGCACAGTCTAATTTTTTTCTGAACAATTTTCCTGGCATAATTAGATGTATTTAATGGTTTAATGTGTAATTTTGGTAAATTCCTCTCTCCACGGCATAACATCTTTAAGTTTTATATTTTTTTAACATTTTTTGAAAATCTATTCTCACATTTAAAGGCAGTATACATGATTGGTATCTCGAAAATCTGAAATGTTCACAGATTTTCGCCTAACTTACACAATATAAACATGATGACCGTAGAAAACGTCCCCTGAAATGGTTTTGTCTGAAGTGCTATAGTCTTTGAGAAATTAGTAAAACAATTAGTTTTCGTCTCATGAGACAAATTCAATTCGCCCCAAAACCATTTCGCCCGAGTGCCATTTCGCCCCCAAACCACTTCGCCCGAGTGTCATTTCGCCCCAAATCACTTCGTCCAAACACTAATCGCCCAAACGCTACTTCGCCCTAAAACCACTTCATGCACAGGCCGTAGTTCAGGGCGAAATGGTTCTGGCGAAGTGGTTTTGGGGCGAAATGACTGCAAACCCTTGTTTGACTGTTTTCTCAAAAGTTAGACGAAGTACGAAGCTGGTTTTTGCTCAGGTTGGTTTTAATCATGCATATCTTCAATCACACAGGGGAATGAAACTATTTGTAACAGTTTACCAATCATGTATACTGTCTTTAAAGAACCTATGAAAAAAAGATTTAAACGTTCGATTTCTCACCTGGAAGGCACTGGGTCATGATGCTGAACGTGATCCAAGCACCGGTTTCGTAGGTGTAGTTTGGACAGCTGACCTGATTGAAGAGTAAAGTCATGGGATTGGACGTCGGTTGGGGAATACGTCGCTCCTTGGTACCGGCAGGACGCAGGTTGCGGAAGGCTAGGTGGATGCTAAAGTTTCCCAGCTCACAGAACTAACATAAGAGGAGAAACAACCTATATTATATGGTGAATCTGCTCTTGTATTAGCTCAAAAATTACCTATAAGTATGGAAGTATACCACTGTGCCTCATAGCTCAGTTATGCATCTGCCTGGTGTGTCAGCGGTCTTGGGGGAAACCTGAGGGAGTATACCACTGTGCCTCATAGCTCAGTTATGCATCTACCTAGTGTGTCGGCAGTCTTGGGGGAAACCTGAGGGAGTTTACCATTGTGCCTCATAGCTCACTGGTAGAGCATCTGCCCAGTGTGTCAGAGGTCTTGAGGAAAACCAGAGGGGGTTACCACTGTGCCTCATAGCTCAGCTGGTAGAGCATCTGCCCGGTGTGTCAGAGGTCTTGAGGAAAACCTGAGTGAGTATACCACTGTGTTTCATAGCTCAGCTAGTAAAGCATCTGCCTAGTGTGTCACAAGTCTCGGGTTCGAATCCCGATGTGGACGATATATTTCTCTACTTAATTCAAGCCATTTCTTTCCACAGCATGACACTTGTGTAGGAGTACAGGCATTTGCCTGAAAATTTGTCTTACTAGGAAAGCCGCCAGTCCACCATAGATCTGCAGGTCTCCGCCAGCTGTAAAACAAACGAAAGGCATTTTAATTCTTCGAGTTAGAGTTGGTGTGTGTACCATACCCAGCAGATGGACAGGCAATGTCAAAATGGCTATATTGACCCCTTGCATATAACATCATTTGGGAGTCAAATTATGACGCGTCAATGTTGACTTCATGTGCGTGCGCGTTGTGTGTGCCTCTGGTGGGCGTAATGTGGTTAATTTTACCAATTGGAACCTTAGTACAGCGCGTTACGCGCGCTAGAGACACACACAACAAGCACACACATCGCTTCAACAAAGATTTTGTACGCATGCAACAGCCAAACAGCATTTGTGTGACAGACATGATGAACTTTGTGAAATATTTGTGAAATGTTCTGTTTCAGAAGTTGGTGGGAAAACCTATGCAAAAGGAAACCTCGGTAGGGACTGAAAACCCATTCCAAGCACTGGCACAGACAGTATTTGAACCCGTACCACATACATCCCAATGCATAGTTCCGACCTGTCAATCAAGCCGAACCCGCCGACCAATCACAACAGAGCTAGCAGAGATCACCCACATAGGTCATAGTGCATTGTTTGCAACAACATCACGCGATGTTCTGCCCCATACAATTTGTACAGTGTTGTATGCGATGTTCCGGGTGAATTTTTGGTTTCAAGGCCGGTCGTTTCGTTGTTCAAAGGTACGAAAGCACGTATTTCATGATATGACATCCCTGTATTACTGGCCCTGTATTGTCGACCCTGAAACATGAATACCTTTGAGTTTTCTCCAATGAATCTGTGCTTTCCATGCCGAGTCCCGTTGCTTTGTACGTTGTGTCGCCATTTTTTTTGCAATGGCTTGTGAGCACATAGCAACAATATCTAAGGGGCGGGGTTAACTGGGCAATCTCGGAACTATGCATTACCTGGTGGAGTGTAGAGTGGATGGTTGACAAAGTAAGCTACATATGCAGCGAAGCCCCAGTAGTAGCTACTATTCTGAAATGTAAATAAAACATTTATTTTGTCAATTTGCTGATCAAGGGGATGAAACTATTTGTAACGGTTTTCCAATTATGTATACTACCTTTAAAATTACAAAACATTTTTATGATCCTCATAATCTCTCCTATTCCATTATGGTAGCTCAACTGGTAGAGCATCTGCCCTGAGAGTCGGAGGTCTCAGGTTCAAATCCTGATTAGGCCAATATGATTTTTCAGGCATCTCATGTTTATTATTTGTTTCATTTCTGCAGATTTATTTATTATTATTATTATTATTATTATTATTATTATTATTATTTCTTTCTTTCTGGTATTCATACCAAGGATTCCTCAATAGTGCTCATTGCTCTGTCACACGTAAGCGTGAGGAAACCCATGAAGAATTAGAATTAGAAATGGCCAGAGACATGAGGGAATCCCCTTGCTCTTCACGAAAGAATGCTCTGGGATCTTTAGAGTGCGTTACCATTGTTACACACTGGACCAACGGCTTTACATCCCATCCGAAGGATGGAGCAAGTGTGATTAAGTGCCTTGCTCAAGAGCACAAGTGCCACAACCCGTCACGGCCTGGAATCGAACCCACGTTCTAGTACTGGCACAGGAACTTGAGTTCGACGCACTAGACCGCTCGGCCATAACACCCCACAAACCTAATAGATTTTTTACGCATATGCAACAGCCAAACAGCATGTTCCTCAATTTCAGGAAATTGAGGAACAAGATTGAATCAAGTGGCATAACAACCAATCCCGTTATTGTCGTTACTGTACCTTACAAAAATCTGCTAATTTTAAGAGTGGCGATAAATGCTTGAACAACGAAACAAGTTCAGAGAATGCCAGCGTTGCTAATCGAAAGAGTAATTTGCGGTGGGCACCTGTCTCGGACAATAAATTCCACAAACTACACCTAATCAACTCTTTTAAGCCCCACATTTGGAGCTTTGCACTTGCATTTTCTGAATTATAGTACAAAACTGGCTGAAAAAAATCATATGCCTAATTACTCAAAAATCCTGTCAATGTCGCGATCTGGACAAGTTATTGACATACCTTGAAGATGTTGAAAATAGGCATTGTAGCGTGGGAGAAACGATGGACAAAAAGGGTCTCAAAGAGTCTCTTGGCGTAGTGGAACGTCCAACAAGCAGCTGCAATTCTGAGAAGAAATTCACAAGATGCCATGGAAAAGGTACAAGTATGGGTCAGAGTTTGCAAGTGAGATTACTGAACGCAACATCAGGTGCCTGATCACCATTGAAATGAAACAACCATACTTAGAATGAGAGAAAAATTGTAAGGGCCTTATCGGAATTTGGAACCCGAGACTCCGACTCACCGGGCAGACGCTCTACCAGCTAAGCTATAAGGCAACTTTTCTCTCGGCTACCACGCAATACCGAGAGACAACTCAGGTCCATAGGGAAAACCCGAGAGGGTAAACCAACTGTGCATTATGGTTTAGCTGGTAGAGCATCTGCCTGGTGAGTCAGAGGTCTTGGGTTCGAATCCCGATAAGGTTACCATAAATGAAGCCAGTATACAGGATTTGCAATGTCCCAAAACTTAAATCAATCATTTGGCCGAAAAAAACCTTACTGAAATAGAAGATGAAAGTGGTTCCAACTGTCCAATGCAACGATTTCTTTAATAAGAAAACGATAACTGAAGATGAATTTATATAAATACATGCTTGTGCACACACATTTAAGCGCCCTTGTGTGAACTTGGGCCAAAGTTACAGAACATTTTCTACCATTCAAAAAAACAACTATACTTACTGCACTACTGGGTGTCTTGTTGCAGTGGCGCTCTCCGCTCCATAAATAAGAGCAGGACGCATGTAGAACAGCAGATAAACAACCAAGGGGCCAGTATACTCAGTCAAAAATACCTTGAGAAAAAAAAAGTTGAAATAGAAGTTGCCAGGTGCTCAAATTTTTGAATACTGCTTTCTTTAAAACAGGATGAAAACAGAATACCATGATAATCTATGTAGCAGAACACCATGCAGCGAAATACCATGTAGGAGCCAAAGTGTGACATTTTGATGCATTTGTAAAAATGGCCTTTTCAAGTTAACAAAATTGTTTAAAGAAATTTCTGTGCAATTTCTAAATAATGTAGAATATTTAAAATAATTTTCAAATGGTTACACATGTCTTGGTATCATAGTCTTGAAAATATTCAAGAAAATTGTTTCACGACGTAAGGGGGGACTCCAAGGCATTTTTCAACTCTTGCAATTACATTTGAAGTCTTTTTGACCAGTTTTTTTCTGGAAAAGGTAGTTGCTGATTTTACCCAGCTGTAGAACCTGGACTTTATCGTTTCAAATACATTATAAGCGAAATTTGTTACATTTTCAGCCAAAGTTTCAAAGTGTCACAATTGCATTTAGAAGATCGCAGTAGTTTATTGAATCGTTCTCGTTATGTTTTGGGTAGTATAAACAGATAAAGGTGGCGTTCGATTCATGAGGTCATATATTCTTTATATGCTGAGGGAAATCGTTCTCTGAAGTCCAGTAATTATAAAAAAATCAACTCCAAGAGTATCACGACGTAAGGGGGACGCTGTGTCCCGTTTTCAAGGACAAGGAATGACCCATGTAGCAAAGTAATCATAATAAACATTGCAAAAAATACTCACGGTGGTCCATCCAAGTTGAGGTCCAAGGTCTTTAAAGTAGAGCTTCCCGCTGCTTCCGAGGTCCAGAGATCCCAAGGTGCAGTCATCTTTCAGGGACTTTCCCTCTGTCAAATATCACAAAAGATAAAAAACTGACCTTTCTATATGTCAATGGTGAAATCACATGACAGCTTTCGACAGGGACATTTTACATGGATTTTCAAAAATCATGATTTTCTTCAAGGTTGTAGAACCTTGAAGAACATTTGTGCCAACCTTCTCGCAAAATATTTCTCTACCATTCATCAAAGTACAAAAGATTAAGTTGGAACTTACTTGAAGACGTTCGAAATGACTGTCTCTCAGGATACAGATTCCGCTCTGAACAGGACAAAATGAAGAAAAGATTGATAAGCAAATCTTAGTTTGATCATAGATTTAAAAAAATTCAATCTTTTTACAAATGACTAACAAATATTTGCATTTTCCGCCACACACATGTGGAATGTAAATTTGTAATCCTCCATAAGGTTTTCAAATAAATTTTTATCTTGTTTATCATCAAACCTAATAGGTTTCAACAAGTTCAAATTACGGTAAAATCTATTGTTATACTTTTGATAGGAATGGAATTCATGATTTAACAAGAATTTTTAGTTGCTTGGACAAACCTATTTGTCAATAATTTCACAAGAAATGAAAGCATTTTCTTCTTCATCCTACAAGGGTCCTTTTTTTTTAACAAAGGAGCACGGTCAAGATGATAAGTCTCGACTCTTGAAGACTTACTTTTGAGATGGACTTGGGTCTTGACATCAGCAATGGTGGTTGCATTACCAAGCTATCGGGGAAAAATGTACCAGTAATTATTGACTTTTAGTTTTTCTTAATCTGGAAATTTATTATAAAAGAAAAACGTGTTCTTAATTTGAGGGATGAAGTGTTTTTTACTTTAATACTTACCCCTGTCAATGTAACCAGCTCCTTGCTACTTCTTGCATCCAATACTTTAATCTGTGTGCGAAAAAAATTAGAAATTTCTGTTATTTTTGTGCAGAAGAAAATGGGAAATTTCCCCATCCTATAGACCTTGCATATGCACGGCGGCCATTATAGAGGACAGTCACATTGTCACAGTGCGTCCTGCACGAGTAGGCATTTTGTGGGTCTATTGTCACATCATTTAAATATGAAAACCTGCCCTCTGTCATGGCCGCCATGCATAAGGTCTATATTAATAAACCTATCAAATTGCTGCCCCCTCCCTGCCCCGCCCCGCCCCGCCCCACCCAACATCATTAGGATTGTCAGTTTTCAAGGGTATGAATTCTGTTCACTGGTCGCCACTGAGGTGTCGTGTGTTAAGTCTATCGAACACAGCAGAAAAGCCTAAGGTTCAAGTATTTTCAAGGAAATTGTTGGATGTTTTTCATTCCTAAAATCACTTCCCTTTACCCTTGGTGGTTATTGAGTCAAGGTACAAAATAAGTGGCGACCATAAACGGAATAAACCCTTTCACGGTTATCGACGCCATGTTGTTCACCAGTAGGGGCGCACGCGCCAACTAGGAGACAATCTCCGTATTCTCGGACAGTCTCCACATCGGGAGACAGCTGTGACCCAAACAATATTTGCAGCGTGCCTGTCCTCTAAAAAGGAGTATGTCGCCGTTTGTGGGGATGTCTCCATAAACGGAGAACATCGTTTGGACTAGTCTGGTTGCAGCCTCACGTTCACATATAAAGTGCAGATAGTGTAGTCTGGATGACAACCTTGCTTCTTTGTCTAGTCTACATACCATGTGTGATCGGCGTTGGTCTGTTCCGTCCACGTTCGTTTCGCTCATGTCAGACACAAATTTTAATGCAGTTTTTTTAACAGTTTTTAATTTAATAGTATGTATTAGCAGTTTTCTGATGTTTTGTTCTGGAATTCAACATGTCAGATATGTAGAAATTTAAGGAATTGTACTTGTTTTATTTTAAAATTACGTCCAAAATGAGATTATTTAATATTATTTTTTGCTAAACCTTCAGGCTGGGTCCTCATAATCACCGTCAGGAGCAGTCGGGAAGGAGTCAGGAGCCGTCGGGAAGTAGTCGGGAAGTTCGGGAAGCAGTGCATTCCCCTTTTGCTTGGAGGATGCATGGAATGTGTCAATGCACTTTTTGACAATAGCAATGCATTTTGTGACATTTCACTTTACACCCGCCCCCGTATTCAGCTGTGCTGCACATCCCCCAATTGCTTAATCATAACAAATGACACATCATCGTAAAAAGGAATAACGGGGCTTTCCAATGATATAAAATTAAAGGAAAATTATTTTGCAACAAGGGAGAAATCGTTGGTCAAACTTGACTTTCCGAACTTTTTTTGAGGAGTTTAGTTTTTTTCTGTAAAGTTTGATTTTTAGAAATAAAAAAGTAACTACAGTAAGTAGGCCCTAAGGGTTAGTTTTTAAAGTTGAAGTTGAAGTTTGATCTTTGATAATCCTAATCTTTTACATTAATAATTTTGTTGAAAATGAAACGTCAAAACTGATAGTCTTGTAATTCAGACATGGAACAAAAACAGTACAAAGGATGAATTAATTAACAAAAACTACATTAAACAATTGACAAAATATGTCTGTGATACTTGCATTGCAAAACCCAAGAAGACTGATGTGGATGAGGACAGCTCGAGGGACACTGATTCAAGCAAAGAGGAGCATGGAAAGTACTTTTCAAGAACATATTTTTAAAAGGTAGCAAAACTTGTCAACAACGACGTCACTGCGCTCTACCGCCAGTGAGGCCACGAATTAAGCAATTTGTTTAATTATAAGCCAAAGCTTAGTGAGCGCCCACCAGAGCTAGTATCTCTCCTTACTGAACCATGCGGCGTATCCAAGTTTGATGACAAGAAGGCATACGTACTAGCCAAGACAATTGAACATATCTACCACTTGAGAAACTTCAAGCTCATATTGCCACTTTCTATTCTACACAAGAAAATGTGCTCTTGTATTCTCTGATATATACTTCGCACCATCACCATCATAAGCAGTCAATATTTGTATACTATTTGAGGTTTTGAATAAAGTTCTGATGACCATTGACATGATTGAAAAACAAGTTTGTATTTTAAATATTTTTAACTATTAAATTGAGGTAATGTTTATTATCAGTCATTTTTATCTGTTTAATTATCACCCATCTTCCCAAGTCCATCGTTTTTGCCATCTTATCAGAATTTTCCACAATTAGTCATGCCAATATTGTACACGGATAATTTTGTGCATGAATATATTGAACGCCCGTCTCATGTGTGCATGCGAATTAAAAGGCTGTCATGCCTCACGGTCATGCCCACAAAATATTGCATTATTTGTACTACATACTGGTCATCGTTTTCAGGTTGCAAGGTTGCCATGAGCAGGGTTTCCCCCCAAAGCGTTATAGAGCAGTACGTGGTGCCATATACCCTTTGGCAAATGGACACTACTCTTCAGCAATCGGTCACTACCCTTTCACATTCATAGCTTCCAACATGTCCAACAATATTTTTGCAGAATGTTGCTTTCTAAGCTCTCGGAGATTAAAATTGATACAAAAAGACAATGAAACTGGTAAATGTACAATGAACGAAGTGGGGTGTTATGGCCGAGCGGTCTATTGCGTCAAACTTAAGTTCCTGTGCCAGTACTAGAATGTGGGCCATGACAGGTTGTGGCACTTGTGCTCTTGAGCAAGGTACTTAATCACACTTGTTCCATCCTTCGGAAGGGATGTAAAGCCGTTGGTCCAGTGTGTTAGGTTTCGGTAACGCACTTTAAATATCCCAGAGCATTCTTTCGTGAAGAGCAAAGGGAGGTATTCCCCGGTGTCTCTGGCCATTTCTAATTCAGCTTAGAAGTTGATAGTTATTCCAATACCTATGTTATCACCCATTCCTGTAATTGGCGGTCCTTCCGCTGTTGGATGTGGTGAATACATAAATAAATAAAAAAAATCATCATCATTGTGTCGGGATCGCCTAGGTAGCGACGATATCCCGAGCCAGTCCCTGAGTCCTCTTCCTCCAGCTGTCTCGATCTAACATGCAGGTGCGCAGCTCCTCTGCAGATGTGAGATCAGTGTCCCTCTTGAGCTGGTCCACGAAGGTCAGCCTTCTTCTCCCTCTTGAGGCAGTGCCCTGGGTGGGCTCCCACAGTATGGTTGGGTGGGCAGCAAGCTCAGGGTGGCGGACGCAGTGGCCAGCGAGATTAAGACGACGCTGTCTGTTTGTATCACGGCAGTATAACAGTATTGGATGGTAAAAGTGAACAGACAACATATGTCATCTGAAATATATTTTACCACTACACTTTAACAATTTTCTGGGGTAAACACTGCATAAGACCACCTCATATAGCCTCTGCCAGGTCCTCAGGCTATTGTCCAGCATTGTTCCCATTCATGCATTTTTTTGGAGATTTTGTTCGTATGCTACGTGTACATGTGTCATATGATTGTCTTGTACATAAAAGTAGCTTGCAGCAACATCTACATAGATAGGATAAAAATTGATTTTTCGGTATCGATATAAATCCCAGTGCAATCGCTATTGTCTAGCATAAATATAGATACCACTTGATTGGTACCGAAAAGTTGTGGTATCGACTTGCTGCGCCGTGTCATGTTGCAATTTTGCAGCTCCGGCCACTCGAGTTTCCCGCTCGTGTAATCCGAAAAGTAGTCGGACAACCAGTAAAAGTAGTCGGGTAACTAGGGGGTATTTTTGACCTAGATTCCATTTTTCGAGTTTGCAGAGGCCGCCGAGCGATCCCCGAGGCCGCTCAGCTTTTTGAAAAAAAAGTGTCCTCCAAGTTGGAGACATTCGCCGTATCGGGGGACAGAAAAGTCTCCTTATCGGGAGACTTCCGCGAGTTTGGAGATTGTCTCCGAGTTGGCGCGTGCGCCCCTACTGTTCACGGGGCAGTTCAATCACGCGTTGCTGTGTGCATGCGCGGTTTGTATACAAATGCATTGTTAGGTCACTGTGCATCAGCTACGATCCGCACATGCACACGGCAACGCATGTTTGAAGTGCCCCGTCGGCTCGTGAACAAGATGGCGTAGATAACTGTGAAAAAAGGTTTTATTCTTTCCTTTTCAAAATTTAAGAGGCAGTGAGGGGGAGGGCAGCGTGGAGAAGGGGGGGGATGTTGAATTTCAACCCCACGTCCCCCTCCCTCTACGACTACGCCCTCATGCCCCGCCCCCAACTCATGCCCCGTCTCCGATCCGCCCAGCTAGCCCCGGCCCAGGGCCAGGCATCGATCTCACCATACTTAGCCTCATCAGCTCAGCTCAGTTAGCTAGGTTACCTCACCGGTTACTCTGCAAGCTAGAGGTTATTCTTTTTAAGAAAAAAATATTTCTGCAAACTTACCTCCATTGCAAAATTTCAAAATCTCAAGACGGGAAACTGGTCAACCTCTGGCAAAAAAAGAAGTGAAACAATGCCAAAATCACGCCACTTGTGTGAACTCGTTAGGGCGCCCTCTTTTGCAACGCATGTTTTAGATTGATTTCCAGTCCACATATTCGCGTGCGTACAATGTAACTAGCTGCGAGTGTCTAGTATGTGGACCGGAAACTAGTCTACTCAGTTTAAATCTCCTTGATTTTGAGTTCTTGCACTTTGCAATCTCCTTGAAATTGGGTGTTTTCGACCCTATCCAGAAACATGTTTCTTACATAATCACTGACGCAGCCACAGCCAATAAATGGGCTTTGGTAACTGACCACCAAAACTAGCTGATCCTTGGCTAAATCAATAAATATTTCATTAACACGTTTCTCGTCATGGTTGCAAAAACAACAGGCCCCTGGATCTAGTGATATAATGACAATTTCATTCTTGACAAGTCCTATACAAAATCGGACACCCAAACCTATTTGGTCCATTAATACTCCATTGGTTTATTTCCCTGCTTAAATCGATGTAATTCCAGATAGCCGTGGCTCTCTGACCAATGTACTATGCCTATGTATTCCATGGCCAATCTTCATAAATTCACATTGCGGGTCAACAATTCCATTACATTTTGGAATTGCATAAGCAAGGTCTTCTATTGGAAATTGATACAATTGAGCTAAACCACGAATTTAACTTCACAGATTTTGTTTATCGTCCAAATTGTAACATTTCTAATGATGTTTAGAATCGAACTGTTAATACGAGGTACTCTCAATTTTGACTCTTAATATTTTTATATATAACATCTAATATTTGGCAATTTTTCTAACTGCGGATTATAAATTGGTTTCTTTTTCAAAGCATGCTATATGTATGGGTATTTTTCTCGTATACATTGAACAAAGATTTTAAGGAAAAAACTTCCTGGAATCAACACATAATGTAATTTTAAGATAAACTTCCCACTTTGTCGCAAATGTTGCTTTTCTGTAGAAAAATCACAATTTCTTCTTCAAAAATTGCCTTCAGTTAGTGCACAAGATAACCATTCACGCGCGCAGCGCCCTCTGTTGTCACGCTAACGCTCAACGCGCCATTTTGTCCATTACTTTATGCAGTAATTTTATCATTTATTTATCTCAGAAATGCAACATTTGCGACAGAAGTGCAAGTATATCTTAGAATTTGATGATCTGTTGATTTCAGGAGGTTATTTCATTCAAATCTTTGTTCAATGTATACGAAAAAAATACCCGTTTTGTCAAGTTTCACTGACCTAGACTTCAAAATAAATAAATGAAGAGGTGTAAATTAAATCCAAGGTGGAACATAACTGGTTCACAAATTTTAACAAAAGAAAAATTAATTTTCGTTTTTGACAGAAATGTTCTTGGCATTAATATTAAATTGTTTATCACTTATTATTACTGCATATCTAATTACTGCATCAACTGTCATGCATATTCATAAGATGTTTGTTAACACTACTGAATATTTATAAGACATGAATATCACATCGCTGGGAAAATGGAAGACAAAAACTACTTTTAATTAAATAAACAAGGTAATTAACCTTTCAAAAGAGGGATTATTTTTTTTCCGAAACAAGCTAGAAAAAAAACCTGAGAATATAATGCCCTTAATACAATTTCATTGGAGGGATTTTGAGGGGGATTTTGTCTTCCTTCTGACAAATTTATTACCACTACTAAAACTTCACTGATGTTTTTAATGATACTAAATTTCCAATAATTGAAAAAGTGGCGTTTGTTTTTAGCAATTTATTTAACTTGCGTCGGGGAGACTTAATATATATAGGGTAATCATTAACACTGTACACTCAGTGCCCCCCTCCCCCTAAGACACTATGAAAAACTTCATAGCATGCTCGGGTGGGACTCGAACCCAGGACCTGCCGTAAACAAGACGTCTGCCTTGTTTGCGGGAGATCGTGGGTTCAAGTCCCACCCGAGCACGCTGTGAAGTTTTTCATAGTGTCTTGAGGAGTCACTGTGTAATGATTACGTGGTAAAGATAAACCCTAATTAACATGGTGTTTGTTTTGCAAGAAAAAAATATTCCCACCCTACTGGGCAATATTCAGTCAAGGGTAGCACGTACCCTCAAACAAATCCGAGTTCAGCAAAGTTATTCAAAAACAGTTTCATGCACAAATAAACACAAAATCTAAACTGTACTTAATAATCCTTTACAAAAGTAGCTAACAAAATCTAAATAAATCTGCCTTTTGGCTATTAGCACCCAAAGAATTCTCTCTTACAATAAATAAAAAATATTCTGTCCATAATGTACATTTCTTTTTTTTTGTAAAATCTGTACAACAAAAACATACATAAATACAACTTAATTAATTTCTCGTGCATATTTTAGCATCAATGTGTAATGCATCCCTGCTTTAATAAAACCAAAAGTTTCTACACAATCTTGCATCCTTAAAATAATCATCATCATTCAAAACACAATTCACATCAAAATAATTTGGGGTGTCATCGCATGACCAACAAAAAGTTTAACTTCCGAAAATGAAACATTTTCGATGGATTTTTTATTCCTTAAAACTTACATTAAATCACCATTTTCTTATACATGTAAATGCAGATTTATCAGGCTCAATATGTGCATATACTACTAGTTCTACTACTGAATGAATTTCACATTTTTCTTACGCTTCTTTCGTTACAAAACAGTTCATGAATTTCTACTAGAGGCAAAAACAGCCCATATGATTCAAGTCGGTACATATTATTAACACTGCATATCCGTGGTACTTGTACTTACATTGTACTGTCATCCGCAAGTCTATTACAAGTCGAGTCACAAGTACCGAAAAAACAATGACAAGAAATAATACCGTGGTTGCATTCCCTCAAAAGCTCGTGATCTGAATCAAGACCCAGCGACTTCAGACAGACTTGCGAGGACTTGGCTGTACTTGTGATAGACCTAACTCCAACACTGTCAGACATTATTGAGCGTTACTCAAAGAGGACTCTACATTTGCATATATATCTCGCGTCTTAAACGTCTTTCATTCAAACGTAACGGTGGATTGCAAAATCCTAATACTGCTTGGTGTAATTTTTATTTAACGCTAAATGCAGAGAGGTGTTATATTCCCTTTGATTATATGTGCACATTTGTTGAAAGGGACTTCTTTTTCTGTCTAAATTCTTGTGCAGGTTTCAAAATGACCCTGAATTTCATTGGTCAGAAGGACCATTAGATTAGAGAACTCTACTGGTCCACCGGTGCTTTTCAAAATGGCACTAAGATATACTGAAACACTTTCTGGTTTAAGGTCGTTAAGTGCAGGATGGATGGGATTGCTTTTTGATCCAACACTGGGGCATGTCTGGAGAGATCGGAGAAAGAAATTTGTGCGGCTAGATACGCGGCTTCATGCATTTGCTATGGAGCTGCGTGTTTCGTGGCGCGGGTTTGGCGCGCGAGCATTGCTGGCGAGCCTGTGCCTTTAACTTTTTTGTATTTTAACTTGTTTCGTTTTATAACGTTTCCGTTAATTGCATATTTAAAGTGGCCTTGTTTATGTTTTTAATCTCGCCCCCTGTGTGTATATTTGTCTGTTATTTTATAAATGTTTTAACTAAGAATGTTTACATTTTAAGTAGACTAATCTTTTATACTTTTATAGTTTATCCTTATTTTATACAGGGCCCCTAAGGATAGCAGTTTTATAACTGAAGGGGCTACCCTGTCCAAATGAAACAGAAATAAATAAATGAAGTTATCTGAAAATGTCTAAAGCGATCAGGAATTGTTTGTGGTAACCAGGAATTTTTGGCATTGAGTAAGAAATGTTTATTGTGGATTAGGCATCAGAGAATGTTACGGTGAGTCAGGAATTGTTTTCACTGGTCCATCGGACCAGCATTTTTGACAGATCTAGTGGTCCTTCTGATTTTTTTACTGGTCTTGGACCCCAGGACCAGTGCTAATTTCGACCCCTGCTGTGAGAAAGGGATATGGTGGAATCTCATTAATACAGAGAAATTTCAAATAATTGTGCCAGGCAATATTATGCATACCTCCACAGTTGACATCAACAATGGATTCCAATGCAGCAATGTTTGTAACAATGGGACATGCTGCAGCAAAATTCTGGCATGTTGGACTTCTAACATTTTTACTATTTTTACTAAATTTCAATCAACCTCTGTTCATACTGGTCAATGTTACGAACCATCATCATAAGCTTTGACATCACACCTTATTTCTCCGAAGATGTGCCTATAGACCCCTGGCATCAGCGGCCATCTTAGGGGCAAATCACATTGTCACTGTGCCTCATGCATGAATAAGGGCTTTGTGGATCTATCGTCCTATTTAAATATGAAAACCAGCCCCCTGTCATGGCCGCCGGTGCAAAGGATCTATTGCACAGTCACAAACCCCATCCTGCAACTACATGTATTGACAACTAATGACTGCAGTATAATTACTGCCTCATATACACCCTTTATATTGGTAAACTGTTAAAAACGGCGAATTTCCACTCATAAATAAAAGCCTACATGTATGTCGAGAAAACTGCCTTGTAGAAATTTCAGCCGCAAAACCTGAAAATACATGCATGTGTGTGTGTGTGTGTGTGTAAATGAATGGTAAAAAAGTTGTCTGCAGACAACTTTTCAATTTCTCCCACAAAAGTATAATTTTACAAGGAAAAAAAGTCATGTGGTGGTTGCTACCATTGTAACCAACAATTTTAGTCAGGTTTTTTTTGTAAACTCATGAAGTAAAATTTTGGGCAACTGCAACTGATGTATTGGGGCTTTAACCCTTTGCTTACCAATGTTGAGTTTACTTGACCACACAACACATTATGCTTGCTTACCAATGTCGAGTTTACTCGACCACTGACCTTATAGGTTTCCACACATTTGCCCATACGTGTGGTGCACAATAAACATGTGGCAATAAACAATGCGGTATGCAAAGGGTTAACTCACCGGTTGTATGCATTTCAAGATACACCTGGGTGATTTCCTTACGGGCGGGGCTTACTAACTCCGCCTATAAATCCGTGCTTTCCCCGTCCTCTTCCTCATCCGATGTGTCACTATTCACGCCCATCATCTCTCGCAATCTCTCCTGGGCAAGATGAAGTCTCTGCGCAATGGCCATGGAGCATCCATGGTGCGTAACCTGAATCAGGCGATACGTGCTCGCGACGCGCTCTTCGTTAATATACGTGATCAGATGGTCACTCTCGTTGTGGTTTAGGACGAGTTTGGTGTGGTCGTCAAATATATTCATCTGGAAAGATAAGATATGCTAAGTTTTTTAAAACAAATACCCCCAAACACAGCTTTACATCCATACCAGTTGTGGACATTGTGAAAACTGTTCCAAAATGTCACTTTTGTTCAAAATGCAAAGAACTTTTTTCACTAAAATCAAAACAGTTCTCTTCTAAACTGTTACCCAACACAAAATAAACCCTAAACCTAACAAACCTCTCACCCTAACCCTATTTTTCAAGCTTGGACAACTCGACTGTGGACGTGTGTCAGTCCACACTCCGTCACCTTTCTGCTGCAAACGGTGGACATCCTTTGTTCACTAGTCCACAGTAGGTACGTAACGTACGTACACACGCATGCCATTTTAAAAGTCACAAATGTTCCACCTGGTTCATATTAAGATTATAATGCGTTACATATGCCACGAGTACGCAACAGTCACACGCAAAATGGCCAATATCTGATTACAAATTACTGCAAAACACTTTTAGCTTTTTATAGACTATGAGTATGACATTTGTTTCCATCTAAAGCGCCTTCTCTTGAAATTATGCCTTCCAGTTGCTTCATTCAACTGTCCATTGTATACAGATCAGTTGGAAAAACATTCTATTGACCACTCTCACAGACGCCATCTTTGTATAAAAAATACAACTGCGTATTAAATGCCATTAGGTACACGCACGCTCATCATGGAAAATGTTCCAAACACGAGCGTGTGTTGCTCAAAATTTGTTTGAAATATGGCACAGCCAATGCGCGTTACAAACATTTACGCTCAAGATCCTGATGCACGTGGCAATCTGTAGGAAGTGACGTCATTTGAGAGTGATCAATGCTCCATTTTCTTACCTGGAATGTTCCGTTACTGAGATACATGGCGATTGCTTTCGGAGTGCGATTCCACTGCACAAGATAAGGGCCGGGCTGAAATGAAGCTCCGCCCACTGCCTGCGATTGGTCGGTTCCTTTTCGTTTCGGTGACGGAGAACGGATGGCAAATTCACTTGCTTCATTTGCCTAAAGTAACATTACAAAAAGACTGCTTAACTTCACAAAAATAATAAACTTTTTACATTGTGCTATGAAAAGTTGAGGTGCAGCTAAGCTATATGCTGTGCGGAATTAAAAGTGCGTGTCCAGATCGGAATTGCCGCTCCCCTTTTGATACCATAATTGGTTTTTTTTCTCATTACTATTCTGAGATTTCAAGCTCTAAATTTTCCTTGAATGTCATAAAAAACAATGAAGATTTGTAAACCAATTATCTAGAATAATTTTACTGTTTACCATTTTTAACGGGCATTAAATTATGTTCAAATGTTTACTTTTTTTAAAATCTATATTCCAGAAACAATCTGATCACGCACCTTTAATGGGGTTAGTGATAAAAATGTGAGCAAAGCAAAATATTTCTGGAAAGTGCAATGGGAAACGTATGTTAGCTGTGAGGTGCACGTTATGCCTTTACACTACTTTTGAGCAGTTTTTGATCTAACCTTCAAAACTCCAATGGGTGATGTAGGGCTTGCCAGATCGGACGAAGGGCCCTTCAAAAAGGAAATATTGAGAAAAGTTCTATTCTCAAAAATCTTTCATTTATTCTTTCATTGAAGATAGTTATGCTTTGTCACTATTTGGCATAGAAGATAGATAATTCGAAATTCAGAAAAATGCAAAATTACAAACAGAGCATGTAAACTTTTGAATTATTTGAAGTTTTCTATACCGTAATTGGAACAATTGGCTCCAATTTCTGTAATGTGATCCAAACGATTAACTGAGGCCAATGGCCTCATGCCCTGCTGAGTTGGCCCTGATGCCCCTTCAAGATACTTTTTATGGCCAACTTGGCCAGCATGCCCTATCCCAGGCATCGACATTAACCAAGGCCACTGGCCTCATGCCCTACTGAGTTGGCCCTGATGCCCCTTCAAGATATATACTTTCTGAGGCCAACTTGGCCAGCATGCCCTATCCCAGGCATTGACATTAACCAAGGCCAATGGCCTCATGCTCTGCTGAGTTGGCCCCTATGCTCTTTCAAGATACACACTTTCCGAGGACAACTTGGCCAGCATGCCCTACCCTCTTAAATTTCACGAGGCTTGTATGTTCAATAACCAGTACACATTTGTAACAAAGTTGGCCATGGTACGCCTCCAGTTGGCCTCAGTGCCCTTTGCAATTCAGACAAAATCGAGACCAGAGTGACGTGCTCCTTAATCTGAAGCCAGATTTTTTTTTTAAATCAGAAAAGACAAGTTATAGCAAATATAAACATGAGATGAAAAAAAGGGAAATGGTTATTTTGCTGACATTTTATAATAAAAACCCCACAAATCTTAGGTTAACAGAACAATTTTGATCATGTTTACCTTAACAAGATGCTCATCCATATACGTGGAGAAATAGTCAAGGAGCGTGACTTTCTTGGAAAGTCTTGAAGGAACAGACGAGAGACTAAATACATGTTCCTTGTCGTCTGTCGACAAATATTGCACTAAACTGCAAGAAAATAGAGGATAAAATAGCACCAACAAAAATTTAAAACAATCATAAAAGCAGAGCATTTCCAAAATATTCTGGACCAAGTGTTAGGAAGTTGTGGGGTGTTCTAGAAATTAGGGGTACAAACATGAATCGGACGTCACAGTGAAGTATTCAAGCCGTGAATTCGCAGAAAGTTGAACTAGTTTAAACTTGCAAGAATACTTGCCGCAAAATTGTTGACGTCAGATTTCCATCAGATTCGCATTTAGGTCATTCTATAAATTTGGGGTCCAACGTGTGACATTTTTCTGTCCCCGTTACACCTGACATACTGCTATTTGCCATACAAGTATCATTTAAAATGCCTTCAAACCATATTTTTATGAATTGTATTTTATGTAATCACTCTTTGAAATAGAAGGCATTTAAAGAATATGTCCTGAATTTACAAAATACAACATTTTACAAGATGTCAGATGTAACGGGGACAGAAAAAGTGGACCCCAAATTTATAGAATGACCCATTTGCATTCGCTTTCACAGTATGAACCGGCCTTTACTGGGAATAAATCCTATTAAAGATGACATTTACCTCCGATCTGGGGAGAAGGAAATCCGCGATTTATCGTTGAACATAACTCCAACTGTCTTGTCCGATAGCTGATACCCAAAGCCATACTTATTGGAGTAATCGACCCATTTAGTGACCCATAAGACTTCGCTGGGTTGGGGCTTGTATTTGGCGGCACCCTGGCGTTCCCCTGGTAGGGAAAAAGAAGAAAATGGAAAACGTCTGCTGAGGGCGACTTTCAACAAATCAGAAAACTTGATTTTTATATTTTATGAAATTTGGGTAATGATGTAATTTTTGCTACATTGTCGATATTTATGATGCTTACCCCTTGGCAAGTGTTCTAGGCAAGTTTGAAGCATCTCGGCAACTGTTTCTATGGCAACAGGACTGGATCGGACCACCACTGTGAAAAAATACAGAAAAACAAAAAGTAAATAAAAATAATGAGTTTGAGGCTGTCAAGGCAGTGTTTGTCAATAAAGGTTATTTTTGAACAGTTGTTTTCGAAAAAGGTACCTTTTCTTTCGATTCTTGGCGACTTGACAGCTTTTGGAGTTGGTGTTGTTGGAGTCTTGGGTCTTGACCCATGGTTGTGTTTTGTCTTCAGCTTTGGAGTGCTTGCTTGCTGGGCACCAGCCTACGAACAACAAAACTACTTTACATTCCAGGCGTAACTGAGAATCAGTCTTAAAATCTTTATAGAGCGAGATAAAATTGCAAAAATTTAATATTCAATTGTTGCTCTTTTGAAATTTTCTGATTTTGTTTTCTCTTAATTGTATGCATGCAGCTTTTCTTTAAGGTAATCTCTCACTATGAGCAAAAACATGTACATGTTCATTGTGACCCCATTGTTAGTAACAATGGTGTGTGCTCAATTTCCATTGTTAGATGTTTATAGTGTCTGGAGCATCAATGAAAATCAGTACAATGGCATTTACAAGGGCACCCTCATGTGAACGAAGCTAGGTCCCTGACTACCGTGGTATTATGGCTTTGTTTTCTGTGCAGTATAGCCAGGGACCAGCCTAAATAGGACGATGGCTTTGCACAATTTCTTGAAAGCATGGACAATTTTTCATAATTTTCTCCGAACGAGGTACTGAGCTGACTTACACAGAGCTTGGTTTTTATCATGCACATTCTTAATCACACTTGAAGATAACGCCGTTTGTAACAGTTTTCCAACCCTGTACACTATCTTTAACATCTGTATATGGAAAATGTATGTCAAGTTGTCAAATTTGGTTTATTAAAAAATGATGGCAAAAGCGAAATATGAGAAAACTTACCCCACCCACGGAAGACTTGGAATTTGTTTTAGGAATATTGCCACTGGAATACAGCTTCAGCTGCGCTAACGGCGACGTCATATCACGTCGCTGGAGAGTGCTTTCCCGCTTCAACCGACAAAAATCGTTGGTTACAATTCCGCCCGAGCCGTCGCTTATCAAGACCTTGGTGATGGGAAACGTTGGAGCGGTCGTGCACGAACTGGGCGATAACGACTCTGGAATGTAACCGTCCGTGAAGAACTCGTGGTCTAAGATGGCCTCTAGTGGGGGCCGTTCGTCGGGGTCGGAGGATAACAGAGCGGTAATGATGGACTTTGCTCCGGGCGACAGTTGTTCGGGAAGGATGTACTTGTTGTGTTTGATGCGCGAGTAGGTTTCCTTGAGAGACGTTGTTTCAAACGGAGGCTTGCCAACGAGCATTGTGAATCTGTTTATACGAAGGTTGAAATCATCAAAAAAAGTGAGGATAGTTTATACAGGTTTACTACAAATAGAACAATCATAATGGGGCCAATTTCATAAAAATTGATTGGCAGAAAAATTTGCTTCACGATATAAAATTTATTTGCTTTGCAAGAAGTGGCTAGCAGTCAAAATCATATGTGATGTGTACAATTGGCTGGTGTTCTGCTACTCTTGCTAAGTTGACATACACTAGACCTTTATCACTGTGCGGCCATCTTCCCTTTTCCCCTATTAAAATGAACGTAACCAAAGCGAGTCTTGCCGAAATAAAATAATTTGGCCCCGTGTTGAAAATGTTCAATGTGTGCATCACAATGACATGCGCGTGGTGAGATCAAGAAAACGCGCAGCGCGGACAGTGATTCTCTCAAAACAACAACGGAAGACTGCACGCGCTATCGCGCAGACGTGCACATGCACTTATCATGCCCGACACGTACACGTACTATGCAGTGGGGAACAAGACAAAGATGGACACACCGTGATAAAGGTCTATTGTAACACCAAAGGAAACACAAAGTAAAGTTAACTCACAGTATGCAGCCAAGAGCCCAAACATCAGCCTCAAAACTGTGACCAATCTTGCCCAAGACTTCTGGAGCGATGTAGTTGGGTGTTCCACACATCGTTCTGGAGAAATGAAAAAGGGTTGCATCAGCTATCACATAACTTACATTAGAATGACATTCTTCCATATATTGTTTTTAAAATAAGGTAAATCTGGTCCATACAATCTTTTAGTTTAAATGGCATTTATTTGGCATATACATATATCTGGTGTGCTCCTGAATGATTAATTGTTCTAACCTCTTACGATCTCCTTCAAACTCCAGTTTTGCCGCCAGCCCAAAGTCGCCAATCTTCACCCCCATATCGTCCGTCAGGAACATGTTACCAAGCTTGAGATCGCGATGCAGTACACAGTGACTGTGGAGGTAGCGAACTCCCTCAATGATCTGCTTCATGAAGTAACGTACCTCAGGCTCTGTGAATGTCTTCCGAAGTTTAAGCATCTGAACCAAAGACTGCAGAAAAAAAGTTGGTAGTTGGTACGGCTACTTTAAACATTAGTCCAGGTTCGAATCCTCATTTGACCATTTTTTTAATTTAATTTAAATGAATTAAAATACACCCTGTGTATTTCTAGTTTAAAATTTGTCAGTTTGGCATCCATTTTATCATTTTTTTCACAAGCATACCAGAAAAAAAATTCCAGATTAAAAAAAAAATAGAAGATCCAGACCCCATTCCCAAATATAATCTGTGCCCAAAAATTTGGGATGACAACAATACAAGGCTGATTAGCTCCAATGATAGAACGCTGGTACATTAAACTGTAGCCTTGTGGTACAAATGTTTTAAAACTGTTTTATTTTTGTTTTATCTTTTAGCATCTTGGAAAACTATTAAAAGACATTTAGATCATGTCCAAGTCAGTTTTCTGACTAAGGCATTGTGCTTAACCATAGCTACCACATAAAAAGACAACTATATCTCTTGGCAAAGAAACACTGGCATACCACATGTACATGTACCAATAAGATTTTCTAAATAAACTTAATCCCTTCTGAATTTTGGGAGCTGGTTGTGCCTTGCATAATTGTCAAGCAAGACAAACCACTTGCATACAAACTCCTCGTTTCTGAGATTGGACACAGTACAACATCTTTCCATACATTATCAAACCCGTCATCTTTCCACTCCAATGTACAATATGCCAATGTACTGTCACCTCTTACACACACACCCATACCCCTAGGCCAAGATTAGCATAAAGCCAGCACATAGCAGGGTTGGCTGAAGTGTAATCCTTTGAAAGTATTCTTGGATAAAAATGGCTTTTGAAAGTGACAAACCTGAAACTAAACATGTTATCCTTGATAGTGCACATCTTTTGATGTATGTATTGTAAACAATGAAATAAATCTAAAAAGAGATGTTAGATAATGATATTTTTTTGTGAAGGGTTGTCTGGATAACTTAAATAATTTCTCGGGGTCCACAAACCCTGGGATGTGTCCGTGAAGTCTGCAGCCACTTCTTGACATTGTGGATTTTATAAAATTCCTCCAAAGTTTTAAATGTTTATTTATAATTTTAATATAGTGTGGCTACATTGACTTGTGCATTTAAACTGTACCTTATAAACGCTTCAGCCCACACACCCACAAAACACATACTGGATCATTTCACCAATACTGGCCACATACTTTGCAAGTTTCATGCAAGAGATCTACAGAAAGATTCTCAGCAAAGAAAAATTTTTTTTAAACACTGCATTAGATATAAAATTATTTTATGAATAATGATCATATTCAGTTAACTAACCCTTCTGCTGCACAGTTCCAAGATGATGTAAATGTTGTCCTCATCATCAAAATGACTGTGGAAGCCAACGACGTTAGGGTGTTTGAGGAGGGAATGCACATGGATCTCTCGTTGCATCTAGATGTAGTAGGAAAAAGAAATGATTTGAGAAAAAAAGATGCAAAAGATTTATGGAGTTTTGGTGGTATGTGGGGTTGCCTTTTTGAGATTTTGATTTGTTTGTTTTATTTAGAGTTCCTCTTGGTGGAGGGGGTGTATAGAAAAATGTTTTTTGTCTGAAAACTTTCAGTTCAAGACAGGACAAGGCATTTGCTAGTCTGGAATGTACTTTTTTTCTGTCAAAATTAGAAAGTGATGGCTGTAATATAAAATGTTAAAAAAAATGCTCTTTACTATTAAACTGACAATTTATTAAAGGAAAAGTTAATTGTGAAGAAAACTGAGAATAGGTGAATGATTGGATTTGAACCGGCCATTCAACACCGGCCAGATCAGGGGTTGAGTGGTTAATTAAGACGTCTGCCTAGTATGCAGGAGGTTGAGGGTCCAAGTCCCACCCTAGCACACTATGAAGTTTCTCTTATAGTGTGTCGGGAAGCACTGATGCTAATCAAGTTAGAACGTTGAGGGCAAAAAACACCCTAATTAACAAAAGTTAATCCTGCCTAATATGAAACTGAAATATTTTCCATGGCTTGGATTTTACAGATGCCTAGGTGCCTTTTTGCAATAACAAACAGACTCTTGATTTTCTAATGGATGTGCCCTGCAAAAATACTACTTCAAAGTGCCCTTCAGAATACACACATGGCAATGCCCTTTTGCTGGAGAAAATGCCTGACTGGTTTTAAGCATCTTATAAACACTCGGGCTCTGGGCCATTCAATCTACACCGGCCTTTAATGCTACTAAAATAAAAGCTGTAATTTCCATCAGCGAGAATATTACACCTAATGCACCGTCAAAAAATATAAATTTAATTTCCTTATCAATGCACGTCGACTCCTGGGCAGGACTGCATTGGAAACATATACACATCGATATTGTTTTGTTCTTGTTCGTTCTGGCATTGGCACCGCGCAATACGGAGACTTGCTAAATATAGCACAGTTGAAATAAATTATGCCTCTGGAGAGCGAAATAAATATTCACAGCATGGGATTAGGTTTCGTTTGCAATGTGCAAATGTAGAAAATTGTTGGAAATGGGCAGGAAATAGAAACATGACAAGGAAATGTTACTACTAGACTACACAAAAAAAAGGACAAATCTCATATTTGAGGCTGGCTGGGGAATTTGAATTTTTTTTGTACAACTGTAATGACGGTGAAATTTCACCCTTGGAGGAAAGGAGTTTTGTAAAGGGGCCTTTCCATTTTAAAATCAGATTGAAAACATTTTAATTTTACACAGAAGTAAGGACTCGGGGAAATTAAGGCTGCCACAATACAATGTTAAATGTCAAAAAAGGGGGGGGGGGGGGTGGGCAGAAAGATTGACATTCAAAATTAGTATTTTTTCCATTTACATGTATGTTATAAATAAGCTAAAATGAAGTGGTACTAATAATAATTATATAACACCCAAGTAGATCCCTGTCATTTGATTGGACAATAGCAGGTCACATGGCGTTAAATAATTTAACCATACGTCACCAACCGTGCATTTTGTTCCATATTATTTTCTCATTGCACGGTGCACCCGTTTCCATTGCACGGCACGCGCATTGCATGCATTTTTACTGCAAACGCGTGTTTGTGTACACGTGTGACATTGCACGACGCTGAAGCAGACGCGTTTGCGTAAGACGCACGTGTGGTAGATGAGTCCGATTTGGTCATTGTGATGCGAGGGATGTCAGGGACTAGGGTCTTAAGTACTTTTCTTATTCCAAGGCTGTCCGATGTTCTCCAATCAAATGACAATTATCTCTTTGGGCGTTATAATATAATATAAATAATGAATGTTTTTCATTCATTCAATGGAACGAATATTTTTTATTTATTAAAAGATGGAATTATTCTATTCAACTCGGTGCCGCCTCGTCGAATAGAACATTCCATCTTTCAACTCGAGAAAATATTTGTACCATTGAACTCATAAACATTCTTTATTTGTATAGCGATGCATGTATGCATTTCTCAGATTGCATAATAAAAGGAATATTGACTGCCCCAGAAATGCAAAGTGCAGTAATTGAATTGGTGTTTCCTAGTTCAACTTCTGAACAGCATACCGATCTACACCATTTATTTCGGTAATGGTCTTTTCTGTTGTATAAAAACAATATCTGCATTATTATACGAACTAATTTTAATAGAAGGTGACAATCTACATAAATGGCTTCCGATTTCCTGCCAGATTTTTAATTAACCTGTCAAGTTAAGGCGCATCAAATTACAACGGGTTTAACATCCGATAAGAGGTTTAGAGTCTGTCCTTGTAACAACACAGCATTGCGGATGATGGCCAAGCTTGACATTTAAATTGCGGTCTGCGAGACTTAAGGACTGCAGGGTGAAATTAATCCAAGCCAACATAGTTGGATTGACAGTACCCAGCATGCTGTTCATGTAATGGACTGTCGTTTCGGTCTAGTCGGCGTTTTAAAGAAGGTCTGTATGCAAAAAGGCCTCAGGGTGTCCCTTTTTCCGACTGACCAGTTTCTCTCTTTCTTTCTTTTCGGCGGACAGAATTGTGAAGCGGAAGATGTGACAACTCAACTAGATCTTGAGAATGTTGCCACGGTACACACATCTTGTGAAGAGTTAAATTTTTAAAGTGCCTCTGTTTGCGTCGGGCCTGCAATTGGAAGGTCGTGGGTTCGAACCTCAAAGCGGTCGCAGGCTTTTCCATTGGTCCAGATTAGCTGTACATCGCCACCAGCGTCAGCTGGTGTAGCGGGCCCCGGCCACCCAGTCATTAATGGGTACCTGGTGCTTGCATTGGGGAAGGAAACTGCAGACCCGAGCAGTAGTCGTCTCTATCGCCGGGTTAAATGCAGGCTCAAAAGCCAAGGAGTCGGGAGATGAGCACCCGCAGCAAAGCGCAGATACCACGCATGCCCCTTCCTTTTCTTTTCTTTCCTTTCTGTTTTTAGCAGAAAGGTAGAGCCTCGGAATGTATTCAAAATGAATGTTCAATCTTCTTTTTTAGTAGGATGTTTCATATTAAGTTGTCAATAAATCATCAAAAAACAGACGTAAAAAGATCGAACTGTAAAAGAATAATTTTGCACAAAATATTTTTTTTAAAAATCAGTTCTATCTGCTCTTTTTTTATTCCAACTTGACCCAATATTTTTGATATTTAAGTGAAATCCTAGCTCAGTCCAATATTGCTTTGCTGGATTTGAAATCTACTCGGACCTTTCATGATACAATGTATTAAAAAAAGGCAAAGTTAGTTCATTTAAAATTGGACTAATTTATTTCTTCCACTATACTACCACCCACCTTCTCCATCTGTATCGGTTTGGCGATGCGGGCCTTGGGCACTATTTTGCCTGCATAAATCTGCCTTGTCTCCAAGTTGATAAGTTCATAGCACCTGGCGAAGCCACCCTGCAGCAAAATAGGGGCAAAGGGCAAAATCCCATGCGATAAGTTGAATTGAAATGCAGTCTAGTTCATATAAGGTAGGTTTACCGAGGCAGTGAGATTGGAAAAAGATGAAGCGCTCTTTAAGAATGCAGTGAAGAAGAAGGAATAAGGACAACTATAATGTAAAGAAAAAGGCACAAAAAGGGACATGAAATCAGAAGATATTTTGAGAGAGAAAAAGATCCGTTACCGATAGGGTGCAGTGGGGTTGGGTAGAGGAGGGTAAACATGGGGTTTTGAAAGAGGATTAAGTTAACATAGTGGTACATTTCTTCAGCAATGCTGCCTGATTTTTCAAAAGTGGGGGAGCCAAGAGGATGCACAATAACGTTGGAAAGAGGGCATGCAAAACAGCTAACACTCAGTTTTCTAAATCTCAAACTTCATTAGGAGGGTGGTGCACAGGGGGCAGGCACAAGGGGGAGCACTTTTTGGGGTAGCCGGCTTATTTTTGTGGGAGGTGGGGTGGGGTGTGCCCCCAGACCCCATTGGAAATGCCACTGCCTTCCACCTATTTGGTCAAGTTGAACTCTTTGTAACATGTAAACCCTTTGTATTCTGACAAAAAATTCAGAGTTTCCTCAAGTACGTCTGACTAGAGGTCATCTGCAGTTGTAACTTTCATCCCTAAATATAAAAAATGTCCAAGGCCATTGTTAACAAATTAGGAGTATTCTGATCAAATAGACCAATTAAAAACAAAAACAAAATTGACATAACTTTGATGTTTGGGGAAAAAAAATTGACTCCGGGCAATTTTTTGAGCAGAGCATCGTTAACAATTCTTGTCACCTCCCTCACCCGCACTTCCCATTTTTGGATGGATTTCTACACTAATTCCTCATGACTCCAACTGCCAAATTTTCAATATTAGCAACAGTTTTATATTAGCAAAGGTTTATAAAAATTTGCTGTTTTCATGCATGTTCAAGCAACTTTAAGCTGGAACCTCGTTTTCTTTAAAATACATGTAGAAATTGAAAAACAGCAATTTAAACAGAATGAGATGAATAGGAAGAAATTCTAGACAATCAAAAAGTCGTAGCACTGCAAGTAAATTGGCTCAACCATACAGGCTTTCATAAATACCGCACATGCATAATACGACCAGCAGACTCCTGTAATATCACTGTTTATTGATTCCGCACGGTCTACTGGCGGACAGAATGCCACGCATGCAACCTTACCGGTACCCAGGTTTCTGAAAGTCAATAGGATCAATTGCTACGCTTACAAGGCCAAGCATGTACAGATGGGCTGGATGCGTGCATTTGGTAATCGGTTTCCTGCATTTAGCCTTGATGGATTTTCGGATGTAATCTTCTTGGGAGGATCAAACATTTTTTGATTTGTTTTAATTAGTATAATTTCCGATTACACAATTATCTAGAACAGATTACCAGATACAGAAATCTTTATTGATTTTATAGTCTGCATTCACATTTTAAAATAAATGTCATGTTGACGTAGTTTTTGGAATTAACACTAACAGTATGTTGATTGTCAAATGCAAAAATGAGGGGGGAAATGAAAAATTCAGTTTTTAAATTTAGGGAAAATAGTACACAAAGATACATGTGATTAAACATTTTATTTTACGAGCTACAAAGATTTTATTCCATACAATGCAATAATTTTATGGAACTGGAACATCAGCCTGATTTCCCAGCACTTTGGCATGGGGCCTCAGGTCCAAATTTACAGCATTCCCCCACAGCGCCAAATGTTCAACTGAGTCACTGATGAACAGTGGTAATTGATTTGCTCTGGTTAAGGACAAACTAGAATTGAAGGGGGGGGGGGGGAAATGTCAAAGTTGACTGTGGTTTCTTTGGAAAGAAAATAGGTTTAGCCTTTAGAATATTTTTAAGCAAACTGTGAAAATGCTGTGAACTAATGAGGTTAATTTGACTACATAGGGTCTCTGGATTAAAATCACTGCAAGCTAGAGCGAAGATCAGTGAAATGCATATAATCAAAAATTACAACAAAAATGTTTTCCCGGTACTGTGTTTGTGGTGTATTGTTTCTACCCCAATGCATACACGTATAGTTCTTCCAAACCATACGTGCCAGCCATGCACTTGCAAATGTAATGCTAGCTTTCTGTAGCTTCAAGAATCCAGGAACTCGTATGTATACGTCAATGACCCTTGCTCTTTTTAAGCCGAGAGTAAAAGTGTTTTCAAACACACGCATAAACACGTGCCGTGCGGTTGATTCACTGACGAGAGAGAACACCTCCGCTTGTTGAATGACTCATAATTATATGCAGCCTGCGTGATTAACCACTGTCGTCCAACAATGTACCACAATGCACCCTGGAATGGGACGATTTGCGAGGGAGAACATGCAACTATCCCCTGGCTCCTTCAGCTGGAAAAACTCCATAATTTACAGTGACTCAGTGTTTTTACTGTAAGATAAAAGCACATGTGGTTTTGATATGTGCAGGCACTGTTGGGGATGAGGTCTTACATTTCATTCTAACTCGAGAGGTTAGCTGTTACAGTATTAAACAAGTAAATAAGCCCTCTGCATGAGCAGCCATCTTAGGGGCAATTATACCGAGCAACAAAAGAAATGCAAACATAATTTTTATGCAGTCATTCATAATAAAGCTGTTATGAACATTTTTCAAAATTTGCATTACCTTTCTTGTACATCATGCATGAGTGGGCAGTCACATTTAAATTTATATATAAAAATCTCTCCCCTAACATGTCCGTCGGTGCAAAGGGTCTATTGGTTCCAAAATGTACAGAACAAATTTGTAAACTTTTCTGGATTTCAGTATTGAGAAATGCGACGAGAATATTCTTGAATATTCTAATTCTTCATGCATGTTTACAGGCTTTTACGTTATCAAAATGAGGGGCAGGACACTTCATATTAAATGTGTTAAAAATGTCAAAGGGCACAGTTTAACTTGAGGGGCACCATGGCCAACTTTGTTCCAAATGTGTCTTTGTTATTAGTGTATAGTGTATACAAGCCTCATGAAATTTATGAGGATAATTTGCTGGCCAAGTATTTTGTTATTTTCTCACTGACCAGGGGGGGGGGGGGGGGGGGGGGGGGGGTGGTGACCCCATGAAAAAATCCTCCCACCCCCGTCCCCCTATAGTCGAAAAAAAAATCATGTGGTGTTGTTACCATTGCTATTGCAACACTTTTAGTCAGGTTTCTTGTCAACTTAAAATTTTAGGTAACTGCAAATGATGTATTGGGGCTTCAATTTTGTTGCATAAGGTGCACAGTTTCTACTCCCCCACCCCTCCCCCTCCCCCCCCTCCCCCCTCCCCCCCCCCCCCTCCCCCCCTCCCCCCCTCCCCCCTCCCCCCTACCCCCTACCCCCTACCCCCTCCCCCTCCCCCCTCCCCCTCCCCCCCTCCCCCCTACCCCCTACCCCCTACCCCCTACCCCCAACCATGTGATAAGATTACTGCCTTGTGACATCACTACAGTCACAGGGCGCTGACAGTGTCTCCCTGATTGACAGGAAGACAATGATTGCTTATTCACATCCTTCGTGTTTCCTGCAAGTTGACTGATCAAGGTTAATACTCCCCCCTGCTAGCGGTGACAATTTGGGTTCTATCCAATTTAAATGTGGTTTTAGACCTCAACTTTGCCAGTGGGGAGAGGTAAGGGGGCCAATGCTAAGATTTGGCATTATCACTGAACAAAATATAAAACCCTGGGAATTTTCCTGGAAATGTTTAAGCTACTGTGATCTTGATGCAGATTTGGAAAGGCTGTTATTTTTAATCCATGGGTTGACAAGAAGAAAACACTTTTTGAAGTGCTGAGAGCAATTTTAGCAAACAACAGGACCTTTTCTCTCAAAATTGGTACCTTTCTGTAGAAAATAATAACATAAAAACACAAGGTGTTTCTTGGCCAGATGGGTAAAGATTTCTGAATAAGGGAACGTGTTTTGAAAAAGGTACGAGTTCCTCTATAGGTACCCTAACTTTGGAAATCTCTGTCCTGGTTGAGAGGAAAATCTCGCTTAAAGTATGTAGCAAATTCGCTACAAAAAAGTCGGCCGCTGGGGGCGATTAACTGCTCTGGCCGTCATGTGTGACGACCAGTGGCATTCGGGGTATACGTAATTGCAGCATTCACTTAACACAAAAAACCACACGTAGTTTTTTTAAAACACTGTTGTAAATGAGCTTAATTTTCTGCAGGCTCATTTTACAACATTTTTCTTTAGATAGGAAATGCATCTTTTCCAAGAATTTGTAGAAAAAAAGCTTCCTGCATATGATACAATGGGCCTTTAAAACCTCAAAATCTTAACAAAACCTTTGAACTTTCTTTGACCCTTGCAAAAAAACAGGGGTCAAACTAAGTAGTGCAATGAAGTTCATGGGAAAGCGGTTTTGTATAATGGCACACCTAAACAGATGCATAAGGTAACACTGCGTCCATACAAAACACAGGAATGCAACACTCACTGAAGCTCAGCGAAGCATATAAATGTGACCCCCAAACAAACAAAAACGCAATTAAGCGGAACTCACAAAGAAAACCTTTCATTTCAGCCCTTTCATTTAGCTTGGCAAATTTCCCATTTTTTCCCCTGAAATTTGTATAAATACAGATCGATGTGGACAAATGTCTATGAGTTTGAGAAATCTAGATGCAGTGAAAAGCAACTTGGCTCCATCGGGATTCGAACCGCAGACCTTCTGCTTAACGTGCAGATGCCCTACCAATTGAGCTATGAAGCCAACTGGTGGTCTCAAATCACGGTATTGCAGTTGTTCCTCACTAATTGGGATTGGCTATCACATGAGCTTAGCAAGCCCTACAGAGGAATAAACCCTTCAATGAGATAACCACCCTTCTCAGAGATCACTTAAGATATGCCCTGAACCCCTGCCCGGGGTTCAATGCAAGGCCTTATGGCAAATGCAATATACATATAGTACTCAAGTGAAAACGTCAACTTTTGTGTATTGCTAGGTTACTGGGTCTACACTAAAACCAGTGAACTGTTTCCCTGCGCATTAGCAATGGACGTTTCAGATTACCAGTGAATGTTTAGATCCAGTTACATGTACCCTGGCAAGTGACTTCACACTTTAGTAGGCCTAGTACTGTAAAAGCTGAAATATTCGCGGTGGTTTTATTTTCGCACATTTCGCGCACCAGACAGAGCCCGTGAAAATAACAACCCACGAAAATATTGTTTGCAACAATTGTGGCGATCCCTGAAACAAAACATAATTTGAAAGTGTACAACTCTTATATTATACATGCAATGTAGGCCACAGTGAATTTTGGTGTATGAATGGTAAACTGTGTATTATTCTGATGAGAATTTTTTAACAATTTGTTAAATCACAAAAAAAGAAGAGTGTTACTCATCTTCGTCACTGAATCATTCGAGTACTTATTGCAGCATTATGTTCTTAATGATAACTTCCTCATCATATCCGTATCAGCCTGGGGGAATATTTCCGCAAACTCAGAACATCCCTGTGACTAATTTCTCTTAGCCTCAGGCAAGCAACTGCTTTTTGATCTTGCATTAAAAAAAAGGTTTTGAGGGAATTTTGGCAGTGTTCCTTGGCCTGTGGGTTTTGGGAAAAATAATAATGCACTAGTGCACAGTAACTACCTGGGTAGTGATTTTACTCTTAACTTCACCAACGTTCTTCAAAAATACTATTCTCTGTATGACCATGAACATTTTGGATGACCCCCTATATCATTTTAAATATCTTACCTTTCCCAACAGACGCCCCCTCTGATAAGACTTCCCCGTTTTGGGATCTTTAATGACAGCTGGCAGCTCCAGATGGAAGTGATGTTTGCTGGACTCGGACGATGCTGCAGATCCATTTTGCTTCCCCCTCCCATTGGAGGGGGGCGCCCCCTTCCCTCCTATTTCCCCTTCTCTGACTGGGGGTGGGGGAGGCGGTGGGGGCGAGGTGGGTGTCTGTGGGGAAGCATTCTCTGGAACAATCGGTAGCATTTACGACTTACAACCAAGTGTGGCACTGTTTAATAAATAAAAAATAAACATGTCAAGGGACAAACTGGCAAAATATTTCAAATCCCATACTACATATTCAGGGCAAGAAGTTGATTAGTACTAAAGCTGATTTTTTTCTAGCTTAGTATAAATAGTATGACGATGACTTTTCAAGCATTAGCACATGTAAGTGCAAATTTTATGGAAAAACACAAATGTGGGCGTGACAAAATTAAAGTTTTCTAAAAAAAAACAAAAAAAAAAAACTTCAGGCAGTCGTATATTTTTTTTAAAGTTTACAATAGTCAAATACTCAGATTTCTCAATTCTTTCCATACAATGCAGTGAAATATACTATATAGGACCGGTTAACAGCCCTCTGAATATGACATAAGGGTCATTCTATAAATTTGGGGTCCAACGTGTGACATTTTTCTGTCCCCGTTACACCCGACATACTGATATTTGCCATACAAGTATCATTAAAAATGCCTTCAAAACATGTTTTTATGAATTGTACTTTAAGTAATCACTCTTTGAAATAGAGAGCATTTAAAGAATATGTCCTGAATTTACAAACTACAACATTTTACAAGACGTCAGATGTATTATTAAACGGGGACAGAAAAATTGGACCCCAAATTTATAGAATGACCCATAACCTAATCACTTTGACCATGCTTTGATCATGGACTGGATCAAGGTTTTGACTTACCCAGGAATCTTTTGTGGAGCTCGCTAACCTTGTGGTTTTCAGTTACCGCGCTGGCACCGAAGGCTCGATCGGTCAGTACAGTCAGTGGTCATCAGTCGATCTCGCGGTTGATTATCCCAGGCAAGTGGTAATTCTTATCTGCAGAATAGTGGTCAACCCAGACAACACATGCTTGACGTGACTAACTTGACACGATCGGTGCTTCCACACCTGTAGTGATATACGGTGACTCGCAGGATACTGCAGGACGGGAAACGAAATGGACAACGCGACTCACACACACGCGTTGTGGGCTGGCCCGGCCGTACAGTACAGCGCGGCGCGATGCGCAAACTGTAACCGGTTAACTCAATGAACTTTATGCAACGCAAACGACAACCAGAATCTCCGCACAAAAAAAGTGCAGGCTGCGTTCTGAAAAAAGATCAACAAATCTCTTCCGTGTAATGTCACATGAGAACTGATAACTTTTCCAAGAATGTGTTTCACTGTTCATTTGTAAGACGTTAATAAATTCCACCCTTTTGTCATATACGGCGCTGAATCACCAAAACACGGCACAAGTTTTTGTTGATGTTCCGCGGCCGGCCGGCCGTGTACTTCCCACGCATTTCACAGAAGAGCCAGACTATGATCGCGAACCAATGAACGGGAACGGTCCAATGAAAGGACGCCCTCTTGAACTACAGGCTTAAAGGAGCGTCACCAGATCACTTTTTTGACCACCCATTTTTTTCCATTGGCGTTGAGCTTTTGATACCATATCGTGTGTCTTATTTTTCTGAAATTTCGCGCTCTCATTCCGTATATTTCCAGGGCCAGGGATATTGTCAAAAAATCCACCGAAGTTTAATAAACTAATTTATTCGGCAACATAAAGCAGCGCAGCGAATATACCAACCTTTTTAATTTGCCTCCCCATCTAAATGGGGGATTCCAAATTTCCTGTTTTCTTCTCATGGATTGTATTTTGAGGAGGTATTTTATGTGATTGTTAGGTGAGAACGAAATCCAATTGTTTGAAAAAAAATTCTGGTCACGCTTCTTTTAACGTTCAAGAAATAAAAAATGTTAGGGGCAAGGTAAAATAAACAAAAAAGGACCATTTCGACTGTTGCTGATAATCAGGATATTTAATAGTAAATTTCAGCAAACCTTATTTCAGCTGCCCAGTTAAAAGTTATACATAAAAAACACTGATCCTGTCCAATATCCCAAATAAAGTATTTATCCAAATAATAAGCATGCATTCTTGGCTCATAAATTGATAATACATGTACCTTATTAATTTAATCAAAAGTTATTTTATTTCGCTAAAAATATGAACTGCAAGAACTGAAATCAGGTGGTCTGGTACATTGTTCTCGAAACATGTTAGGCCACAACCATGGTGCATGAGCCCTTGAGCAAGGCACTCTGTCATAAACTGCCTCTCCCTGCACCTAAGGAATAAAATGGGTACCTGGGAAGGCTGCGCTGTAGGACTGTATGCTCCCATTATATGGAGTGATAATTCGGCCCAGTGACGCCTTGTTTGGTGGATTTATTTTAAACAAAAAACCAAAAAAAATATCATATAAGCTGCATTATCTACTTGGCAAGATTGGTCACACGTCACTCGTAGTAAGTGCAATGTACCAACACCACAGCATAGAGTGAGCTGTTTTTATAAGAGTACGTGGCAAAGTTGTCCGTGTCCGTGTTCCAAGCAGCCCGGCTGACCATCTGTTGAGACTGGCCGCTGATAGACCCCATGAAGACCTGTGTGACGATCTTGTAGCGAGGCATCTTAAGTTCCTTCACCCTCATCTTGATCTCCTCAGCGATTCTTTGGGTGAAGATAGAGCACGTGCGAGGCTCGTATCGCGTCTTCTCAGTCAGATTAGCCTCGAGCACCTGCTGGGCAATTTTCTCCACAACTCCGGGCATAACTTTTGTGCCGGGGTCCGGCCCCATCTTGTAGGTGTTCTCGAAGCGGGCAAGCGGTTTGCTGGCAGCAGCTGCGGCAGGGGTGTCGGTGGATCGATGTGTGGCTACGCGGAAGTTTGGGTTACCCGGACCCATGGACGTGGAGTAGCTCCTTGACCTATGACGCCATCTTGTTGAAGGAGCAGCACTTGTCCCGTCGCTGATGGAGCTCTTGCGGGAAAGAATGGACGGGCGGCGTTGAGACTTCACGCTAGTTAGTTGTCCGTCCTCTCGATCAAGCTTCTCCAAGTTTTGGGCGTTTAGCGCCGCCATTAAGTATAAGTCATACGACAGTTCTTTACACTCTATTGGTTACGGTATTTTTCTGCAGTAAAGAAAATGTTATATAGCCGTGAAATTAGATATAACACCTCGGCATTTCGTCAATCAATCGGATCGAAAACTGCAGATTAAAACAAAATATTGAGGCCTTCGTTTTCTCCAGCCAGCTCATAAGTCAAGCTTACCACAAATTGCAAATCTAATGCCTAAATCCCCTCGTTTTAGTCAGTATTACTTTGTAGTAATAACTTTGGGCGATGAATATGGCCATGATCAATCTTACATACTGGTCAACATCGAAAGTCATGCGTGATTGCCAAACTGTACATTTCGCGCCTGTAACACGTTCGTCAACAATGAAACCCAAAAGGCTTTTCAAGTTTAATACGACTACGAGTAGGTCGTCATGGCACCGAAGGTCGCTCTACTTTTGCCATTTAATAAAATAGTGTCATTACTCATTAACCTTCAAGTTTCAAAGAATATGAATAAAAGTATTGTCGAGTGCGTGTATATCGTGGCACGGTTCCAACAAAATCTGAGCTGGGAATTAGGAAACGTTGCGGCCGGCAGTACTTCCATCTCCGCTCCAAAATAGTAGATTATGTCAGGGTGACCAGTATTTTGGCACATATTTAAAGGCCCTATATATCATTTGCAAGATAAAACTTTTTACAGATTCGTGGAATAAGGAAGAATGTTGGTAAACTAGCCTGAAGAAATTTTAGCTACTTAGATGCATCAATGCTTCAGAAAACCTTGAAAATCTATATATAGATTTTGTGTACAAGTGAATGGTAAAACAAATATTTTTTATAAAAACCACCTTCGGTTGTCAATTTCCAGCATGAAGTACCATTTTGGACGGAAATAAATTAATGTGGTGTTTGTTACAATTGCTATCAACACTTTGAGTAAGGTTTTTCTTGTCAACTCATGAAAAACTAAATTGGGTCATTGCAATTGATACCATGGGCCTTTAAGACCCTAACAAGTTATTATCTAAATGTACTAGTTATTACATGATATTATGAGATAAGAAAATTGTTACCATAAAATCGAGAAAATCATCCAAACTTTACCAATTTTTCTGCCACATTCAAGCAAACACCGGGCGTTTTCCTTGCTGGTTGGCACAAAACCTTGGATAAAATGCATTCACTTCGCACCTGACATGTCAACAAAACATTTTGTTGGTGTGTCCCCCATGTCTCGAGTCCCACTGTTGCGGTTGATTAGTTACCATGGCGACGAAAATAACCCCATGCATGTGCGAATCTGAGAATGCTCGCTACTTGTGTATGTACGAAAAAATCTTCACGGGAGGTTGTGTACACGTGAAATTGTTGGTTCATAAATGACACCAAAGGCACACTTTATGGTCACGGGTCGAGACCCGACCGGTTCAACTATTCATAGTGCTATTTTTGACTTCTCATCGAAATGGTTTATAGCCCCGTTTCTATGGTGACGGCGGAAACATTGAACTTGAAGCAAACTTGACCCCAAGCCATTTTACCTTATGACTCCAAGGTGCGAAGACTGTTGTAGTAGCAGAAATGAATTGTGTTCTCCTGATCAGAACTATACGCGTTTTAAGGCACATGCTCGTCAGCAATGCGCGCGGGCCAAATTCGTGCCACGAAATACGCAGCTCCATAGCAAAGGCATGGAGCTGCGTATTTCGTGGCATTGCTGACGAGCCTTGCCTTTAATTATGTACCGGTAACGTTTTTGAACAAAAAGCAAAAATTTCACGTCTGTGATTTAAGAAGTCAAACTCTGGAAAAGCATACATGTACAACAAGCGTGCGGCGCGTTCATGCAGTGTCTAATAGTACGTTTAAACCAGCCAAAATGGGTAAACATTTGCGAAAAGACTCGTGCACCTCCTTCGAAACCAGCTGCAACCGTGTTATTGACTTTTAAGAAATTGATTTTACCACTCTCTAAATAAGCACACTCATCGCCCATTGATCATAACCTGTTTACATGTGTGTAATTTTTGAGCGATATTTTGTTAGACGTGTGTTTCGCTGGGCTGGTCGTTGCCATAGAAATGTTGGCTTAGGCCTAGGTATCTTGCTTTTTTCAGAGTTTTGTGAAAGTCGTTTTGCACGTGTACAACTCGAAAACTGATCTCAGATGACATCACACTAGTTAAACAATGGATTTCGTTCTAACCCTCCCAAAAACGATCATAATAAAAATACCTCCCCAAAATACTCTATGGGAAGAAAACGGAAACTTTGCAATCGCCAATTTGTATTTGGAAGAAAGAAGGTTGGTGTAATCACTGTACTGCTTTATGTAACTAAATGAATTAGTTTTTAAAACATCGGTGTTTTTTTAAACTATATTCCTAGAAATATACGGATTGAGGGCGCGAAATTAAAAAATGGTAATGAGAAAAATATGACACATGATATGGTATCAGAATCCATGGAGAAAAAAAAGGGGCTTTAAGCTCGGCCTAGGCTCTCAGGCTCGGGCTAAGCTACTCAAAAACTATCTGTCACGCTTGATTGAGTTTTGCAAACCCTTTAAACGTGAAAGCATGAATCGTTGCTATGCCATGAAATATGGTGGCGCCCTTCATGCTACCAGTCTCGTGAAACGTCGGACGTCTACAACCATAGAGCTATAGCTCTATGTCTACAACACACACTCTTGTCATCAGAATGTAGTGCGCCCCCAGGATACCTTGTATGCAGATAACGACCAAATTACTTGGCTATAGCCTACGACTTGAAATTATACACGGACCAGGTGTAGCCGGCTAAAAATCTGTTACGAAACAGCACATGTTTATAACGTGATGTCCAAATAACTGCGCAGGCCATTAATCGCATATGGGTTCGATTCCTGGCCGTGACGGGTTGTGGCACGTGTGCTCTTGAGCAAGGCACTTAATCACACTTGTTCCGTCCTTCGGAAGGGATGCAAAGCCGTTAGTCCAGTGTGTTAGGTTTCGGTAACGCACTTAAAAGATCCCAGAGCATTCATTCGTGAAGAGCAAGGGGAGGGATTCCCCGGTGTCTCTGGCCGTTTCTAATTCAACTTAGAAGTTGATAGTTATTTGAATATCTATGTTAATTGATCCCATTCCTGTAAATGGCGGTCCTTCCGCTGTTGGATGTGGTGAATAAACAAATAAATAATCTGATGTTCAAGGACTCAAATTTCAGCAAAGTAAATAAATGTGATGTAATAGTGAGTGCATAATGCATTATTTTAATTAAAGGCGCATATACACGACTTAATTGCAATAATTAAATAAAGAAGGTCCGAGTTTTCAAAAATAGACCCACCCTTGGTAAGAGTATACGCGAAACGTTGGCAGTTTTTTTAAATAGAGTTTGGAAAGATGCGAATTTGTTTCATTTTATAACTGTCTGTCGGTTAGAGCATGTGGGAACCAGGCTGGCTTTGCTCCGCTCATAAGTACGCGCGTCAGGGAACCTGACCATAATGGTGAAATGTCTTTCATTTTTATTACAGCACCCAGACGACATCCGTTTCTGACAAAACACAATTACTCTTTAAACATCCTTTAAAGGCACAGACTCGTCAGCAATGCGCGCGCGCCAAATTCGTGCCACGAAATACGCAGCTCCATGCCTTTGCATGCTATGGAGCTGCGTATTTCGTGGCACGAATTTGGCGTGCGCGCATTGATGACGAGCCTGTGCGCCTTTAAACCAGCGAGTTTGGATGCACAAAAGTTATCTCGACGGCAACAAAAGTTATCTCGACGGCAACAAAAGTTATCTCGACGGCAAACAATACTCAAACTGCAAAACAGGCAGTAAGGTCAAAGGTCGAGTGGTCAGGTCATCCAGGGTATAGCGCTAGTGGGTCAAGAATATTATTGGCAACGTTCCCAAACAGGAACTGACCTTTTACAATAATGATATAATTGTCAACTTTTTATAGTTGGCCATTTTACTGAAACGTTTCCAATATTCTATGCATTGGATTTGGGGCCATATTGCTTGTGGAAGAAATGCAAAGTTTGGGGTACGTGGGGTACGCAAAAGCTTGTTTGATTGGCAAAACAGCAAAGCTGATCGAACTTGCAATAACAAAATGAAGTTGACTCCCTTGCTATTGACGCCAGTGATCTTGGCTTTTATCCAAACGTAAAATGTGGGTTTGTTTGACACATTTTGTTGAGATTACAAAAGTCTGTATTAAAGGCACAGGCTCGTCAGCAATGCGCGCGCGCCAAATTCGTACCACGAAATATGCAGCTCCATAGCAAAGGCGTGGAGCTGCGTATTTCGTGGCACAAATCAAATCTGTATGCAAACATACAAATTAAATACATGTACATGTATATAGATACAGTAATGGATACACGTATTCTATTGGCCATTTGCTCAAAACAATTGGCCAATCAGCTTCATTTTAAAATTCGTTCATATGTACATTACATGTACATGTACAATACATGTACATTATACATGTACAACGAAACCACAACTTTATTTGAGGCATAGCCAAATTGGTACATGTATGTACTATAGTGCTCTAGATTTGAAATAATATCTGATACGATGATAGTGTGGCCGGAGTTTGACTGAGGTTAAGAGGCCCCTGGACTAACCGCATTGTGGTCAGGAATCCCCCTCTTGTTAGTAAACACCCAAGTTTCACCCGAGGTGAATTTCCAAACAGATTTTGGATCACGGTCAAACTATTGAATTTGGCCTCGCAAGAGGACTTTCACTAATTCTTTTCCCAAATTGTATTCAAATTTTGTCCCGAGGTTTCTTTTGGTCGATTGTATGCTGATGCACAAAGATCGATGGTTTGGTGAAAATAGACGAAGAATAATAACACAAGTTGAACTTTTATTGTGCGTGGATTATCCATAAGCAGCTGGTGTGGTCATCCATAGTAAACAAAGTCATATTTCATAAGTTTGCATATTAACAGGATCTTAAGAATATGCCAAGAAGAGATTGTCCGGATTTATTTTCGCACGTTCCAAGGATATTCTATAGGTTGCATGGTCACCGCAATTTGGGAAATGATAAACCGCAAATAAATATTGAAATTCAATCGAAATCAGAGTTAATCAGAGTCATTCGGAGAAAATCAGAATCATTCCCGAAATACCAGGTTTCAAGTTGTCTTTGTCTAAATCTTGAGAGTTGAACCTGAAACGTAAGCTGTGTTGGTTTACAAAAAGATCTTGGTTTTCAGAAATATACCTTTTGAGCGTTTAAAACACTCACTCCAGTTTCAAAGAACAGTACCTGTTTTGCGAGGGACATCTTGTCCGCTTATTGAGTGGGTGATATTCGAAAAATCCCGTATTGTTGAAATTTCATCACATTGTACACATGAATGTCACCTTTGTACAGTATATCTTAAAAATGTCAAAGTTTCTGATAACATTTTATTTAGGTTACCTCAGCAAACGAGTTAAGCAAAGTTGGCAGTAGAACAACTTAGGTGAGGGGTGCGGAAAGCCATTGTCATACAAATAGCCAGCCTGCATGGGGATAAGTTTTAACAAGGGCGGGGCGGGGAATTATCCTCAGGAAGAACCCCCACCCCCACCCCCTCCCGTCTCCCCCCTTGAAACTTTGATTATGTTTAACCACTTATAATATGTCCTTTTACTTTACAATTTTCCGGGAAAACGGCTCATAGACGTAGGAAAAACCAAGAAAATGTACTTTTTTTCTATACTTTCTTGAACCCGCGAGAATAAATGATCAGCTGATCACCAAAATTGATACACAAAACCCACTTAAATTAAATGACAGCACACCATACACATTGCACCATGGTCCAGGTTATCATCTACTTACAGTCAAAATAGGTAATTCGAAGGTCAAAAGGGAGATATGTTAATGTGTATAAAATGTCCCTCGTTAGCCAAAACAAATTTCGTTTCATCATAGTTTTTTAACTGCGTGCCAAATGCGACCATCAGATAAGTCGAAACAAATAATGACACAATGCTAACTTCACATGGCCATGTCCACAGTCCACACTTTCAAAAAGCCTTCAAACACAGGTTGAAACGTGGGGATTCATTTAATAAATTACACGTCGATAAGGCAACGTGTACATAAACAAACTTTTATGTGAGATTTTTGTGGTGTTTTGGGGAAAGGATAACACACTTAATTGTTCTAGATTTGAATTCGTCTAGATTTAAATTCGTCTAAAACTTCTTCAAAGGAGTTACCAATTTCTCCCCAAAATTGCTTGCACCAAAATGGAATCTTCCTGGTGGCTTTAAAGATAGTATACATGATTGGTAAACTGTTACAACTAGTTTTATCCCCCTGTGTGATTCAAGATATGCATGATTAAAACCAACATGAGCAAAAACCAGCTCCGTACTTCGTCTAACTTTTGAGAAAACAGTAAAAAAAGGGTTTGCAGTCATTTCGCCCCAAAACCACTTCGCCCTGAACCATTTCGCCCTGAACCACGGCATGTGCACTAAGTGGTTTTAGGGCGAAGTGGCATTTGGGCGATGTAGTGTTTGGACGAAGTAATTTGGGGCGAAACGGCACTCGGGCGAAGTGGTTTGGGGCGAAATAACACTTGGGCGAAATGGTTTTGGGGCGAATTGAATTTTCGTCTCTGAGACAAAAACTAATTGTTTTACTCATTTCTCAAAGACTATATAGCACTTCAGACAAAACCATTTCAGGGGAAGTTTTCTACGGTCATCGTGTTTATATTGTGTAAGTTAGGCGTAAATCTGTGAACATTTCTGATTTTCGAGATTACCAATGATGTATACTGCCTTTAAGGCCTACACTGTTGTGATTAGCACAGAAGCAGTGTTTTATCTATATCTTAGCTGACATGTTGTCTTAAGAAATATTGCAGCTATCTTGGAATTTTTTATCTTACAACTTTCTTGTGCAATAGATCTCGCTGACCTATAAATATACATCGCCACATTCATAACAAAATCTATATCTTTTGGTACAGAATTTCGACTTTTTTCCTTGTTCTTCACCCACTGCGAAAAATTTGCATACAATAGTTTGTTCCTTTTCACAGTTTTTGTTGCCTTTTGTTCTGTAGGCACAAAGGTTATCGGCAAACCTTCACAATCCGCCGACCGTATACGAGACGACAGACAAGCGCGCCTGCGCAGAACAGTTAGCTGAAACTTTATCTCAGCCCTTATTGGTCAATTGTTTATCACCACTGACCAATCAGACGACGGCAACGCAGTGTGATTTGCATACAGTAAGTTCCTTCTTTTGTCGAGGGCCGTATATAAACTAGGTGCCCTTCGATCTAATGCTAGATTTGTTTATCCAGCCGTTTCTCAGCCTCCGAGGCCGGCGTAATCATGAAGACACTTGCGTTGTTGTTAGTCTGCGTCGCCTGCGCACGTAAGATTATCTTTATTTTGTAAAAAGTATTTATATCGCTTCAGGCTATGTTTTCCACAAAATCTGAAAATAAGTAGGCAAAATACGAATTCTGATGCATTTGGGTCCTTTGCTTGATCAATTTGGCAAATATATTCAATAGGATTCAATTAAAGGCACAGGCTCGTCAGCAATGCGCGCGCGTCAAATTCGTGCCACGAAATACGCAGCTGCGTATTTCGTGACACGAATTTGGCGCGCCGCGCATTGCTGACGAGCATGTGCCTTTAAGAACAAAGTTTGTGTATTCGCTCTTACCCAGCGACCTTAGTTACAGGGCTAATCTTAGGAAGGGCTAATCTGTTTGCGCCCTCATTGACCAATTTTTATAAACATGTGACCACGAGGTCACGTCTTTTTCTTGTAAACGGACGTAAAAACATTATTTTTAAAAACATACACTCGCCTTGGATGCTTTATAATGAACTATTATATTGTCAAATACCTTTTTATTTGCACCTATTTTTACACAAAAAACACCTAGCCAGTTTAAATAATTTCAATGTGTTTCTTTTTAATGTGGAGATGTCCGTTCAAACGATTGTAACTTTTTTAACCAACGGGTTGTCACTGATTTAGAACACTGCAAAACACCAACATTTACCAAGGGCCTACTTCAGACCGATTTTGCATTATATTTTAATGTAAACTATAAAATATGCAGACTGGCACAAGAAAACTGCCCCATTAAAAAAAATGATACTAACCGAAAAACAAACAAATAAAGTAATGAATCAACTGATAGCAGTCGGTCCACAAAGTTATTTCAGTTTAAGTCACTGATTGAGCTCTTTTACAAAAATTTGCCTGGAAATTTCTGACCACTGGCGAAAAATTTCATGGCAAAGTTCGCAAAAGAAAAGAGCTGATTTTGCCATTATACGTGTATAACGTACACACCTCATAGTTCGGACTTTGCTCTTACGTTGCATAAAACGTGACTGTCATTACCATTATGCTGTAGTGTAACAATAGCTTCAATCTGGCCGAACAGAGGCACAATTTGCATACAAAGGGCCCGGAGGTATTGCAAAACTAATACCGTGCATGGGTTGAAGGACCGGTAGAGGCGCTAATCACATAAGAAAAGTCAAGGGTCGGACGTTTACCGCCATTTTATCAACTAAAATGGTCCGATCTTTCTATCTTGCTCTGCTTGCGTTTGCAAAATTGTGGGAATAACTGCTTGCCGTGCGCACCTGCAGTCTAGTAGAAGTTGACATAACTTGGAACGACCCTCGTTAAACCAAATAAACAAGCCTAATCTGATTGTTGACGTGTTCGCGAGTGCCGATTAGTGTTATTTATGGGTTTATTTCATGCATTTTTGAAATGGTCGAAGAGATAATTTCGGTTTTCCAAAACTTTGCGCATGTCGGCTCCACTTCTCTCAGAATCGGTCTCATTAAAAAAATCTGAACACACGTCGAAGTTTAGTTTTGCCCCAATTTCATCCAAGTAAATAATCATTAACAAGTCATTGCCTTGGGCATTTACAGGTTCGGAGTTGCGTTATGCACCTATCAATTGTTTCCCCCACCCCTCCCTCCCCCCGGGCTACCCCACCTAAGAGGTGGGGATTGTCACTGTTTGCGTGACAAAACTCCCACCCCTGGGGAAACATTTAGGTGACAAAAATCCCCACCCTCGGGTGCAAAACATGCGCAAAAATGCAAAAAAAAATGCACAGAAAATGGGCATGAAAAATGTGACCAAACCCCCACCTAGGGGGTGGGGTAGCGCGGGGAGGGGGGGGGGGGGGAGGGGTGGGGGAAACAATTGATAGGTGCATTATTCTTGGAGTATTATGTAAATTATGAAAGCACTTGCCAGGCTTTTTGCCAAATAAGGCCCCAGAAGAAAATGAGTTTAAATCTCAAATTACACACAACTCAGTGGTAGGCTACTAAGGCTATAGGTACAGGTGCAGATGCCTTACTCGACAATTTTGGAATCATCGTTAATTAATTGTCCTGATAGCAAAGAAAACATAAACACCTGAAAGTATGAATACCAGTTGTTTATATAAATGTTTTCACTCTTTTTCCAAATAGATGCTGCAAGTGTACCAGTTCCTGAACTTTCTGAAGAAGGTATGGAAATTTAGATGTGTTTTTAAAATACATGAATCCCATCAACGCAAGTTAAATCAATTTATGATGAATTTGTTGCAAACAAAGTAATTCCTCAAACTAATCGACATTTTGTCCAGATTCCTGTCGAAAAAGTAATTAACCAGCTAAAAAAAGGACAACAAATGGCGCTATTTAAGTGAATAGTCAGATGCATTGAAACCACAACAATTGTTCTATTGCTCACGACATGTACAATGTGGACACCGTGCAGTGCAAAAGGAGAGGGTGTTTCAATTGAGAGCTTGTTTCAGATAAAATGAAAAAAATATAACAAATGATATTGTGTTTTTCTCCAAATAGATACTGCTAGTGTGCCAGTTCAGAATCAAGAAGGTAGGCACCTTCTTGCTTTAAACTGGATAAATTAGTTTACAACACATTGGTGCTTTTTTACGATATCCTTGAAAATATACGGATCGAGAAAGCGAAATTTCAGTATGGTGATGAGAAAAATATATGGTATTAAAATTTCAACACCCATGGGGAAAAAAGGGGGGTGTTAAAACATGTGATTTGGTCACGCTCCTTTAACTAGCTGGAAAAGCACAATAGAGGGCGCTATTAAAGATTAATGGATAGTCAGATGCCTTGCCACTGCATGCATTTCCTATTGCTTACGATGTGTACAATCTGGACACCATGCAGTACAAGGGGAGGCGAATTTGAAGTGTAAACAACATCATGAACATGGCACATCAATTATTTCGTGATTTTTGTCATTTTTCCCAGGGTATTTTGCAGCAGGGCATGAGTTTGTGTACGGATATGAAGGTCAGGCAATCAGTGCGATGCCAGATATTAGTAAGGAGGCAGCGGGTCTCAAGATTGTGGCCGATGCTCGTATTCAAATAAAGGACGACAATGTGTGCTTTCTTCGGGTAAACAAATTTGCCTACTGTGCACTTGTTAACAACTCCCCCTAACACCATACCTGCACCCCCCCCCCCTCCCCCCTCCCTCCCCCCTCCCCCCCCCCCTCCCCTCCCCCCTCCCCCTCCCCCCTCCCCCCTTCTCTCCTCCTCCCCTTACGTTATTACTGGCGTTATGAGTATAAAAAATCAGTATTTTTTTCCATATACATTGAACAAAGATTTAAAGAAAATTACCTCCTGGAATCAACAGATAAATGATAAAATTAAAGGCACAGGCTCGTCGGCAATGCGCGCCCGCCAAATGTGTGCCACGCAATACGCAGCTCCATAGCAAAGGCATGGAGCTGCGTGTTTAGAGCACGAATTTGGCGGGCGCGCATTGCTGACGAGCCTGTGCCTTTAAATACAGCAGAGAGTAATGCACAAAATTACGGCATGAATCGTCTGTGCACAAGCCTGACAGTAGAGGGTGCTTTAGGGTTCATTACCATGCACGGACACCAATACAAATTAGGAGGGAAAAGTGTCATGAATTTACTAAGGAAAAACTTATACATTTGACAGTTGTCCCATAGGTTTAGTGCATGGGGTCTCGGAGGGTAACCGTCTCGGAGGGTGTCCGTGCATGGTAATCTTTCCGATTTTTCTATAGAAAATCAACATTTGCTACATAAGTGCAAGTGGGAAGCATATCTTAGAATTAGATGAAATCTGTTGATTCTAGGCGGTAATTTCCTTTGTTCAATGTATGGAAACAATTCCGAAAAATCACTCACTGAATTGCGATATACTACATGTGTATTTACCCGGTACTGTTTTGTTTTGTATTTTCTTCTAATACAAATTAGCTGGAGCAAATACACGTGTACAAGATACAGGCTGAGACTGACAACCCATCAGCTCAACAGACGGGCGACGTACTCCAGCGACTTGAGGCTGATGTGGAGACGCCAATGGTTCAAGAGCTAGAAAAGCCAGTCAAGTTCAACTATGCTGAGGGAAAGGTGGATACCAGCAGTTTTGTTTAAAAATAAATAAATAAATAAAATAGAAAGTCTTTGAACACCAGTTGGGATCAAATCTAAGAAAAGATTTAAGGTTTTTTACAGTGGTCAATGCAGAGACAGTATGGGGAGGTTTTTGTGTAGAGGTGTACGGTTCTAGAATGCAACTATGATGCTTTGGTCATCTTGTAGAAATTGCCAAACTTTTTGTGTTTATATATGCTTCTTAATTCTTGTGTTATAGGTTTCCAACATCGTGACGGCTGCCAATGACGCAGGATGGTCCGGCAATGCTAAGAAGGCTGCTTTGGAGATGATTAATGTCAACATCCAAGGCACCGGTGACTTGAATGAGCCAAGAACCCAGAGCACGAAGCTTGTAGGTTTCTCAGGATTTTTTTTCATATACATTGAACACGGATTTGGGTGAATTTATATATTGGAATCGATAGCTTATTCAATTCTAAGATATACTTCCCACTGACACTTCTGTCGCAAATGTTGCATTTCTGAGATAAATAAATATAAAATTACTGCATAAAGTAATGCACAAAATGACGTGGCAAGCGGTCTGTGCGTAAGCGCGACAACATAGGGCGCTGCGAGCGCGCGTAAATGGTTATCTTGTGCACTAACTGTTAAAAGGCAATTTTTAAAGAAGAAAACGTGATTTTTCTACCAAAAAGCAACATTTGCAACAAAAGTGCAAGTGGGAAGTATATCTTAAAATTACATTATCTGTTGATTCCAGGAGGTAATTTCCTTAAAATCTCTGTTCAATGTATACGAAAAAAAATACCGTTTCTTAAGATTAAAAAAAAAATCTTGTATTTCCTTGTATTAGTTTTAAAGTCTTCTATTTTGAAAAAAACTGGGTAGTTGACCATGGCTTCAGACCATGTGTGCAAAATGTATGTGAGACTGGCTGAAAAAAAAGTAAAATTTGTTGATTTTTTTCCCAAAGACTTTAAATATTTTTCACTCCTAAATTTGGGCTTTCCATCAAATCTGCAGTTACTGATGCTTGAGAAGTCAATTTAACCCTTGACATGTCATGCCTAACCATTTCATCCCTAACCGTGGTGTTACTCACTTTTTGTTAACAGACTACCGTAGAAAACCAGAAGAAGCACTACCGAGTGATGGAGGTAAGAATAAACGGGAGTTTCCTTTATTTGTCCTTGAAAAGAGCCGACCAAAAGTTGAGGACAAATGGACCTTTCTTAAGCAGGCCTCCCACTGTGCGATTTTCGCCACGAATTAGGTTACGATTAGCTACGATTTGGTTACGATTGTGTATACTCTGTACACAATCGTAACCAATTTGTAGCTAATCGTACCTGATTCGTAGCAAAAATCGCACAGTGGGAGGCCCGCTTTATTTGTAATAGACAGTTTTGTATAAGGAGAATAAATAAAATTATTATTTCTTGAAAGTCGAACAAGTAAGAGTTAATGACAAAATTGTCTTATCGATAAACAGAAAGGCATGGCTGGCAACTGCGAGTCCATCTACGATGTTAAGGTTTCAAAGTCTGTGGCTAACATCGTTAACAAGGAAGTACAGGGTAAGTTGAGAGATTAATTAAGATAAAATAGTTGAATACAGTGGCACAGTTTGTCAAACACTGCTTTACAGATCATGAAAGAAAGTTCAAGTTCACCTGAGGGAGTGTACCGCTGTGCCTTGTCAAGCTCAGCTGGTAGAGCATCTGCTCGAAGTGTCGGAAGTCTTGGGGAAAACCTGTGGGAGTATACCACTGTGCTTCATAGCTCAGCTGGTAGATCATCTGTCCCGTGTCACAGAATCTTGATTTTTTTTTTCTACATTTTCACAGCTACGCGTTATATACTGGACATCACCAAAACGAGGGATCTTGTGGCCTGCGCAGAACAAGCCCAACGTAGCCAAGTTTCTATCTTGGCCGGCAAGAGGTGCAAGTGGTGCGCGGGAGCCGGGACTGCGGGATGGGGTAAGACTAAAGAACGTGAAGGAGAAGGAATGGAGACAGTCCAAGGAGCGCCGGCAGGATGGGGCGGCGAGAAGGGGGATGATGTGCTCAAGGGGCTTAATCAGGTAAGAGTCTGGTCTAGTAGGTACACAGCCGTGCTCGTGATTGAGGGGTTGAGGGTTCGAACCCCACTTGTTAAACGACTTATTTCTGGCTAGATAAGCTCACTGGAACTTTGACAATCTTTGCAGACCATTTCACATTCCAGTAAAAAGACACTGCCATTTGTATAGTAAGCGGATCACTTATATTTGCAGAGGGCACTTCCAATAGAAAAGCAAAATGGTCAAGAGTTAGATTAAAAGAGGGCGCCGAAGCTAAAACCAGGAACTATAGAGGCCATGGCCTGTGTTTTTGTTGATGTTTTGTTTGATTCGTTTCAAATATTTAGTTTACAATAATCCTCAGATCTGTGGCCATTTTTGAATTGTTTTAATTGTTTTAAATTTTAAATTTGCAGGTTAAATTTAGCATCAGCCTAAAGAACCACAACAAGTTTGTCATCAACAAGGTCGTGGGTGAAGGCCAGCATGTCTTCATGCCGTTTGGAGCCAAGGGTGGAAAGGCCGCTACGTTTGTCAAGTAAGCCACTTCCAATAGACATATTGCACGGCGGCCATCTTGGGGTTAATGACATTGTCACAGTGCATCATGCATGAATAGGCACATTGTGGATCTATTATAAACCTGCCCCCTAACATGGCTCACTGGTGCAAAGTGTCTATATTGTAGCAGAGCTGCTCAATCCCCTGTATTTTGAAGAAGTCTGCGCGACTTATTGGTCTTTTTTGCAGAATGAGTCACAATTAGTCAACATACACAGTTTTAAAAGAAATCTTTAAATCTGTTTTTACAGACACTTTATAATATGCTTCTTTAAAATAACATTTCTCTGCAGCCAAGTTCTCGTTCTGAAGAGCAGCGGTGAGATTTCGGCCGGTAACTTGATCCCAGATATCCAGGACCCTAAGGCGCATCCTGAGGGCCTTGCGTACGTCTTCCAAGACTTGGAAATCCACAAACACAGTGCTGAAGAAGACCGCAAATTAACGACTGAAGATGGACCTCACATGAACAAGATTCGTACCAAGGTGGGCCAGTTGTTATTTTAAAGCTTGCCTTTTTTACAAATTTTCAAGCCAACTTTTTTCATATTATTCTTTGGAAAACTGGTAAAATATATCTGTTTATCTTACTCAGATTTATTTATCAAGGTGACACAGATAAAATATACCAAAAGAGAGACTCAAATTATGTTCCGACTGTACTTTGTTCAAACGGGTCTCTTGGACCTAGAGGAAGCAGAACAGTCTTGAAAGTCTAGTGCGTCGAACTCAAGTTCCTGTACGAGCCAGTACTAGAATGTGAGTTCGATTCCGAGCCGTGACGGGTTGTGGCACTTGTGCTCTTGAGCAGGGCACTTAATCACACTTGTTCCGTCCTTCGGAAGGGATGTAAAGCCGTTGGTCCAGTGTGTTTACGCACTTTAAAGATCCCAGAGCATTCTTTCGTGATGAAGAGCAAGGGGATTCCCCGGTATCTCTGGCCATTTCTAATTATAATTCTTCATGGGTTTCCTCACGCTTGCGAGTGACAGTGCAATGAGCACTATTGAGGAATCCTTGGTATGAATACCAGAAAGAAATAATAATAATAATAATAAAAGCGATTCCAAAATGACTGGTCGATTAGTACCTTGTTATCCACAAGTTCACTGTATTCAACAAACTTTTCTGATCAAGAATCAATATTTTAAGAAAACTGTGTTTCTTTTTTGAAGGAGTTTATCCTCGGCTTTGTTTTTCTACCCAGGTTAAGGAGTATCTTCAGACAATCTATGACGCGCTTCAAGACGATAAGACACTTGAGGTTGGAGCTGAGGAGTTCATCTACATGGTCAGGGCACTCAAGGCTCTTAGTCCTTTAGAGCTGAACAACGTCTTCGACAGACTGGGCAAGATTACGGAAAGCGACACTGCGGAACAAAAAGCCAAAAAGTACGTTTTCAAATTCATATGTTCTCTTATCCTACAATTTGTGACCGGCTCCAGCAAAACCCAACACTTGTGATGAAAATTCAAAATTTAAGTTTTGGTATCAGCTTAGTGTGCATACAAAAAGGTATCTTTTAAAACATGTTTGAGGAAATTCTGATAATTTTTGGCGAAGTTATGACCAATTAAAGTATGACAGATCAGAAAAAGTGAAATGGAGCTATTGGTCTTTAAAGTTTGACAAACTAGTTGATTATTTAATTTTTTGTCAATAATATGAGGAATTTTGAGACAGTTCAAACAACAAAACAAATCTTGAATGTATCCCGATGTTGATTCTGCCAAATTTTCAAGTTGGTCCCAGAGGCCATTTTTTAAGGTTGTGGGCCCATATCACGTAATGGGAAATGCAGAGAAGCGTCGGGTTTTGCCAGAGTCGGTCACATTTTTAGATTGCGGCATGTAAAACCAGTTACTTTGGGGAAAATTTTTTTTGTCCATTCACGTCGCGGTATGCACTACACACTAAGTGCGTTTCCCGGGGACACGCTGAAACAGGGAAGGACTCGAATCCATGACATCCTGAATACTAGGCAGACGTCTAAAAACAAATTTGATTTACCTTTATCCCATACAGAAAGATTCTTCTGGATGGATTGATTCAAGTTGAAAACGACAAAGCGGTGGAGATTCTGATTGACCAGATCGGAATGCGCAAGTTTGGCGATGAAGAGACGAGCCAAATAATCAGCGCAATTGCTCTCATCAACACTCCAACGGAGGGAATGCTGGACCGTGTCTTGGTAAGGAATGCTTGTCTCAAAGGAAAATGGATTTCATTCTAACCTAACAATCATATAAAATACCTCCCCCAATTTTTTTTAAAGGGTGTCCCCCTCACGTTGATAAAACTAAGCCCCCGACTCCCATGGGAACCAGCCTAAGTAGGACAGTGGCTTTGCACAATTTCTTGAAAGCATGGACTTGCCTTAACGTAGATGAGTTACTGAGCTGACTTATACACAGGTTGCTTTTTATCATACACATCCTCAATCACACATGGAAATAACGCCATTTGTAATATTTTTTTTCAATCCCCTAATCTTTCTTTAAATCGTCTTAATTCGTTTCAGGGTCTGTGCAAGGGACCAACATTGAATACTGCTCTTGGGTACAAACAAGCCCGTGAAACATGTTGGCTCGGCTTTGGGTCTCTGGTCCATAAGGCGTGTAAGATCAACAGGGTCTGCTCCACTGAGAAGATACAGGACTATGCATCGGTAAGGAACTCAATTAACCTTAAATTGTCTTTATATAGACACTGAATGAGAGATGATGTCAGCAATGTGGGGTACCGTGGCCGAGCGGTTTGGGTCATTGACTCGCAACCATAGGTGAAAACTTGGGGTTGCGGGTTCGAATCCAGCTGCGGTACCTGTGCCCTTGGGCAAGGCACTCAACCACACTTGCTCCATCCTTCGGAAGGGATGTAAAGCCGTTGGTCCAGTGTGTTAGGTAATGGTAACGCACTCTAAAGATCCCAGAGCATTCTTTCGTAAAGAGCAAGGGGATTCCCCGGTGTCTCTAATTCCAATTCTTCATGGGTTTTCTCACACTTGCGAGTGACAGTGCAATGAGCACTATTGAGGAATCCTTGGTATGAATACCAGAAAGAAATAATAATAATAATAATAATAATGTAAACAAAACCACTATGCGCACAGGTTCATGGGATTGATTGGAGTACTCTAATGAAATGGCCTATGGAGTATAGCATTAGTCCGTGAATTTGACATCGTAGGCGCTTCGCTAAAGTAAAATCTTGTTGCCAATAATACTCTAGAGACTCTTTAGAGGTGGCTCTAGTGTCGGGGGGCAAACTGCATCCCACTCAGTTAAAGAGCGCGACAAAAACTACAGTGAGTTTGACGTATTCAACATGAACACGAGCACTGGTTCAGCGGGTACTCCATTTAAGCCCATCATGCTTTGTGCAGGGAGGTATTGTTATGTCACTTCGCTTACGGGCTATTGGTGCAATTTTGAATAATTCTTGTGGTTTGAACTGGTTGCTTTATTTATATTTCTCCTTCTGGAGGACAAACGGTGAGAATTGATCTGACTGTAACAACTTCAGATGCTGTACAGCTGGAAAAAATAATAAAACTCCACAAGAGAAATTTGTCCTGTGTAGGGCACTGCATTCGTAATAAATCTGAGGGAGTACAACCACTATGCCTCATAGCTCAGCTGGTAGGGAATCTGCCAAGTGCATCAAAGGTGTCATGTTTAAATTTTGGACCATGTACTGGGTAATTTTTCTGTCAATTTATATTTAGTCATTGATTTCAATGCATTTGGAACTATTGAGAAGGGCATTTGTGGAGGCAAATGAAAAGGGCACTTACATTAAAAAATCAAAATATATCTGAACAAATTACAAAAGGAGCACCAAGCCCAGACCCAAGACAAATTATACCAATATAGTAGACTCCATGAAGTTCCTACTCAACAACTTTAAGCACAATTTCACTATTTTCCCGTCTAGAATCTTCTAGCCGGAGTCGAGTTACCCTCCCACGACGATAAACGAATGTGCCTGAAAGCCATCGGCAATGCTGGCATCGTCATGAAGAAGACAGCGGATGCCACAGTCGATTCAATCGATACCATCGCCGAGATCATCAGATCTGATGCTACGGATGTTGAACTACGCGTGCAGGCGATCTATTCCTTCCGCCGATTGGCCAAAGAGGAGCAAAAGAGGGTGAGCTAGTCCCGCCTCCTCATTTGCATAATTTGATTTTCATGCGTTTTCAATCCCGCCCCTTCATTTGCATAATCTAACAATGCTAACCTACAAATCTAGGCTATCTGCCTGTATTCCCTGCAACATTAAGCCAAGCCTCTAAAAAGATAAGTTAACCCCTCCCTTCTCATTTGCATAATCTTGTATCGAGGTTGTTAGTCCCGCCCCTTTATTTGCATAATTGGTTTTTCATTTGCATAATCTATCATTTAACCTACAAGTGTAGGCTATCTGCATATGTATGCCCTGCAAAATCTAGCCAAGTCTTGGAAATATGACTTGGCACCTCCCTCCCCTCTTATTTGCATAATTATTCATTTGAATATTTAATTTTGAATTTCAAACTGGATAAATGGTGGCTTAAAAATTGAATTTTGTATCACACCTCCATTTTGTTTGGACTATGAAAAACCATGAATTGTAAAGAAAAGAAGTTGGTTTTCAATGAAATATAAGAATTGTTTGTTAAAATGAGAGAATTATTGCATCGTACCATACAGTCATACCATTACTGATAAAAAATTTCCAGTTGTTCTGACATTAATTTGATCCTTTTTGTCTGTTTCCTCGCACATCTTATTTCAGATTATTCCAATAGTCATGCCCGTTGTGAAGAGCTTTTGTAACGACCACCAAGTTCGCATCGCTGCCTTTGTCGTTGCCATGGATGCAGAGCCTACGGGTGACATAATCCAGTCTATCGTCGCGGGCTTGCCCAAAGACGCGTCGCGTCAAGTCGCTAGCTTCATATACACATACCTGGAAGGAATTGTTGCTAACCGTTGGTATTGCAAGCCAGCTCTGTAAGTAGCGTAAAGTCATCGGCTATGTTTGGGCGTACAGTTCTTTTGACTCGTGGGGTACCGTGGCCGAGTGGTTTGGGTCATTGACTCGCAATCATGGGTGAAAACTTGGGGTTGCGGGTTCGAATCCGGCTGCGGTACCTGTGCCCTTGGGCAAGGCACTCGACCACACTTGCTCCATCCTTTGGAAGGGATGTAAAGCCGTTGGTCAAGTGTGTTAGGTAATGGTAACGCACTCTAAAGATCCCAGAGCATTCTTTCGTAAAGAGCAAGGGGATATTCCCCGGTGTCTCTGGTCACTTTCTAATTCGAATTCTTCATGGGTTTCCTCACGCTTGCGAGTGACAGTGCAATGAGCACTATTGAGGAATCCTTAGTATGAATACCAGCAAAAAAATAAATAAAATAAAATTTAAAAAAATAAAATAAGATTAGATAAATGTTGTACGATGTGGTTCTTACTGCAAAATTGATGTTAAATCTTAAGAGGTTGGCCTGTTTTATTGGTATTTTGGTTCATTTTGTTTCTTAGGGTTGCAGCTGCCAAGAAAGCCATTGTTACGCTCAAACCAATAGTCATGGGATTACAGTACTCCAGGAAACTCACTTGGGATCCAACCTTCAGTAAGTATTTTGAAGGAAAAAGAGGAGAAAACAGCTTTAAAATGGCCTAGTGGTAGTTTTGTCGACAGTTCCATCACAAGACCCTATAAGACTTTACAAGGCCATGGACATTAAGCCCGATGCACACCTTTGCGATTTACCGGATAATCGGATCATCAGACCACTTACCGGAAAGGTGTGCGCTGAAACAATTCGGGCCGGTCTTGTTTGATTTTTCCGTATCCGATGGTCCGGTGTCTGATAGGCCGGTAAATCGCAAAGGTGTGCGGCAGGCTTTATTCAAGCCAAATGGTATACTCCTCGGTTTTTCTCTCGGTGTTCCATGGAGAACTGAAAAAATATAATTAAGTTTAAAAAGAAGAAAATTTTTTCTTCAGTATATTTAAGATTTTTGGTTTTTTGTTTGTTTGTTTTAGTTGACCAGAAAGTGGGCCTAATAACGGAAGCCTCAATCATTGGAACCCGCGATTCACCGTTGCCCGACGGCGGATCGGTCAAGATTGGTGCCGTCGTTCTCAACAGGCAGATGAACATTATGGAGGCAGGGTTCCATGCCAGGGACCTACGCGACATCGTAGACAAGATCTTCGGTGTAGCGCCGCCCGCTCGGCCCTCGGAACAGGAAAGAAGCACGAATGACAACAGGAGAGAACCAGAAGAGTCTGAGAACGATAAGTCGGTGACTGAGAGGGATCTGGGTGCTTTGGACCGCGACGTAAGTAAAAAAACCGACAAAGCCGAGTATAAATTGCTTGCAAGAATATAGAATTCTTAATATGCCATTTAAAGGCCTAATGTATCATTTGGGTCTTTCTATAAATTAGAGGTCCAAAAGTGTGACATTTGGTGTCCCCCGTTACACCTGATATGTGTGTTATTTTTCGTACAAAAATCATTAAAATGGCTTTTAAACCATTTTGTATGAATTGTACTTTATGTACTCACTCTTTGAGATGGAAAGTATTTAAAGAATTTACAAAAACAAGAAGTAAAATGTAACGGGGGACATCAACATTGGACCCCTAATTTACAAAAAGACCCATTTACAAGATGAAACTTTTACAGATTCCTAAAATAAGGGCATAACAAATCTGAAAAAAAGAATATTAGCAAACTATCCTGCAGAAATTTCAGCTACATGGATATAGCAGTCCACATATTTAAAAAAACAATCTTCAGTTGTTAATTTCTTCTAAAAAGATTCATGCGGTATTTGTTACCATTGCTATAAACACTCTTGAGTAAATTGTTTTACCTGTCGACTCTGAAGTCTTGGGTCATTGCAAACGATAAAATAGACCCAAAATTTAAATCAACCATTGGATCGAAAAAACCTTACTCAAGTGGAAAATAGAAGCCGTTCCAACTGTCCAAAGCAATAATTCCGTCCGAGATGATATATTTTTCTAGGAAAACAATAAAGATAAATTTAAATAAATGCATCTGCACAACACTTTTTTTTTTAAATTAGCCTTTATTTGTTTATAAATTGTGTATTTAAGCATTTGTACAGGCATGAGATTTTTCAGACTTTTGTCTGAAATCAGACTTTTTAATCTGGGAGAATGACATTATTAGTATTGACCCCCTTCGAACCATGCAAATACGCCATTTTGGGAGTCAAATAATGCTGAGTCATTGTGGAAGCGATGTGCGTGCGCGCTGTGTGTCTCTCTGGTGGGCGTAACGCGGTTTAATTCACCAATGGGAGCCTTAGCATTGCGCGTTACGCACGCTATGGACACACATTGCTTCCACAACGACTCGGCATTATTTGACTCCCAAAATGACGTCATTGGCACGAGCTCAATAGAAAGATAAATGAATTCTTCAGACTTTTCATCAATTTTCAGACTGTTTCTTTGATTAACAATCTCATCTGTGATTTGTAGCGTTCCCACACTGGATCAAATTGCTGTTTTTGTTCTCTCTCTCTCTCTCTCTGTTTAGCTATCAACATCCCGTGGCCACTTCAAACCATCGGACGTCAAAGTCTCAGGCTACCTCAAACTGTTTGGCAACGAGCTACGTACAGTCACCCTGGATCAGCCCTCAATCTGGTCTATTTTGGACGGATGTAAGTTAGTCAAAATTTCTCTAATTTTTGATTTAAAAAAAGCAGTCAATCTGAGAGTGGGAATTTTCAGCACACAAGTTTTATGCAGTCATGCATGAGGAAAGACACACAAATCTAACCCCTGTTACCGACATCGATACCGTCAGTTTTTATTAGCAGTACCGCCTGCACGAAGGAAGAAACCGCATCTTCCTCCCTTCGTGCAGCCGGTACCGCTAAAAGAACCACCGGTACTGCTGTCGGTATTGGTGGTTAAATTTGTGTGTCTTCCCTAATGAAGCTGTTATGTCAACTTAATTACAAAAGAAATTTTCAGATTTTGAGTAAACTGAAAATTTGCATTTGTTTTGATGCCTGGTATAGTTGTCTAATAAACTAACCTCAAGTTCCTGTGCCAAGTAGCTGGAATGCAGGCTTAAAAAGATAAAGGGGCCGGTCACTTCGGCCTTGATTTTATCAAGGGCACTGAGGCCAACTGGAGGCGTACCATGGCCAACTTTGTTCCAAATGTATACTGGCTATTAGTGTATACAAGCCTTGTGAAATTTAGGAGGATAAGGCATGCTGGCCAAGTTGGCCTCAGAAAGTGTGTATTTTGAAGGGGCATCAGGGTCAACTCATCAGGGTATAAGGCCAGTGGCCTTGGTTAATGTCAAGGCCTTGGATAGGGCAAGCTGGCCAGGTTGGCCTCAGAAAATGTGTATTTTGAAGGGGAATCAAGGTCAACTCATCAGGGTATGAGGCCAGTGGCCTTGGTTAATGTCAAGGCCTGGGATAGGGCGTGCTGGCCAGGTTGGCCTCAGAAAATGTATATTTTGAAGGGGCATCAGTTGGGGAAAAAACGTGTTACTTACAAGACAAAAAAGCAACCTTTGGTTTTCACCACAGATACTTAATAGTTTTTTTAAATCATGTATCAAGATGCAATTTTTCACTTCGCAAAAATATTATCTCCTTAACTCTCTCTCTCCAGCTTCTCTGGGAATGGCCAAGATCGAGAATTGGATTCGTGAAGGCATCAACGTCGCCGCCATACGCAAGATCACGAGCATCGGTCGCGGAATCCACGAGATCCCCACGGCACTCGGTATTCCCGTCGCGTTGTGGTTCGACACTGCCGCTGTTATTGACGTGAACGTCGCAGGCAAAGCCGTGCTGAATCCACGCCTTACTGAAGTCTTGAATAACAAGAATACTAAACTGCAGAATGCCACTATTCAAGGGACCATCAAACCCAAGTAATTCATAACACTGGCGTATTAGATGGGGTACCGTGGCCGAGTGGTTTGAATCTCTGGCTCGCAACAATCGGGTGAAAACTTGGGATTGCGGGTTTGATACCCGCTCGAGGTACCCGTGCTCTTGAGCAAGGCACTTAAACACCTGCTCCAATTTGGAAATGAGAAAATTATAAGAATTTGTGAGGAAACACTTAGACATTTTTCAGCCCGTTTCGTATGTTTTGAACACAAGGTCTGAAGCCATGATCAACTACTAAATTCTTTCTTGACTTTCTCACAAACAGGGTAGCCCTGGCCATGTTGGGCAAAATGAAAGTCGTTTTGGACAACGTAGAAGCCGGCTTATTCATCAACGGTGCTATTAAGACTGCGGCTGCCGTCAGCGGCTCTGTTCACGTCGACATTCCAAGACTACTCTTCAAGACCAAGTTTGACGCACCAACCACCGAGCGCCAGGCTATTACAATTCACAGCAGGCCCTTCACGTTTACTGCAATCAAACCGCTCCAGGAGGGAGAGGTACATATTCTGAATTTTGTAAGAACGTCCAGCGTCAAAATCGAGTCTTAAATTGCAAAGTCTTGACAAGGCTGGTTGTGCAGCTTGGCACAAGTCCCAAAAGATTAGCACATGCACAAGAACACTAGTGTTTTGTAGTTCATGTAGCTTGGTTAGGACCCATGGAGTTGTGAGGACTTGTAAGTTCTTGTAATAATCGCATACCTATCCTGCGGGAGGCTCATGGCGCTTTAAAATATCATTACCCTGGTCATTGGGCACAACTCCCTGGGTAGTATGCAGCCCCGGCAGCCTTACACAAGCACTCAAAGGCTGCAACCCTTGCAGGTACCCATTTACTCCTGGGTGGAGAGAGGCAACTTATGGCAAAGTGCCTTGCCCATAGGCACAGCCACCATGGTCGCGGCCGGGATTCGAACCCACAACCGTGGAATTAGACATGCTCTTTGGTTCAATGCACCAAACCACTCGGCTATATACTGTAAAATCCTTGCATGTGGTCATAACTCTGTAAATACCTGCAATGGCTTATTGTCCCTTTGTTGGTTTATTCTAATTTTGGGGAAGTAATCCATTTGATTTTTGTATTACTTTAGTCCCAGCAGGTTCGACTGAACGTACACCCTGGCGGGCCTCCAACGGTACTAAGACCAATCATGGGAAAACTGATGAGCCCTAGACCTGCTACGGTAAGGCATTTAGGAAAAACAAACATTTTTTAAACCAATAAATCAGACGTACACAAATTTAGTTTGGACATTTTCTTAAACGTGGTATCTCGAGAAATTAGAAATATTCATTGATTTACACATAACTTACACAATATAAACACGACGACGGTAGAGAAACTTCCCCTGAAATGGTTTTGTCTGAAGTGCTATAGTCTTTGAGAAATGAGCAAAACAATTATTTTTCGTCTCGCGAGACGTAAATTCATTTCGCCCCAAAACCCCTCGCCCTCGACCACTTCGCCCAGAAGCACTTTACTCAAAGGCCATTTCGCCCCAAAACAACTTCGTCCAAACACTATCTTGCCCAAATTCAACTTCGCCCTTAAAAAACTTTGTGGTTTTGGGGCAAAGTGACTGCAAACTATTTTTTTGCTGATTTTTGCTCAGGTTGGTTTTAATCATGCATACCTTCAATCACACAGGGGGATGAAACTATTTCTAAAGGTTTACCAATCGTGTATACTACCTTTACAAAAATATACCACCCGTTTCTCAGTATTTTTGTAGAAAGCTTCTGGACAATCTCTGAATGTCATGGCTCCCAATAAAATTTTAAATGTATTGAATAGTCAGATATGGTCTGTCAATTTTCAGGAAGTTTTCCGAAAAAAAGAAGAAAAAAAAGAGTTGCAGCCATATTGTAGGACATAAGTTTATTTTATTTCTTTTTTTTGGTGCAAGTAAAAGCACAAAGAAATGTATTTCATGGCTAAATTCCTTTGGTACGTGTTACTGGATACATGATTTGTACTATTTGTAATGTTCCTAAATTCCACAGTGGGCATACCGCGTTGGCAAAGAGGACCTGGGCGTTGAGGTTGAAGTGAAAACCCGTCACGTGCCGCGTAAATGCAGCTACACAAAAGCCATAACCCAGCTGATGTTCAACGGCCCCGTGGATTTCAACGTGACTGTCCGACCTGGTGTCGATGCTCCTACCGAGGTCATAGGTCAAATGAAGTTGGAGACGGAAATCAAGACACGGGAGGAGTACCAAGAATTCAGGGTATGATGAGTAGATTAGGAGCTAAAAAATACTTTTGATTTGCTTAATTTGTTAATGTATCACAACACCTGTGTGTAGCATTTTTAAATGGAAACACGGATTGGTATTTTTTACGCACATTTGTGCGCGATTGGCGCGTGCAAGTACGCGTGTGACCATCGCATCTGTCTGCTCTCCAATTCAAATCCAATTTTTCTGTCCAGTCTTTTTGTAAACATTTCTTTACTCTCTCCACAGCATCAATTCTTGGAGAAGCAATATTTCATGACTGAATCCAGTTCCGAAGAAGATTCTCACGAACATGTCAACGGCATGGACGTTATCAGACCGTTAACGAAACTGGACGTTTCCAATCCGTCCACGAATCTGGACGTTCCCGATCCGGCCACGAAACTGGACCTGAATCCTCGCTCGTGGATCAAGAGGTTCGAAGATTGGAAATACAAAAGTGCCAAGTGGCCGTTCACGAGGGAGGAAGATGAAGACACAACTTACGATCATCTTGAAGACATCGAGACGGGACCCGCTCAGAACGTGGAATTGTTTCACATCTACTTTAACGTAAGTCACTTTTAAAGGCCCATTGTATCATTTGCAAAAGCCTAACATTTTACTACATGAGTTGACAAGAAAAAACTTAGTGTTGATAGCTATGATAACAAACTCCGCATGAATTAATTTTTTGTTCAAATTGGTACTTTCTGTACAGAAATTAACATATATGAATATATATATATGAATATTTATATGCAGTAGTCTTACCTGTCCAATCATTGGCGACACTTTGTAATTATAATATTCATACGCATACAAATTAATAGTGTGGACAGACAGCTGGCCGAATGCTGTTAAAATTCACATGCATGATGTCTGAATAAATATCGACCCTTTGTACATATAATTTGAATATTCACGTGCATGCAAATCAAAGCTGTGAACAGCCAGCGAATCATTTGTAGAATTTAAGGTGACACAATGAATATTCATATGAATGCAGATCAGCGCCGTGGGTCCTCAGCCAATCCGTGAGCTAGTCAGTCGCATCAGTTTGGACCAGCAGAATGAGTTCTACAAGGCAGTTCGTGTGGACGTCGTCTCGGCCAAGAAGACATTTGTAGCCGATACCGTTCACAAAGGCCAAACCAAGGAAGAAACTACGGGCATTCAGGTACTCAAAATAGAGCTTCAAAAATCATTAAAGGTGTTTCGCTATGGAGCATCTAAGACTGCGCTGTGTGTTGTTTTGACCTAGTGGTCTTGTGTACCGAACTCAAGTTCCTTCGCCAGATATTAAAATGTTGGTCTGGAGGCTGGCGAAAGGTTGTGATACTTGTGCCCTTTAGCAAGGCCATTTACCATGCTTGCTTAAATAATATAGGGGCAGAGGCAACTTGTTTGCCTTAAAGGCACAGGCTCGTCAGCAATGCGCGCGCGCCAAAGTTGTGCCAGGAAATACGCAGTTCCACAGCAAAGGCATGGAGCTGCGTATTTCGTGGCACGAATTTGGCGCGCGTGCATTGCTGACGAGCCTGTGCCTTTAATGCCCCACTCATATTGTAAAGAGACTACTTATTATTTTCTTATTTTTTAAATTTTATGGCTTTTAATATTGGTCTTGGTGTCTTAAAAAAAAATCATCAAAAACACTGATTTTCTGTTGGGAGGAATCTTAACATTCATCACCTTCGCAGGCTCTCAAACATTTTGAACCTTTATTTATTTTATTTTATTTTATTTTATTTATTTTATTTATTTGGGTCATTCCCAAAATTAGGGGTCCAAAAGTGTGACATGCTTTTTAGTGTTTTTAGTGATTGAAAGAGGTTTCCCAGTAGATAATAATTATTTTTATTTCAACAAATGCCACTTAAATTTAATGTTTGTGTGTAAATATGGCACCAAGGTATTAGCAAACTCATTCTACAGCCAATTTTCATTGGCGTAGGTAACCCGGGACACCAAACTCCTATTCAATACCATGGAACAAATTATAACCTTTTATGGTCTTTTGTTTTAAATATTTTTCAGGAATCGGAGAACAAAATATTGAAGAAAATGATGCTGCCCCCTATGATCACAGGCCACCGTCCATTACTGAGAATTTGTGATCAGGAGGGGTGATTTTTGAAGCAGAGAGTGTTGTACAATTTTGGACCCCTAATTTTGGGAATGACCCATTTATTTTCATTGTTGACTTTTCAGGCCTTGTGTGTGCAAGGAGAGTTGGAGCACCCAGCCTATGCTGCGACGCTTCCCGCGGCCAAGTGGCTTGACCGTATCGCTGGTCTACCCGATGTCGCTCGAGATGCCAAGGTTGTCTTGAAAATGGGCACCCAATGGGGAACAAGTTGCCGTGCCGACCAGAAGATGCAGATCAAGGTATTATTGCGTTGTTTTCTCCGTCTCACGGCGTGGTCACTGGAAATCCAAATGTGGAATGAGAGACAAAACATATGGTTCTTATCAGGATTCGAACCCAAGACCTCTGACATAGGCTCTTCCAGCTGGGCTATGAGGCACAGTGGAATTGGAATATGGGTTCAATTTCTGGCCATGACGTGTCCGAAAATTTCCTTAAGCAAGGAACCTTACCAGACTTGCTAAATGATTCATACGGTTGTCTAAAAATAAACTAAGTATTATGACGATTCCCATTTTATTTTTCCTGTAGGTTCCCCTCTAGAATTACTATAAACACCTTTGAGCAGAGCCGTCTTTTTTTATTAGGGTTAGGATTAAATACATTTTATCCATTATCTTCTCCTTCAGGCTCGCCTCGAAAGGTCCCAAAAGCAAGTTCAGGATTTGGCGCAGGGTACTCCCGAAAAAGAGGAATGTGTAAGGAACATCGCAGCAAACAACAAGTACACTGCGGCTTGTAAGTCAGTAAGTCGCGATCGTGAGGAACTCCGCGCCATTCACGCCGAACTTACACACAATGAGGTAGGTGAAGCCAGTTATTTTTATTTAGGCAAGTATTGACTTGTTGCGTGGCGGCCATGTTCAGAACAAGCGCTTTGTCCATGTATATCATACTTGAGCAGGCACTTTGTCCTCTCATTGTAAAAACAACTTGAACGAGCTTATTTACATTTCTCCAGAAAATGGATTTCCTTCTTACCTAACAATCATGTAAAATACCTCCCCAAAATACTATCCATGGGAATGAAACTTGCAATATCCAATTTGGATTTGGAAGCAAAAGGGTTGCACTGCTCTAAACCGGATAATTTAGTTTACATAATATCTGTTTTTTTAACGATATTCTTGAAAATATACGGATTGAGAGTGTGAACTTTCAGAATGGTAATGAGAAAAATATGAAACATGATACATGTATATCAAAATTTCAGCAACCATGGGGAAAATGGTTGTCTCAAAAATATAATGTGGACACGCTCCTTTAAATAAGAAAACCTGCTCTTAAACATGGCGACCAGTGCAAATGCTTTATATCCAATAAAATCGGTAGCATTAAAATGTGCATATTCAATGCCTTTACAAAAAAAGGCAATCGGTCAATGTAGTACTTAAAGGGCGGTGAATTGCGACATCAACAAATGGATGCATGAATTAATACAGGAATATCTTTTGATTTTTAGCAAGTCAAGAAGGTTTGGAAGGTCGCTTTCTATCGTACGCTGGACATGATCAAATACTGGATGTGGGATAAGGCTGTGGCTGAACGAGCTGAGGTGCACAATCCAGACAAGACGGTAAGTCTGAAAGTCCACTGCATACCCGGTGATTTCACAAAATGGCATTTCGTCAGCATTTCGTGCGTACGTACTTTATGGACGGCCCCTAAGTTCTTATTTGAACACAACATCTGGCATAGTGCCTAATCACCATTGAAATGGAACAACCAAACTTGAGATGAGAGAAAAATCGTAATAAGCCCTTATCGGGATTCGAACCCGAGACCTCTTTGAAACTAAGAAAACAAAAACCTTGTACTTTTTCCACAAAAACCTTGTACTTTTTCCCTACCTAAAAGGTGGTCCTAACTGGAGAGCTCGGAAAGGACGACAGCAAATTGAACGTTTTCATCAAACACGTCCGTGGCAATGTCAAGTTTGAAGGAATCTGGGTTCCGTGGTTAATGCGCCATTTGGGTATCGTGAGTCCTTACAGGCTACAGCAACACATGATCAAGGATATGCGTAATGATCCTCTTGCTGGACGAAACATCAGTAAGTTAGTGATGCTTTCGTAACTAGTTTAGGAGCATGTCCAGATCACATTTTTGTCTCCCCCATTTTTTTAATGGGTGTTGAGATTTTGATACCATATCGAATATTTTTCTCATTACTATTCTGAAATTTCTCAATTTGAATTCATATTTATTGTCTTTAACAGACCAGTGCAAGGCTTTGATGAATGACACCATTATTACCTTCGATAAGGTCGCCTACACCTACGGCCAGAGCATGTGTGATCACATCTTGTCTAAGGATTGCTCTCTCAATGAACGTTATGCCGTCTTGACAAGGAAACTTGCTGCAGGAAGCTCCAAGAAGGTAAGTCCTTCCCTCTAGGACGTGGGAGGTTTGGGGTTCAATCCCCACCCAAGCATGTTATGACAAGCCCCAAGAAGGTAAGTCCTTCCCTCCAGGACGTGGGAGGTTTGGGGTTCAAGCCCCACCCAAGCATGTTATGACAAGCCCCAAGAAGGTAAGTCCTTCCCTCTAGGACGTGGGAGGTTTGGGGTTCAATACCCACCCAAGCATGTTATGACAAGCCCCAAGAAGGTAAGTCCTTCCCTCCAGGACGTGGGAGGTTTGGGGTTCAAGCCCCACCCAAGCATGTTATGACAAGCCCCAAGAAGGTAAGTCCTTCCCTCTAGCACGTGGGAGGTTTGGGGTTCAATACCCACCGGAGCATGCTATGACAAGCCCCAGGAAGGTAACTTCTCCTCTCTAGGATGCAGGAGGTTGGGGGTTCACGTCTCACCCTAGCACGTTATTATTATTATCATTATTAATTCTTTCTGGTATTCATACCAAGGATTCCTTAATAGTGCTCATTGCACTGTCTCAGTGAAGTACTAAGAATGCAGTGCTTTTAAATTATATCAGAAAAGTATAAACAATTCTCAATTAAAAACCCACTGTGTCATTCACAGATATGTTTTTATTAATTTGTTTATTAAAATGATTGTTATGGAAAAGAATTTTAGTAAATTAATCCCGAGAAATTTCAGCTCTATATGCAGTTGGTTGTTGGAAATTCCTGCCTGGGAAATTCATGCGTATTTGCGATGCTCCCATGCACTGTTAAAGTACATATTACAAAAAAATGTATGTGCACACTCATTTGTTTACACAGCCCTCGACCCCCCCCCCCCCCCCCCCCCCCCCCACCTTCCTGCACTTTGTAAAACCATAGAAATGTTGAGGACAATTACAATTGAGGACAATTACAAATGTTTGTCTCTCTGTTTGGTTTGTCCCAGATTGTCACGGTTTTCGTTGACAACACCAAGATTCAGTTCGTACCCAACCCGTCGGATGGCGGCATCGTGACCAAGGTGAATGACGTTGTTGTTGCCCTCGAGCCCGTCAAGAAGATGATCATCGCGAACAACCAGCAACAGATTACTGATATGGGAGTGCCAACCATTCACATCATGGACTTGAATGATGAGACGAAAGAGAGGAAAGCACACGATCAGGATAGTGCAAGCCAGGAGAGAAAGAAGATGGTAAGGGGCGGTAGTCAATTGAAAACTTAGATTTAGATCTCGTATTCAAAGCCTTCTAAAAATTGTACTTTAGCAAGTAAAAGACTAGGATAAATTGTGACGTTACAAGTTAACGCAGGGCGCAGAACTCCCTAAACAGCCAATCGAATACTGCGTGGGATGCGAGGGTATTTCTCACGCAAAATGCGCTACACGCGCACCCAAACAAAACCGGTAAAAACCAGTTACAGTGTGCGTATGATGTATGTGTAATTTGCTTAAAATGTGCTTCCCTGCCTTCTAAAAATTAAGTAAAATACTTTGCCAAAAAGAACCATTTGAATACCAGATATACTTAAACAGCTAGAATCCCCCCTTGACGAAAATCCAGCATTTCGGCTTTTTTCGATAGTCCAAACATCCCTCTTGCCGACGTGGATTTTTATTATTTTTTAATTGTCGGTTTTAAGTGGATCAAATTGCAAGCAAAAGTGCGCTTTTCGAAAATGAGATTTTCGCGATTTCTGAAACGCTCATTAGGTATTCATGATATGCGCGTGACCCCGTGACGCAATCCTGAGAAAGAGAAGTCAACACGATAGTTAGCTCCATACGTTTACATGCAAAAAACTTAGAAAACCGTCTCTTTTAGATGGTGTTTTTTGAAGAATTTTGTTGTTCCAAAAAGCCAGAGATATGCCCAGTAGCTGCGTGGTTGCATGTTTTACCAGACACTATGAAAAAAAAAGAGCAGAAAGATTTTCTTTTCTATTACCAAGAAAGAGAAAAATTAGTCGCTCATTCTATAACTTGTACGGCCGATGTCCAAACACGTGGAAACTACGCCGCAGTGCACCGTACACAGACCACTGTGAATGCCCTTCGTTCCGTGACAAAACCACCGGTCGCAATGCACCAGTATTTACTTCAAAAGAGAGTCACTGTGCGCCACAATTTCATCGTTTTTTCACAAAACAGGTAATAGTAGATTGCTGTCATATTACATGAAGTGTTTTTCACGTTTGTATTTTGAATTACAAGGACAAAATAGGCATGATAAACATTCACTTCGTGTATTTTCCATTCAATACTGCGCAGACCGTTTTGTATGTTTCTCAGGATGACGTCAACACCCTGTTGATAAACAAGCCAAGTGACCTCGAGCGTTTCAGAATTTGGGTGAAGAGGGTCGGAACTGCTTTACGTTTTAAGCAAAAGTCTGTCGATTTTTTGTGAAAAACAAGTTGTGATGGTGTTGTAGACACATACACCTCCATGATAAACAGAAAAACTAAAAAAATGTGGAAGGGGGGATTCTAGCTGTTTAAGTATTTTTTTGAAGTAAAAAACTTAGCCACTTACAAATTGAATACCGATTTTGGCTAAGAATTTGTCTTCAGCCAAAAACTAAGTAAAATTCTTGAATACCGCCCAAAGACTTCAAAGCTTGCATATAGGATTTAAAATGTTCAACAATTTTAATAAACCGAAAAAACATCAATCGGAAAAACCTTACTTAAATGGAAGATGGAAGTGGTTCTAATGCAAGGATTTCGCCCTAGATGACATCTTTTATTATTAAAACGATAATTAAAGATGAATTTATATAAGTGAGTGTGCAAAATTATGCATTTTTTTACAAGGGCCTCCTGGTGTGAAAAAACTAGGCTCCTGACTACCGTGATATTATGGCTTCATTTTTCATGTAGTATAATCATGGAACTAGTCTAAAATAGGGCGTTGGCTTTGCACAATATCTTAAAGACATGGTCACAGTTCTTATTGCTTTTATCTCGGTAGTTAGCTACAAAGATTTATTTTTGTCCGGAAGGATATTTTGGCCTGAGAAATTTGATGCTCTGGCAATTTTTCTGACCCATGTGTTTGTTTTTGTCTTTGTTGCTTTTATTTTACCGACTTGGCGACAGACTTGGGACCAGCCAGAAAGTCTCAGTTCAGAAGAAGAGCCCATGCCCCCCGAGGAGGAGAAATACTGGAACGATCTCCTGGCCCACGTCAAGGCAGATATTGCCATGGCACCTCAGAATCTTCCTATTAAGCCCAAGACCCAGGTTATCGTGGTTCGTACCAAACCCGGAGATTCCATCATGCTGTTTGCTCCTCAACAAGAGCTGAGGGTGTTTACTGATGGAAATAATGTTAAGGTTGAGGTAAGTCGGACTGAAGACTATGTATTCTCATAAAGTGCTTGTAACCTGTAACCCCTTCGCAGCTGAGACTTGATATAAAGTCATGACTGTGTGTGTGTTGGGGGTGATTGTACAGAATTAGTTGGGTCAGTACTACCAGGGCAGAGCTGGCCTCTCCACTTGCTGGCTTGGGCTCAAGTCGATGTGTATGCCTTGAGCTCAAGTCACTGTGCATGCCTTGGGGGTGGTTATACAGAATTAGCTGGGTCAGTACTACCAGGGCAGAGCTGGCCTCTCCACTTGCTGGCTTGGGCTCAAGTCGATGTGTATGCCTTGAGCTCAAGTCACTGTGCATGCCTTGGGGGTGGTTATACAGAATTAGCTGGGTCAGTACCACCAGGGCAGAGCTGGTCTCTCAACTTGCTGGCTTGGGCTCAAGTCAGTGTGTATGCCTTGGGGTGGTTATACAGAATTAGCTGGGTCAGTACTACCAGGGCAGAGCTGGTCTCTCAACTTGCTGGCTTGGGCTCAAGTCAGTGTGTATGCCTTGGGGTGGTTATACAGAATTAGCTGGGTCAGTACTACCAGGGCAGAGCTGGTCTCTCAACTTGCTGGCTTGGGCTCAAGTCAGTGTGTATGCCTTGGGGTGGTTATACAGAATTAGCTGGGTCAGTACTACCAGGGCAGAGCTGGTCTCTCAACTTGCTGGCTTGGGCTCAGGTGAGTGTGTATGCCTTGGGGTGGTTATACAGAATTAGCTGGGTCAGTACTACCAGGGCAGAGCTGGTCTCTCAACTTGCTGGCTTGGGCTCAAGTCAGTGTGTATGCCTTGGGGTGGTTATACAGAATTAGCTGGGTCAGTACTACCAGGGCAGAGCTGGTCTCTCAACTTGCTAGCATGGGCTCAAGTCAGTGTGTATGCCTTGGGGTGGTTATACAGAATTAGCTAGTTCATTACTACCAGGGCAGAGCTGGTCTCTCAACTTGCTGGCTTGGGCTCAAGTCGGTGTGTATGCCTTGGGGGTGGTTATACATAATTAGCTGGGTCAGTACTACCAGGGCAGAGCTGGTCTCTCAACTTGTTGGCTTGGGCTCAAGTCCAACCCAGATTTTTGCAAATTAGTCAGTCACCCATCTCTTGACATCTTTTTAAAAAAAACATCCTGAGGTTTTTCAGATAATTAAAATCATAAACTGCATTCAAACATATTGATGTCAATAATCAGGAGTGATGCATGCAAAATGCACGGGCAAACGGCAATTGTCTTACAATGTTTAAATTTTGTTTCACTCTGATTTTAACAAACAGCTGCCACAGAAGTACAAGAACATTCAGTGCGGTCTGTGTGGTGACTTCAACGGCGAGATAACTGAGGAGTTTTCCGGTCCGCAGAGGGAGCAGTATAAGAACGCTCGTCGTTTCGGCAGAGGCTTCCAACACACCACCCCGGCGTGTGCTAAGAGTAAGTCTGCATTCACACTGTCCTTTTTTCACATATTAACGTGTGTAAATTTGACTTGCGTCGCTCTGTGAAAATGCAGCACGGAGTAGATTTCTGTGGTTTTTAGTGCATCGTTTTGTAACAAATTCCTGCTACATTTTCGGCTTTGGTTGCTGACAACCGAAGCTAATGATTGGTTGGTATTTACTGTTGAATCAGTAACTATGGAGTTTCAGATTACCATGGTAACTGACGTCACACTTTAGTAGTCTATTCATGGTGCTGGTATTTTAGTGTATTTGTATTTGTGTTTGTCTTTACGTGTCTTATAATTTCAGATGAATGTCTCTTTTATGTCAATCGCTCATTGTAATTTAAATTCGTTTTTTTTATTTTAGTTTATTTATTGTACATTATTTTTTATAAGATTAAGTTAATACGGAGAGTGGATTTTAAAGTGGGAGAAATCCCTTTTCACAATCCTTGAATTTATTTTAAAGAAAATAATAAAAATATCAGAAACATGCTTCCAGTAATAGTTGCTAAAGCAAATCCCAGAATGAGAATTAGTAGTCATAGTAAGACTGAGAAAATAGTTCCTTTCTTCAAACATTTTTTTAAGAACTTAGAAAAATAATTGTGGATGTTAAAATGTGTGCCTTTGGTTTTTACTTTCTACAGTTGACCAGTGCGCCCCAGCAATGGCGTTTGCGTTTGATACGCAAGTCCATCTCTCTAGTACTGTCAAACAACAATATGCCTGCATTACGAAGCGGCCTATTCCATCCTGCATGGCGACATGTTCTTCAGCCGAACAAGAGAGTGTTGAGGCGGAATTTGTCTGCATCGAGCACGAGGGAACAACCGATCCATTCGCTTCGTTGAGCCGTGACAAGATCATCGCCAAGTACGACCGCAAGGCCCCCGACTACAAGAGAGCCGTTCCCATGGCAACCAAATGCGTGCGCGGACAGTAAATGCATTGCGCGGGAAAAAGGCTCCAAGTATCAAAAACTTAATCGAATTATGTGGTTTTAATTCACTACACTTAAGATACGAAACAAAATCATGATTTCTTTTGAATTTCTAAATTCGGAACTCGACCTTTGTATGTGTGGAATCTTTGTGGTTGTTTGTATGCTTGGTTGTATTTGGAATTTGTATTTATCTTTTGTGTATTGGCTGATGAAGATTTACCTGGTAATATACAACTGTAGTACGAGTGTAAAGAATTTCACCATTCATGGGTTAAAGAGGCATAAGACGATTTTTAAGTTTGTTAACACATAGTGTTAGTTAAGCATCCATAATGCAACAACATTTAAGACTATTCGAAATATAAATGTTAACTTCTTAAAATTAATTGCTTACTTTTAATAAACATCCATTCAGTATTAAAATTCAATGTAAAGCAATGCATATCATTTTCAGGTATCATTAATCTTTAATGATAAAAACGTGATAAAAGAAAGAGATACTTTACGTCATTTGAAACCGAAATCTCCATTTGTGACAATTTTACTAGATTTCGAAAATTGCTTTAACAGTGAATTCTTGTGTGAAGTGTAAAACCTAGCGTACATCGACATTGCAACTGGTATTTCCGGCAACTGGGAGCAACTGATCAGTTGCTTAAAAAGGTCGATGTACGCGCACTTGCAACTACTGGCAACTGGAAAAACTTGCAGTTGCCGCGAGTTGCTCATGTTCTACTTTCTGGCAACTAGTTGTACCCAGTTGCGGTCAGTTGCGTCGATGTACACTTACTTACAACTAGTTGCTGTCAGTTGCTCGCGTGCATCTGATCACGTGCGTGCACATCGACAGCAACTGCAAGCAACAGTTGCTTCCAGTTTGGAGGTCAATGTACTCTAGGCTTTACGAGTTGCTGTGTCGATGTGAGCGCTCTGGAAATGTAGACATGGCTGGATGCTCCCAGTTGCCGCTAGTTGCGCAACTGATCAGATGCTGTCGATGAGTGCGCTACGCACACATCGACAGCTACTGATCAGTTGAGTTGCTTCCAGTTGCAATGTCGATGTACGCTAGGCTTAAGTGGTGTGATATTAATAAATGTATGATATAAATTTTGTATGCCTTTCCGGTCGATGTATCATTGCTACTGTATCGATATATTATAGCTGCTATTTCTTTTTCTCTGTCTTTACCTATAGTTTGATTAAACTCCAATAAATTTTAACATGTAACCTGCAGCAAAACTTAATTTTTAACAACTGTGTCATTCTTAAAAGTAATGTACAACATAGTCCAAAATAGATGGAATCGGGATTTAAAGCTATTAGGGACGTTTCAAAACAAAGTGAAATTTCAAGTTCATGCCCTTTAACAGGCTGTTAAGCAATAATTGTCAGTTATTTTACCTTTTTTTTTTAATATCTTGTATGTTGGGCATTCTAGAAATTTCGTTTTGGAAATAAATGTACATTTGTGTTCCACTTTTCGCGTCAACCAGAGAATGTCCCATGCACAATACCAATTTTGCTGATTTGTCACTTTGATATCTATTATCTGAAAAAAAATGACCCTGATGAAAAGATGTAGAGATATGGTTATTTAAAGTCACTTAAAATTTTAAAATTCTGGTTGACAAATATTTCACGTTATTTTGAAACGCCCCACTGTTGTTACACTCAAAACACATATGAATCAAATTCAAGAAATGAACTCTTATACAACTGAATCTCGTTATTAAGATGTCTTCGGGTTTTTGCAGATTATCTCATTATAACAGAAACGTTGTAAAATCAGGAATGAAAACTATCAAGAACGAAGAATTGACCTTTATCACGGTGCGTCCATCTTTGTCTTGTTCCCCATAGTGTCGGGTACGATCAGTCACAGTGCGTCTGCGCGACCGCGCAATAGCTCGTGTAATCTTCTGTTGAGAATCACTGTCCATGCTGCGCGCTCTCTTGACCACGCAACGCCTGTGTCATTGTGATGCACACAATGAACAGTTTCAAAACGGGACCAAACTATTTTTTTCTGCAAGCCTCGCTTTGGTTACGTTCATTTTAATAGGAGAAATGGGAAGATGGCCGCACCGTGTTACAAATGTATTGTGCAGAATTTTGTATTTAGAGGTTCAAGTGTCTGTACTTTGCAACACTGCACATCAATACACTTCTTTTTAGCATAAATAACACAATTTACAAATCTACAGAGCAAAGTTATCTGATTTCAAGCATTTGCTCAACTAGCCTTTCACATGTTCCATCGACATTTCCCAATCTTGACATTTTTTGTCTCGATACCAAGTTTATACCAGGGCCCAATTTCACAGAGCTGCTTAAGCGCAAGCAGTAATGGCATGCTTACTGTAGTAGACGAGTTAAGCGCTATTTCATGGCCACAGCGTGCTTAAGCATGCGCGCGCTTGGAGACGGCTATTGTTGCGTCACTATCTTAAGCAAAGTTTTCAGTTGCTTACTGTTAACGATGCCTATGAAATAGCAGATGCTAGGTTAGCAGAAAATCAGCTGTTAAGCAGCGCTATGAAATTGGCCCCAGAATTCAAACCTTTATATCCATTCATGTCGGTCGACCAGCTACCCCATGGATATCCGTGTACAGCGCCCCCAGGGAGTTCTTGAACTGGTCCAATTCCATCTCGAGCTTTGAGATGCGATCCAAGGAGGCAAACAAGTCTTGGAGTTTGCCCTGTATGACCTTGCCGTTGGCCTCGTACATCTGGTACATGGCTTGCTCCAAGTTGTCACAGGAGGTTGTAGCCTGTTGACATGGTAATCAACATAGTAAGGGGGAATCCAAAGTTGTCAACATTTTCACAGTTATACAGAGTGCATTATTTTTCAAGACGACCACCCCTGAGCTCCCTCCCTCGAAATACTACTTAATATCAACATTTCTTTGTCACTACCATGGAATGTCAACACTTATGTAATACTCATCTTTCCAGGTGGGTCATGTTAGTGTTTGCTCAGGACATTTTCATTGATAATAATCAGAGAATAATTATAATAGCAAAATCTTATCATTGAAAATATCATGTCTGTCGATATCTTAAACTCACTTAACAACTATCATGAACTGCTTAAAGGCCCTATGTATCATTCGCAAAATACAACTTTTTGCAGATTCGTAGAATAAGAGTGTAAAATATCTAAGGAAGAATGTTGGTAAACTAGCCTGAAGAAATTTTAGCTACGGTACATAGATGCATCAGTGCTTCAGAAAACCTTGAAAATCTATATATGGATTTTGTGTACAAGTGAATGGTAAACACTGGCTTTTAATACATCCCATCCAAAGGATGGGGCATTTGGGGTTAAGAAATTTTGCTCAAGAGTGAAAGTACCTTGTGGTTTCAAACTCACAACCTTTAGGTGTTTCTACAGTAGTTTGCGAGTCAGTGATCTAAACCACTCGGTCGCGGTACTCCCCTAGCAAGATTTTGGAAGTCTTTTGTTACCTCCAATTCAATGGCTTTCTTGAAATCTGCCAACATTGTGGTGTCTCGTTTTCTCTTAGCGTTGATATCATCAATCAGTTGCTGGGTTCGCTGATTCAGGGTCTCTCTGGTGACAGAACTCGTTGGAGAAAGTGCCTGTTGGGACGGGGGTTGTGGAAAATTGCTGGCCTGGTCGTTAAAAGTAACCGATATATCAATGCATGCTGATTCGGTGGGTACGCTAAAGAAAGAAAATCACATCGCATAAGCTAAATTAGTAGACCTGCAGGGCCTTGTGAATATCTTTTATGTGTCGCGTTCAGTCATTTTGCTGTTTAAATTAAATATATTCAAAACGAAGTAAAATCAATAGCCTAGGCTCCTACCTAGGCTCTGGAAAATCTGCTCTGTCTGGGTTAAATTCTATTTGATCTTCTGAAGTTTGCTGGTTTCCTTGTTGGAGGCCCAAATTAGTTGCATCATTCACAGATGAAGATCCGTTCACATCTTCCATTGTGTTACACAGGCCTTGGCCTGTAGGAAAAACGTGTAACATTAACGATGTTATATTAATAGGGCCTAACTAATTTGCATATTCTTTAGCATTTGGATACAGCACCAACATATTGAAAATGTGTAGAACTCTAGGCATACTTTTTTGGCTGTTTGTTTCTCAGCCCTGTCCACAAATCAACCTTGGGCCTAAACATTACTTTTATGACACCGCAAAAAGTAAATAATGTTCAGTTTAAAGAAATTAACATAGGCCTATTTCTTACCTTTCCTACAAATCTTTCCAAAGTTTTGTGCGAGAGTCTGACGACGTCGCTGCAGCAGACGAAATTAAGGAAACGTCGTATGATGGCGCTGTTGCAAAACTTTTGACCAATGATACAAATTGTACCTTGTTCGAGGTATATTGCGACGCAGTGCAAGCTTTTTGTACGGTAATATACTTTGATTGGCGTATATCATCGCAAAATCTCCCGATGTAAAAAACAAGATGGCTGCCATCGTAAAGTCGCCAAACGACGCACGTGAATATCGGTAAAGTAAAATTGTCACTCCATTTAATCAGAATAATCGCAAATGCCGTTTTAAAATGTTTACTTTTGGAATGGAGAATCCAGAAACAGAATTTAATGGAAATATTAATGCATTATTGTGCGTAAATAGATGATAATATTCACGTCCATTTTCCGGACGCACAATTTCAACACAATGGCATTGGCTATTAATGCCTGCATGGCGAAGCAGGTCGTTTCGTACCCTGGTCGTTTCGTACCCTGGTCGTTTCGTACCCTGGTCGTTTCGTACCCAAGTCGTTTCGTACCCTGGTCGTTTCGTACCCAAGTCGTTTCGTACCCAGTCAATTATGATGCACAAAGGAGATTAAGCCAGTCATGCAAACCCGCTCCTGTTAGTCACCGACGCGCGGCATCATCATAGAGATGTACGTATCAAGTTCCCAGGGATTAAGATTGCGTCCTACAGTACTGGCTGTCTGTTTCACTGTCAATCATTCGGTTCCACTTCTTCCAAAGTCACATGGCTGTGTAGTGTCCGGGGCAAGTTGCACCGGTGTGCCGTGTCTGTTCACCAAGATGGCAACCTTTTTCATGCTGGACTTCACACCAAGCATACGCACCCAGCGCATCCCGAGGCAGACGTCGCAGTTCAAGTGAAGGCGTTGGTGATAACCAAGGCCAAGGCTGACATCTTCAAATCAGCAGGGGCCATTGTCGAGGATGTCATCACCACACATCTTCAACCTGACGCACCCGCTGCAAGTTGTCCTAATCCAACCAACCTTGCCCGGGCTGCAAACCGTCACCGCCAGAGCCAGCGCCCTCCCGAGCCACGAGACATTGACTTTATGATTGACCAAGGCTTCATCCCCGAACACTTCCTCCAGAAAGACATCCACCTTGATAGTGCTCGCCATGTGGTGTTTTTTACACCAGATCAACTCCATGTGCTGGATGGCGCCAAGACCTGGTACTTGGATGGAACTTTCAAGCTGGTAAAACGTCCGTTCACCCAACTGTTCTCAGTTCACGCCTTCGTCAAGGGAGACACCGGTGGGCTGAAGCAGGTTCCGCTGGCCTTTGTCTTGATGACTCGGCGGACAAAGAAGGACTACAAGAAAGTGCTCAAGGCCCTGCGGAGAAAGCTGCCGTCCCGTGCTGCAAATCTTCAAGAGCTGGTGGTGGACTTCGAAGTTGGACTGTGGGGTGCCATCCAAGCTGTTTTTCCTGATGCTTCCGTGAAGGGCTGCCTGTTCCACTGGACTCAGGCAGTCTGGAGAAAGTGTCAGGCACTAGGTTTGGCAGTACCCTACATGTCCAACGACGGAGTTCGGGATTTCATCGGCCAGCTGTTGTCGCTCCCGTTCTTGCCTCATGAACATATCGGGCCAGCTTTTGAAGAACTCAACAGCCAGGTGACTGATCAACCCGCCATGGTCGAGCCGTGCAGCTACCTTCGCACCACGTGGCTGGAGAACTCAACATGGAGCCCACGTGACTGGTCAGTGTTCATGCGGAGTATCCGCACGAACAACGACGTGGAAGGCTGGCACCGGAGACTGAATGGGCGGGCAGGACGTCACACCGTCCAATTCTACAACGTCGTCAAGCTCCTGTACGCAGAATCCAGCTACGTAAACGTCCAGCTAAGGCTGGTCAAAGAAGCGCGACTCTGCAGGAACCAGCGGCGGATGTACCGGCAGATTCAAGGCAAGATTTTCAAGTTGTGGGACGACTACCAAGCCCGTCGCATCACAACATCGGGACTCCTTGCAGCCTGCAAGTACCTGACAGGTCCAGCCCTGTAAATCAACAACAAAACAACCGGTCCTTTTCAGGACCAACAACAAAACAACCGGTCCTTTTCAGGACCAACACATCTACAAGAGAGATTGGTCAAGATTTGCATCAAAGGCAGAATAAAAACGGAAATTAATGATTAATAAAAAATTACATTTATTTTGTTTTCTCCACAGGTTAGAATTGAGCCTACTTTTTTAAGCAATGCGAAATTGTTTTTTTTTATTACTGCCAAAACAATGCCAAACTGAACACATTGAAAAGCATTAAAAAATTTCAAAACTAGTGATTTGCATTTTATTACTCACAACAGTTTTTTTAATTGAAATCAAAACTTGATAATTATAAAAGAGTGAAAACATTAACACCAGGGTAGATTCAGGCATTGAACATTTTAAAAACTCTTGAATTGCACTTTATGACAGTTTTTAATTAAAGTCAAAACTTGATAATTATAAAAAGTACAATTTAAAAAAAAACCAGCAACCAAAGAAAATCACGCTACAATATTAAAGACAAACAACGTCGATCATAACCCAAGCTCAAAAGACCCACAAACCGCAGGGTAAGCTCCAAACAGTAAGCTCCAAGAAGAAAAAAAACCATGCAGTGGCAGGTTAAAAAATCAGACAAAACAAACCGCAACACCGTCCCGTGAACCACCAAGAGTGATTGACAGTAGCATTGTTGTTCAATAGAAAGGGATTTGGAACCCTTTGTCACGTGTGCAATGAATCCTGGGTGCGAAACGACCTGGGTACGAAATGACCTGGGTACGAAATGACCTGGGTACGAAATGACCTGGGTACGAAACGACTGGGTACGAAACAACTTGGGTACGAAACGACCGACATTCCTGCATGGCAGTGGATATTCTGCCGTCGCCGGTATTAAAACGTTCTGATACGATATTCTGCGTTCGCCGTCAGTCGTGTGACACCATGGTGACACGTAGGCAGCATATGGGAAAGAATTCCGTTCACTAGTGTCACCACTTATTCTCCTCAATAACCACCTAATATTTTTAAGTAAATTTACAAGTTTCTTTATGAAAATAGGCTAGTACAACTTTTTTCTGATGATAGACTTTGCACATGGCATCTCCACTCAGTGGCGACCAGTGAAGTTAAGTACTTTTTTTTTTACTAACATTAAATTTTACAATTTTAAATTTTATACGGTGTACACTGTTGATTTTTTTACAGAGTTTTAACTTTGCCGAATGGCCTGACAGCTCTTTTGATCGCTGATCTTGTCAATCAAGGTGTGATTGACGAACATCAAAGTAAAATTGACTCGCAGGGTAATGACAAATTAGTTAACGATGAGAACTCACAGTGTAAGAACCCACAAGATGCCTCGCAGAACACCGAGGCTGCTAGGACCACTGAACCAATGGACTTCATTTCAGTAGCAAATTCAGATGGACAGGATGGTGGGTCTGTTCTGTTGACGGAAGACGAAGGAGGCAGTGACTTTGAGGAGGACGATGATATGGAGGAAGAGGTTCCTGAGGACGAAGATGAATCTGAAGATGTGGAAGGAAGAACGAAGCGGAAAGCTCATTCCAAGCAACCAAAGCTGGTAAGAACAGCATAATACGGTTCAACAAGGAGGTTCACTAATGTATATTAACACCTCTTACTAGAGCAGAACTGCATGCCCCAGCCTCTACTAGAGCCACTGAGGCAGGGTGCGCCACTCTGCTTGGAGTGCTCCCTAAGAACCTGCACTTCTTAGACTGTTTTTGAGAAGTACATTTGATTTGGCTATTCCTTGGGAAAAATTCTGCTGAACAGAATATTGGAGGAGATAAACTTGAGCATTACTGACTGAAGTTGCATGCTGACCTGAGTGACTTGAGTCTTGTTGCTTTAAATTTAAATCTTTGTTTTAAATTAATCACAGGCAGCGGCAGCGCTAACAGTTGGGATTGGCAGCTTTTGTGAGCCCGATGATATACCTGGTCTTGCTCACTTTCTGGAACACAGTAAGTTAGATAAAAATGCATCAGAAATTTCTTGTCAAAAATATTCATGTTTTTTACATGTTCATTAAATTAAATGCAGCAAACTTAATTATTAATCATGCAAATATTTAGTAATATCCTTACTGAATTGCAGGCTTACATGTATGTTGATTTTTCCATTGTTGAAAATCATAAGAATTGAAAAGTTGGCCGTTACTATTTTTTCTTCAAAAGACCTATCGGCTATCAGAAAATGTAGATTTGATGGAAAACCCAAGGAAAAACATAAATGTGTCAGAGATATCCAAAGTTTGATAAATGTTTTTTGCCCCTATTTTTGTAGTGGTGTTCATGGGAAGTGAGAAGTACCCTGATGAGAATTCTTTTGATGTGTTCATCAAAACTCACGGAGGATCGGACAATGCTTGCACGGACTGTGAACAGGTTAGTTCATTCCGTCATTTTGATTTTGTAGAATTTGGAACTACAAATTTAGCAAATAACTTGTGACTGATTTTTAGATTTTACCCCAAACCCTCTGCTGTAACTTATGACATCAGTAGAAAATCAGGAGAAAAGTACAAATTTAATTTCAAATTGAGCACAATTGGTGTCACAGATTTGGGGTGCAACAATAAGAAGCAATGAGTCGACAGTGTTAAAATTTGTCTTCCTTCAAGGTTTCAACACTGTCGCATAAGGGTCATTCTATAAATTTGGGGTCCAATGTGTGACATTTTTCTGTCCCCGTTACACCTGACATACTGCTATTTGCCATACAAGTATCATTAAAAATGCCTTCAAACCATATTTTTATGAATTGTATTTTATGTAATCACTCTTTGAAATAGAAGGCATTTAAAGAATGTGGTGGGGTATCGTGGCCGAGTGGTTAGGCCCATTGACCCGCAATCGTGGGTGAAAACTTGGGGTTGCGGGTTCGAATCCGGGTTCGAATCCGGCTGCGGTACCTGTGCCCTTGGGCAAGGCACTCAACCACACTTGCTCCATCCTTCGGAAGGGATGTAAAGCCGTTGGTCCAGTGTGTTAGGTAATGGTAACGCACTCTAAAGATCCCAGAGCATTCTTTCGTGAAGAGCAAGGGGATTCCCCGGTGTCTCTGGCCATTTCTAATTCTAATTCTTCATGGGTTTCCTCACGCTTACGAGTAACAGTGCAATGAGCACTATTGAGGAATCCTTGGTATGAATACCAGAAAGAAATAATAATAATAATAATAATAATAATAATATGTCCTGAATTTACAAAATACAACATTTTACAAGATGTCAGATGTAACGGGGACAGAAAAAGTGGACCCCAAATTTATAGAATGACCCGTAAGTCATCTCCAAAGGACTATCTCCAGTACTGACATATTTAATCACCAATGAGATATTTCAAGTAAAACACATTTTCCCTTCTCTTCAGACAACCTTTATATTTGAGGTACACCAGAAGCACTTCCGAGAAGGCTTGATGCGTTTTGCCCAGTTTTTCACAGCACCTCTCCTGAAAGCTAGCAGCACAGATCGAGAGCTGGAGGCAGTGGACAGTGGTATGTTACGTAGATTGAACTGTGACCTTAAAATTGAACTTTGACCAGCTGAAAGGCCCGACCAGGCTGGGCATTTTACTGGCCTCAACTGACATTTCAGACTGGCCTTTAAAGAGAACTTTGGTTTTTATAAAATCAACATATTGTTTTTGCAGAGTTTGAGATGAGTTTACCGAGTGATCATCATCGGAAGTTACAGATAATCGGCGCAATGGCTGAAGATGGCCACCCTATGGGCAAGTTCATGTGGGGTAAGTCACTAAATTAACTGAGATAGCGCTAAGTCCGAACGGCTTGTCTACGATGAGAAAAACAAACGTGGATTATTATTATCAATTTTTTCTGGTACTGAAACCAAGGATTTTTAAAATATGCCCATGCCACTGTAGTTCATAAGCCTGAAGAAACCTGTGAAGAGAAGCTGATGAAGAAATGTTCAGTTTTTAAGGTCGGAGGAAAAGGCCTTGTCATGGCCCTGTGACAGCTTCGAGACCTTGTGATGGTCTTGTGAAAAACTTTACACTACTCGATCCTTTCTGAAAATCATTCAGCTTTTTTTTTATCTTCTCATCTTTTTATCACCAGGTAATTCAGCCACTTTGAAGACGGAGCCCTCAAAGAAAAATATCGATGTCCATCAAAGATTAATCGAGTATCGGAAAAGAGTCTACTCAGCTCACTACATGACACTCGCTGTGCAGGCAAGAGGTGAAATTTTGAAGAAGAAAAAAAAAAAAAAGTACCGTTATTACCAGACAGTAGTCTGAAATAGCTGTTATTCTGTGGCATCCACAAAATGGGTTAAAGTTTTGGATAATTCTTGAAGTAAAAACCTTGTAAGCTAATTCTTTGAATTATTCTTTCGAAACAGAAACATTGGACACTTTGGAAGAGTGGGTGAAGGAATCGTTTTCTGACATCCCAAACAAGTAAGTTTGTTCCAGAATTGTGAAAGAAATTGCCTGTTTTTTGGCATTTTTATACGTTAAATGTGCAAATTGGTATGCAAGATTGTCACTTGCAATTTTCTTTTGTCTTTCTATAGCGGACAACCGAAACCATGTTCTAAAACCTGCGGTGAACCATTTTCCTCGGAGACTTTTAACAAGCTCTACAAAGGTATTTAAATGTGGCACATTAGAACAAAATTCTGACAGTAGTTAAAGCTGTGTTTTTCATTTTCATTTTTGAGTAGGATGTGACATTTGTTTATATCAAAACCACTAGTTTTAGGCCAAACAAAATAATTGGTGTGTTTACGGTAACCCGACCTACCTGGATTTTTTTCGGCCAAATTGCCGACCTCAAAACCTTTTATTGCCAATTTTCAAGTTGATAATTTTAAATGAGCACTATTTGCAATAATTTCCAACGAACATAACATTTTCTACACTTGTACATGAACATGTTTAATAGTGTTAATAGTGAGTTTCAAACATTGCAAAACAACACGCAAATGCATGAACTGAAATGTAAAAAAAAAATTACAAAATAAAATTATATTCCTACCTACCTACCTACGATTTTGTTTAGGCCGTTACCGTAAACGCACCATTTATTTTGTTTGGCCCTACACTAAAATCCACCTGCTATTGTGTGCGCACATTCTGCATTTGTTTTGAGAATGGCGTCAAAGGTCACATATACTCCAAGTTAATTTTATCCGTACTTGTGAGCTCATTCCAAATCAATTTTATCCAAACACAAAATGGATATATGCACAATGTCAGATGGATATATGCAGTGATGTCAGAGATAATATTGTTTGTCCATAAAATGCTGTTGTCTAAAGTTAAAACATTTGACTGCTCTTTTATTTTAGTTGTACCGGTTCAGAAAGCTCATGTGCTGGACATCATATGGTCTCTACCAAATCAGAGGCAACATTATCGGTGAGTGCTCAATAGAACCTTTGCATGACGGCCATATTGGGGGCAGTCACACTGCCACCTTGCAACATGCATGAGTAGCCATTTTGTGGATCTATTGTCACATCATTTAAGTAAGAATTTTTAAAACAAATCCTGCAGCCAAATTCGCAAAACTGTATGCAACTGCGTAATCCCACTCTTGCAACTATTTATTCGTTTAAGCTGTACAATGATAATTTTAAGCAAACTATGCCACTTTTCGCACCTTTTGTGAAATCGGTTGCAAGATTAGCTCTAAATTTTACTTTTTAACATTGACACTTTCCCCCGTAGATGCAAACCTCTAACCTACCTGTCTTGGCTGATTGGTCACGAGGGGCATGGAAGTATCTTGGCTCTCCTGAAGAAGAGGTAAAAAGAAGAAAACAATTAAAGAAAAGGGAGATGGTCGTAGTCTTCCTCAAACCATCGGGCAAAATTTCAAACTAAAACTGATTTGAAATGTTTTTTTAAAAGTTATTCACAAGTTGTAGTTTTTAATTTTGTTTAATTTTAATGGTGATAAGGCACTATACCAAATATTGTGTGTGCTAAATTGTTTGTTGTGTTGACTGTTTCTATTTTCCTGTCAAAAAATATTTATGATTTTTTGCCTGTTTAAATTGTGCATGTGTTGTCGTTTTAAAGGCCCTATACATTTGCAAGATACAACTTTTTGCAGATTCGTCAACTCATGAAAAACAGAATTGGGTCATTGCAAATGATACAATGTGCCTTTTAATTGTATATGGCTGGCTTTAAGAGTTTTGAATTCAATTCAATTGGCAGGGCCTTTGCGTTAAGTCTGTTTAGCGGCAATTCGGACACTGGTTTTGAACACAACGAAACACATGCGATGTTCATCATATCAGTTACATTGACAGATCAGGGATTCGCTCAAGTGCAGAAGGTGAGACCGATTTCAACAATTGTTTTCTGAAACTTGTTTTGGCTAACTGGTCCAGATTTTATGGCACTGTTTTACTACTTAGCAAATTTTGCTGCTGAGCAAAAATTAGCAGAATACCAATTAAAAGTAATACAAATAGTATGAAATTTTAATTGGTGACCCATTTTTGCTGAGCGCAATTTTTAAGTGCTAAGCAATACTTTTGATAAAATTATTAAAATTCATGAAGTTGGGCCATTGGCCGGGTAACGTTAATGTGGTTTTTGTAGACCATGCTTAATCCAGGCCTTAAAGTTATACAAATAAAGGAAGGTAACTCCGGCCTTGATTTTGTCCAAATTTCAAAGGGCACCGACGCCAACTGGAGGGGCACCGTGGCCAACTTTGTTCCAAATGTACGTGCTGGTTATTAGTGTAGACGAGCCTCATGAAATTTAAAAGGATAAGGCATGCTGGCCAAGTTGGCCTTAGAAAGTATATATCTTGAAGGGGCATCAGGGCCAACTCAGCAGGACATGAGGCCATTGGCCTTGGTGGCCTTGGTTAATGTGAAGGCCTGGGATAGGGCATGTTGGCCAAGTTGGCCTTATAAAGTGTATATCTTGAAGGGGCATCTGGGCCAAGTCAGCAGGGCATGAGGCCATTGGCCTTGGTGGCCTTGGTTAATGTGAAGTCCTGGGATAGGGCACGCTGGCCAAGTTGGCCTGGGTGTATATCTTGAATGGCCATCAGGGCCAACTCAGCAGGGCATGAGGCCTTTGGCCTCGGTGGCCCCGATTATTGTTAATGCCTGCTTAAATTGTATTGTTGATCTGATTCATAGGTGGTGGCTATCATTTTCCAGTACATCAAAATGCTGCAGAAAATCGGACCCCAAAAAAGGTGAGTGTAGAGGGAAAAAAGGAATTTTTACTCTTTTGGCTATTTTGACTCATGATTGGAACGAATAACACAGCTTTCTGTTTTCGCTGTCTTATACCGAATGAAAGGATTTTTAACATTTTATTTTTATTTTATCTTGCAGAATATTTGGGGAAATCCAAACGGTCGATGACAATGACTTCAGGTTTAAGGAGGAGGTATGCAAAGTTTTAGAGTAAAAAATTGGGGAAAATGTAGATTTAAAGATAGTATACATGATTGGTAAACTGTTACAAATAGTGTTATCCCCCTGTGTGATTGAAGATATGCATGATTGAAACCAACATGAGCAAAAACCAGCTCCGTACTTCGTCTAACTTTTGAGAAAACAGCAAAAAAGGGTTTACAGTCACTTCGCCCCAAAACCACTTCGCCCTGAACCACGGCCTGTGCACGAAGTGGTTTTGGGGCGAAGTGGCATTTGGGCGATGTAGTGTTTGGACAAAGTGATTTGGGCCGAAATGGCACTCGGGCGAAGTGGTTTGGGGCAAAATGGCACTTGGGTGAAATGGTTTTGGGGCGAACTTAATTTTCATCTCATGAGACGAAAAATAATTGTTTTACTCATTTCTCAAAGACTATAGCACTTCAGACAAAACCATTTCAGGGGAAGTTTTCTACGGTCATCATGTTTATATTGTGTAAGTAAGGTGTGATCTGTGAACATTTCTGATTTTCGAGATACCAATCATGTATACTGCCTTTAAGTCTCCCCCAACTTCACTGACGTTTTTATTGTACCTTGGCAGAAAGCACTGAGCTTTCTTTATGCAATACAAATGTTGTGTATTTCCCAAGTAATCAGTGTTTTTCAGCAAAGATATGTACAAAAAAAAAGAGAAAAAAGTGTTACCTTTTAAAAATCTGGTTGATTACTGCAATATTGGTTTTAATTTTTTGGTCATTGCAAATGATACATGTACAATGGGCCTTTAAAGGTATTCTTGTGTTTGAACTTGTTGTCCTTCCTCCATGTCCAGACAGAGCCCATTGACTACGTGGAGACGGTTTCTGAGAATATGCAACTCTATCCACAAGCAGAGTACCTCACCGGTCCTCTGATTGAGACGGAGTATGACGAAAAAGTGAGTTGAATTTTGATTATTCCATGCTCGGATACCAAATAATATTTCGTTTGACGAGGTCGAATCTTCAAATTTAACAATAAATATTCCTAGCCATTTCTAGATTATATCACAAGAAAATGGATTTCATTTGAAACAAAAGCTGAAGACATTCTGAATGGCGTGAAAATCACATGTAGGATTTCAAATCTCAAATTTTGATTATTGTTGTTTGACGTGGCAGTTCTCCAATGTCTAAAATTACTTTTTTTTTCTCTGCCAAAATTTGCCCAATTTTCACAATCTTTTTTTTTTCCTCCCTCATGTCAGGCCATTGCGTTCTGTACCGACTGGCTCCAAGCCGACTCGGCTAATTTCATGCTGTCGTCAAAGCACTTTGAAGGCCAGTGTGACCAAAAAGAGCCTTGGTACCAGACTGATTATAGCATTGAAGATGTGCCTAAGGAGTGGAAGGACCTCATTCAAAGTGAGTAACAACGAAAGGGATCTGACTAATGAGTGAAGTTGATTTGTTTGGTTTGACAAATGACATTTAAGCAAACTAGAAATGTTGCCATGCATTTTTTTAGTTGATAGTCAAGATTTTGTCTTTTTAATTTCCATCAGTGTTACAATAATATTTGTAAAAAAATTATTTGTGAAATTCTTTACAATTTTCTTTTTTCCCATATTTCCCCAGATTCTCTTTTTTTTTTAATATGAAAAAAGATGTAATATAGATGTGAAATTTACAGTCCCCATTTTCCAAAGTATTTGATGCACTGATAATTTGTTTCTTTTCTCTAGATTTGGACCTGAACCCGGAACTCCATATTCCAGAACCCAACAAATTCATAGGTAAGAAGTCAAAATAAATTGGCACCTTCAAAGTTAATGGTCACACACTCACTAGGTTTGTTTCTCCTAAAAAATATCCAACATGTAATCACTTGGGGCCAATTTGATAAACCTGTTCAGCAGAAAAATTTGCTTAATCTAAAATTGTTTACTTTATAAAAATGGGTCAATAGTCTTAATTGTATGTCAACTTGAATAACAGAATAACAGAACACAATTGTAATACACATCACATACGATTTTGACTGCTAACCCATTTTTATAAAGCAAACAAATTTTACATTAAGCGAACAAATTTTGAATTAAGCCAAATTTTTTACTAAACAGCTTTATGAAATTGGCCCCTGGTAATAGAAATGAATGGTACATAACCAGTTGTTCTAAGTGACCACCAAATGTGAAAACGTATGATGGTCACGCACAAAATTGAAATTACTCTTCTTTTTTTTTACAGCAACCGATTTTGAGCTCAAGACACCAGACGTGCCCGATACCGATTACCCACAATGCATCTTGGAGACGGCGCAGAGCAAGTTGTGGTACAAACGAGACACAAAGTTTAACTGCCCACGCGGTGAGCATACAAAAAATCACTAGAGGCATCTGTGATGAATATTCATAAATGTATGCAAATTGTTGATGGAGGTGATGAATATGCATGAATGTGTATGAAATGTGTTTTGTTGATGGGAAATGTCACATGTGAAGAATTTTTATAAATGATAGGATATGGTAAATGATATGGTAAGCGTGTCACATGTGTAATGAATATTCATAAATGTGTGCTACATGTATTCTGTTGATAGTGAGTCACATGACTAATTAATATTCATACAATGGAAACTGTTGATGTAAAGAGGATAATTTTTATTTTTTGTTCAGGTTACATCATCTTTTATCTGATCACTCCCCTGGTCTACACTTCGCCCGAGAATCTCGTCTTGTTTGATTTCCTTGCTTCAATCTTGGAGCACAACTTGTCCGAGATTGGCTATGAAGCTGACACGGCACAACTTGAGTACAGCTTTAAGACGGAGGAAACGGGACTCGTCATGAAAATGTTTGGTTTCAACCATAAACTGCTGGTAAGTCTAACCCTAATCCCTGCCCACACGAGCCAATATTTGTCTGACGATGTCGGCCGACTGAAAGTTGGATGGTGTGGACGCCACTCCAGACAACGTCCAACATCATCCAATAAGTTTGTCAATGTAGCTATCGCCCAACTTTATTGGAGCTCGTTGGATGAAATGAACAAATAGCAGAGTAGGACACCTGTCAGGTGAAGGCAGCAATCAAGATATTTTGAATCGTGTTGGGTCGTGTGGACGAGCGCATCCATGCAATGCCCAACCAGTTACAACCTTTGTTGGTCCTTTTTGACCAACGATTGTTGGCTCATGTAAACGGGCCATTGAGACTGGTCAAAACTGGACAAAGTCACAACAGGGGCCAATTTCATGGCGCTGCTAAGCACAAAAATTTGCTAAGCACAGGATTGATTTGCCTTATAAAATGGATTACAAGCCAAAAATATTCGCCAACTTGTGTTCTTCACAAGAGTAGGAGAATACCTTTCAATACACATTACTTACGATTTTGGCTGGCAATCCATTTTTACAAAATAAAGCAAACAAATCCTGTGCTAAGCAAATATTTGTGCTGAGCAGCGCCATGAAATTGGCCCCTGGTCATAACCGAATCATCCTTGAAATTTACAGCAACTAAGCATATCCATAGACTTGGCCAACTTCTGAAATTGGCTTCAGTCATGACTCGGCCACTTTTGAAATGTGTTCACACTCGTATTTTGTCAAGACCGAATTAGACCTTGTCTTAAGTTTGCCCCTTGTACAATCTGGGAGCAAGTTTTATAGAGCTAGTCAGCCTTGGGGATCTACTAAGCACAAAATATTCTTAAGGTAAGCAAATCTAGGTTACCAACCAAAATGGTATGTGATTCATGTGGGTTTGGTTGGTTCCCAGCCAGAATTTGTTTTTTGTATTCCATTTGACTTTGTACTTAGCAAACATCTTGCTATTCTTTCTTATACAGCTCTTATTTGATACCATCGTGGACTACATCGCTAACTTCACAGTGACGCAAGAATTGTTTGATGCGGTCAAAGAATCCATGATCAAGTCATACTACAATCACGTCATCAAGCCGGCAAAACTCAACAAGTTAGTCCACGAAAAATCATTTTTATTGTTATTTTCATTTTTTAAATGCGAGTTGCCAATTACAAGGCCTGTTCTCCACTTGCATGGTCGCGTTCAAAACAAAGCTTTCTGCACATACATCATATTTCACAATGGACAAAAGTCACATACCATGTCATAGCAACTGGCATGGTATCGTTGTGAGGGTGTCATTGTTTATAATAATAATAATAATAATTGTAAGAACTCTGAATGCCGCAATAGGGCGACATTTCGGGAAGACTCTCCCCGGAGACCACCGAAATTTCGGCAAGAACCACTCAAAATGACACCTTATTTTTTTACCCAAAGCTTCCAAAAATGCTTCCAGACCTAAGAGAATTGGTTCTAGACCTAATAAAAATGGTTCTCGATTTAAAAAAATGTTTTTTGACCTAAAAAAATGATTTAAAAAAAAACAAATTACGGCGACACCAAAATGTCGCCCTATTGAGCATGTCGCCCTAATATAGCTTTTTTACACACAAATTGTCGCCCTATCCTAGCAAACAGAGTTTTTTATTTATACTGCGCAGAAACCATATATATGTTCTAATGTGCATTACAATAGAAAACTCAAAGCACACAAAATTAAACCTTGCTACAGTTAAAACATTACTTCATAAACGCAATTACAATAAAAACGCTTGCCTAAAAAGAAATGTCTTCAGTTTGGTCTTAAACAAAGGAATATATTGAACATTCTGGATTTCACACGGTAACTGATTCCAGAGTGTGGGAGCAGCTTGTGCAAATGAACAATCCCCTGTAGTTTTCTTCATTTCGCCGGTAGGATATTCCCAAACTAGCTGCTCATTAGACCTCGAGGAATAACGATAACGGGCTTTAACTTTCAAGACCATGAATAGCTTTGAAGGTCAAAGGAAGAATTTTAAATCGAATCCGGAACTGTACTGGAAGCCATGTAACGGATAAAGTATATGAGTGGCATGGGTCCCAAACGATGAATTACAGTCTGGCAGCTGCATTCTGTACTCTTTGAAGTCTAATTAACTGAGAGTTTATTTATGTAAGTATAGCCTTGCTGTTTTGCCACTATGGTGGTATTGAATAGGCCGCTCGAAGGTAGGGCTACCAAAGTCAACTTCAGAGAAACTAGCCCCTCACACCGAAACAAGACCGGATTTACCAGTCTCTTTACGATACAAGTGGGGCTGGGAGGGATAACTAGTCTGCATTGAGACAACCAAGTTGCCTCTGCCCTCATTTTAAGCAAGAATTGTAAAGTGCCTTGCTCAAGGGCAAAAGTGTCACAACTTGTCCACGATTTGAACCCACATTCTAGCTGTCATGGGTTCGGTGCACTAGGCCGTAACACTCCACAAAGTGTTAAATTATTCTTGACAACTTTGTTGAAGTTGTGATAGTTACAGCAATGTTCTTAAATTTAGTTACTTTTTAAAATGAAACTGATTTTTATGGTTACAATTTTTTGAAACTGCAGTGATGTGAGGCTGTCCATTCTACAGTTCATTAAGTGGACGCCCATTGACAAACGTTCGGTGGTCAACGCCGTGACTAGACCTCAGGTGCTCGAGTTTGCAGCAAGATTCAAGAAAGTGCTTTTTATCGAGGGTCTCGTCCAGGGTAACTTCTTGGCAAAGGTGAGGGACAAAATAATTTCCTCAATTATTTTGAGAAAATTATGAAATAACTGCAACAAAATTATTACAAAATAACTTGAAATTGTTTTCTAAACACCAACAACTTTTTTTAAAAATCCGTTTTTACTAACAGGAAGCCTTGAGTTTTGAGGAGTCCCTCCGGACCAAACTAGGTTGCACCCCTCTGCCCGAAGTGCAGATGCCCAAGACAAGGGTCATCCAGCTGCCCTCTGGAGGTCAAGTGTGCAAGGTCAAAGGTTTCAACCACGACGACGCAAATTCAGTAGTGACTAACTACTATCAGTCCGGCCCCGGGACGGTGGGGAGGTTAAGTCTTATCGAGGTTTTAGTGGTAAGTGTTTGCATCAAGCTTTGCTCAGGCCTTGCCGGTGAAAAGCCCTGGCCTCTGACATGTCATGGGATGCTTTCGGAAGTTGGGGCACTTTCTGAAAGCACTTTTTTGGTAATTTGTTTATTACTAAAATACCTTTGGACCAATTTTGCATCTATGAGACAAGCTTTTATTTCTCCTGTGTTAATCAGATGATGATGGAGGAGCCTTGCTTTGATGTCTTAAGAACACAGGAACAACTTGGGTAAGTCTGATTAAGCCAAGTCAATCATTCTTTAGACAATCTGTCAAATGCCTATTTTATCGAACAAAATATTTCCCTACAAATGCTTCTTTTCTCTCCCAAAATAAAAAAAACAACTAAAGCCTCAAAGGGCAACACATAGTCTGACAAGATATCTCTCTGAAACTTATTAAGACAGACCAAGATGTCCCACAAGTGTCTGTTCTTGTTTGTACAGGAAGTTTTAGAAATGTTGTCGGACTGTGTGTTGCCCTTTTGGGGCTTAAGTAATTTTCAGTAAAAGTGAACAATTATGGCTAGCTTATTAAATTATCACCTACTAGAAATTGGTTAATTCAGAAACCGGTTTGCAATTCTTTCAAGTGTAGGTTAACCGTTTGGCTGACACTAAAGATTGTTGCTGGTGTTTATACTATATAGAAGCATTTGCAATGCAAACAATCCCCCCTAGGCCCCCAAAATAATGGTTGAACCTTTATCTGGTTAAAATTTTACTACGATCCCATATAAATTTATTTCAATTTCATGAAGTCATTACAAACTTTTGTAAATTCTTTAAAATTGGGTTTCGTTTAAACGTTCAGTAGAACCAGTTTTTCAATCTTTTTCAGTTAAACGGTTAACCGGTTAAACGTCCCATCCTATCACCTACCTAATAATTTATCATGTGTCCCTTTTTCATTATTACAAATGACCACTATAACAGCTTTCCACTGATTTCTGTTGTTTGCATACAGCGTAATTCACATTGTGTTTTTTGAAGAATATTCATGACTTGTATGCCAAAATGTAGCAGCAAAATGTTTTGTAGATAGTTTTGACCAATTTCTGACCCGTTTGTACAGTTACAGCGTGTATCCGACTTGTCGTAACAGCTTTGGGATCATTGGGTTTTCAGTCACTGTGTCTACGCAGGCCCACAAATTTAGGTAAGTTTGACCAAAAATCTGATTTTTTTAGGGAACCAGCCTAAATAGGACAGCGGTTTTGCCCAATTTCTTGAAAACATGACATAGATTTTTCTTATTGTTTTCTCGGAACGTAGATGAGGTACTGAGCTGACTCATACACAGGTTGGTTTTTATCATACACATCCTCAATCACACCCTGGAGATAACGCCGTTTCTAACAGTTTTCCAATCTTGTAATATATCTTTACCCTATCGGCTTTTGGCATTTTGTTCTCAGTGTTTCTCACGTGGAAGACAGGATCGACACATTCCTGGAAACATTCTGCCATAAACTGACAACCTCTATCACAGAGGAAGTTTTCCAAACCAACGTAGACTCACTGATCACATTGAAGCAGTGCGTGGACAATCGGCTTGGGGAGGAGGTTGCCCGAAACTGGTGGGAGGTTCTCAACCACACTTATCTCTTTGATCGACTCAAACGAGAGGTAAATTTTATTTTATTATCGTTTTCTCTCTTAAACAAGTCTTGCATGTTGCTTTTGTTGGTAGTGTTAGTCCTCAAAATCTGGTTTAAAAATAATAAAAAAGTAATCACTTTTTCTTTTAAATATGGGCTGAAAGAAAAAGTTTGAAATTTCAACCTGAGATCTGTGGGTTCGATTCCTGGCCATGACAGGTTTTGACACTTGTGCAAGGTTCTTGGCCTAATTTACATAATCCCATTCAACTCTTTCTAACCAGGTCGAAGCACTCAGGAAAATCTCACAGCAAGAGGTCTGCGCATTTCTCATGGATCACATCCAAGGTGGAATTCACTTCCATAAACTCAGCACACAGGTAAGTGGCCATTTTGATAATTACTTTTAAAAAAAATATTTTGTCAGCCAGATTTTAAAACGAAATCATGAATACTTTAGACATTTTCCATATTCCTATTGGTCGAGAGCATGTCACATGGCCGGTCTTAAATGGATGATATAGATCAGCTTGCGTGGTTTTAAACAATTTCTAGTCTGGGCCTAGTCAGTATGCGAAACTTGTATGCACACAAAAACTGCACAAGCCCGAAAGCAAATTGGATAAGTGTGACAAACCTTTGTGTCAGTTTACCTGTGTGCATGCACAGTATGCAGTGTGCATGATGGGCACGTTTAAAGAAAAACAGCCCGACACGCAGCACTGTGAATGAACGCAACACCCTTAACGAGACATGTACGAAAGTACGCAAAATGGTGAAACACATTCACCTCGGTAAATTCTCTGCGTCAAGGTCCCTAGCCAGCTTAATCAAACACCACGAACGTCATTTTTACAATATCGGCGCAAAATTTCTCAGCTAAGCTCACCAACCATCTGACCTTTCTGAAGCGCTGCCGTGATTCCAATGTAATTCCACCCAGCCTAAGACTATTTCAGCACAGCCAATCACGTCACTGCTAATCACTGATTGGCTCCCTCACCTTATGCAGCCAACACCATCCATCTGTATATAAGAGTGCTAGCTACATAGCTCCAGTTTTCTTTCTTCTCCTGAAGACGGACAGAGCACGCTGTCCGAAATGTCAAGAAACCAATCGGTTCTTTTCAGAACCACATATCTCCCAAAAGAGAGTTTCTGAATCCATGGTGTACCGCAATTTTTTCCAGCTTTATAACTTTAGATTTCTTTAGCACCTTCTGTCAAACCTTTGTAGTGTATGCAACTCCTGTATTCCGCAAGTGACCGTTACATAAACTTCTGTGCATAGGTGGTTGGAGTGGGCAAACTCGAACAGCATAATGCAAGCGTCTTAACAACGGTTGATGGGGCCGATAAACAGCATGCTGAAAGGAATGCTGGGATAGGTCTCGTGTTTCTGCCCCCTGATGAATTGGACGGGCGACGCGTCATTGATGCAATTGACGCATTTAAGGCTGGCTTGACCGTTTATCCAGTCACAAAGATTGACCATTGACGAAGGCGGTTATCTCAGTTTTTAGCAAATGATAAAAAGCTATCTTTGTGGTGAAACTATATCCCTTAAATATAGAATTTTGCCGTTTATTCTTCAGTTTTTTTTTGTTGCATCAAGTATAAGTCACAAAATGGGTACCTTATTAAGAACAATTTCTCAATTTTAGTCCGTCTTCAAGAATATAAACCAAACACAGCATTTCCTTCCTTGAGTAGTTATTTATTCGCTACTTTCTGATAGATTCACAAATTGAAAATAAAAGTGAAATTAGAATTTGAGATAAACTAAGGAAGACGAGGCAGTTCTAAAAGTTTGTACAAATCAAAGCGATGTAGTTTCTTCAATAGTTACAAATATAAACATTCATTTTGTTTTTTTATGTCACAAGTAAAATTAACTCGCAACTTGTAAAAATATTTTGCTTTTACCATCATTTTTATCACAGCAAATCAAATATAACAAGTTACAATTCATTGAAAAATAACTTTTTAACTGATAAACGTTTTAGTTGAGCCGTCAAACTATGCTGCAAGAAATAACCCAATAGACCTTTATCTCCCGTTGAGATCAAGAGATCGCGCAACGCATGTGTCATTGTGATGCACACAATGAACAAGACCAAACTATTTTTTTCTCCAAGCCTCGCTTTGGTTACGTTCATTTTAATATGAGAAAAAGGAAGATGGCCGCACCGTGATAATGATACATTTTGGGTAAAAGTGTAACCTTCAGGACATGGAAAATTAGCAAGAGCCTGGATATAAAATGGTAGAAATAATTTTCCTGCATTACAAAAATGGGATTAAAAGTCTTAAGATTAAAATCTGCGCAAGAATATTGAACAAATCAGACTTAATGAAATTTCTATTCGTTGTCATTTATTCATGCATTAGTTAAGACAAGAAAGCTCTTGTGGTTAACTTATACATTAATATATTGGTAATTCTGATAAATAATTATCACAAAGACAAACATTCTTAAGAATCAGGTGCTTTTAGATGAATTCATTAATAGTTGAACTTTGAATGTGACTTATAAACAAATTAGTATAAAGCCGCGATCCTTGCAATTTAAGCTATTCCATATGTTGATCATGTTTGCATTTTATTGACCACATAGGTGCATGACCTTTATGACGCTAAGCTAGAAATGTAACAATCTTATAAGCAAGTGATCTTTTGAGTGTATTGAATACACATCCCATCTGAAGGATGAATCAGGTGTCTCGGCTGAGGGGGGAAGAGCGAAGCTTGAACTCACAGCCTTAGTTTTTGTTCCGAAATAGTTACGAGATGGCCATTAAAACAGACTACGTGCAATGCATTCTCCAAACATTTTAGTAAGCAATTGTCTTAATACGACCATAGCATGAATTAAATTTTAAACCAGTAGAAATTTTGTTGTGCAACAACAAAAGAAAAACTCCCATAAATTTTTTTTTTAACAACATAAGCTGCATTGTAGTTAAAGATATACAATCTGTGGTTCTTAACAAATTAAACAAAAAAAATTCTCCGAACGAATTTTTAAAGCATTTACTTTAAATAACAACAAAACACCATACTTTGTATTTTAGACATCAGTAACCCGATCTCCTTTCTTCGACAGAGGAAACAAATTAGACAGGTCACCGGTCCAAAGGGCGCAATTGTAGACCGAGCACGGGAGGTCAGACTTGGTCAAGTCTACGCCTTGAATTATAATTCAAAATATTGACAGTAATTGTTCAATAACTACACGTTGGTCGATTTCTTTCGTTGATGTGCCATTTGAAAGCGAATAACTTTTATGTTTCTAGAAAATTATCAATTCAAATTTTGTATTCATTTATCAAGGTGCCACACTAAAAACGCACTGACTGTATATCTTTAATGGTACATTTCCCTTTAGGGGTTATCCATAAAGTACGTACGCACGAAATACTGACTTTTTAGACTCCCCTTTCCCCCCGTACGTAAAATTCGTGACATCATCCATATACTTCAACATTATGTGTACGTATTTTATGGATAAACGATGACATATATACAGTATTATTTTGGATAATTTATACGTAATTCTCACAAAACTGGAATTACTACGACGTAAAAAATTAAATTGACATAGATACAAATTTATTTTTGAAACATTCCATTTTCTATTAACTCCATTTACAATACTTTCTTAATTCAGTTGCCAATTTTTTAAAAGCATCCATACATGAATAAATAATTTCAAAATCGCGCAATTTCTTTTATAAAAGACACTCTCGTTGGTAAAACGTAGCTGCTTAAATTCAGCTGACAAATTGTTTTTATTTAAGAAATTGGAATTTTTTTTAAAGGTAAAACCTTTGTATATTGTCTCGGACTGAAGCACTTTTAGTCTGAAATTTTAATGAGCAGGAACCATGGCTATATAAAGTACCACTCGTTGTGCAAAATCCGAATTGTTATTGACATGAATTTAGCTTCTCGAAACCTGTTAAACGGCAAATCTTGTAAATCACTGTTTGCCTAGAATTAGACTACGCAAACAAAACTAGTTAAAGTATGAGGAACTGACCACTCTCACAGACGCCATATTTGAAGGAAAAATACAACTGCGCATTAAACGCCACCAAGTGCGTGCATACACGTCATAGAAATTATTCCAAACGCGTGTTGCTCAAAATTTGTTCTAAATACAGTGCAGCCAATGTGCGTCACAACAAATCTGTAGGACGTGATGTTATTTGAGAAAGATCAATAACATTGTTTGAACAGGAACTAGACTTCCCAACGGACAAAGTTGAAGAGATTATGTTCATGAGTTAAGTGCTAAGGAATATTTGAGTACCAATTTTGTCACTGCAAAAAAGGTTGGAGCGTTATAGGGGAGACTATGGGTCATAATAGAAATGTGTTAGGAAACTGCCAATTTTAAACAATCTTAGAATTTTCGTCTTGCTTGAATTAGCTTACTTCATTCATAGGCTTCCATGGGTGGGCAGGCACACACTAGATTCTGATCGCCGTAAACGTCGTCGATGCGTCCCACCGACGGCCAAAACTTGGTGTCGGGTCTCACAAATGGCTGTATTGGGTTTGAGAAATGAAACAAAGTGCTGAAAATTGATATTTATTATTTTGATTATGCTAAGGACAGATATCATATCATTCAGTACTTTGCTGTTATATTTTTCTGCTGTATGCATTCAACAATTAGGCATCATAAGAGCTGATAAGAAATTTTTAAAAATAGACTATGATTGATGTGTATGATAAAAACCAACCCGTGTATAAGTCAGCTCAGTACCTCATCTACATTCCCAGTAAACAATGACAAACCGTGTCTATGCTTTCAAAAAATTGTGTGAAGCTGTCCTATTTAGGCTGGTTCCCTGGCTATACTGCACAGAAAATGGAGTCATAATACCACAGTAGTCGGGGGCCTAGTTTCGTTAACATAGGGGTGAGCTTGTAAAAAAGTGTATGTGCACATGCATTTATATAAATTTATCTTTAACTATATTTTCTTTTTAAAAACATATCTCGGGCGGAAGCATTGTATTGTACAGTTGGAACCACTTCTATCTTCCGTTTGAGTAAGGGTTTTTTAGTCAAATAGTTGATTAAAGTTTTCGGACATTGAAAATCCTGATACGAGCTTTAAACATCAGACAGTCTTACCATGGGGAAAGCGGCTTGTTCCCGTGTGTACGGCCACGGCCAGTGGTTGGCCATGACAATACTCTGTGAATGAGGAGCATTTTTCAGCGGGCTTTCTTCTAGTGTTATCCCACCGTTGATAATTTCGTCAATCTCTTCACGAATGTCTGGGTGATTAATAGAAGAATCCATGAGTGACGTATGATAAAACTCATGAAAATAACTCAATGATAATCTGCGATAAAGGGGCATCCATATTCTGAACATGAATTATGCTTTTGTGTATTTTATTTGAATAGCACTATGGGCAAATTTGTTTAAGCACAAATATTTGCTTGGTAGGGAATGTTACCAGTGAAATCCTCATGTGATAGAAGTAGTGTATGACCAGTGTTAGAGGACTTTTTTATTACCATGACAATCTCATTAAATTTTTGCTGGTAACCTAATTTTATCAAGCAAAGTTTGTCATGCTTTCAAAAGCATTTTTTTTCATGCTTAAGCAGCTCTATGTAATTGGCCCCAGGTATGCTAACTACAGTCAAAGCTTTTTAATAAGAGGTCCTTGGTATTTTGCAGATTACCTTGTTATAACAGGAACCATGTATTATCAGGAATGAAAACAATGAAGAACATAGAAATGGAACCTGAAATTTTCCTTGTTAGAAGCAGAATGTTGTATTAACAGTGCTCTTATTATCGAGGTGCATACTCTTGCCAAACTATGTAAGTGAAGTCTAGGTACAATACCTTGTTCACAGTGGAAATGCATGGTATAAGTGCATGCCACAGCTGGTGGTTGCCATGCCAGAGATACCAACATTTACGATTTTGGCGTAGTTTGTACAATTGTTTCAGCCAATGACGATCAGTATTGTGACATAATGTAAGAATGGATAGCTTCAAATGTGGGGTTTAAAAAGCTTGGGTCTTAAGTTATAAAATTTCGTGTCCAAAACCTGGTGCCCCGTGGCAAATTACTCTTTTTTTTTCAAACAATGCATAGCAACAGATTGTGTATCATTTTAAGAGAATTTTGGTCTGAATGTGTAACTTACACAACATCGCATCGCAAAACCTGTCAAGTTCCGCCTTATCCTCACTCTCCGTTGGTTCAACCATGAGGGTATTGGTCACAGGCCAAGACATGGTGGGAGCATGGAACCCTGGGATACAACAAACAAACAAATTATCTCCAATAATGACTGTTCTTTCTACATTTCAGACGTTTCTTTCAAATAATTTTTAAATAAATGTTTGACTTATGACAAAATTGATTAGTTCTCTTTAACTAAACGAGCATAATTGTAATTGTTCAGCAGATTAAATTAAAGGCATGAATATTTATTTGAATGCTAGACTTACCAAAGTCCTGCAACCTTTTGGCAATGTCAGCTGCTTCTACTCCGCAGAGTTGCTTGAATTCGCGCGTGTCTAAAATGAACTCGTGAGCGATGAAACCTGCGTGAAGTCAGAAAGATGGAGTTTTAATAAAACGAGAAAAATTTCAGAAATTGAGAGAAATCGTATCAGTAATGTAATTTAAAGCGTGAAATGTAATATTTTAATTTATAGTAGGCAATTTTTTGATTTTTTTGTTTAATTAGCCAACAAAAATTCCACTTCTGTCAATATTTCAAAAAAAAAAAAACTCGCCCTTGTCTCCTTTGAAGAGAATCTTGTAGGGTCCGTCGAGCCTTTTCATCATGTAGTTTGCGTTTAAGACGGCCACCTCTGATGCAATTCGCAAACCCCGACTGCCCATCATCTGCGAAAAGAATACACATAGATATAGGATATACTTTCTTTAACTGTAATTAATAGTTAACTGGTAAAAATATTTGCGTCTAAGTACATAATGAATGTAATTAATTGAAAATATGAAATAATTTAATAATAATGCGGATATTTATATAGTGCACATTATTACCCCTGGTCATTGGGCTCTTATTAACATTCCTTAATTTAATCTCAGCTTCCCAAGGATTATACAGCCTCGGCTTTCTGTTAGGCATTCATGAGCTAATCATGTATACCCTCAGAGGTACCCATTTACTCCTGGCTAGGGTGGGGAGAGGCAACTGATAGTATACAAACCTTGAGATACGACCATGAAATCGGCAGTATTGATGCTGAACCCCACGGTGCTGCACTGATGACACCCAATGGCTGGGCACCGGATTCAATGGTACTCGGTGGAGGGACGACGGGATTGGTGGGAAAGAATCGAGTCAAGTGCTTCTTCCTATTGGTCAAATTAATTTGTTGAAAATTTGGTCAAAAATTCTTCACAATGATTCTTTATTTATAAAACACCCCAACTAGTTGGGCATTTAAAAGCAGAGGTGTAATTCCGTTAGAAATATGTGTTATCTCTACAAATAATTAAAACTTGGGTATTTAATTTGTGGTTGAATTTCCGGTAACAAAATAACAGATATTAAGTCTATGGATTTTAATAGAAATTGTAAAGTAGACTGTTTTTCCAAACTTTCCTCATAGATTGCTCAGGATTATAGCGAAAGCTTTTAAATATTTGCCATTTGGCAAAAATAATACCAACAGTACCCTATAAATATAATTCAGTCTATTAAAAATAAAGTAAGAACATTAGAATCGTACAGTACTTACACTCCGATCGGTCCCATGCCCGGCCCGCCCCCACCGTGTGGAATGCAAAACGTCTTGTGTAGGTTCAGATGCGAAACGTCGCCCCCGTAGTCCCCGGGCCGACAGATACCAACTTGCGCGTTCATGTTAGCGCCGTCGACGTAAACCTGTCCGCCGTACTCGTGGATTAAGTGACACAGTTCGCTGACTCGTTCCTCAAAAATGCCGTTGGTCGATGGGTACGTGATCATAATTGCGGCTAAGTCGTTCTTGAAAGTTTCAGCCTGAGAATGTCAACAAAATGTTCCCTTAGAGTCCGTCTAAAGTTGTCAAAATGTTCACAGTTCTACATAGTATTTAGAAACCCATTACAATCAAAGTAAAACCCATTTTAATTTTTTTATTTTATAGAAGTCACCTGTTTCTCGAGGTCCTCAAAATCAATGCTGCCATTGGACAGAACCTTAACGGGTTTGACTGTCATACCAGCTAGGCTGGCACTGGCTGGGTTGGTACCGTGGGCTGATGTTGGGATCAGGCATACCTGGGTGGGAAATAAACAAAAACTTGTAGCTTACAAAATCTCTGAGATAGATGTCGCACATCACCCCGTATCAAGTGAAGTTACAAACTCATTTTTATTTATTTGTGTACCAATTAAACTTAGAAAATACCATTTTTAAATACCATTTCCTAATCTCCAAATTGGTATTTAATTTATTCCAAATTTAAATAAATTATATTACAGTTGTCGAGACGTCAACTAATAGATAAAGCAATATGGCACCTTTTGCAAACCTCATAAAAATCCAAAGCGCTCAAAGGCTTTCAGCTTTGATGCATTTGAAAAACTAGTAGGTCTTCAAATGGACCTGTATTGACCATTTGATGCAAAGATTGTTTTGGAACTCTATTGGTTTGGGCACTTGTTAGCGACTGTCCTATGTACTGAAGGTTTAATCTGTGTTCCTCTGAGCTGTTGTGATGACTTTGATGCTATACATACCCTCCTGTGCCCCTCTCCTTTGCTTGCAAGATAACTCATGATTGCCATTAAGCCTGCGTACTCCCCTTGAGCTCCGCTGAAACCATGGGAAAAAGGAATAAACAGTTACAAACCAGGGGGTATTATTAAAGGGAGAAAAAAACACTTGCAGAGGTTTGCTAAATTCCCCAAGATATCACCGGCATAGAGAATTTTGTTGAAAAAGGAGCAAATGAAAGTTATAATTTTGTCTTCCACAGATTCAAAGCATTAAACTTTTAGCAGCCACTACAGTACTTGGTGATATTCTATACTTCATTTTCTGATAAAGCCTGCAGTAGTATGATTAGTACCATGAATGTTTGTTATCACTAGCTGCAACTTGACACCAAAAGTGGTTATCACCCAACACCGAAAACTGCCAGCGAGTAAAGTAAGACATCGCCAAGACTTAATATGATGTGTTTTGTTAATAGATCATATTCCTGAATGTTAGCAAGTGGCCCGTGCCCATCACGCTTTATGTTCGAACACAAACGCACTACGTATTCAGGGATACTGTCTATTAGGGTTTGTTCAGTTAATTATTCAGTCTCCCTGACGCAAGCTAAATCAATTTCTGATTAATTGCGATCCCCGTTACGAAATGTTTCGAACCGGCCATTCAACACCGGCTAGCTTGGTCGAGTGGTTAAGACGTCTGCCTTGTTTGCAGGAGGTCGTGGGTTCGAGTCCCACCCGAGCACGCTATGAAGTTTTTCATAGTGTCTTGGGAAAGCACCGAGTATACAGTGTCAATAATTACGTCGGGTAAGGGCAAAAAAAACCTAATTAACATTCGGTTTCCCCAATACAAGCTAAATCGATTTCTGATGAAGTGTTTTCATGTAATTTCATCAGTACAACTTGTCCTATTTCATCAAGTTAATGACTGGACCCATACCTGTTTGGTTGAAAGCAGATGTTGTCATAACCAGTGATTTCACAGAGATCATGTTCCAACTCGTCAAACAGTATCTGATAGCCTCTGGCTTGCGACAACGGCACGAAGGGGTGAATGCTGGAAAACTTGGGCCACGAGATGGGCTGAAAGAGACAAAAAACAAAAACAGATGGTAATCAGAGATGAGGTGAGAGGGAAATGAAAGCCAGTACACGGGATTTGCATTGTTTGGAAATGTCAATCAACCATATGACTAAAATAAACTCGCTCAAAAGAAGGATAGAAGTGGTTCCAACTGTCCAATGCAATGATTCCGCCGGAGATATCTTTTTATGAGAAAACGATAATTAAAGATGAATTTATATAAGTGCGTGTGCACACTTTTTTTAATACAAGGGCGCCCTCGTGTGACTGAAACTAGGCCCTTGACTACGTGGTACATGTATTATGGTTTCGTTGTCCATTGCAGTATAGCCAGGGAACCAGCCTAAATAGGACGGCGGTTTCACACAATTTCTTGAAAGCAAGGACACACTTTTTCATTGTTTTTTTTAGAACGTAGATGAGGTACTGAGCTGACATACAAAGGTTGGTTTTTATGATACACATCCTCAATCACACACGGAGATAACGCTGTTACAAATTTGATTCATCAAACGCAGAGATTCTGATCTTCATTGAGTGAAGAAGCATGCATTCACATTGGGATATCTCTTTGTCAAATCATCGTTGAATCTTTGTCGAATGAAACAATTATGTTAACAAAAATGTTAACGGGATCTATGAGGAATTAGCATTACCATCATCTGTGTGGTGCTGTTGAGTTTCATCGTACAGGAACCGAGTGGTATCATGGATTGGGCAAGAGACAGGTCCTTCTTCTCTAGCATCTTCATAAAGCGCACGATGCCGGTTTCAGAATGGTAGCTAGAAGTCAAGGACCAAGACCACAATAGAAACAACATTAAAAACATAAGCAAGGTGCATTAAAATTAGGAAAGTGTTGTAACAGTAAACATTTTTATTTGCATACCTATAGGCCTACATATTCTTGATAGAGTACCATTTAGGGACTTGCTTAGCCATGACCATGAAGCTGGCCGTACACCTTGCGTTTCATCCGTGATCCGATCACGATAGCGCATGTTGTGCAGTCGCATCACAAGGTGTACGGGTTATGCGATGCGTTCTGATGGTGACGTAGTCACGATTTTGTGTACTAGTCCGTAAATCGCAGAATTTCGAGCGTGCGTCTGTGCAATCGCAACGGAGTCGTAAACACAAGGTGAAGGGCTGGCTTAACACTACTTTACAAGGCGATTAATACACTCCTTGTCAAAAGTATGTCAAAATGGATAAAATTACAAACAATTAACCAAAATACAGACGACCAGACTTCTCACAGGTTTTTACCCGTGCAACCTATTTTGGATCAAAAACGTACCTGTTAAAAACTTGGTGCTGGAGGAATGGGGTTGTGCGTCTGTGTTTTGTTTCTGTAATGGATCCTGGAGGAAAATCCTCTGGGAACGAGTCGGCTATTTCACTCTGCAAATGAAACCAACAAAATATACGCTCAATCAAGGGAGAAAAACACGTATGGCAAGACTGCTTGAAAAGGAAAATTTAGCAGAAAACATGGAAAGATTAAAACACCAATTAAAGGAGCGTGACAAGATTTTTTCAAAAAAATGGATTTTGTTCTAACCTAACAATTATAAAATACCTCCCCAAAATACTATCTAGGGAACGAAAATGAGAACTGTGGAATCCCCAATTTGAATGTGGAAGCAAAAAGGATGGTTTAATCACTGCACTGGATAAATTAGTTTATAAAACATCGGTGGATTTTTGACGATATCCCTGGAAATATACGGATTGAGGGCGTGAAATTTCAGAATGGTGATGAAAAAACCTAGACACATGATATGGTATCAAAATCTCAACACCCATGGGGAAAATGAGGGCATAAAAAATGTGATCTGACATGTAGTCTTGATTGCATGAAAAATTCACGACTTACGGCCGTTGCATTGCATCCGAAGATTTCCAAGAGGTCGTTTATGTCTTTTTCTTCAACCGTTTCATCCATGGAGACTCCAACCTAGGCAATACAAGAATGAAAAACGTCTTAAGAAAGCTTAGGATATTTATTCTCTTACAGATCAAATCATGAATTTTAGGACCTTAATTATTGGCAGTCCACCAAAAACGGCTGTATAAAATATGAAGTATGATGTTTTTTCGTTAAAATAAAGTAAATGCTTTAAAAATTCGTTCGGGAAAAACAATTAAAACAATTTGCTGAGAATCACAGACAATTTAACTTCAAGATAAAAAATTCTTAAGACTCACTGCGCCATCTTCGTAATGTCTCAAGTTGATATTTTTATCAGCTGCTCTTTGAATGACATCATCTCTGTCTCCCGCGCATCGTATCTTGAGCGTATCAAAGAACTCTCCCGTTTCAATAGTGTGGTCCGTTTTCTTGATACCTACAAAGGGACATTTTGATGACATCTTGGTCCAAATGGGTTAACTCAAAATAAGATTTTATCATAGGCCTCAAACAGTCTCGAATCTCACAAGTCTTCCAATGTTGAATGCTTAATTTTTGTGTAATATACCATCAAATATAATTATGCCTTGGGGCCGTCCAAAGTTGTCAACATTTTCACGGTTTTACAGAGCGTAGTATTTTTCAAGACCGTCCTCCCTCCCCCCCGAAATACTACTTATCACCATTTTTTGTCACCACCGTGAAATGTCAACATTTTACAGTGCATGTAGAGTCATACACAGCCCTGGACCCCCTCCCCCTTCCTACGCTTTGTAGAACCTTGAAAATGTTGACAACTTTGAACGACCCCTTAAAGTGTACATCTAACCCATTTACCTTCAGCCAATATGTGTGTGGCGTTGTGTACTCTCAATGCTATGTGCTTCAGTTCTTTGGGCCCGTGGTATATTGCATACATGGCTGACATGTTGGCTAAAAGAGCCTAAAAAAACAAAAAACAGTAAAGGGAAAAACAATTACAGGAGCTATATTTCATATTAAAGTCATAACCTTCCACACCCTCACATTCAGATATAATATTTCAATTAGGAAATATCTCACAGTCCCACCCAAGTTTAATTATGAGGGTTTAAATGGTAGACAGTAATATGCATAGGTCTCTAAAATACATCATTTAATCTGAAGGATTTTTTCCCATTATAATTATAGCATTTTCAAGTAAATCCCTTTAATCGTGTAAAAAAATGTATCACTGGCTTAGCTGATGTTGATTCAGTTATTTTAACAGATGGTCTTTTACCCAGGCCTACAAATAGCAGTACACAGGCCGAGGAAAAATTTAAAAAAATATACATACATATATATATATATAAATAAACAAGTTTAAAAAAATTATCGGTGTGCACCTTGTCCACTCTTAATCTCTGGCAATAAAAAAAACCTACATCAGAAACTGTCTAATTTTCATACTGAGAAAAGAAGAAAAATTAAAGGACTGATTTCACCATAAAATACATTTCAATTAAAAATACATGTAAAATTTAAAGTTTCTGTTATTGGCTTTATGATGACATACTTGTACAGTAATTTTTAAAAAATCCTCTACGGTACTACAAGAAATGTATGTAACAAAAAATGCAATGTACATCTGGTCTGACTAACACATTCATGCACACATTGTTTTTGTTTTTCTTGCGTTTCGCTCATTGCTTTACTCAAATTTATCCAAGGCAACGGTTACTTGGCCAATTGTGAAGGTGGCAATATAAATACATGTAATATGCAAACCAGCTGCCATTTTGATGTCATTTCGTCTTTCTTCATACACAATGGTCTCATGGTGTGAAGTGAACACTGCATAATGGTTGCTATAGTTACACTGTGGTGAATTCAATGCACCGTGACAACAATCAACTAATAGCGTAACAAAGATGGAAGAGTCCATGTTTTCAGTAGACATTTTTCTTTTGTAAAATAACATATTAAATTTCACTTGATATTTTTCATGACTACTAAACTGTGCTTACATGTTTTTTTGTTTTTTTAAATACATGTTCAATGCACATTTCCACATGTTATTTTTATTGAGAATTATGAAATTATTTTTTAATTTACCTGTGCAGTGCATATGTTACTGGTGGCTTTATCTCTGCGGATATGTTGCTCTCTGGTTTGCAGTGCTAGCCTATAGGCTGGCTTGTTGGTTGAGTCCCTTTAAAATAAAAAATGAAAATAAAACATATATGGGAGCCTTGGTTGCTGTACTTGTATTGGGAAAACAACCACTTTTGGTTGTACATGTCGATTTTAACAAGTATTGAATTTTAGGACTACTGTTTTTGGCAGCACATTTTGCGACAAAGGGTCTCGTATCCAGTCTCCCCTATGTGCAATCCTATGATAAAGTGGACATTTCCACAAAATTTGCAATCATATATTTGCGTATAAACTGACTTTAAATGACAGCATATGAAAAAAAAAATTGCAAAAACATATTTGGTGTTGAATTGTTATGGAAAATGTACTACAAATTTATTTTTGTGTGGGAAATGTCAAAAATTTGGTAGGTACATGTATGGGACAGCTGTAACGTTACTAACCATGATTTTTTAATAGTTCTTAAAACTGGTGAGAGTAGGTGTGAGTAGGTTTGACAAATATTTTCACAGGCCCACAAAGTCAGGGGCACTTGAACATTAAATAATGGTTTCAATTTTGTAATGCACACATTGCAACTGTCTGGGAAAAAAAAAAACTGGACAGACTAGGGAATTGAGAGGTAAAATTAATAATCTTACCTGAGGGCTAACAGACAAAAAGTGTTTTTCAACATGCATGATACTGTCATGCATTGTTACAAGTATGACACTGCAAATTTAGGACCTAAAAGCAGGTTTTCTCTGTAACAAAATCTATGAATTTCATACTTTTTATTAAATAAACAAACAATCAAAAACACGAAGGGTACAGTGACTGTCGTAAAATAGACGATTTATGAGCAACAATCTTGAATTCTTACCTTGTGACTCCAACTATTCTTCCTGGAATTTGTCGTTTAAGTTTGTCTCGGGCCGCAAAGAAAGCCGCGTGCGGACCGCCGTAACCGAGCGGGACGCCAAAACGCTGCGAGTTGCCAACAGCAATGTCAAAGCCGATTTCTCCTGGGGACTTGATCAGTGTAAGGGCTAAGAGATCCGTGGCGCACACTGCTAGCGACTGGAAAATCATGGAAAAAACATTCTTTTTGATTAGAAGTACATCTTCCAACCAGATTTTTATGTGTTACATAAAGGGGCATAAATTGTAACATTCTGATGAATTGGTAGAATTATCTAGTCGAATAATAGTCAGTTTTTAAAAGGGTTACCCTACATTTTGAAGTACATTTGAATCATTTATAGTATTTGAACTCTGTGAGGTATATTAATTTTTCATTTATTTCTTTTTTCATTTTATTTACATGTAACATTTGTTTATGGTGCAACAGATAACATCATGCATTTTGTTTTACCCCCGCATCTCTATATAAATTTCTTGTCATTTTTATAAATTCCCGGAATAACTCACAATATGAAATGTGTGCTTTGTGAAATGAAATGAAATTTTTGTGATACAGTAAACTGTCATTATAGCGCTCTTTAAGGGACCGACATAATTTGAGCTTTATATCCAGACAGAGCTATAACCAGTGCATACACAATGCAGAGAATAATGGCTGGGACTTTAAAAATAGAGCTTTATATCATGAGGAGCTTTATATCAGGGGGTGTTATAACGAGAGTTTACTGTAATTCAAATGCTGGTGAATGCACACTGCATTCGTTCACTGTGCGACTGGTGTTCATAAAAACAATAAACCACCTTGTGTAAATTAGTCACGAAGTCAGGTTCTCCCCATAATTACTCTGTCTTAAGACAAATTACTAAAAAAAGTATTTTCCAATCCGACATGCCTTACCCCATGCTTGTGTGCCGATTCCACTATATCATGAAAATCGTCAATATTCCCATCTGTGTCAGGGTACTGGAATAAAATCCCTGCGATGTCACCGGTACTGAAGTCCACTTTATCTCGGTCCACAATCTCAACTTCTATACCAAGAGGCCTGTCGCAGACCGAGGAAAACAATTACAGGCATATTGCTTTAACAAAGGCATTATTTTACATGGTGTATAGTTATTACTTAGTGAAAATAAAAAAATAAAAAAATAAATAGAAATTATAAGAGGGGACATAATTTTAGTTATGATAAAGGCAAAAATTATTAATTGGCTAATGTGTGCCACATATGTAGCTAGTTTAATTTTTTAGTCAAAATAAGGCAAACATTAACAAAAAGTGCAGGAATTCTAAAATTTGCTAACCCCAACTTTTTTTAAAACCCCAACACTCCTCAATCCTCCAAAATCAATACGATTTTACATACCCTAGGGACATGAACTTGTATTTCGTTTTTACTATCGTGCTAATACAAGACTAGCCAGTGTATGTATAACTACTCAGTTTTGTCAATCCCTTTAATAATGCTAAATTGGAGAAAGCCACCCCCACACACTTTCAAAGTACATTTGTCAAGGTCACAGCCTATAGATTTGAAGCCAGCTATAAATTTGTGTGCTGTGACCAAAATCACACCACATGGGTTATTCCAAAATCACACGGGTTATTTCCTATAGACCTACATGTAAGCTTATGCGTAGTGGCCATGATAGAGGGCAGTCACATTGTCACAGTGCGTCATGCACGAGTAGGCACATTGTGGATCTATTGTCACACATTTAAATATGAAAACCTGTCCTCTATCATGGCCGCTACGCATAAGGTCTATACAAGCCTGGAAATACATGTATTGTGCAACATTTGAGGATAAACAAACACTCTCTTTCGACCAAAAAATGGACCAAAGAATTTATACTTTTTGGGGGACACAAAGATTTAATGGGGAGGTCACTCAATCTCAAAATGTTACATAAGAAAATAATAGTCAATGTGGTTTGGGATTGTTCCGGTTTGGAGGGAAGTGAATGGGACAATGGATAATGTGTCCTTGTATACAGTTGAAGTCAGAAGTGTATACATGTACACCACTACCATCATGACCCAAAATGGTAAACAGGAGTAATAATAATAATAATGATTAGATTTGTATAGCGCACATATCCACCCTGCAGGGTGCTCAAGGCGCTGTTACCATTATTACCGCTTCCATTAGGGAATCACCAGAACAATTTCGCTTTAACTAGTTGGCTGCTGATTGTGGCTTCCCATATATCGCTTGGGTTGACGAGGCAACTGGGATTAAGTGCCTTGCCCAGGGACACAGACACGTTGGTCGAAGTGGGGCTCGAACCCCCAACCTCTGATTGGGAGTCCCGCTTCATACCCACTAGACCACACGCGCTCCACAGGACTACCCGAACCATTGCAAGGTGTGCAAGCTATGTTTTAAGTACTACAAGCACGCGAGGAATTCCACAAAATCACGACTTTAGTAAATTAAGACTATTACAAAAATGGTGACAACGCAAGTTTAAGCACACCAGTTTTAACACAGTTGTATGTAAACTTCTGACTACAACTGTATGTCTGTTTTTCCCATTTTAAAATGAGATTGTCTAGGGCCAGTGATTTTCCACTTTGTCAAAACGAAACGGAAATAAACAGAAAGTTCATTACCTTGCTCTGGTCTGGACAAGCGCAAGCGTCTGTGGATGGCATTTACGGTCGGCCAAAAATCGCGTCCGTTTTGTTTGTCTATACAAAAATAAGACAGGAATAGAATTACATACAGATATGGTATATGAGAAAAAATACTAACAATACTAAAAAACAATATTAGCAAATCAACTGACCACTCTCACAGACGGCCATCTTTGTAGAAAAAATACAACTGCGTATTAAACGCCATAAGGTACGCGTAAACACATCATCGAAAATGTTCAAAACACAAGCGCGTGTTGCTCAAAATTTGTTTGAAATACGGCGCGGCTGATGCGCGTCACAAAAATGTACGCTCAATATCCTGATGCATGTGGCAATCTGAAGGAAGTAACGTCATTTGAGAGAGATCAATAGTAAAAAGTAAGATCACGTTTGTTGAAAGAAAGAATGTTCCATTCAAGCCCGACCCCCACTCCACCCCACCCCGACCCCCACTCCACCCCACCCCATGGCGGGATACCCCTCCCACATCAAGTCGTACCTTCCACACAACGTCATAGCTTCTGCTGCGGCCGTCGCTTCATCTAACAGGGAGGAATTAGCAATGTCTAAGCCAGTTATATCTATCACCATTGTTTGATAGTTGAGAAGGTTTTGTAGACGCCCTTGTGCAATCTCGGGCTGGTAGGGGGTGTACTGAGTGGTCCTGAGGAAGCAATTGAAAAAAGATAAGATACACTCGACAAAATAACGCACATTTTTCTGAATTACTGATGTATTTTAAAAGATGGCCAAGATTAAACAAGATATGCATTATCCGAACTTGAAAAATGTTGGCCAACTTTTTTAGTTTTGCTACGCATGTGCAGACTATGACACAGCCCCTTTAAAGTGTAGTTGGTTTAGAAGAAAATTTTTTTTTTTTTAGAAATACAATAAAGATAACAAAAAACGGGAAATAGAAAAAAAATGCAACGTAAATTGTTGTTGTTGCCCCAACAACTTATGCAGCTGTGTCTCATATACTCAAGGGAATAAATAACCACTTAGGATTTACCACACAATGCCAGAAAAAGGTCACAGTTCTTGTATAATACATCATTCTTGTATAACACACTCTAGTATTAATATGATAATTACACGTCTGCTAGCCTAACTACCTACGACCCAACAATGATAAATGAATCCTAAAATAAACCACCAAATGCACATGATGATGGTAGATATACCATGGACGAAGCCATGGATATGTATCAATGACAAAATAATACGACTGGCATCGTGGTGACTAGTTGAAAGACTGAGTTCATTGGAAATATTTTATAGCTTTCAAGTTAAACGGCAATGGAAAAAAAAATTGCCACAGGGTTTTGTTTTTTCGCCATTTTTGTTCTTCTTTTTTCTTTTCAGCCGGGTCATGATCATTTGAGCATTGCAAACAAATTAATGTTATACTAGCTGGTTCACATGCATAAGATTGTCTTAGAGAAGCATGTGAAATCGTTTTAGCTTTTCCCTCATTTGGGGCCCCATCCCGGATAGCTCACAGCAGCAGTAAAGGTCATGTCAAGGCCACGACATTAACCTTTGTGCTTTTCTTTGAAGTTCATGGTCTTAAAATTGTGGTTTCCGTGATTCCTTGGGGCCTATTTGGTCACAGACCCAGAAATTCCAATGCATTGTGCGGCCAGTCCAGCTAAGCTGGTGATCGATATGGCACATGCTGGAGGGACTGCTATTCTTATTTCTTCAGCGACGTTTTCCCGGGCCTTTCCGGATGACTCATTTTAAGAGCCGATCACGCCACATTTTATTTCTTGCTAGCATAGTGCTTTTCAATGCATTTACATACACTGTCTATGTTTACATGTCTTTGCACATAAACTAGCACACTCAATTGAAACTTCATTTAAATTTATGTTTCATACATATACTGATTTTTATAACCTCTCCTAATATGAGTTTTTTTCTGATATACAGCTTCTTTTTCCAAGTTTTAACCTTGCACTACTCATAATAAGTTAGGGATATTGGTACATATACATGTAATGTATGTTGTCAATTTTGAATTTTTTTTCACATGACTGTTTTCACCTATAACCGTGACAAGGTGTGTCTGTCATGCAGATACAATTGTCTAATCATATACAAAATCATTCAAGCGGAACACATGCTCATCAATAAAATATCTGTTTACACACCACAATATCCTAACGTATTGTGAGTAGCATAACTCTATTTATTACATGTATGTAGGCTTTAATGCATTGGCTATGTGTTAGTTTGGTCCCTTGAAGAGCTCCATAATATTACTTACCAGCCTGGGTTTTCAAGCATGTTACGTATTATTGTTGTCGGTACCCAACAGTTATAATATCCCATGCCAATGTAGCTCCGCCATACTTCGTTTTGTTCCGCTATTTCTTGTAACCTTTTCAGCACTTGTGGTTCACCTAAATAGCAAATGACACAAAGCCATTAAAGGCACAGGCTCGTCAGCAATGCGCGCGTGCCAAATTCGTGCCACGAAATACACAGCTCTATAGCAAAGACATGGAGCTGCGTATTTCGTGGCACGAATTTGACACGCGCGCATTGCTGACGAGCCTCTACCGTTAAGTCTAAATCCAAATTTGTATATCCCGAGTTACATCGTATAAGTCGCATCCAAATTCGTAATTTTGTATCCTAAGTTGCATCTTAAGTCATATTCCAAGTCACACCGCAGGTCACCTTTTACATTCCACCCCAAGTCACGCCCTATGCCTACGCCTACCCCTCCCCTACCCCCAAGTCATTCTATCCAAGTCTCTCCCAAGTCCCTCCCCTCAAAACCAAGTATTCCTCAATTGCCCCCTCTCAAGTGCCCCTCTCAAGTCCCCCAAAATCACTCAAGTCCTCCTTCAAGACATTCACTCCCAAATCCCCCCTTACGTACCAAAAGTCCCCCAAAGTCTCCCCAAAGTCCTTCCTCCCAAGTTGTTCCCCAGCCCCGAAGTCCCACCCCAATACATGCCCACATAACATGCCCAAAATCAAATCCCAAGTCACAAGACCCACTACAAGTCACTTGACGAGTCACATCAGCAGTTTCATTGCAAATCACATCTCAAGTTAGATTCTAATTCTAAGGTTATAAAACATGAATCTTGGGATAAGACAAGATCAGACTCACACATTGGCGGGTCCAAGTCCAGCGGTCTGTTAATCATGATGCTTGCTGGAACAGTCTGCTCAATAAGCCCTTCCAAACTCTAGAAAAATGTAAAAATAAATAAATAAATAAATAAAGTATAATCATCAGTGTCTAGAGCCCCTTTTGGCGATCAAGATTTAAATATTTTTTCTAAAAATGAGTTTGTCTTCCCTCAAAATAGAAAAATCTTTATTTGTTTAAACTTAAAAGAGTAACTGAAACCAAACCTTCCTAAAACCTCCCTGTACAAATTTCCCATTAACTTAACAAGGACGGGCAAGTTGTGTGAAAGGGGCGTGGGAGAGGGTGAGGAGAAGAGGATGGGAGAGGGAGAAGCCGAAAGGGGCAGACAAATGGGTGGGGAGGCAGTTGGAGAAGTCATGAGGGCGATTCTGTGTGCTAAAAATTCCCACTCAGATTGTTTTCAATCAAAAAGTGCAAAAACAAATTGTGTTTCTTTAGTTGCTTGGTATAAATTTGAATTTTGTTGTTTGTAAAATTCTAACTTTTGGCAACTGAAGAGCCACAGGCCGGGAGAGGAAACTTTGTGCTCAGACGATAGTTTTACAAAACTATTTAACTCAGTTTTTTTCTGTTAAAGTAACTTCCAACAAAAGCAGTGAAGCAGAATGTCAAAACAGGTGAAATGGAATTTTCCATCATGAGACAGCAGTTAACATGGGTCACCGAGTCCCCACACGAATTAAACAATATGGGGCAAGTTTGATTCATGGCTGTAGCCAATTTCCAACTGAATGCTGTCTTGTCAATGATTGTAAGTCATGTTTGGTTGACTGTTTGGAACCAGCCCACAGGACACAGTCGCGCTGGTCACTGGTCACTGTATCAGGCATTTAGTTGATGCAGTGTTTTGCCCTCAACCAATTGACTAACCAAAGGCATTCACACTTTACCGTTAGTACACATGTGTTACTAGGATGATGCTCGACCAGTGTTTAACTCTAGTCGTGAATCGAACTTGCTCATGATTGTGACAATACTTAACAAAGGATAATAAAACCAGATTGCATTTTTGTTGCAGTTCATTTAGCCTTATTATTCAATAGACTTGGGCATGCAGGTGATGGAGTTAACGAAAACAACACTGCCACAGTTGAAGGTCGCAAGTCAATAGTCATGCACAACTACATTGTACATGTAACGTGATGACATTAAAGTATGTGATCATGTACATACACAAATAGGCGGAGGAACTGAAATGTTACTATTTGTCTGTATGCAGCATGAAGTTTGCATTAAAAATGCAACAAACTCACAGTGAATTTTACATTTTAAGCAAAAGTGATCAATGGATCTTTTCACCAGCTGACGCCGTCACTCCGCCCACAGTTCATATTAGTATTACACATTTACAAAGCATAAACAGTTGAAAAATGCTACCAAACATCAAGCGTAATGCTTGATGGCGGTTTAGTGGCCAGTATTTGAGAAAATGGTTTTAGGCTTGGCCCCTGCAACTGTGTTCTTAAGCAAGGCACTTTACTCTAAGGAAAATATCTTTTGTACAAAAGATACGAATGAGAATGAGAATAAGAAAAGAAGAAAAAGTATTTTTCCATAACTTTTAGAGAACAAATTCCATGGCATAGGCCTATCTGGATTTTGGACTCTGCAGTACAAACTCAATAGGGTAAATCAGAAAAATTCCGATGCTTTTCCGATGCTTTTCCTAGGTACAAACATTTGATTTGTCATATATGCATACCTCTGCACCAATGAAGGAGAGCATCTCCTGGATTTCTGCCTCATTTGGCCCGATATGACGGTCGACAAAGTTGTCGTGTCTCTTGTAAACTCTGTCCAGTTTACGTCCCTCGGCTACGGCTGACTGAACACGGCTCTGCAGGGGAACAGCTTCCGTGTGTTGTAATCTCATCTCGTTTCGACAAGATGCTGCACTGATCATAGGAATAACGGTCTTGGGCAGGCCTAAACTTTGCGACACACTGCGCTTGGCAAGTGCGGAACCCATCCCCGCCAACAAGCGAAGTCGTTCGAACCGAAACATCGTTGATTTTAATACCGAAATCTCAATTCAGATTTTCTTAGATTTTGCGATGAAATTTACAGTCAGTTTGTAAGTTACTTTCACTGTCGGGCGGGAAGACAGCATGGATCATTTTTCGACACAATGGTGTTTGAGCGAAGCACTGAACCGGATGACCATGTCAGAATTTGTCCCTGATCGATCACCGTTGCAAAGTATTTTTGCCATTGATGGCTGCGTGACGCAGTTCTACGGTCGATTGTTTGCCTCGTCTCTACGCCATCTGACTGGAAAAGTACTGTCTAGATCATATCTAGCTGCATGCGAGCGAACACGAAGTTAGTCTGGTTTCCAGACCAAAATATCCCGACTATCCTGAGATTCAGTCCATAGAGTTATATAGAAAACTAGAGTGTGCACTGGCTATTCAAGTCACGTTCGTGGACTGTGCCGATGTGGGCGGCGCCATGTTTGCCTAACGCTATGAGTTTTGCCCACCGAGCACCAATAGCGTTAAGCCAAAATGGCGGCGTCCATATCGGCACATCGTGCATTGGGAGTGCGCACGCTAGTTTTCTATATATAACTCTTTGGATTCAGTCGTTGTATGTGGAATATGTGGAGCGGGAACCAGTCTAGCGACACACCCCCTCCATCAGCCAATCGAAAGCGTCCAGTTTTCTCACTGGAAACTAGATTGGTTCCCGATCCTATCGCTTATTGCGAAATCCTATCGCTTATTGCGAAAATTCAATGTCGCGCCTGGAACATATGGGGGCGCTATTTACGTTTCATGGAGGACAGAAAAGGGAGACGCACGTGGCAGTGAGTGGTGAATTTTGGAGGGGGCGGTGGTTGTTACAAGAATCTGTAAAACGTTTCATCTTGCAAATCGTCCCCCTCGTAACCATTAACCAATTACCCAGTCATATATTTATTATTATTTGGGAAAAAAAGTTATAGGCAATTCAGTTTATTGTATTAATTGACCCGCTCTACCGTCTAATTCTGGCAGGTTTGGGATTTCGTTTTAACCTACAGTGTCAAATAAACTTCCTCACTAAAATACACAAGTACTATCCATGGGAGGAAAACATGAAACTCGCAATCTCCAATTTGGATGTGGAAGCCACAAACAAAATGGTGTACTGTACTGCTTTATGGAACCAGATAAATTAGTTTACAAAACATCGGTCGGTTTTTGACGATAACCTTGAAAATATACCGATTGAGAACGCGAAATTTCAGAATGATAATGAGAAAAATTATATGGTATCAAAATCTCAACACCCATGGGGAAAATGAGGGGCTGGGGGGGAGGGGGCGGGGGGAGGGAGGAGAGGTGCGGTCACAAAAAGTGATCTGGAGAACTTGGATCAGCAGGCCGGCGCCTCTCGTGAAGAGCGGATTTTGGCAAAAATCTAAAATTAGCCAAAATGTGACTTAGGCAAGTTATAGGGGTGAAGAATTTAGAAGATACAATACATACTTATATAGAAATTTATAAGGAAACTGGAATAGTGCCGGGAAAGAAATTCTTTAACTGAAAACATGGATGGAGGAAGGAAACATTTCATCATTTTTGCATTCTCATCGATCGTGGTTCATGGTTAAAATAGGGCCCGAGAACCAATTACCTCTGTTTTTGGATTACAACGTTTTTTAAAGCATGACTTGCGTTTTCAAAGATGACGAAATCGCATAAATTATAATTAATATTCCCAAACAAATACACGTGAAAACGCAAAGCCGAAATGCAACGTCATCGGCCAAAAGACTAACCTTTGGCCGATGACGTAGCATTTCGGGTTTGCGTTTTCGCGGCCATAACCACATACATGTTCCAGATTTTACTGGAAACGACGCGATTGCGCCATACATGTTTCCGGGTATGGTTGCAAAAACGTTGTCAATGACCGCAAATGCCATCACGTGCGCGGCCTACACATATCACCACAAAACAAAAACACTGCGCACGGAGCAGACCACGCGGACGAGACGGAAGTTCTTCACGTGTTTCTTGGAAGAAGGCGCATTATAAATACAAATTTTGCATCTCATAAGTTGAGTGACGACCACAACTATTAAAACGATGGACGGAAAAGCAAACAGCATGAATGGGTCCGAAACCCATGAAAATAACACCACATTTCCCCGATTCGCGACGGCAGCGATTCACGCCGGCCAAGAGCCCGAACAGTGGGCAAGTCGTGCGGTAACTCCGCTGATTTGCATGTCTACGACTTTCAAGCAGTCGGCACCCGGAAAGTTAATCGGGGTAAGTGATTTGTATCAAATCTGCACTTATCGATGCTTAAACTTAAAGTCATTTTAAAGAAAAATAATCACAACCTCATTTAGATAAGACCCAAAATCTTTACCCCTTTTCACTGCTAGGAACCAATCATTAGGTGCAGATTTGATGGGGAAGAAACAAATCTAGCAGTAAAACATTTTTTGGGAGCACAAAAGGTCTGAAGCAGTGGTCAACAACTCATTTTTTATATGTCTTATGTCCCTTTGAAATTGAAGAGTCTTGTCGGCAATGCGCGCGCACCAAATTCGTGCCACGAAATATGCAGCTCGATGCCTTTGCTATAGTGCTGCGTATTTCGTAGCACGAACTTGGCGTGTGCGCATTGCTGTGCCTTTAAAACTAATAAAATATTTATTTGTTGTTAAGGTTGATTGAATTTAAAAAGATTCAAATTTGGAGTGGTGCCATGCTAAGCTTAAACCTTGAAAAATTTTCAAAGCATAAATTATCTCGTCTGGGAGTGTTCGAATTTGCTTTTGACCATATAGTGCCCACCTAGTACACTGTCATCTGTCCCATTAGACTGGTCATTATGTTGAAAAATTAATTATGAAGGTTAAATTTGTAAAGGGTATCTAGTCCCATTGCCACCAAGTTAGGCCCCCTGATTCCCCTCCCACAGAAAGATTTGGCTCCTCCCCCCAGTAACACTTAGCTCCTCCCAATGCAAAAAAAATACATTTTGACCCTTGAAAGGGCCTTATAATCTGATAATGCTCAAGATTTCCTGAACTAGTTTAAGATCATGGGAAAACTTTTGTAAACATGGATTTGCCTTCCCTGTTTCTTCAAAGTGCTTGATGCTCATTACCTACTACAGACTTTGACAAGTCTAGGCTTGCGATGTTAATGCAGCTTGTCTGGAGCTTTCACACAATTAATTCAGGCAGATGATTATTCCCATCACAGTTGAATAAAATGGCCGTCTGTTTGGCACCTTGTAATTCGGCCTACCAGTGGAATTTTTATAGTGATTAGGTTTGCGCGCCAATGTTACGCATCAGTTGTGTTATTGTTAAAGTTGCTGCAGTGCCACACATAGAAAGGGTCTTTTGTACACTGCCTATGGTCACCAGACATTGTCCTTTTTGAAATAAAATAATACAAAATTGTGTGTGCAAGCCTCAAATTTTACCACCAAAAGGAAAGGACACTACCAATAGACCTTATGCGTAGCGGCCATGATAGAGGGCAGTCACATTGTCACAGTGCGTCATGCACGAGTAGGCACATTGTTGATCTTTTGTCACATCATTTAAATATGAAAACCTGCCCTCTATCATGGCCGCCACGCATAAGGTCTATTACTTACCGGTATTAGGCATATTTACCCCAAAAAAAGACCTGTGTTATAATCATATGCATTTTTTTTATGTTAAAAGGCTTGAAAAACCCTTAATAAAATGAAAGGTTTCTTGTCGCCAAAAACCTCTTGGAACTACATTGTAAATTTGTTTGTGGATTTAAAAAAAACACTTCAACTTTTGCAGGCCTCTAAAACAACATTTGGTATTTTTTCCGTATACATTGAACAAAGATTTAAAAGAAATTACCTCCTGGAATCAACATATAATGCACAAGATAACCATTCACGCGCGCGTGCAGCGCCCTCTGTTGTCGCGCTTACGTACAGACCGCTCGCCGCGTCATTTTGTGCATTACTTTATGCAGTAATTTTATCATTTATTTATCTCATAAATGCAACATTTGCGACAGAAGTGCATGTGGGAAGTATATCCTAGAATTTGATGATCTTTTGATTGCAGGAGGTATTTTCTTTAAAATCTTTGTTCAATGTATACGAAAAAAATACCCTACATTTGGCTATAAGATTTTTAAAAAGATGGTTTATTATTTTTTTTAGAGGAATTACTCTACACCATACATTTCTTGATAATGTTACGGTTTGGAGGGATCTACTTGGGCGTTATATATAATTCACAATTACCTGAGGTTTCCCACGGTCCTTGAATATTTTATGGTCTGTTGGTTTCATTTTTACTGTGGGTGTTGTCCCATTTGCTCAATGCTTATTGGCTAAACTACAGTTGTCCCGTTTATGTATGGGAAAGATTGTTCATTGAGAGTACAATATGTTTGCTTTATGGCCCAATATTGTGTAGATGTGACCCGCAGATGTGTGCATGTGGCCATTTCATGCATTATGCCTATTAACAATCATTGATGCATAAATGTATGCATTTGTCAAAACTGATATTTTTATACACGTCAAATATATACGTACACGCAGGCCTACATGTATGTACAATGCATACCATGTTTTCACCATACCACACACACGCATACATGTGGTGTGGTGTAAACATGTGTATTTTTTTGAATGCGCATTTAATGATGAACTACCAAAATTAATTTCACTTACTGACAAAACTTCACAGATGACTAAACCATTTGCAAATTTATACAATTTACAAAAATGTAAATTTGTTCCATGCATAACCGTTAAAGAAAATGAATGAGGTATTTTTTTAATTGTGCTAGAGAACTGACTAAACGACTGAAATTTTAATGTTCAATGAGAAATGTAATGTTAAAACCACAAAGAAAATTTGTACACAAGCTTTTCAGAAATGTATGTTGTGGCATCATTTTAAATTTTACTTTTTTGGGCAAAAGTTATCTCCTGGGAACAGTACAAGGGAATTTCTTTAAGTTTGAGATAAACTAAAGACATCTAAATGGAATTATTGACTTATTTTTCAAATAGGCCCATTAGCGTGGAAAGACCCAAATGGCATCAAAAATATTTATCATCAGTTCTTAAATAAAGAAAATAGGCCTAGAACACAGTATGTACCGGTAGGTGATGTTCCTAATGTCAGAAATGTTTAAAATATTCACAGTGACCTGTAATGTTTGGTTTTTTAGGAATTTGAATATGGTCGTGGTGGAAATCCGACGCGCAAAGCTCTGGAAGTATGCGTCGCAGCAATAGAAGGTGGAAAGTATGGTGCGTTTTATTTTGTCTTTTTTTTTACTTCTCACTTTTGTAAGGCGAATGCCTACTTTAATTTTTTCTCAGTGGGAAGATTAAATTCTTAGAATTTTTCAACAGCTTTTTATTTATTAAACTGTTTTCAAAACCACGTCAACCGAGTCCTGGAAATTAACATTTAAGATGTATTGTCCACGGAAAAGTTACTGTCAATATTTTGAATGATTTTCGGGTCTGCCAATAATTTAACTCACAGAAAGGTATAAAAATGGCGTTTTTCACAGGGTTGCCGATGTTTAAAATACAAATTATGATCGAATTTTCTGAGAAGTACAGACATTTTTACTTTCACAACAACAACCATTATTCCAAACAATATCACAACAGTGGCACCAAGCACACATGGACATAATATACATGCTGTTTTAGTAAACTGACCTTGACATTTGGAGCATGTATCCTGTAGAGAATGTAATAATGTACTTTGTCCATTTGTTTTTTCCTCTTCCACTAGCCTTGGCCTTTGCATCTGGCCTGGCTGCCACGACAGCCATCTGCCAAATGTTAAAGAGTGGAGACAACATAATCACCATGGACGACCTCTATGGAGGAACTAATCGGTTCTTTAACAAAATTCTCACTCGCAGTGGGATACAGACAAAGATGGTTGATGCATGTCAGCCTGCGTTGGTTGAAGCTGCTATGGATGGTAACACAAAGGTGAACTTAAACAAAATGTCCAAAAATTAGAAGGCCGCATGTTCAAATTCGTTGGCTCTGACTTGATATTACACACTTGTAAGTCTAAGACGCTGCTCAAGTACCAATTCAGACCGCTTTGAGTCCCGAGTCGAGTCAAACTGCCTTCGAGTCCCGAGTCGAGTCAAACTGCCTTCGAGTCCCGAGTCGAGTCAAACTGCCTTCGAGTCCCGAGTCGAGTCAAACTGCCTTCGAGTCCCGAGTCGAGTCAAACTGCCTTCGAGTCCCGAGTCGAGTCAAACTGCCCTTGAGTCCCGAGTCGAGTCAAACTGCCCTTGAGTCCCGAGTCGAGTCAAACTGCCTTCGAGTCCCGAGTCGAGTCAAACTGCCTTCGAGTCCCGAGTCGAGTCAAACTGCCTTCGAGTCCCGAGTCGAGTCAAACTGCCTTCGAGTCCCGAGTCGAGTCAAACTGCCTTCGAGTCCCGAGTCGAGTCAAACTGCCTTCGAGTCCCGAGTCGAGTCAAACTGCCTTCGAGTCCCGAGTCGAGTCAAACTGCCTTCGAGTCCCGAGTCGAGTTAAACTGCCTTCGAGTCCCGAGTCGAGTCAAACTGCCTTCGAGTCCCGAGTCGAGTCAAACTGCCTTCGAGTCCCGAGTCGAGTCAAACTGCCTTCGAGTCCCGAGTCGAGTCAAACTGCCTTCGAGTCCCGAGTCGAGTCAAACTGCCTTCGAGTCCCGAGTCAAACTGCCTTTGAGTCCCAAGTCAAGTCAAACTGCCTTTGAGTCCCAAGTCAAGTCATTTCTGGCAGTGACTCGAGTCCAACTCATTTGAGGTTGGAGACTCGAGCTGAGTCATAAAAAAAATTTAACTCAAGTCCATTCAAATCTAGAGTCTCGAGTCCGAGTCATTACAGCACTAGTACAGAACTTGATTACATTAATCATTTAATTGATTTTTTTTGCATATACAGATGATTTGGATTGAAACCCCCACTAATCCAACAATGAAGATAGTCGATATTGAAGCAATCTGTCGAATAGCACATCTCCATGGTGCGTTTGTTGTTGTTGACAACACTTTCGCATCATCCTACTTTCAGGTACGCCCTTTAAATTTTTTAGAGGTCAACCATAATGAAGATACATACTTGTATGTGCTTAAAGACCGTATACATGATTGGTAAACTGTTACAAATAGTTTTATCCCCCTGCATGATTAAAACCAACCTCGGCAAAAACCAAGCAAGGTTACACATTTCAGTCAAAAAAGGGTTTGCAGTCATTTCGCCCTAAAACCACTTCGCCCTGAACCATTTCGCCGAGAACCACGAAGTGCACGAAGTAGTTTTGGGGCGAAGTAGCATTTGGGCGATGTAGTGTTTGGACAAAGTGATTTTGGGCGAAATGGCACTCGGGCGGAGTGGTTTGGGGGCGAAATGGCACTTGGGCGAAATGGTTTTGGAGCAAATTTAATTTTCATCTCATGAGATGAAAAATAATTGTTTTCCTCATTTCTCAAAGACTATAGCACTTCAGACAAAACCATTTCAGGGGAGGTTTTCTACGGTCATCATGTTTATATTGTGTAAGTTAGGCGTAAATCTGTTAACCTTTCTGATTTTTCGAGATACCAATCATCCAATGTATTAAGGTTAATTTTAAAAATGTACCGTATGTCTGGCAACTTACTTAGCAGTATATAGAGTACAAATGAGAGAAAAATGACACCCCAACACACAAGTAACACAGTTTTACCAAAAAATATTTATTTGTATTGCCTTCTGTAAAGAATTTGCATAAATGCCTTTTTTTACCAACAAACTAATTGTTGTGTTGAATGATACGCAGTTAGTTAAATTTAGTTTTGCAATCATTACTAATATTCATTTTGGGCTAGCTTCCCCAGCCACATAAACTCAAACTCAATTGATTTGTCTGCCTCTTAACATTGATAGTGCCAGCAATCAATCATTATTTACCCTCGTTAACTACCGTACTTTGGGGTCAATCAACAAAATTCTTTTTTTAAATTCCCACGTTAAATGAACTTATTGCATCATTTGACTGTGTGGGATCTATTGTAACTGCTTTCATAATTTGCTAAATGGTAATCTATTCGGAAGTGGATATTTCATCAGAGGTTAATATTTAATCACTCGGATATTGGTTTATCATTACAAACTGAGAAAGCGCGTGCCGGCTTGTTTTCTGTCATCGATACATGGTTTACTTACAGGCAGGATAATTAAACAGCTGGAAAAAGCTGTGGGAAATTTGAAAATTCCAGCTTATTTAAACCAAACTTGGAATGAGAGAAAGATCGTAAGGGCCTTATCGGGATTCGAACCGAGACCTCCGACTCACCGGGTAGACACTCTACCAGCTGAGCTATAAGGAACAGTGGTATACTCCCTCAGGTTTTCCCTATGTACCCAATTTTTCTCCGGGGGCTCAACTGGGCATAGTAATAAACACAATTTTTTCGTAACTTTTTTAAAAACTAGTCTACAAGTAGTTGAACAAATTACTAAATATACTATTAAACAAGTCCACATTTCGAAGCAAACAAACGAAAACAAAGCAAAAACATGTTTTTAAATCCCTCTTTTTTAAATCCTATTTTGTCTCTAGCGCCCTCTAGATTTTGGTGCGGACTTGGTTCTCCATTCTGCAACAAAGTACATCAATGGACACAGCGATGTCGTCATGGGTCTGGTCGTAATGAACGATAAAGATTTTCGTGACCAACTTTACTTCATTCAGTATGGTAGGCCGAGTCAGAGCTTTAGCCTGCCCTTTAAACCATCCCTCTACGAAACTCGCCCTCTCTGAATTAATCCCTTCCTAATCTCTTTCCTCCAAATTCCATCCCAAATTCCATTTCCTTGGTCTAGTGTACTAACCTTCTCCTTTATGTTATTCTCTTATTCCAAGAATCCGTCAAAAGTTTCATATTGCAAATATGTATTGGGCCTTTATTAAAGCTAAACTAAGCCAAACCCAAGTGAAAGTAAAACCCAAAGACAAAAGGCTCCAGATTTTCATTTTCTCTAATCAAATTTCCTGATAGTTCTATCATATCGTTGTTTGCTGTTTATTTCCTGCACAGCTTCAGGAGGTGTCCCTTCGCCCTTTGACTGCTACCTTGTGAATCGCGGCATCAAGACATTGCATGTGCGCATGCGAGAACACGAAAGGAATGCATTTGCCGTGTCGAGGGCGCTAGAGGCTAACCCCAGAGTCGATAAAGTTCTCTATCCAGGTACGTTGCCTTTTAAAGTTCGTTTTTAGCTTTGCAAATTACCTTGTTATAACAGGAACCTTTGTATTATCAGGAATGAAAATAACGAAGAAAAATGGAATGGGATCTAAAACTGTTCTTGATATAATTAAAGCAGTATATAGTGCTAATTAAGTTACGTCGTGATGGGCAAAACAAACCCTAATTAATATTTATTCTCTCTGACGCAAGCCAAATCACATTTTCTCATTAGTTGCGGTACCCGCTGCTCAATAGACCTGAAACGTAATGACGTCACGCGACGTTTACCGTGGTGCATTATGGGTGAAAAGTGGGGCCGAAATCGCGTATTATGCACGTAACTTTGTGAACTTTACTAACCGCTTCGCTGGCAAAAACCTCCAAAACAAAGATCGTAAATTTCTAAAATGGTTCGTGTCAACTTAGTTGTGCCTGCGTGAGTTTTAAGCGCACGACGGACGCCGGAACTATGGTTTTAACTTTTAAGGCTTCAAAAGGCGGTGAAAATGGCCCTGCAATAATTGTGCAAACTAGCGATGCAGAGATTTCGTCCCTACTTTTCACCCATAATGCACCGCGGTAAACATTGCGTGACGTCATTATGTCATAGGTCCATTGCTGGTCAGCTCGATGTACGAGTGGTTAAGACGTATGCAGACCGAGCATGCTATGAAGTTTTTCTGATAGTGTCTTGATATTTCTCTAATCCCAAGTTTGGCTGTTTAATTTCAATGATGATTAGGCATTATACCAGCTGTTGCATTTGTTACTTTGCCCAGTTGCGCTACCATGCAACACCGAGAGAAAAATTAGGTCCATAGGGAAAACCAGAGGGAGTATATACCAATTGTGCCTTATAGCTCAGCTGGTAGAGCGTCTGCATGGTGAGTCAGAGATCTCGGATTTGGATCCTGACAGGGCCCTTACAATTTTTCGCTCATCCCAAGTTTGGTTGTCTCGGGGGAGCATTGAGTATACATTGCTAATCAAGTTGCGTCGGGTAGGTCAAAACAAACCCTAATTAATACAGAATGCTCTTATTACCGAGGTCCGACTGCATTTGACTGCATTTTACCGAACTAAATCGCAACCCACAGGTCTGGAGTCCCATCCCCAACACAAACTCGCAAAGAAGCAAATGAAAGGATTTGGAGGCATGGTGTCTTTCCGCATCAAAGGAGGCTTAATCCAAGCAGAGGACTTCTTCAAGTATATCAAAATCTTCACCTTAGCTGAGAGTCTTGGAGGTTTTGAGAGTTTAGCTGAACTTCCGTAAGTCATCAAAGAATGTCCTCGGAGATTTGTTGTTTTTGTGCCTGTCCACCTTTAAAGGCACAGGCTCGTCAGCAATGCGCGCGCGCCAAATTCGTGCCACGAAATACGCAGCTCCATGCCTTTGCTATGGAGCTGCGTATTTCGTCGCACAAAATTGACGCGCGCGCATTGCTGACGAGCCTGTGCCTTTAACCCTTAATCCGTCAAACATATACGGTGCAACAAAAGAAACGCAAAAATTCTCTACTTTTTGAGAGTGGGAATTTTCAGCACACAAGCTTTATGCAGTCGTGCATAAGGCCCAACAAATAAAGTCTGTCTCGGGTCACAGTCCGTCAGACCAAAGTTCCGGAATTGATGCGGCGACACGTTTTTGTTTTGTTTTTTTTCTTCCCCAAGCTTGGATTGTAAAGACCAGATGTTGTTTTTACGTTTTTGCTTTTTTAGCAAACTTTACAGAGCCGTCACATGACACAACACCGAACAAACAATGGACACGAGAATAAGTGGCATATTTCAGTGTTTAGCTCAGCTCAGCTCAGACACGCTCTAATTCACAATCTCAATTCCTTCATTGTCCTTGTTGTGTTGCGTGGGAACTAGGCGCCATAGACAGCCGAAGTGTGACGTGGGTTGCCATGGCAATTGGCTTTAAACACCATGGCCGTCGGAAAAAAGTACCACTGCAAAAGCACAGGGACACGGTTCAGTGATTTTTAGTGTAGAGCCAATTGCCTAGGCAACCAACAAAACATGACGTATTCACTTTGGCAGTCTATTGAGCAAGTTTGATCAAGCGACTATAGTCGACTAGAGTCCCTTGAACAACGGAAATGACCCATTGTTCAAGGGACCATCTCCGTTGTTCGAAGGACTCTATAGTTGTTTGATCGAAGTTGTTATCACTCGTCCAGGCCCCTAGCCGGTTTAAGACTGGCCAAAGCCACTTTTGATACCTAATTTGAGTCAAATGATGAACATTGCAAATCCTGTATACAAACTTCAAGTTTTGTAAACTCCTCGAGAAATACTTTTTTATATTTTTTATTTTCTAGGTCACTTATGACACATGCATCGGTGCCTCCAGACCAACGTAAGATCCTAGGTATTGACGATTCCCTTATACGACTGTCTGTCGGTCTTGAAGACACGCAGGATTTGATCCATGATTTGACGCACGCTTTAGAGAAAGCCGTAAGTACAGAGAAGGATTCTGAAAGTGCAATCTGTAGCCTTTGCATACCACGACACGTGCAAAATGCCAACACCATTTTTTTGATAAACTAGGGGTGCTTTTAAAAATGTATTATTTTTAAAAATTTATTCCATGTATTTACCAAGAGTGTGCCAAAACTGGTTTTCATTAGAGCCCCGTGAACATTTATACAATTTGTACAATAAAAAATAAGATATAAAAATTAAATAAATTTACAATTTTACACAAACACAATCTTGAGCAAGGTACAACACTTACAACATCAAAACACGTGGATGGAAGATCACACACAGAACATTAACATGCTACAATTTGCTCATGGACGAAATGCACTCGCATTGAACAAAAATAAAATGGCTGGCTTCAGTTTTGGGTTAATGTAGCATAAGGAGTGTTTTGCTTAATTTCTCTCCAATTTGCAACGAATTTTAGGTCAATGATATGGATCTTCAACAACTAAAAACAAAATTAACTTTGGAAGCCAAAGCCAGAAGCCATTAATTTTAATACTGTCAACTTTTACTATAATTGACCTTTGACATTAACCTTTGACCTTGCCTTACAGGTTCCAGAATCACTGATGTAATGGAGTCAACATATAGTCAACAATGGACTTCACAGGTAAAGCAAGTCATTATTAGCCGTTAAAAAAAGGGTAAAATATTGCATTTTTGTATGCACAACTAAGTTATATCCAACACTACTCCGAAAGGTTCTGCAGCTGAAATTCTTATTTTTAAACACTATTTATCTGCAAAACACTTCAAATCAGTACACTGTGCACACAGATTTGGCTGGTAATCTACATATATTCTTTTAGCTTCAGACGTAGCAAACTACAAAACTATTTTTGCATGGAAACGTTTGTTTTACCCAAAAGGGGTTAAATTACTTGGAAAATTTGCTTTGTAAGTAAGAAATTAAGTTCAATGCCACACTAGCTGTACAATTTTATCAACATCTTGTTTTTAAATAATGAAATTATAAATTTGGTAGACTCTCCTCAAGGGACGGAACTAATGTGAGCCTTTATATCCAGAGAGTACACTAACCAAAGCAGATACACTAAGTACAGATAGGTCTTAGAAAAATGGTCATAATTGGGGAATAAAAGTGGGTTTGGCCAGTCTTAAGCATACGTTTAAAACCTGCTAGGGGCCTGGACGAGTGATAATGGCCCGAGCCGCAGGCGTATTGTTTAAGACTGGTCAAACCCACTTTTATTCCCATTCATAAATACTTTTTGTGTTAATTAGTAAAACTCACCATGTTTTGCATCACTTTCCTACATACATGTACATGCATGATATTGCATTCCTTCAAACTGCTGTGCGTCGAGTTTGTTTGTTCGAAGCGCACGTTATGCAGGCGTTGTCATGCCTTCGGGAGCATGCAGTTTCCGTGTGCGTGTTCAATACACACTGAATAGGTCGCGGGCCTGGGCCTGGGTAAAAAGTGTTTAAGACTGGCCGGTCTTTATCGTCCGTTTAAGACTGGCCACGTGACGTGCTCTCAGCCAATGAGGATGCGTAAAAGGTATTTATGAATGAGAGTGTACTGTATCACATTTTTTCACAATTACATTTAAGCTCACTTTGCATAATCCAGTCACATATTTGTCTTAATAAATATCTCAGTTTTGGATCGACTGTAAAAAAAAACAATTCCTAGAGTGATAGATAACATTTGCAGTAATATACAAAATATACACTTCTATTAATTTGTGAGGTGATAATATTACAGATAAAAGGCCACAATTTAAAACAAAGACAAAAATATATTGGCGATTTACTTTTTGGAAACGAACGCCTTCTAATTTATAAATTGTTGATGTTGTAAACAAATTTTTTTGACATACTTTTTTAGGAGGCTTTTTTAGGACAATACTTTTTTAGGAGGCTTTTGAGAAAGATCTTGCAGAGTGAACGTTCCAGTTAGGAAGTGCAAAATTTTGATTAATCGTAGAGGGTTAGGGCTAATAACAGGTTGATAATGAATTGGTAAAAGGTTGATATTAACGAGGGCAATAACACGTGGATAAAATGGTGAGTTTCTTTTTAAACTAAATATTAATGTACATGCAGTGAATTGGTAAAAGGAAGGTGCTTCTAAGCTATATACAAAGGCAGCTGATTTCTTAAGACTGTGTTGCTTATGCAATTGTCCATGCTATATGCAATGCTTGTTGAATATATTCAAATTGGCATCAAATGCTGTGAGGCAATATGTGTTGGGTATTTGGTAGATATACTCTTTATTTTCTGATAAATATCGTAATATACATGTATGCGAGTCTTTCCACGGTAAAGGGGGCATTTTGGGAACACGGACCATATTTTCCAGAAAATACCTTTGTAAAAGAAATAAGTTTCAGTTGTTCTGAAGAGATAACTTAGGCCCAAAAAGGGTTACAAATAGTGTGACAACCAGCCTTTCTAAACTGGGACGGCCTAAAATGTAACAAGTGTCCGTCCTGGTTACGAGCATATATTGGAAATTTGTACACAGGGTTTTTAGAAAGGCATGTTGTCACACTATTTGTAACCCTTTTTGGGCCTTAAACAACCTGCTTTTTCGCGTTTAGGCCGACCGGTTATGAGTAAAAAAGGCGTATTAGGACGACCGACCGCATTAGGGCGACCGATAGCCGGTCGTCCTAACGCCAAGTGCTTCAAAAACCATTTTTATTAGGTTCTTAACCATTTTTATTAGGTCACAAACCATTTTCGTCTAGGTCGCAAAACATTTTTTACAGAGAATTAGGTCGAGAAAATGGGTGTCAATTCATGAGTTTCTTTCCGACAATTTTGTGGTTTTAGTGGTCTCTGTAAGCACTCTACCCAAAACGGTCATCATAATACGGGAAAAATAGTTATCAAACAACTTAAACTTATTTCTTTTATTTTGAGACCAGACAAAAGTATTTCCTCCAAAATATGGTCTTTGTTGCCAAAATGCCCCCTTTACTGTGGAAAGACCAATGTCCTAGACAAATACCTCTTACTATTTTATGAGCTCGTATAGTTAAAGGGTATGTTTAGAATTTCTTCGTGAATTTCAGGTGTTTTTGTTTTTTAACTTGTACTTTTATGTTGTGGATACACTATTTAAAAGGTTAAGGTGTTCCTATATATTCTCCTATTTAAGTAGTGTTGTGCAATGCCAGGGTAACAATAATACTTTGCTGAAGTTAATGGCTTTGTGCTGATAATTATGAGCACAAAATGACGCTGTCGCACAAATTGTAATCAATAAAAGATTTTTCTGAATCAAAAATTGTCTGGACTAGTAAGTTATGGAGACATGTAGTGGTTATCTCTGAAAACTTAAAGTTCCTATAGAGCACAGCAGCCATCTTAGGGGGCAATGACATTAATTATGAAAACCTTCCCTCAACATGTCCGCTGATGCAAAGGGTCTATAATGTGCCTGTGTGTCTATTTTTGTGTGAGTTTCAAGAAACCAGATCAATTGTTTTCTGTTTCTTTGAGTTTTGATATTTATTTTGGTCAAGTCAATGCAGATACTTGATGGTGTAAAACCTGTATGTCTTCCGGATAGGCAAGCTGATGGCCCGTTGCATCATTCTGTGGTAAAAACAAGAAACAACAAACGAATAAATAAATACACAGAATGTCCATTATATTGTTAAGTAAGGTTGTTTTTGCCCTTACCCGACGTAATATTAACACTGTATACTCGGTGCTTTCCCGAGACACTATGAAAAACTTCATAGCGTGCTCGGGTGGGACTCGAATCCACGACCTCCTGCATACAAAGCAGATGGTCTTAACCACTCGACCACTGAGCTAGCCGGTGTTGAATGGCCGGTTCGAATCATTTCGCAACGGGGATTGCAATTAGTCAGAAATTGATTATATTTGCAACGACCCAAAAGTGTTGCTTCATGCGTTGACAAGCAAAAAAGCAATCCTAACAAACGCCACATGAATTTATTTACGTCCATGATGTCACTTTCTCTGAGACATGAACAATTGAAGGTAATTTTTAAAGATGAAATTAACCTGTTGAGATGCGTGTGACAGAGATGCGGATACGGAACGTTGCATCCTGGGTAACACAAAGGATGATGGGGCGGTTTTCATGAAGTGCTCTTCTTCGATCGAGAACAGCGAACTCTTTGAGGGTGTGTCTTCAAGATTTGCCTGGATGCGAGGAGTATTCTCATGGAAAACTCTCAGAATGGACACGCCCTTGCAGAAATCATAGAAAGAAAACAAGAAGTCAAATCGATGTACTGAATGTATTTTAAAGTTTCTTTTTTGAAATACATGTATTTTATAATTGTACACAATTTCAATGTTGCTGGATGCATTGCTATGTGGGCAGGTTCTGATTGTCAGGGCATGTTTTCGCGGCCATAACTCGAAACATGTTTTTGACGTAATTACTGATTCAACCAATCACAAGCTTCCATTGTCAGCAACCGAAGCCGATCATTGGTTGAACCTGTGATTACTTTACAAAATTGTTGTGGTTAGGAACGCGAAAACATGCCCCAGTTTTGGTCCTTATTCGATCTGTCTGTGTCCGGGTTTGGGTACAGATTATTAAGAAAAAAAGTGGTACAAGATCAAAAGTTTTATACCAGATACAAGGCGAATGAGGTTCCGAGTGCGATGCCAGCGAACACATCTGTCCAGTGGTGCCGATAAGAGGCGGCTCTGACCAGGCCCCAGATCACGGCACTGCTGAGGTAGGCCAGACAAAACAGCGGGACGGGGAGGCGGACATTACGGAACTGTAACTGGCTGGATAGATATACCTATCGGGGAAAAAATGGATTATGACGATATCAGGATAGAAATGAACGCCACTACACTAACGCTATCAGTGTATGGAAATAGGCCGTATTCGCAATGAAGGCCTATCCAAATGTATTGTTTCTCGTGACATTGCCTAGAGATTAGCTATTTCATTCTTCTGTTACTTTAAAGTCGATTTCTTTGGTTGAAATTCGTTTTACATACATGGAAAAAAATCTTACCGTGGCAAAAACTGAGGAGTAGGCGCCAAGAGATGCGTGAATGGACGGCAACGATCGTCTGAAAATTAAAACGCGGGAAAAAAAGTTGGAGTGAAAAACAAAATTTATTTGGAATCAATTTGTTTATATTGAAACCTAAAGCCAAAATATTCTGATTAATTATCTTTTTCAATACTTATCAAACAACGGCGGTGCACCAATTTCGGAACACCGTCGACATACAGACTTGAATCAAGTTTAGTCTGTCCCAGTGGTCCCATGCCACCCACACATTACCTGGCCTGTTTGATCAGCTCGTGGTCTCCGCTCAAGCAGGTGTACTCCGTGATAAACCTTGTATCGGCCTGTCCGAAAACTGGGCTACATGCGTCGGGTTGACACGCGGTGAAGAAGTAGGGCGTCATCCGGCCGGTCAGAATTTGAATGAAGTCGGTCACAACCCACGTGGCAAAACCGCCAAATGCGAACACACCTGAGTTATGCGAAGACAAAATGTGTTTATTTTTGGCGGGTAAAATATTTTAGTCGCAGTTGATTGACTTATGTGAAATACAGCGCCCTGATTGGCTACAAGTTTATGCAGTGGAAATGTGTGCGACTCGCTGATTGGCTACAAGTATATGCAGCGGGAAATGTGTGCAACGCGCTGATTGGCTACAAGTATATGCAGCGGAAAATGTGTCCAACTCGCTGATTGACTACGAAAGTATACGAGTATATGCAGTGGGAAATGTGTGCAACTCTCATTTAAAAAAGCACCAACATGCGTGTGTTGACGCCATAAAAGTAAGATTTTTGACAAGAAAAAGGCGAACCCACCGATAAATCTAAGAGCCCTTCTAATTGGTGTGAAGAGTTTAAGGCTGCAGCTGGATATCAGCTTCTGTGATTGGTTGCCGTCATACTTAGAAAGTGTGCGCATGGTCTCACCCACAAGAATCTGGAAAATAAACAAATCAACCGATGAATGCGTCAGTTTTTCCCCCAACTTTTTTTGAAAGTTTTTGTTTGCACCTAAATGATGGTTCAATCAAGTTCTTTATACGACAAATTTACTTCGGAGTGCCGGGTTTCCCAGTCCTGCCCCGATCACGTGTTCACGCGTAGATTGGTTTCCGATCCCACCGTCCTGCAACAAGGCAATCCACCAGTCGACGGCATAATGTCATGATCCTATTCCTATAACGTAGACCCGAAACCAGTCTATTCGGTAACGCCATTATGCCGCCAAAGTTTGAATGAGCTCAGTGGACTCGTGCATGTGTCGTGTGACAAATTTCTGGAGATAACGGGAGCTTATTGTTGGAAAGGTAAGAATTCTATAAAAATGTACAGTACTCTAAACTTCTGAAGCAGTATGACCTAGATTGTACTGTCAAATACGTGTATAAACGTGTCTAAACTGTCGGGTTCTGTGCTGTGAGTGTGCAATACACTGTGTATACGCCAATGTGTCTGGCGCATCAACGCGTTTGCGTACATCTTACGCCATGGCCTATCAACATAACTTCACTGTACATGTATACCGTCATGACCGGCCGAGCAGTTAGGCCAATGCAGGCTGTTATGCTTGCTCTGGGCACGGAAACTTAGAATAGTTATTTCACAGCATTAGTTTTTTTGTAATAAACTGATTTAAGTTTCGAAATTTGGATTGCCCTGAAAATGGTTTTGAAGTTTTCAGATAAAGAGATATCAAATCTACATACGTCTGTCTTGTACGACTATATTAAAATGGGTATTTTTTCCGTATACATTGAACAAAGATTTGAAGGAACTTTCCTTCAACTGATTATAATTGCTGATGTCTACCTTTGTGTTTGTTTTGGTGGGAAAATGGCCCACATTCCGTTGGTTTTTTAAAACCAATATTTCTAATATTTACAGGAGGATAGGCCTACAGTGTATTAAATACCTATACATGTACTAAAACTTAAAAGGATAGGCCGATATATGGGCAAGGTATATAGACCGATGAAGTGCAATTTACCGAAATGACAGGAATCGTAAAACAAATGACATAAAGTCCCCTTTCTGGAACAACTTGGTCGTGGATGTAAGGTTTCATATACTGTCTGTCGTCACACCAAAACCCCCTCGGGATTGGCTCTGGTAGATATTCTGTGAACTCCAATAGAAACCAGAGTACACCGACACCAGCGAAGAGTACGTAGTCCACGCCTAGGAAGCAGGGTACCAGCCACGGGTTCTTGGTTACCAGCCGACTTTGGCGGCCGTTGTATGGTTCGGTCGTGGTGCACCAGCGAAGGTCACCCGCCATTTTGGTTGTTGTGGAAACGCTTGGGATGATGGTATGATTCGGAAGTTATCTGCAATCGGGACAGAGAAGGAAATCGTTGATTTAATCAATGTCAAAAACTGTACTTTTAAGGTTATGACCTTGTTTGGCAATTTCCTTATCGGGGAAAAACTATATAGGCCTACACGTTCGCCAGTTGAGACTTCATGCACTAATTCAATGGAGCATGACAACATTTTAAAGTGTTTTCAAAGAAAACGTCGATATTTTCTCAATCAGGTTTCCTAACCTAATTTACATTTCTGGGGCATTATTATTATGTCATATTATAGGAAGAATTAGTGGCGAACGTGTACGGTATTTATACCGCTCAATTTGGCTTTCTATGTCTCTTTGAGACCCATTGCATATACAAAATCTCTTTGGGTGGCTGTGTACAATTTTGGCCAATTCCTCGATCTCGTTGTTGCAACTTACACTTTTAATGGTTTTATAAGACACAATGTTTCTTCAAAGAAAACACGTGCCTTAACATATTTAATAATAATTCCCATTGAAGCGGCTTTGGAAATTGGCGTGGAGGCTAAAATATCTTGCACAAATATCTTTATCATTCAGTAAAATGAGTATTCGCAAGATTATCACAAAGATAATCCAAAAATATGCCGAAAATATGTTGGTGATATAACTATTCCTTTGTTGAATGCACTGTAACTTCTATATAAGCTATAATATAATATAATATATATCACAGGCTAAATCACGTCTGCATATGGCTAGTAAAGTGTACACGTTCGTGATGCAGTGATGTACTGCTATATCTTGCAGAGTATTTTGCGACGGTAATTTTGTTTGCAAAGCAAAACACAGGTAAACCTCCACAAGCGATATTGCGGAGATATTGGATTAAGAATCCCGCGAGATAAAAGCTTATGTTGAGTGTAGATGGCATTCGCTGAAGCCGATGCTGTCCACAGGGACTTGAAATGGATGGGCTATTAGATGATGTTTGATAACATAAAAACTAAAATGAGATTGGCGTTTTCATTTAGCATAAACGATTTGCGGCGCTGTATAGGCTGTACACCTTGATGCATCTCGACACGAGGCAGTTTTCTTGCACAAGATATAGATTGTCTTTGAAAAATTTCCTTATTATCAACCTTCTATAATTATTATAAAATGGGAGCACAATGCGTGATCATCACAGCACACAATCAAACAATGACATCTGCATGATGTGACGTCATGCGAATAAGGTGTAATATAAAAACATGCATCCATAAGCAACGCCATGGGTAACTAAACTACAGCATTTGCACAATTGTGTTTTGCCCACTTTTAAATGTTCCATTAACTGGAAGTTCTAATCGTTACGGATATCACTGATCATTTGTTATTCCTATATCTGAGATTTAGAAAAATAAGTAGACTTTTAACAGAGATGCTAACATTTACGATTTAGGCGTAGTTTGTATAGGCCTAATTGTTTTAGCCAATGACGATCAGTATTGTGACATAATTCAATAAATAAATGCATCTCAAATGTAGGGTTTAAAAGGTTTGGGTCTTAAGTTATAACATTTCGTGCCCAAAGCGGATGCCCCGTGGCAAATTACTCTTTTTCAAATTGCAATGTTCTGCATACCTTTCCCTTGTATTTTTTAATGATATATTTCATCATGTGCCTGTACATAATGTTCTAAAGTTTAGATCGAAGAAACGTTACCAATAATTATGCCATTTCTATCCTTGTTAAGACACCCCCCCCCCCCCCCCCACCTCCACCTCCACCCCCCTCTCTGAACCACATCAACACCACATGATTCGTTTCGGTGAATTGTTTGCCTTAATTCGCATTGACATTTTTGTTTATTTCTTTTATGCCCTTATTATCATTAGAAAATTACATCATTATCTTTTGCATCCTTGCGACTTTTCATTTCAAGAAATTTTAATTTGAATTTAATATTTTTAAATTATCCATGTTTCATCCATTTATACCAGCATATCAAACCGTACTTAAAAAACTAAAAAACAATTACCTAATACATGTTGATTTTCGTCACCAGCTTCTTTCTATAAGGCCAAGATGAAAATGATAAAAAAATACCTAACAAAAGATAAATTTTACAGATCCCAAACTAGCTGTGTAAGTATTTAGGTATACGCCTATGAACATGTCGTATCTGCCCAACACTCGATCAATCTGATGACATCTTCATCGTGCATCGCAATAAGTTGCCACATTTTCAATTTCCCCACCATAGTTTATACTCTCATCAGAACATTTCACGATAAATGAAACATGCTCTGATTTTCAACAAAATTTAGCAAATTTCTACTTACATTTTTGGTTGTAATCACAATCAGAAACACGGAACCCGCAGTGGCATTTTACACCAACATTCTTGTTTATGCTTTCACATTACATGTGCAAAATGCTGTGTATACAGCACGCACGCAACTAATATTAGTATATTTCCCTTTCTCACAATAAAATTTCAGCATTATTCAAGGCCCATCCCGCCAATGCAGTCGCAACTCGCACAAAACACTATATACGTCAGTCTGAATTTATTTCGGAAATTGCTGCACCGCCATTTGCATGTCCGTTTAAATTGGAGGCAGGTGTTCTAAACAATTACGCCGGAACCCAGGCGAACTTAACGCCCGTCTCTTTTTTTCCCATCTATATTTAAATAATTGCCTTACGCCCTTTCATAAATTTATTTCGTTGTCATAGCAACATTTTGTCCTAGGCTACGGCAAAACATAATTTATTAATATTTTGTGGCATTTCAGATTTTAATTTTTTTTTTATAGAGGATCAAGTTTAATTGATCTGTGAATGTTGTGCATGCCATTAGTTTAAGTTGGAAATTACCATTTAAATTAATTTAATTACTTGTTTTATTCCAAAGACGACCTTGATATTGCATAACTGCAAATATATTTGTGTGTACTTGAATGATAAACCTATATCTTTGACATGTGTACAGGACGTGTACCTGTACATATCATTTTGAGGCTGTTATTTCTTGGATTTTTTCTTTTTTTTTACGCTCGAGGACGTCGGAAAGTAATCATTTTTTCCCCATTTTACGAGAAGGAAATACTAAAATTGCATCCCCAATTACGTCCCCACCCATTAAAATATATGAGTTGCACTTGTTTTGTCACAATAAAAAGACACAATATCGTCAGGTCACCAAAAACGTTTAGCAAAATATTGGTACATGTACTAACTCAATAATATAATTTTGTCATCGAAATTATTTTTCTCTATGGTTCCATTGGAACGTCGATATGCAAATAGCTTCAGCAAGTTAAGTGGCCGATATCCAATCAGCCAACAAGATAGATTAGCATATGAATGAGTGCGAGAAATTAGCATAACAAAAACAGGTGGGCAGCTGGCGAAGCGCTATATTATCGACATGTTTTTTTGTTTGGTCGCTGAACCCGTGAAACAGTTGCTGCTTATTTAGAAATAAATTTTCTTCCAGATATACCACAGGTATATATAGCGAGAAAAAATTTACAACATTTCGAAGGGCTTAGCCGAACTAGATTTTTTTTCGACTGAATCTGTGGTAAGTTATCGCAATTTTATAGGTTCGCTTAAAAAAACTTAAATTCTGTCAATTAATTCGTTTTTAAAAATTGTTTTGTTAAAGCTTTTGTTTTTCACAATAACGCGGTGTATGTTACCACGAAAATCCGCCATTTATATGGTTGTTAGCATTATGGAAATTATTCAATTAATGTAAATATATGTGGTAATGTAAATATTTGGTAATTAATGTAAAAATAATTGGTTGAATAGGCCTAACTTGCCGGTTTATTCATTTGTTTAGCTTTGATTGGAGAAAATAGAGAAATTGGTAATTTTAAAAGTTATTTTAATCGCATAGGCCTATTTTTATTTAATTTTGTATAGAGGTAAACGTTTTTTAAAGGAGGGTGGATTTTTATGGGTGTGGCACAAAACTATAAGTTCATTGACACACTATTAATAGTTCAACAAAGTTCAGCAAAACCAGATTATTAAGATTTTAACTTGAACGAAAGACATGTTTACGCAAGCATTTGAGGTATGGGACCATTTTGGAAGGCACAATAAACCACTTTGAGGTCAGAATTGGACACAATGGGTCATTATTGTTGTCCGTTTTTGGCTGAAGCTAATCAAAAATGGCAAGAGAAATGTGCTTTTCAATTTCGCAGTCAAGCATAACTTTGTTTGTGGTACATGTATATGTATTTTACCATGACTTCAACAATTCGGTTTATTTATTCCTATAGGACTTGTCTAGGAGACTTAGATTTGTATAAGTAAAATATTTTATGGCTGCAACTAAAACATTATTTCCCCATTGCAAGTGAAAATGTCAATCTTAATATTTTTCAACAAATTTGTAAACAGCTGAACACGATCCAAAGAATTATACAATTTCTGAAAGTAAATAAACAGTTTCTTTAATCGGATTAACACTTTTTTTCCCCTGCAGATTTACAAGTGGTTCGACTGGGATTAGGCCTAATATTGGCAAGTTGTTCGGAGCCCAAAACCCACAATGAGCAGGCGATACTTAACAGTAGTCAACAATGCTCTTATACCATGTGTCTTCTTCGTTGATTGTCTTCTATTGTCTGGTATCATTGTTCTATGGTACTTCATGGTCTTCTGGGAGGGGGCGGGGTTTATCCTGAACCGCCCCCACATCCCATGTGCCGATATACCTCATTACAGCTATCCCAATGTGGACGATTTGGTGCCAGATGTTGTCGTGTATGTTCTCTGTTTTGCTGTTCCACCCGTGGTGGTAAGTTCGCCTTTATGAAACTAAATTTTTAACCATTTTAACAATTAACATTTTGGACATTTTTAGCATGTAATCTGACCATGTACCTAATAAGCCCTTTACAGTTAGTTAAAAGCACATCAGTGCATTATGGACATTATGGACATGTTAAATTCCGAAAGTAAATTAATTTGAATAACTTAAAATAGCTTTAACTGTTAACATTTCTTAGTTTTGACGTTGTTTAATTTCTTGTGTTGTGCTTATTTTAGATTCTCCTTGGCGAGGCAGCTTTAGCGTTCAACCAACTTCAAAAAAACGAAAGTCCGGTCTTGGAGAAAACTGTCGTTACATTTGACATTAAATTGCACCCCATTATCAGGCGAACATTCAGATTTGTTGGTAAGTGACAACAATACCCATGATAGATCATTTAGATGTAATTCAGGAAAACACTTTCCTGTTTTTGAATATTAGAAATGTGACATTTACATAAAGATTCATGGTTTTTAGAAAAACAAGAGAAACAAAAAATTATGTCAACTTGATCAAACTAAGGATATAGTATCCCAATTTGTACATGCAATTTTGAGGGCTAAATGCTACCCAAGATCACATTGTGTGTTTATTAGTCATCTAAGATTTTTGTTTCTAATTCTGTTTTTCCCAAAATTTTTTTTTCCATGTATAGGCATTTTCGCACTCGGTGGCTTCGTGACCTGGATCCTCGCCAGAGCAGCCGCCTTAATCATGGGGTATCCAGCCCCGTATTTCTTCAGTGTATGCGCGCTGCCCTCAACGCAGTGCACTGGTATAAACGTCGTCTTTCAACTACCAGAATGTACTGGAACAGCGGATGACTTGGCAAGGTAAATCTCTTTTTTTTGTCATAAAAAATGTGTAAAATCTTCAAGGAAAGGAGGCAGGGTAAGGTGGGGTAAGGTAAAAGTAAACACCTTTGTTAAAGAAAGGGGCCGCAAGACTAGAAGAAAAGGCAAAAAAATCACCTAAAACAATTCACCAAACGAGCATTGAACCTTTTAAACTGCCATCATTCATAAACCCTGTTCACAGTCATGAACAAAATTGCTTGATTTGACAGTTTCGGTGAAGAAATTTCTTTCATTCGAAGAAGATTAGAACAGCTTCGTTCGATGAAGCAAAACTGCTTGATTCGATTAAAAGGTCGCTTCATTCGACGGAACAAAATTTATTTCGATCTTCGGTAGTGGTTGTTTGATATGTATCGTTCGATCTTCGTTAAATGAGAGATGAATACACGCCTCATTAACTGATCATAAGCTAGTCTTCGTCAAACGAAGCAATATTGTCCTATCTTGTGAGCAGGGCAAGTGCCATCTGGAATTACATGGAGAATTATCAAACCCAATTTGTTTTTAACAGGCAGTCGTTCCCATCACTGTTTGCTGCGCTCAGTGCTTATGCAGCCGTCTTCACTGGGGTAAGTCTTAAGAAATTGATTCTGTTCAAGATATTTTTTTAAATACCAAAACGATAATTAAAGATGAATTTTTATAAATGCATGTGCACACGCATTTTGTACAAGGGCGTGTGTAATAACCAAGCCCCTGACAACCGTGGTATCATGGCTCTGTTTTCCATGCAGTACAGCCTGGGAACCACCCTTAATAGGATGATGGCTTCGCACAATTTCTTGAAACATCGAAAAGGTACTGAACCGTCTTTTATACACAGGTTGGTTTTTATCAATCACACATGGAGATAAAAGCCGTTTGCAGCAGTTTTCAAATCCTGTAATCTATTTTTAATCTTGCATTGTCTTGTTGATTGCAGGTGTATGTCAGCAACGTCTTCGTGGTCAAGTCAGCTAAAACGCTCCAGCCGTTGGTGGCGCTATGCTCTGCCTCCATGTCGTTTCTCATCGGCCTGGAGCAAATAGCTTACTACAAGAGCAGTTGGAATGACGTCATCGCTGGCTGGTTGCTAGGCGGACTCATCGCTCTTTACTTGGTAACCGGACAGATTTGTATTAATCAATTGAAGATACGGGGCATTGTATAATGCTATAGTGAAACATGAAATCAAATATTTGCCACATACCAATTTCTGGTGTTGAATCCTTAAAAAGTTGGTTTGTATAAATTGCCACGAAGACCCCTTTGATGCGATTTCTCACATTTACAATCGGTAATATATATATATATATATTTTTTGTTTACCATTTATTTGACACAAAGCCCATGCATGGAATTTTAAACATTTTCTGAAGCATTGATGCATTTATGTAGCTGAAATTTCTGCAGGCTAGTTCACTAACATTCTTCTTTTTTTCTCAGGAATCCATCGACGTTTTACCTTGCAAATGAGATACATGAATTGAGCCTTTAAATTATTTGAAAACTGCCACAATTTAATTTTCCTATTATTATCAAGTCCACTTTGGGTGAATTTCTTTCAGAGCGTGTCGGTCCTGAACAGTTTCCTGGGCCACAGATTTTCTCCAGGCCACATATATCCACAGCTTAATGGTTCCACCCGTACCCAGCCAGGGCCAAGATATTTGGAACGACCCATATACCTCGATAGAAACGCACAGGTAGGTACTCAAAACAAATAAACAAACAAGCTTTAAATTATTTTTGTTTAGGTTATTAAAACATAGAATTAAAATTACACCCGTAACAGATACAAATCTGATATGCCACTGCTTGAGAGAATGAACTTGTATGTTAAGATATGAATCACATTTCTTTGACAAATTTTAAAACATTTATTCTTAGATTTCTTTAAATAAAACCTAATTTAATCCGTCCAAAGTGTGTTCCATTAATTGTTGAGAAAGGATGTACCTTGAATTAATAACGATAAATTATTCTCAATTCAAGATTTTAAGAAAACATGATCGAACAAAACTTTCATTTGTTTGGCAGACAAGAATGAACTGGCTTCACAAGAGGCAACCAGGTGCTTATTATAATAAATTTCTATAAATTTGCATATGTAATTAATGCCTCATTTGCATACAGAGCACATTAATCTTCCCCCTGCTAAACATATCAACTTGCCGGTTTTTGGAAAATTTTACGATTCACTGTCTTGTCTCTGTGAATTTACATATCATTTTTTAACACCACTAACATTGCATTTGTTTTTATTGAAGATTAACACTTTGTAATTTTCTTTAACATGTTCTTCCAAATACTTACATGCAGAACACATACTCGGGTAAATATTGTTATTCTTCAAAATGCATGATTCCCAACGGAACTTTTTGTATGGACATTTTTAATGTCTTCCTTCCATGGACAATGTACTAAAGAACGAAAGGTTTTACAAGTTTAAAGTTTTATCTAGTTTGATAAACGGGAGAAATTGAAATCAGGGTTGACATCTGAAGGTTTCTATGGCAACAGTATTCAATTCAGTTTTCTTACATGGGTCTTTGCTAAGCCTCATAACATGGTGATTTGGTCTCGGCACTATATATACTGCTCACAAAAAAAATGACTCAAAATTTTCACAATATTTCAATTTTTTCAGCTTCAATTTTACTGTAAAGAACGGACACACAAAAATTCAAGGCCGAAAAAAGTTTTGGGAAAATTTTTGTTTGATCCTTACTTTTCTGTGAGCAGTGTATATTCTTTGCATGCTAACTATTTTAGGGGACACACGCTTGCCCCTATGTGTTGTGCATTGTCACTTTTTAAAAATCTGAACATGCTCCTTTAAATAAACAAACTTGCCCACCAACATGGCTGGCGGTGCAAAGATTCTATACCTTGAACTTTGCTACCATTGTGTAAGGTGAAGGGCATGAAAACTTCCTATATTCTCATTTATTCCTTCAGAAAATCAAAAAGGGCAGCAAGGCCATGGTCTCACACATCTTTCCTCCACTTACTATTAAACCTCCTCTCCAGTCACTGAACCATTGCGGGTAGCTCGCCAACAATCCAACAAGCAGCACGGAGTCTTTACATACGATGGGGTCAGAGGTCGTGCGGGAACGACCGTAACTGGCGGCCAACGTGCGATAATACGACCAATGCCAAGATCTAACAGCAGCTCTGCAATGGGAACTAACTACTTTTGATGCTCATGGTTGGTTACCAACTGTAAGCATTCTCATTGGAGGAAAAAAAAAACGGCAAGTACATGTAGGCATATACTTTTGACACAAGTGCACATGCAATATAATTCCCTGCTCAGTTTTTGGAAATGTACATCATTTGTCAGTTTAGGGGCTGTCCAAAGTTGTCAACATTTGCGTAGTTCACAAAACGTAGTATTTTTCAAGACCACCCCTCCCCGAAATACTAATCAACATTTGTCTGTCAGTACCATGAGGTGTCAACATTTTACAGTGCATTTAAAGTCCTACGCTGCCCTCCCTTCCCCATGTAGAATCGTAAAAATATTAATGTCTTTTGAACAAGGTTAAAAATAATGTATTGACAGTGTATTTTGATTCATTTGCTTTTCAGAGTCTTTGCTGAGGAAACCAGTGCCGTATCGTCATAAGGCTGGAACCTATTTTTAGTGAAGTGTACATAAGGAGTAACACTTTTGTATTATTTTAAAAGTATATTTTACCTTTTCTGTCACTTTGTTTTATACTGTATAGGGTCAATCATGATTTTAGAGTTTAATAATATAATACGTTTCTTCAGGTACAAAGCTAAAAACTAAAATTTGGATTAGTCAATTGAACAAATTAACTTTGAAAAGCTAACAAAAATATACAAATTACAAAATCGTGTCAAGACCGATTGTGACAGAATTTTCACATCACTGCATTTTAGGTTTATTAATCTCCATATACAGGTACATAATACACTTATAAACACTGTTTTAGTTAATTATTGTAATCAGACATAGTACTTGATACGTGTGTATTTCACATTTAACGTTTTTACTAAATACATGGAGTAAGCCTAATAGAAAAAGATTGTGTGTATAATCTGTATACATGTACAAAGAAAAGGTAATAAAAAAATCCTAAGCTTTCTTGTTATAGCTGAAGGAAAAAAGAAATTGCTTTATTAATAAAGTGGACATTTTTTTTGACTCGCTCTATTGTTTGGCATGCCATAAATGAACCCCCAACCTTTACGCAAGATAATTACATATTGGATGGCTTTGAGGGTAATATGAGAATATACATGACGAGTGCGGTATATTCTCATTTATTTTGTAGGATTTCTGCAAGGTTTGATGTTAAAACCTTCAGTTCAAACGTTTACAAATGCATGCACATATTGCATTTATTACTGCAAGCACATCGGATTGGGGGCTCTGTGCTGCACGGTATCCGCAAAAGCATTAATTTATGTAATAACTGTACTAATGTTTTGCCACAAACATAAGAATGACCTAATTAGTTCTGAACAAATTTAAATTTTCCCAATCTTTATATGCATTTAGATTTATAAAACACCAATGCGAAGGGAAATTTAAGCCTGCACTTTAAAAAGCCCTTAATTTATGACCAGTGTTTTTAACCCTGAAGCTCACCCACATTTATAAGCGTTCCAACTGCAGGAGTTTGTTTAAACACTTTCTTGACAATGTTGGCAGTTACTCTACAATCAAAAGATTTCACACCAAGCCTTTTAGGGCTAACACAATACAGGGGATAGCTAACTCAGCTAGCTCACAATAGGCATCATTTTGTACAACAATGCTATTAACACAATGCCACAATATAGACATCTTTAAGCCATACCCTAAAATGGACAGTCGGGCTACTGGTACTTGAGCATTAACTGCACTTTATTTCAAATTGTAACAATTTTGGTTAAAAGTTTGTAAAATTTGATGAAATGCACCAAAGCCCACAATGCCCAGTAGTTATTTGAGGTACAAAAAATGTATGCATGGGAATTCATCTCTATTCAATCCGAGGTGAAAATCATGCCCGTGATCTGAAAATTGCTGCCCGCATCCTAAAATCATCTGTAGGCCCTTGGCTATTCTGAAATAGTAAAAACTTATAACTAAGCGTATACAGTTTTCTAGACATGTCATGTATTGATTGCTTTCCGGTGACGTCACCCCTTCCATCCACCATTTTGGTGGGCATTTTTCATGACCCACGTGGCTCAAATAATAGCCGGCGAAAAGCGCATTGGTCGCACTTACCTCTGTTGCTTGACCTTGCTTTAAATTGTTGCGCCATGGCTGTTGTATCGAGAAAGATAAAAACGCATTTCTTCAGGCTAAAAATCGCGATCAACTAAAAGCACTTTCGTTTTTACAAGCCGAGTGCATGCTCAATAATTTGAACGTATCACAACGCCCGTGTGCGGCATCTTCGAATGAAAATATGCTGGCGAGTATTTTTTACGCGTATTCATGTGCGTCTATTGGCGCGCGCGTGTACGCGCGTGACTGTTGCCAACCACACATTCCCGGATGTTCTACGTCATCGAAAGCAATCAATTGTTAAACTACAATTAAACGATGTTAAGCATTATAATTGTTTTGATAGACACTATCATGTTAACAATGGAATGTTTAAATATGAATTAAAGGCATATTTTCAGTATTTTCAAATAACATATTGTTCCAAACAATCCACAATGGGAGGATATGGGGCAAACAAGATGCAAGTTTTAAACTCTGATAACATGCCAAACTTTCATAAATATATAAATTCTCATTGATAGATTCTCTGAATGGGCACCTTATTGCAATCATCAATATGAATATGCAAATATGCATATTTTATTCAAATTTCCACCTTGAGTGCCGACAGTATACCTTTAAACTGTTAAATCTGTAAGACAATAATACAATATGTACATCAAAATTGTCACTTTGTATTTCTAATGACATACCTTTTATGTGATTGCCAAGCAAAGAATTATAAGAGAATCCTTAGAGCATGTATGAGGAATTGAACTCACGTTGATGCCTGGAAGTCCGTAGATTCGACTTGGATGGCGGGTGCTTTATTCTGCTTTGAATTTAAATGAACTGCTCTGTAATGCAAAATATAAACCATTGATAAGTATTAGCTGTGATAATGTCATAGGTAAAAAAGAAACATGGCACATTTTAAGTCAAGAGCTCCTTTTTGCAATCGAGACAATTATTTTACAAATGCTTTTCTCAGAAGAAATAACAGTAACTTCTTCTAAGATAACTTAAACTCTGAGCAGGTTACAGTCTGACAACATAAAATGTGATGTCCATTATGTCTTGGGTCTATTAATCGAAACTATAGGCGAGTCATCCCAGCTATGTTGGAAACATAACACTTGGAAACTAGGTATGAATTCCGTTCACTGGTCGCCACTGAGACATCGTGTATGGAAACATGGCAGAAAAAGTGTTTTCAAGGAAATTGTTGAATGTTTTTCATTCCTAAAATCACCCTCCTTTAAAATATTAACACGTTTTGGTGGTTATTATAAGGAGAATATGTTGCGACCAGTGAACAGAATTCCTTCTGGAAACTAGATCGCCGTTAAGATGTGATTTAAAGCCCTATTTTCCTTACCTGCAGAATGCCTATGATAACACCAAACAGTCCAATAGCGCTGCCAAAAATCTCAATGATGAGCACTTTGACAAAGAGACTTGGGTTTTGAGCATCGGCGAGCGCCGCTCCGCTACCAACGATTCCAACGCATATGCCGCAAAATAGATTGGAGAAGCCCACGGTCAGACCGGCTGTAAACATAGCGTAGCCTGAAAAACAAAAAACCATAATTACATGCTCAGAGTTCAACTTTAAAGGCAGAGGCTCGTCATTGCGTGGAGGCCAAATTCGTGCCACGAAATACGCAACTCCATGCCTTTGCTATGGAACTGCATATTTCGTGGCATGAATTTGGCCTCACGCGCGCATTGACGAGCCTGTGCCTTTAAAACCGCTTGAGCTTTTTGCTGTGATACTGTTACACCCTCATAGCTTAAAATACTTGAGAATTTGCACAAACATGTATGAGTGTGTTTCTACATACACATTACTATTATATTATATATTACCTGCTAAATAGTTGTTAGCTAGTGTTTTTTTATCGACGGTTGCCGGGTCGTACTGCTCCAGGTTATTAGCGATGACAATGGCAAGTATAATGCCATAAATAGCAACGGCTTCGCAGAAGATAATACTAGAAGGAGAGGAATAATACGCATAAGATTAGAGAGAGACTGTAGGCTTTAGGGGCGGTCCGAAGCTGTCAACATTTTCAGTTCTACAGAGAGTAGTATTTTTCAAGACAACCCCCCTCCCTCCACCTGAATTACTACTTTTTTTGTCACTACCATGAAATGCCAACATTTTACAGTGCATGTAAAGTCCTGCGCGACACTCCACTCCCCTCAGAAACGTAAAGGTTTTGACAACTTGGACGATACCTTAGGCACGAGGGCCTGGGCCAACTTTGGACATGGTCTTACTAAGATGGTTAGTGGTACCTCCCACTAACATCACAAATTTGTAGTGATGATGGATGGGGTGGGGGTCACATGAATGGCCATTGTAAATTGGATAACAGAGTTATCTTGTGTTGGGTACAATTACATGTGAACTGGTTTGTTTCTAAAATATTTATTTTGCAAGAAAAAATACCAATGCTGTAGTTTTTATTAATGGTAGATTATCAGTTTGAATTTCAGTTGGTAGTTGTTCCTCAGTCAAACTGATCCAGAAGCTTTTAAGCCCCCCCCCCCCCACCCCCCCCCCGAAATGTTCATTAACCAATGTTTTCGAAGGACAATGGTGATCTTTGTAGTCTTTTGGTAATCCAAACAATCTAATGATTGTGCGCACTTTGAAGTTGCTAGACTTTGTACATGGGCGGGGCTTATACTAGATTGGTCTATTTTCCCAGACTTGTTTTCACAGCTACATTACATCTAAGATGTTGCTTCATATTTTTGAAAGTAAGATGTCATACAAGTACCCTGTTTGCCAAACAGGAACCGGTTCTTAAAGTAGACATTCGTATCCGGGTACCCGGATACTCGTCACAGGCTTAGCATGATTAGCCTCACCTGATAAGGTTTTTCGTTCTGATCCTCGGTGCTTTTACTCCACCACCGATTATACTTGATCCTGTCGTGAATATTCCCCTGGTATAAACAAAAAAGACAATCTTTCTGAATTTCATATGAATTTAATATACAAATTCAATTTTGAAAATGCAACCACAGGCTTGCAGGATCTCAACTACATTTTTACAGTCAGGAGTACCATTGGTATCATCATAAATGCAAAAGATTGTCTTCAATTTGAAATGGTTGTAGTGATACGTAGACTAGAATATTCCTGATGCAAACTGAGCACGCTATATATGACGTTTTTATCAGTGTTTTGGGGAAAAAAAACTCAAATACATGTACACTGGAAAAGATCAACGATTCCTTATTGAAGTTTATAACTTGCAAACTTCCAGAGAAACCAACATGAATATCAATGGAATAATTTGCAGTTTGGACTTGCATAAATAGACCTTATGCATGGCGGCCATGAAAGAGGGCAGGTTTTCATATATTTAAATGTTGTGACAATAGATCCACAAAGTGCCTACTCGTGCATGACGCACTGTGACATTGTGACTGCCCTCTGTCATGGCCGCCGTGCATAAGGTCTATTGCAGGAACAATGTTTCCAGGATGTTCAAATGCTTACCACGCAGCTCCGACAACAGACAATGCTATTGAGAAAGCAACTCCAAAGTTGCTCCACATAACAGGAGAAACTGACAGTAAGAACCTGTCGAAAGAAATGGCATAAAAATGTTAACTCATTATACTCATGCACTGGCAAACTAAACATAAAATGCTCTACATACCGATGACGTAATTCACTACCATAGCATTTTTATCAACAAACAAGTATTTTTAAATGGTTTAAAGGTCATAATAAGACAATTATTCAGTGTCGGGGTACAGAATTATTTAGAGTTTCCGTGGGTGATACTATATACCGGAAAACACCGGAAAATACCGGAAAACACCGGAAAACTCACCGGAAAACACCGGAAAACATACTAAATACCGGAAAACACTAAATACCGGAAAACACCGAAAAACACCGGAAAACATACTAAATACCGGAAAACACACTAAATACCGGAAAACACCGGAAAACACACTAAATACCGGAAAACACCGGAAAACACACTAAATACCGGAAAACACACTAAATACCGGAAAACACCCGAAAACACTTATAACACCACCCCCACAACCTAAAGAAAACACCATAAAAATACTGTTTTCCGGTGTTTTCCGGTATTTAGTATGTTTTCCGGTATTTAGTATGTTTTCCGGTGTTTTCTGGTGTTTTCCGGTAAATAGTACTACCGGTTTCCGTAACCATTCAACAAAATTTAAACATGTTTAAGAAAAGAGGAATTCAAAGAAAATACCACATTCATTACACGTCTAGTGTCTTGTTGTAATGACACAAATCACAGAAACTTACCATCCAAAATCGAGCCTGTATATCGTGTCTGTCAGGATATATGCAAAAACTGCCAAGAAAGTGAGAAAAAAAACATGGTTCAGTGTGAGTGATAATTATTTTAAATTGGCAATTGCACAAATGCAAAATAGACAACACGTAAAAATGCCCGGAGATGAGCGTAATGAAATAACACACGAACTATTTTTTTGTTCACATTTTTTACTTACATATTCCGACAGAAAACACAAAAAGGGCCAATGTTGTGGCATATGTAGCATACCCCATTGTGACTTTCGCGTATTAACACGCACTAACTGTGAAGAATTTAAGGAAATGTTCGCATTCTCAACTCGCTTTCTGCTGAACCGGACCGTACGACTGCAGCTAGCGCAGCCCGTAAATCAGACTGATACCGAGAGCAAGATTTGAGTCACTTCCTGCCTACGGAAATAACAGTTGTAGTCTGGGAACCAGTCACTGTAAAACTCGTGATGTGACGTCGGAATTTATAATTAGATCATCAACATCAAACCGTATGCGTGCGGCAAAGCTGTCCTGCTGACAAAATTAATTAATTATGCATAATTAAGGGAAATACATGTATTGAGCTCTGTTTCAGTCAACTTTCAACTTTTCGCAGTGTTATTTCGGTTAAAGGTTAAATAGGCATATACCATGGCATGGCATATACTTACATTCGAATTTATAAATTACATGTAATCCAATTTCACTGACTTAATTGCTGCAAATGACTCAGATGTTTTAATTAGAGGGCAATTAATTAACCGTAATTAATTCAATTAATGGGATATCGAAATCGTTAAACTGGCTCTAGATTTCATTTAGAAATTAAATGAAACAATTTATATTGCCATCCCAGGCAACTGCATGTTTTTACAAAGTTGCCTTTTTAAATTAAAAAAAACCTGAAGAAATAGAAACTGGGAATTTCACATACCAGGCTGCACTTAATAAATCAGTTTTCCACTTTTCAATTTCTCAATGAATATTGTTCTTGGTTTAACATTCTATTTCCGTTTCAATTTTTTAAACATAATTTTTAAGAATAGACACCGTTTTCCCTGCAATTAATTCATTTTTAAACTAAGAGAGGAATGTTTTTCCAGTCGTTTAATAAACCCAAAACGTGACGTCAGTTAATTTTTGGGGCCAATTTCATAAAGATGTTTAGCAAAACAATTTGCTTAATCAAAAATTTGTTTGCTTTATAAAAATGGGTTATCAGTCAAAATATTATGTGATATGTGTTTACAGTTGACTGGTGTTCTGCTATTCTTGCTAAAAACACAAGTTTGCAAACAATTTTGACTATTAAACTATTTTTATAAAGCAAACAAATTTATGAAATTGGCCCCAGGCTTCCCGAGACTCATCAGTAGAAATTCACACAATTAAACAAAGGTCTATTCTACCTATAGAATAAAACACACAAGGAAAACAATTGGTCTTATGTTTAAATTTTATTAAAATATACGAATCTAATATGTGGAACATTGCCAAGAAGCCGAACTGCTCTCATAAATTTGCATGCACATTTTCGTTTTCTTGTATTTTCTACTACTTCCATATTGCTTTAAGGAATGTTTTATCATCGAATTTAACTTCATGTAAAGTTTTGAACAGTATTAAAGCAGTATGATGAACGTTACATTTGCAATTTAAAAAATCCCATTATATCTTCTTTTTTTTAAAATCTATTGATTAAAAAAAAGCATTATTTTTTTCTCAAATATAAAAGTGAATTTGAAAACTCTAAAAAATGCCAAATTTACATGTCACAACTCCAACCTCCATGCTTTGCATATTTATAAAATTTAAAAAAAAATCATGAAAAATAGCCTTGTTATAAGGCTGGAAAAAATATGCAATCAATCATTTATTACATTTTGAGATATTAACACATTTGATAAAATAAGATGATAAGACACACTTTGGTTATAGAAAATAAGGAACATTGTCTTTGGCTTTAAATTTAAAATAGTTTTTTCCCTCAGCACTTAACTGCTGACATTTAACATCATGGTACAGTGTACCAGATTGATAATTAAGTCACAAAAGTTATCCAGGCCCAGGGGAAGAGACATTAAAATTGTAGCAATGAACAGCTGAATGCTAAAAATAATCTAGTCTTTCTGAAGAAAAAAAATAATACAAATGTTGACCTGAGTAACCATTTTGTTTACATGAAAATAGGAAGTAAATAAAAATTCAAAATTCAATTGGCAATGCACACACTGTACAAAATTAATGTAGGTTCTAAAGTTGATTCCGAAGTATTGAAATTTTGCATGATATTAACCAATAGACCGTATTCCTGAACGCGTGAGGGCGCTCGAACAAGGTGATTTGGGGGAAAATGTCCATAGACGACAGTAGAAAAGTGGGGGTACGTGCATATACGTACGTGGGGAAAAGTCGCGTACGCGGAGCGCGCAGGCCCGTGGCGCGCGCACAAATTTCCATTCAAAATAAACGTCTGTGTTCGAACATAACGCGCGATGGGCGCGGATCACTTGACAGCGCCCTCACGCGTTCAGGAATACGGCCTATTTGCAAAATTCTAAATCAAATTAACTTGGACAAAGTAGGATTTGGACCTTAGACCCCATAGTAGCGTACCAGCGCTGTACCAAATGAGGTATTCAGCCCTGTTATGTAGTTTGTTCTTTCCATGGTCGCTTATCATTTGCAACAATCCATTTTTTCAGTTTTGCATTATGATTGAGCATGACTGGATGGAAGCAAACATTCGTTGGCTGGTGGGCATCATTGCAGTCAGGTTACCAGCTGGCCGCCATGTTACCAGTTATATTAGACTCCTCTCAAGCCGTCATTCTGTCATACATTGTCTGTTGACATGCTTGGGTAGAGGCGGGACATTCGTAAACTGACTGGCGTCACAATGGTCAGGCCACCAACTTAATCCCACATGCTCATTCTGTGACTTGACTGCTCGGATACCAGCTATCCTAGCCTCCTCTCAAGCCGTCACTCTGTCATACATTGTCTGTTGACATGCTTAGGTAGAGACGGGACATTCGTAAACTGACTGGCGTCACAATGGTCAGGCCACCAACTTAATCCCACATGCTCATTCTGTGACTTGACTGCTCGGATACCAGCTATCCTAGCCTCCTCTCAAGCCGTCACTCTGTCATACATTGTCTGTTGACATGCTTGGGTAGAGACGGGACATTCGTTGACTAATTGGCGTCATGAAAGTCGCACTAGTGGAGTGATTCCACGAGGTCATTCTTAGACTCGACGGCCGGAGCTGAAGCGGCCTGTTTCAAACAAAATGTGCAGAGAAAGGGTCAAACAAATTTAACACAGCATCTGATTTGTGACTTTTTATGTTTTCACATTTAAAAAATTGATTGCAATATTTGGCATCGTGCCTAATCACCATGGAAATGAAACAACCAAACATGGGATGAGAGAGAAATCATGTGGGCATTGTCGGGATTTGAACCCAGGCAGATGTGCGGTGGCATAGTCTTTCAGGTTTTCCCTCAGGTTTCCATAGGGAAAACCTGAGGGAGTATATACCACTATGCCTCCTAGCTCATGCAGCTAGTACAGTATCTGCCCGGAGAGTCAGAGGTCTTGGGGATAACCCGAGGGAGTATACCACTGTGCCTCCTAGCTCATGCAGCTAGTACAGTATCTGCCCGGAGAGTCAGAGGTCTTGGGGAAAACCTGAGGGAGTATACCACTGTGCCTCATAGCTCAGCTATTAGAGTATCTGCCAGGAGAATCAGAGGTCTCAGGTTCGAATCTCGATGATATGATTTTCCTCTTATTTCTTTCTAACCTTTGTGCAGGTCCATCGCCCATTGCAACAGGCACCCCTTGACCTCTGGCCTCTGTAGCAAACTGATAAACGATCAGTAGGCAGTCTTCACACAGCTGGACGATACGTCGGCAACAGGTCATTTCAGTGGTGGAGATGACGTCCGAACTCTTGCTGAAAATCATCTCCCACGAATTTCTGCAAATAACAGTCAGAAAGGTTAGAAAACAATATTCTGGTCGTTTTTGTAAAATCTATTTCTCGTTCTAAAGAGTTTCTGCAGCTATTGTCAAGGGAATGGTCAAAGTAGAATTTGGTCTGCAAATAGAATTTGGCGTAATGGTTCTTTCCCCTCTTTCAGGTTTGATTCCCGCGTGGGTATGCGGACTGGGTTTACAGTCCTTACCCGACAGCGTGGGGTTTTTCCTCCCACTTCTAAAACTGTATCTCCTTCTTTGTCATCTCAAGTTGATAATAAAGTATAGTTAAAGCTAAAACCGTATAGTTGACGGCATAATGGCCTTGGTTGCCAACGATGCTGTAAAGTTAGCGACAGCAACGACATTTTTTTTCCAACTAAAGGCTCGGTCACACAGGCCCCGATAACAAAAACGAGAAAATAAATCGCTCCCTGTTCAATCAATGGCTCAAGTCACACAGCATGCGATAACGTAAACTAAAACAAAAGACAAAAAGATACATCTCGTTACGATCAATCCTACAGCGATTTTACTTGGACAAGAAAGATCCGATATTTTCTTTTGCCCAATCCGAGTTGAACTAAAGAGTTCATTTGCAAAAACAGACAAGTGCCATTCAGGATATCTCATGTACCTCAAGATTTTCTGTTGTGCCTTTCAGAAAACACCCAGCAAAATGCAGATCTGAGGCATTCAATTAGTAGAAGTGACTTGATTTTACCAATTTAATACCTTTTTTTTTTTTACATTTTGCTTGATATTTTCCGAGGTACAAAATATTAAATGGTGCTTATCTATTTTTGCAAATGAACTCATCTATTCAGCTTTACCCTGTGCTAGAGAAACAGTTCCACAAGCCCTGCCCATGGCTCCAGAGCAGTCGGTTAAAAATCCTGGTGAAGAGACGATAGACCCTCAAGTTGTCCACGTCGTTTGAGTGCCACGTTCGTTGAAGCAGAGCTCGAACATTGGATCGTACGATGTCTACCACCTTCCTACGTTTGATGGAGTCTAGCTTGACAAGCCAGTAGGAGGCTATCCGAGGTTTGTGGAATTTCCAGTTTTCCTGAATCTGTTTAGAAATAAACGGGGTGTGCTGTAAAGATGGTTATGTTTTCAGGCAATGAAATATGTGACCTGACTGTGCAAAATGAGTTGGATATTGCAGAGTCTGGGCTGAGTTTTCGCGACCAGTTCTAGAAATCAGCTAAAATGCTAAAATACAATGGAAATTCGGTTGGTACCCGAAAATTCCAGGCGGTACCCGGGTACTGTCCAGAATGTCCATTATACTTTTTTTAATGGCCTGGGTTGTAGATTTCACCACACTTCAGCCTTCCCAACTTGAGAAGCAACCATTACTTGTATTTTTATCCCTGGTTCGAATCCGATCACCGTATTTCTGTTTAGTAACCGTTGATAAGATTCATTCAATCTCAAGAGATCATGAAATAATCAGTTAACATTTGTGGATGGAATGGCTTTTCACAAGAGGCAGGTGTGATTAGCATTTCTTGGTTCCTGGTTCGACTCCAACCCATGTGCATTTAGGATTACCAAACTATGCTAAGATTCATTTAATCTGAACAGATTTAATTAAATAATTGCCAGCCTCATGACTGAATGCAAGTATGACCAGCATTTCTTTGGTGACTGGTTCGACTCTAACCACTACCTATGTGAGATTCTAACCTGTGCCAAGATCCACTCAGCCTCTTCGTCTGTCTTGCCAGGGAACTTGATTCTCATCACGTTGAGTGCATTCAGAGTTCGCTTGGTCATTTCTTCCTCTCTCTCTTTAACAGCAGTAGCAAAGGCGTCGTCCTAAGATGAAAATAATGAGATAAAAAAACATGTAATGATGTGTAACATAGTACAGAGTGTGGGTAACGCATTGCTTTAAAGAATAGCGTACTTGGGAAAAAATATACGGAATGTCCCTGGGCAAGACACTTAATCTCAATTGCCTTGTAAATCCAAGCGATAATTTGTGAGCTGTTAGGGAATGTCATAATCTAAGTGTTGATAAGTTGTGCACTGTGGCCATGCAGCTGCCCAGTTGAAGTGAAATGGTTCTAAAGATTACCTGACGGCAGCAATAATAATGGCAACAGTGCTTTGATACTTTGGTGATAAAGCACAAAACCAGCTATTATTATTATTATTATTATCCAGAAGTTGATTTAGACTTGCGTCAGGGAAATTTAATGTTAAGTAAGGTTGTTTTTGCCCTTACCCGACGTAATTATTAACACTGTATACTCAGTGCTTTCCCGAGACACTATGAAAAACTTTATAGCGTGCTCGGGTGGGACTCGAACCCACGACCAGGTCGTGGGTTCGAGTCCCACCCGAGCACGCTATGAAGTTTTTCATAGTGTCTCGGGAAAGTCGTGGGTTCGAGTCCCACCCGAGCACGCTATGAAGTTTTTCATAGTGTCTCGGGAAAGCACTGAGTATACAGTGTTAATAATTACGTCGGGTAAGGGCAAAAACAACCTTACTTAACATTATTATCATCATTGTTTTGAGGTTAGACAAGACTTGGGGCCAATTTCATAAAGCTGTTTAGCAGAAAAAAATGCTTAATGCAAAATTTGTTTGCTTTATAAAAAAGGATTAGCAGTCAAAATCTTATGAAATGTGTATTACAACTGACTGGTGTTCTGCTATTCTTGCTAGGATCACAAGTTGCAATACAATTTTGAATATTAACCCATTTTTATAAAGCAAACAAATTTTGGATTAAGTAAGTTTTTCTGCGAAACAGCTCTATGAAATTGGCCCCTTGTGCAGCAGGCAAACGGTAAACAGCACTGACCATTGCTTGGTTGAGGTTGACTGTAGACATCTTGTTATTAATGGACGACATCGGCCGCGTTACAGAATGCGACCTTAACCCAGAGGGCGCTTTAACTGCCGACTGCGGCCTCGACCTGATGAGTCCCTTAGCCGACTGAGGGCGCTGTTTAAGCATCGGTGAGGCTTGCGTGGCCCTTGTGAGGGAGCGCGAGGGTCTGAGCGGAGATTGATGATTGTCGATGGTGGAACTGTTGCTACTGGCGGTTTCCTGGGTGGAATCTGGGAGCGAGAGTTCACATGACATGCTCTCTTCGTATTCGCCGGCCTCGTCTTGTACAAGGTGTTCGGTTACACTCGGCATGCTTGACAATGGCTGCAGCGATAGTGACCATAAAAAGGCGGTAAGAAACATTTAGTGCATAAATAATGAACCATTGTTTTATATAATACAACTCGACACATTCAATATGCAACTTCTTCGATGTTAACATGAAATTTGTCTATAAGGTATAATTTGTACCTTTGGTCCTCGAGCAGCCATACCCTGTGCTCCAGGTGACGTGTCACATTGCTGTAACATATCCAGAATTTCTTCTTCCTTCATAGAGAGAAAATGAAAATATAAATTATATCATACAAAACCTCATTTGTCTCATTTACAGATTTCTGCCGGACAAAATCCAAAAGCAAATTCGAGAGGGTGAGTACAATTTACTAAAGTAAACCACAGTCAATCTAGACACCTTGACACTTGGTGGTTCGACTAGCTAGTCTGACTAGAGGAACCAAGCCCTGGGGGTTAGTTGATCTCTAGTCAGTTGGAATCATGCACATGAATTTTCAAGATGGCGGTAAGGTGAACTGCTGAAAGAATAATGGTCATCACCTCAACTTGCTGACAATTTTCATAAAAATCTGTTGCAGTTTTTGTTTCATACATGTAACTTCCTGTTGCTATTGGAATGCATGTTTCTACCTCTTCCCTGGCAGACCCAAAATAAGTGTACAGGGAACCAATAAAATGCAAGAGCCAATTATCTAGGGCCATGTCCAAATTATTTGGCTATTACTTGAAATTACACACGAGTCTATGGAAAGTAATCAAGCAGTCTAACTAGCGCCTACCATTGATTCATGTGTAATTTCAAGATCTACAATATACACTACTCACAATAAGTTAAGGATATTGGTATGTTGTCAATTTTGGAACTTCTTTTTTCAAATGACTGTTTTCACCTATTCCTGTGACAAGGTGTCTGTCATGCAGATACGATTGTCTAATCATATACAAAATGTTTGAAGAGGAATGCATACCCTCAAAAAAATATCTGCGTACACACCAAAATATCCCTTACTTATTGTGAGTAGTGTAATTCTGATGCAGCCTAGCCCTAGGGCCTTTTTAACTCACCCTGAGACTATTGTTGAAAGCACTAAGAGCATCTTGTTGCAAGGCTGCTGCTCTCCCAGACAGAAAGATCTGAAAAGCGTCCGTCAGTAGACGATAGTATCGATCCTGACTCATCTTATCCTGAGGCGGGTAGATTCGTCTAAACGACCCTATGTTACGGTTCTCGTAGTCCTCTCGTGCGTTGTCACGACGGACCTGGATTAGTTTGTCTCTCAGTTCTTGTTTTCGTTTCTCGATTGCTGCTTTTTGTTTCTCCTCCTCCTTTTAAAATTGTCAATCGAAAAACCGTGAAAATGTTTGAGACTGTTTGTATAATATGTGGTATATTTAGGAGTTTTTGGTCAAAATAAAAATGCGCTGGAGAATTAGTAGCCTCACGTTCCAAATTAGCTTTCTCAAAAGCTAATTTACAAGACAAACCAAATGTAGTACATAAAACTACTAAGTTTGGGGTTCAAAATCACTTGAAATGTTTACACTCTGGTTGACAGATATTTCACGTTATTTTGAAAAGAGTTCTTAGAGTGCAAATAACATTTTTCTCAATCAAGACTCACCGAAGTTTCAACGCCTGATCGTTTGGCAGGTCTGAAGAGTCGCTTCTGAGCTTCAGCTTTCTGAGCAGCGAGGCCTTTCTTCTTGTCCGCCAACTTCATGTTCAGGAGTTTGAAGGTGTCCGTTAAGACGCCGTTCTTAATGTCAAAATCGATCTTCTCATCCGTGCCAAAGCTTGGGGCCCGGTTAATCTGGATTGTTGGGTGAGCATAAAAATGTTTTAATTCTTCATGTGCTGTTCACGGGTTGGTTATTTTTTGGGAGTTGGGTCGGGTAGTGATAGGCTTGAGTGAAACCTCTCTGGATTCGATTAAAATAATTTTAGAATCGTGATTCCAATTTTTGGAGGAATCAATTCCCATTATTTTGGCAATTCCAGGAAGTACCCAACAATAGATGCAGAAATTACACAATTCTGGAAATTTGGGATTGTTTTGTGTCAAATTTGCGAGATTTTTTTCCCCAAATTCAGTGCCAACTTTTGTTTTAAAACTGGAATTGTATCCAAATTTAACTGCGATTCTTGATTGGAACTGGAATTCATAAAAATAACTTTCGAATTGACTAAGCCTAGTAGCAATGCACTGTGGCAGTCACCGTGCTTAAAACAATTAAATTAACTAAATGTAACCTGCTAACTTTTTTAAGCTTACCTCAATTAACCAAGGTTTGAGTTTGCGATCCAACATGATGTCAAAGCCGAGTATTTCAAAACAGCAACTATCGCTGCCGGAGGTTTGCCCAGGACGACACATGCGATAAGCGTGAAGGACGTGAGGTTCGGCTACAATCATTGTCTTGATAATCACGTCCTGGAAAATTGAATGGGTGCAATACAATGTGGAGTAAAGAAACTGGAATACAAACTGGAATAATAACTTGAATACAAACATTCAAGGAAAATAGAGGGTAATTGAGTCTAAACATTCACTGGTAATCTAAAACGTCCATTGCTATAGCGCAGGGAAACGGTTCACTGGTTTTTGTGTAGACCCAGTAACCTTGGCAACACACAAAGGGTGACATGTTTACTTTGGTTCTCTATTTACTCCAAAATTTGGCATTTTCTGAGATGGATTAATATAATCCCAATTTCTTTTTAAAGTACTCATACCGGAATGTCAAGGTAATTGTACTTGGGGAAGTACTTTGAACTCGGTCTGATTTTGTTCTCATTCGTAAAAGTACAATTTGCACTCAGTGAAGTACTTGAAGAAACTTTTTAAATGAATTCTTTTTTCATACTGTGCAAAGAGTCACATTCAGGAAGTAACTGATAGCATTTCATTTTGTGCTTTCACCAACATTTTAAGCAGAAGGTCCACGGTTCGAATCCTGGTGGAGCCAAGTTGCTTTTCACTGCATCCATATTTCCCAAACTGAGACATTTGTCCACATTTGTATCAAATTTATTCACCCCTGCAGTCCCTGGGTCATAATCCCTAGAATAATTGCTTATTCGTACACAATTTTAAGAAGATGACCGTTTTACTCACAGCGATCTTTTTCCACATGAGTGCTACATCATAGTCATTCTTCCGCAGGTAGTTATTGAGGAATTTGATTGAGCGCTTACTGCCAGTGTCGACATCTTCGCTTCGTTCAAAGTTACCGCTTCTCTTGTTGATCGAGTAGTTGGTCAAGTGCATGTACAACTGTTCCTACAGAGCAACGAAGGAACAATTAAAGGTAAGGCTAATATACAGTTTTAAAAAGAAATGAAAATTAAAGATCAAGGAGGCTGAGAGATGTAACATTTTATCGGTCAATAACGTGAATGAACACCTCTTGTGGCAAAGCTGACTGCACCAGCCTCTGTAAGAGCCGCTGAGGCAGGGTGCGCCACTCTGCCTGAAGTGCCTCCTGAGCTCCTGCACTTGGGAGACGTGCAGTTCCAGAGATCAGCTCATCCCACACAGATTCAATCCGGTTGAAACCCAACGAAATGGGTTTTCTGAGAGCCCTTAACTACAAGATTCTCCCAGAAATAGAAAATGTCACATTTCATTGCCGTGGGAATCACTTTGTCATATGAACCTGGACGAAATAAATGAAGCGGAAGAGTCTTAAAAGTCAGTCAGTGCCTTGTTATCCACAAGTTCACCATATTTAACAGACTTCTGTTCTGATCAAGAAATTAAATTTTATGAAAATTGTGTTTCTTTATTGGGACAGTATAAATTAATGATGAACATTTATAAAAATACAATAAACAAAAAGTAGTTTCTTAGACCAATACTTACCACATTACTGTCACTCGGGGCACAGTATTTCTCCGTGCTCAATCGTACAAGCCCATCGTTAAATAGAAATATCCTGAGGGGATCGCAGGATAGGACAAGTACGTAGACCCTCAAATCAAACTTGTAGCCTTCCAGTAGAAATGGCTTGTCCAAGTATTCTTGCACTATGGTCATATCGGTGGGCGGAATACGCTCTCCGTTACGGTACAATGCAATCCTAAAATTAAAAATAGTAATAAATACGGTTATTATTTTTGTGAAACGGTCTAAAGCAATTTGTCCTTTAAAATTAAAAAAATAATAGTAATAATAAGAAATCTGGCTGACTTACCCATTTCCCATGGAGCCATTTGACGGCTTAGCAATAAATGTCCGATGCTTTTTTCGTTTCTTAAGATCCTGGGCATAATTCTGAAAGGCATTGTACTCCGAGGGAAGGATCCAGGTTCGAGGAACGAAATTATACTCGTCGGGGTGTGCACGTACCATTCTGAAAGATGCGAGAAGATTTGATATGGTTAGTAATAATACCAGTTATGACATCGCTAGTTTCCCACAATATCAAGTTAATGGGGTTTGTGTGGTCAAAATGTATGCACAGATTGGTGGGTGTGTACCCACTTCCCACCGCAGACGTCCCATTGTTCCTCTTTTGTTTGGTGACTGCTCTAATTTGTTTTGGTATACGATTCCAAACCGCAGACTCTTTTGGCAATCGTGGACCCTATTGTTTCTATTGTTAAACGTCCCCCATTTGAATACAGAAACCCCCCACTGAAATACACATTCCATGTATAGGAAAGGTGCCAGGTGCATATTCGTTCCAAATCTCGTTTTCAAGACGAGGATTGGACGCATAAATAGGCTGGCACCTTTCCAATTGGCAGTTAGCACTCCATAGGCCTGAACAGGGGACACAATTGAACCGTCGTTCTGCGTGAATAGGGTGTATAGTTGTGGACCACACGAACATACTTGGCCATATTCCTTGCTAGCGAATCCTTGCGACAAATCTCCGCCATGCCTGGGAAATGATTGATTCTCTGGTACGATTTCAGCTGGGAAAACGCTTCGGCTGGGAGTGCTGTGTCGCTCCAGAACATGAAACTGAAATAAAATTTTTAGAATACTCGGAATAAAAGAAGAAAGTACAATCATGGTACCTTAAACAAGATTGTGAAATCTGTAAAGTGTTCAAGAAAGAATGTTTTGAGCTTACCAATTTGGGTCGTCATCCTTGGTTGAGTGAACCCCAAATGCTTGAGCAACTGAACGAACTGTAGATCAGAAGAGAGAAATGATAAAATTTGACACTTTGATTAAAAGTGCAAATAACTAAGTGATAAAATCCTATAGTTATGGGCTCGCGGAAAACCCATTTTGGTGTTTTTTTTCTTCAAAAACTAATATCCTCTGTGGGATGAGCATCACTGGATCTGCGCATTTCCCAAACAGCCCTAGAAGTACAGACACTAGCCTTTGTTAAGGCCTCACAGCTGGGTGAGTCGCGCACTAGAACGAGAGCGCCACTATGCGACGAGGACGGGACGAGCAGCGCCAGCTGTGAGGCCTTTGCTGACCCGGAATAATTATTTATTAATGTATACAGCCCCTGTTACATTATTCATCCATGCGTTGTTGTGCTGCAAATGTATGTTTGTGTTGGCGCGCGCGCATTATTTCAAACCGGTGCGCGCGAACCTGATTGGCTCGCATTGTTAGCCATTCAACGCAACACGCACACTGTGTAATACGATCATTAGCATTTTGCTACCTCTCAGGTAGCAAAATTCCGGGTCAGCAAAGGCCCACAGCTGGCGCTGCTCGTCCCGTCCTCGTCTCATGGTGGCGCTCTCGTTCTGGCGCGCGACTCACCCAGCTGTGAGGCCTTAACAAAGGCTATACAGACACTTCAGGCAAAGTGGCGCATCCTGCCTCAGTGGATCATACAGAGGCTGGTGCAGTCAGCCTTGCAGGAAGAGGTGCTCACACACATTACTGACCGATGAAATGTTATATACCTCTCAGCCTTCTCGATCTTTTCGTCAGGATATAAACAATTATTAGCAGTCTTATCTGATCGAGGACAGTGCTCCACTTACCCACTTCATACTTGGTAAGAGTGACATTAATTCCAATCGGCGTTTTCTTCTTCTTAACTTTCTTCTTTGGTTTTAACTCCGTGTGGTTCTGTGTGTCCCCCTCATCCCACCCTGCCTCAACCGAGGAGGATCTCTTAGAAGTTGGGTCCAGTGACATCATTTCTAAATGTAAAAAAAAAATCAGAAAATTAAAAAGAACAATCCATTCCAAGACTATAGGCCTATATTGAGCAAACACTGCGATTCATTTTTATTATTATTATTTGGGTTTAATAAATTTCAATTCGTAGGCCATAGGCGGAATTGCACGACGCTTACAAGTGTGTTCCACCTAAACATCAAGATACATAGGTGACTGGCGCCATTGGCAGCCAACGGCCAGAGACACTGGCGAATGTCCTTACTCGTCATGAAAGAGTGCTCAGACATCATTTAAATACATTACACAACACACACGGGACCAACGGCTTTACATCCCTTTCAAAGGATTGAACAATGCATAGTTCCGACCTGTCAATCAAGCCGAACCCGCGACCAATCACAACAGAGCTAGCAGACGGCGCCCACATAGGTCAAAGTGATGCAATCATCACACAAATCACGCGATTTTCTGCCCATACAGTTTGTATGTTGTATGCGCCAGTGACCGGGTGAATTTTGGTTTCAATGTCGGGCGATTCGCTGTTCAAAGGTAGGAAAGCGCATTGTTATGGAATATATGTCATCCCTGCATTACTAGCCCTTCGCTCAGTGTGTGCTACGGTACCTGTCGACCTCAAAACATAAATACCTTTGAGTTTTCTCCAATTAATCTGTGCTTTCCATGCCGAGTCCCGTTGCTTTGTACGTTAATGTCGCAATTTTTTTGTGATGGCTTGTGAGCACATAGCAACAATATCTAAGGGGCGGGGTTAACTGGGCAATCTCGGAACTATGCATTGTGGTTAGTGCCTTGCTTAAGGGCACAGGTACCATGGCTGGGTATCAAACCCGCAACACCGAGTTTTCATTGTTTTGCGAGTCAATGACCCAAGGCTACGCCACTAAGCCACGGTACCCCACATATTCAAAATTATGTTTGTCAAAGGGTATTTATTCTCGGCCATTCTTACCTATATTCAATTAGGAATCCCAAAGCTTGCATATATTGTAGGCTCCACGTAACACCAGCCGTCTGTTGCATTTGACTTGGGATGGGATCCATACCTCGCTGACATCACTTTCTCATCCCAAAAACACGACGATACACACAGTATCGTGGGTTTAATTGAAAGTCAACACCATCTGCCAATATTTTTCTTTTGATGTTAATGTTTCATGTGATGAAACACAATTCGTTAGCTCAAAGGTCATTCCTCTTGATTGGTTAGTTCAGTTGCCTAGCAACCAAGCAGCTCCGCAATCTCCATGAATGATCTATGTGGCGTGCTCATAAGCTTTTGAAAAAGAAATTAATTACGATTCCGATCTTGACTGACGTTGTACAATGCACAAATATTTGATCACAGTTCGTCCAGCCATGGTTTCCGTGCAACACAGAAAACGGATCCCTGGTATGCATTGACTGCTTGCTCATTCCGATTTGAAGTAGCTAGTGTAAATGTTGTTTACACATGAAGCAGCAAGCGACATATTGAAGGCCCTGCCATCAGAGAAGTGAAGTCAATTCACTTGCAAGTTCTGTATTTAAATGAAAATGCAATCATTAAACCAATTATTACATGTAGGCCTATACAATTTATAGTTAAACTTATAGGTCATCATGTAGAGTCGTTATAAATAAAGGATATTAAATTACTGCAGAAAGTAATGTACTAAATTGTGGCGTGAGTGGTCCGTGCGTAAGTGTGACAACGAGGGCGCTGTGTGCGCATGTGAATAGTTATCTTGTGCACTAACCTAATGCAATTTTTGAAGGAGAAATGTGATTTTTCTATAGAAAAGCAACATTTGCGACAAAAGTGTAAAAGTGGGAAGTAGGTAGGCTAGGTCTTTAATCGTAGAATTATATTATCTAATTCCAGGAGGTAATTTCCTTCAAATTTTTTTTCCAATTTATACGGAAAAAATACCATAAAGGCACAGCCACAGCCACAGGCTCGTCAGCAATGCGCGTGCGCCAAATTCGTGCCACAAAATACGCAGCTCCATAGCAAAGGCATGGAGCTGCGTACTTCGTGGCACGAATTTGGTGTGCGCTCATTGCTGATGAGCCTCTGCCTTTAAAGTCAGTTTTAAATTAAAGTGTTTCTCCCCTACTGCACGACAGCATGTTACAACTTCAGTTGAAGTCACAATAAGCCAGTTCGGAATCTCGCGCGCGCAATGAACGTCTATGGGATTGTGTCAAGGTCATTTGAGATAAACACAGGTCATTTGAGATAAACACAATGCATACCGCTTTGTTTTTCTCAAACCAAAGTCGGGAGACGCATGCGCAGTCGAGACTCCGAACTGGCTTATACTTTTATAGCCTTAGCACAAAAACGACAATCAAACATAAGAAGATGATTCGCGCAAATTAGTAGTAGCTCCACGCAGTCTACATCATGAATGATTGAACAATTTCCTAAGGCCCTATCCTACATCGTCACCCATCTGACGCTCACGATGAAGCGAAAAAAACATCAGAATATGCGATTACAAACCGGGATTAAAGTCCAACTCACGTACACACGCAAAACACAAACAACTGCCATGACTGATCACGTGACTTCCCGTAGTTACGAGACAGGTGATTTCCGTTTATGGTTACTAGTCTGGTGCCGGGGCACTAAAAAAAAAATTTCTCAATAAAAAAACTAAATAAATGAATAAAAATACCGAGAAAATTGGAGATTGCTTTCAAAATAACTAGCTATTTTGAGCTGCATAGCTGCACTTAATTTACGACATCCTTTGTCCACTTTATCGCTTGTATTGCACTTAGTATAATCAGTAGCGTCGCCAGATCGATGATCACTCCATTGGACATGTAGATCAGTGGAGCATGTAAAAGTGTTATGTCGCCCTCTTCCGTCGAAAATTGTTAATGCCATCCATCGATATATAACCACTGGATAAAGCAACGACGTTATATATACCGATGATGCCATCACGTTTTAACCGAAGTCTCCGTCAAAAACCTTTCTTTGTGTTGTCGAAGTTTGTTAGCTAAAATGAGAAATTGTCGAAAAATCTGTCAACTGGAAGTTATGGAACAAATATTAAAGTTTTAGCCCCGTATTAAACTCCCTATCTGTGCCAATATCTCTTTCGGCAAACCGATGAAATTTTCATTCAAACTCCTCTTTCAAAGTAAAATCAGCCCCAATACTTTTTATAAAAATACAAATATTTCAAGGCTTTCATTGCACAATGCGATAATAGCCGTCTCAAAAATTAATAAAAAACAAAAACACAATTACGTCATTTGATGGAAACGTTCCGCAGGGATCGGGAAAGTTGGATTCTAAGATAAACCCGAGGAGAAATATTACCACTGTACTTCAGTTGATAGAGCATCTGACTTGGTGCATGAGAGGTCTTTGGTTCAAATCCCAACGAGGACCCACTGAGCTTTAGTCCGTATAATAATGCTCAGTGCGAGGGCCATTATGATTTTTCTCTCATCCCTATACATGTATTTGATAGGGGCTAGTACTTAAACCGTCTGCAAAAGACTCCCATAAAAAAACGTACACGTATTATTATTATTATTATTATTATTATTTCTTTCTGGTATTCATACCAAGGATTCCTCAATAGTGCTCATTGCACTGTCACTCGCAAGCGTGAGGAAACCCATGAAGAATTAGAATTAGAAATGGCCAGAGACACCGGGGATGATCCCCCTTGCTCTTCACGAAAGAATGCTCTGGGGTCTTTAGAGTGCGTTTCCATTACCTAACACACTGGACCAACGGCTTTACATCCCTTCCGAAGGATGGAGCAAGTGTGGTTGAGTGCCTTGCCCAACGTATGCAAACAGGTGACGTCATTCCGCTTTTGAAAGAACAAAAGTACTTTATAAGCCACATGTATTTTGTTTGACAGTTTTGTGATCAACTAAAAATGGAAAAAATAATTAAATTAATTGAATAAAGTGAGAAATGTACGACATTTCTGCAGTGGACATATAGAAAAAATGCGCTGCTAGTGCATGCAGTGTGCATGTTCATCATCTGCAACTTTAGAAACTGGTACTCGGCGCCATTTGTAACGTGCTTCGCAAGGCAGGTGTACCAGTTTGGTGGTTACAGGTTGTTGTCACACGAATAGAAGTTGATTTTTGAACAAGTGCACAAAGTTTGTCGATCACTGTCACTGTGTTGAAGCCGTGCAGCAAGAAAATATGGAAATCTTGGCGGTAAAATTCACGAAATTCCGATGAGCTGTCAGTCATATTTGGGGCCATTTTTCGAGGGAGATGGAACACATACACTTTGTTCTGTTGTAAACTTCAAGCCGGGGTAAGTTTTTCGTTTGGAATAATTTGTGTGAAGTTTGTTGTAAATCGTTTCATGCGTGTAAAAATAGCAAACGGAACCGTAACTGTGGTGTGTGGTGTGGGTGCACGAGTGAACGTGAGGGTGGGTGCATATGAACAGCACTTGGTATGTTTGTACTGTGTTGTGCACACATTTAATATCTATGGTATTAATTGATAAGTTGATAAAGTTGTCATTTGGTATTTTTTCCGTATACATTGAACAAAGATTTGAAGGAAATTACCTCCTGGAATCAACAGATATTGAGATAATCTATTATTTTAAGATTTTTGTCCCACTTCACTTGCACTTTTGTCGCAAATGTTGCTTTTCTGTAGAAAAATCACTTTTTCAGTTAGTGCACATTTAGTTAGTGCACATGTAAGATAACCATTCCTGCGCGCGCGCAGCGCCCCCTGTTGCCCTTACGCACGGACTGCTCACGACGTAATTTTATGCACAGTAATTTTATCATTTATTTATCTCAGAAAAGCATCATTTGCGACAAAAGTGCAAGTGGGAAGTATATCTTAAAATTGGATGATCAGTTGATTCCAGGAGGTAATTTCCTTCAAATCTTTGTTCAATGTATAAGAAAAAAATACCTGTCATTTTATAGATTTAGAACGTTTTAGAATGTTTTAGGTACCGTGGCCGAGTGGTTTAGGTCACTGACTCGCAATACTCGGGTGAAAACTTGGGGTTGCGGGTTCAACACCACGCTGGGGTACCTGTGCCTATAGGCTCTTAAACACAATTGCTCCATCCTTCGGAAGGGATGTAAAGCCGTCGGTCTAGTGTGTTAGGTAACGCACTTTAAATATCCCAGAGCACTCTTTCGTGAAGAGCAAGGGGATTCCCTGGTGTCTCTGGCCGTCTTTTCCTCATGGGTTACCTCACGCTTGCGAGCGACAGTGCAATGGGCACTTTTGAGGAATCCTTGGGAAAAGAATTCCATTTACTGGTCGCCACTTATTCTCCTTATAATGACTTAATTAACCACCAAAACGTGTTAATATTTTATGATTCGTTCATAAGATACATTTAATGCAGATTATTTACCAGATTATGCAGATTGCCTGCCTGAGCTAATTGTCGTATACAAATTATGATTTTTTTTTTAAACTGTAATTTCATTCCCATTAAAAGTTTTAAGTCCTCTAATTGCTTAGCTGTAAGAATAAGAGAGTTCTAACGGTAAGAGTTTAGAAGTTGATCAGAATTTTTTCTAATTTTTTTTAAATGACTCATATCAAGCATCGATAAGTGCAGATTTGATGGAAAAACAAAGTTTTTGAGTGAGAAAAGTTTAATATTTTTTGAGGAAACACTTTCAAAAATTTTTCAGCCCGTCTCCTGTTTTCTACACAAGGTCTGAGGCCATGATCAACTTCTCGATTTTGTTGTTTTGTTTTGAGGATACCACTTTTGTATATGCTTGCCACATGCTAAAAACTCTAACAAACAAGGGTGATCTGGAACGCAGGGTCAATGTCGCTAGGTGTTCAGAGGCATGCTGAGGTTGTGGCTAGGCTGGGCCTAAGAACCCGCAGGTTGTTGCCATGAGTCAGCTTTTCTTCTTAAAGGAGCTGTACATATCACATTTTTGAACTCCCATTTTTCCCATGGGTGTTGAGATTTTGATACCATATAATTTGTCATATTTTTCTCATTACCATTCTGAAATGTCATGCCCTCAATCAATATATTTTCAAGGATATATCGTCAAAAAACCAGCAGTGTTTTGTAAACTAATTTATCCGTTCCATAAAGCAGTGCATTGATTACACAAACCTTTTGGTTTCCACATTCAAATTAGAGATTGCAAATTTCCTGTTTTCTTCCCATGGATAATATTTTGGGGAGGTACAGTATTTTATATGATTGTCAGAGCGAAATCAATTTTATGGAAAAATCCGAACAAGCTCCTTTAAGGAACCGGTACCAAAAAAACCCCAAAGTGTACATGTCATACTTTTGCACATAGTAGTGTGTGTCTTTTTTTTTTTTTTCAAAAGTCTGAGCAGGGGGAGTCGGCTCCCTGCAGGCAGATTGTGGTCAAACAGTAAATTATGGCAGTGGTCAAGTGGATATTTTAATGATGCCCTGAGGAGGAAATTTTGAATATAATGCACTTTTGGATATATTCCATGTGTGATGCCATAATGCTTGACTTCCTACTTGTCAGTTTATACTTTAGTGTTGATTTGTTTGTTTGGGTTTAGTTTGGAACCATGTGTTATCTAGAGCAATATTCAACTTTGTAATGTCCATGTATTGTCTGAAGAGCACTTTCTCCAAGTCTGTAAAACTAACGATAATATTTTTTTAGTACAACAAAACTAAACATTTGTTGTTTGAATAGACAGCCAAGTGTGATACCATGGTAATTGGCTCTAAACATCATGGCCGTCGGAAAAAGTACCATTGCAAAAGCACAGGGACACGGTTCAGTGATCTTTAGTGGAGAGCCATTGCCTAGGCAACTAACACTTCGGCAGTCTATTGAGATTTTGCAATTTGGTGTAACCAGTAAAAATTTGCAAACTGAAGCCCAATCTACATACTACACATGTTCAGCACTTTTGGGGAAATTTTCTACACTAGGTTTCAGAACAAAATTTGGCAAGAGTTGAGAAGTTGATCAGAAATTTTAATTCTTAAAATAACTCATCTAGCATTGGAATGTGCAGATTTGATGGGAAAAACCCAACATTTTTGTGAGGAAACACTTAGAAATTGTTCAGCCTGTCTCAGATGTTTTGCCTGAAGCCATGATCAACTTCTCAATTCTTTCCAAAAATTTCAAAGCATAAATATTCAACTTTTTTTGGAACAATTTTTTAATAGCCAATGCAACTCTTAAAATCTGTTGACTTCATAATTTTGGTTACTCATCGGTTTCCTGTAATTGGCGACTTAATCACTGTTGGATTTGGTTTTAAAAGAAATAAATAAATAAAAAGGATTTTTGTTTGCACTTTATCGCTTTTCACCCAGACTGTATAATATAGCACATTTTGTATTATTTCATTTGGTGTGTAATTTGTTGGGGTTTTAAGGTAACACAGATCTTAGGATTGATTGGCACTCCCATTCAGGAGTTCTTGCAAATCAACACAAATTGACACCTCGTGTCGTCAACAAACAACTTGGTTGCTAGGCCCCGTCTTGTCATTTGAAACTGACTTTGATCAGTTAGCTGGAATGATTTTCTTGTTGATTCCAGATTTCAGGCTTCGTCCATTTTACTCCAGTCAAAGATATGCGAAACTTATCTGGGTTTGTGCAGTGTGCTGCTGAAAAGAACTGGAATTAAAGGTGGTTTCCGTTGCATATTTTTTTGTGGACTTTTTGTGCCAAGTTAGTTATTTTAAATTGCAAGGAACAGGTGCAGTTAGCAGTTTGATGTTGACGACATTTTGAGTGGAGACAAAGCACAATAGCTTAGCCCATTTTTCTTTGTTTTCATTTGATAGGAAAATTATTTTCTATATCCAATTGTTCGGGTTGAATGCATCTGGTCCAATTCTCAGTCAAGTTTCATATTGTCTGGTACACATCCTTAAAATGTTGCTGTTGGGTTTGTTTGATTAATTAAGTTAATCTTAAGTGGTATCAAGTGGGGAATACTGAAACAAAGGGAATCAAAGTGGGGGAAAAGAATGAAACCCTCTCGAAACAAGTAGCGTTTCCCAGGAGATGAGGATATGTCATCCTATGTTGCACGGCATCCCTTGATCACATGCCCTAATTAATCATGCCAGCGTGGCGACTCGGCATTTTCTTGTCGGCATTCAGCGATTGTGTGTGCAGTCAACAGACACTCCAGACCCAGAGGCAACACTTTAGGTGTGCTCGTTGAGGCTTTATGAAACACCATGTTAAACATCTGGTCTTTTGTGGATGGGCCTACTGATCATGGCCGCATTGTGTTGTTCCAGCCTGACCCCTAGACAATACACGATTGACTTTAATTGATTCGGGTGAGTATGTCTGTGCATACATGACACTGATCAAGACTAAAGTTCAAAACTCCAGCTCCTTGAGGCTCTTCACGCCTGTTCAAAACACACTAGTAACTGACTTGATTTATCGTTTCATTCAGGAACTTGTGTGCAAGCTGTGTGACACAGAAAGTTAAATAACAACTTGTGTCCACGTTGTAAATTGTGTTTGGGTAGAACTTTGGAACCATTCTGGAGTTTTTAGGACAATAAAAAGAAGTAAAATACAAGGGTTTCTGTTTGGGCTGAAATCGTATGGGGTGAACGTGAAATATTGACCCACAAATAAATGGGTCTCTCATGCCTATATATTGTGCACACTTGTTGCAAGTAGTTGTACATGATATGTATAATAAGTACAATGTGCATGTACTGGTAGGTAGTTGATTGTACAGTAGGTCTATAGGCCTGTTGGAATTTCTCACTTGCATAAAAGAAACTTTTCCAATTCTTTTGGCAGAGCGTGTGCAATTTTAGAAATCTGATTTCCATGTACGTCGGTGCTCATCGTTTAGGAAAAAAACAAAAATGCGTGACTAGTTGTTGCAAGTTCTGTAACTCTGTATGTCAACACTTTCATTGCCAGCTGGAGGTAGGCTATTTTTGTTTTAATTATCCAATGCATTGAGTCAAATCTACACGTAGTAACCCAATATCTGGGTGTGTGCTGGTTTGTACAGCAGACCCAGTGCAGAAGGTGATATTTCTGGCATTCCTGCTTCGAGGTGATATTTAAAGGAGCAAACTTTTCAAGTCCAAAAACAAGTTACTTCTGTTTATCAAAATCAAAGAAAGATTCAAGTATAAAGTTCAGTTTCCAAAGTGCAATTGTCCTGTAACACGGACAGTGTGGAAACATTTAGTGAGTTTTTAAAAAGGAATACATTTTTAGAGGATTATGTATAGCTGAAGCACTCTTTTTGCAGTTTACTTACAGCCTGTTTACACTTGATCCCGAGCTTGTGGTCGAACGCTGAGCTCGGGATCAGTTTCGGATCACAAACTGAGTGTAAACGCTCTCGAGACCAAATGGGCCCCGGATCAGACCCCGAGATTTTGGTCTCGCGTCGGCGGAAGGTCGAACTCCGAGCTCGAGATGAGTTTGCGGTTAGCTAAGCAATTAATCTTACCGCGCATCCGCTCCACAGCCGGTGTGGTAGAAAAGCCCGCGAAATTCAAGCGGCCTTGTACTTTGTTCTGTATATTGCACATGTATACAGAGCATGACCTTTGACTGCAACTTCTGGCGCTGCGCTTGAGATCAACTAAAGAATGTAAACTCGGCACTCCGATTCATTGTGGTTAACACTGACGCATTCTTATCAGGGGATCAATCTTGATTCCGAGCTCGGGACCAGTGTAAGCACAGCGTTAGTAAATAAGCGCGTGTGGTCTAGTGGGTATGAAGCGGGACTCCCAATCAGAGGTTGGGGGTTCGAGCCCCACTTCGACCAACGTGTCTGTGTCCCTGGGCAAGGCGCTTAATCCCAGTTGCCTCGTCAACCCAAGCGATATATGGGAAGCTGTTAAGGGGAATGCCACAATCTAACTGCTGATAGGGTTGAGCGCCTGACCAGCAGCCACCTAGTTGAAGCGAAATGGTTCTGGTGATTCCCTGATGGCAGCGGTAATAATGGTAACAGCGCCTTGAGCGCCCTGCAGGGTGGATATGTGCGCTATACAAATCTAATCATTATTATTATTTATTATTAAAACACTCAACTCCACGAATGATCTTTGATTAGGAGAAAACATAATTACGGACAAGCCTTATAAAAATATAAAGTATGCACAAAGAATTACAAACATCGATTGTTACTATTCATATGAAAATAAAAAATTTAGCATTTCACAATTTTGAACTTTTTAGCCAATTATAAATTTTCTGCTTGTGGAAAATTCTTATACATAATGGACTGTGAAAACTCCAATAAGTTAATAAGCAAACTAAACCAAGAGCCAGCAATGCTGTTAACACTACGCACGTGCCAGTCAGTGACAAGAACCGAGTGTAATCATTGTAAATCCCAGAAAGATAAAAAACTGATTGCAGTTAACCCCAAAAAGTACATAAGTCCAAGCATTTATGCCGAGCTGGAGCATTAATAAAAGGTGGATTAAAGTCTTACACGGTTATGAACCACATCCAAAAGAATCCACTGTACAGTACGCATGCAGCTGGACAGAATGTGGGTCGAATTGTTACCTTTCTGACTCCAACAAACTTGCATTGTATCTGGGTCCTGTGCTGTCTATTGTGTAGGTCAAGGGTGGAATCCCCCATATAGTTGCCATGGTGCTGCTACTAAACTAAGGGAGGCATTATAAATATGAAACCCTTGGTCTCTCTTTAGGCAAATTTTCTATTTGGGTCTGTCCACAGTAATGGGGTACATTTGAAAAATAAGTCAATAATTCCTTTTAGATGTCTTTAGTTTATCTCAGAGTTAAAGAAATGTCCTTGTTTTGTTCTCAGGGGATAACTTTTGCTAAAAAAAGTAACAAATTGCTGCCACAACATACATTTTTAAAAAGCAAGTGCACAAATTTTCCTATTACGCATGTAACATGGACAGACAATTTTGTGACATCTTTTTCCGTCTTTGTTACATGCGTAATAGGAAAATTTGTGCATGAGGTTTTCACAAATGTATGTTGTAGGACTATTTTTCTTACTCCTTGGTGAAAAAGTTATTTCCTCAGTTTAGCTTGATAATTTAAAGATAAAATTAAGACATTTGAAGTGAACTGGGACCTAAGATCTTGAATGTTACAGAATTGTACCCCATTACCATGGACAGACCCATTTCTCTATCCTGCTATTTTGTTTGGATAGAGAAATAGAAGCGTCAGGTTCAATATAAACTTCGCGTTTTAAAACCACTATTTACCCATACACATGAGTTCACCAGTAAAATTCTGGATGTTGAATAAAAACACTTAGTTTGTGGAGAGTTTGTGCGCTCAGACATTTTCAGATAAACTTCAGGTTTTTTTTAAGGGGTAGGTAATTTCAAGGCTTGGGCGATTCCAACAATTTTGAAATGTATTCGATTCCACCGATGAATTATTATTCCATTCAGATTCGATTCCAGTTTCAAAAAAAATGTTGGCACTGAAATTCGCAAAATATCTTGCGTGTAGGATAGGTCTATCTGAGGAATAGTTCAAAGTAAAAGTATACATGTAGTTCAGTGACCACTGTACTCCGGAGTATGCGACAAATATACTGCATTTTTAAGGGGAAAAACTGGTTTTATGATCCAGTGATTACCAAAAAGGTCTGACTTTCCCTGAGACTGGGTTTATCCATTGGGCCCACATTCAGTGAAACAGTGGGGTACAGTTCAAGGGTATGCTAGTGTCCTTTTTGGGGGAAGGTGTATTATTGTTGTCAGTGACTGCAGACTTGGCTAAATCGATTGGACATGTCTTTCTGGGCTGATGTATTTGTTATCGACTGCCAAAGCCTTTTGTAATGATCTACCTCTCAATTTCCTGTCTGGTTTTTGTCTATGGTGTGTACATGTACCTCATTCGCTAGGCTTCAATGCACTATTCAGGTGTTGGGAGGGAACTCTGGAGAATAACATCGTGACGGATCGATGATCTACCCAAAGATGAGTTTGTGAAAGTTTAGTGTGAAAGTGTGTGATGTGTGTGTATTACAAGAAAGAAATGTGCATGTAGCAAGGGAGGATATTTGTGATGGTGCATCTAGACATGTGCCAGATGCTTGATGTCCGAAGTAAAAGAGCCAACAATTTTACGTTTTGTTAAAAAAGACGATGACTCTTTATACTAATTTTGCATCCTTTTTTGGTTCATTTTTTTGCCATGCCACTGACCATGGGTATCTGTATGCAGACAGAATTTCAAACAAAAGCAATATTCGGTGATTTTCAAATGAAACCATTTTTGACGACGCAGAAAATCATTGGCTCTAAAGAAAGGACTTCTAATAAACTTTAGTGTGATTTTTAAATTTCTCATTAGCTTGAATTTTATACTCGAAGAAAAAGTTTATTTTGTTGTTGTTTAGGCTTAAGACATCAAAATGAATGGTGGTTCGCCGCTAGATGGCTGCAGCAGCGATGGCCAAGTCAACAGCGGCATGAACACACCCGTTAACACCACCATGCTTATGAACCGTTCAATTCCGCCCATCCGTGTCCTGAGCGGCACGCCGTGTCCTCCGTCCAATGCCAACACGCCCGTGCCGAGCAACAACGCCAACTTTATAAAGCAGGAAGTGGTCAATAATGGCCAGGGAGTCCATCTGCCGTCTCTATCGACGTTCGGACAAACTCTGACCAATGGCAAGACTCCAGTGGCCAACGGATCCAGCGATGACTCTGTCAAATCCGAGCAGGATTATGCGGTGGGGTTTAGTTCGTCCGAGCTTGTCGCGCAGGTAGACTTTCCAAAAAATAAAGGTACGTTTATTCAGTTGTATGTTATGCCAGTTTTAAGCAATCTTCCATTCATTTTTTTTTTCGTTTGCTTTTCTTTAATTCCTTGTAGAAATGATGAAGCTGTAGTGAACAGTCAGAAAAGCACAAAGTTATCAAAGTGCAAAGTAACTTGTACTGTTGGGTTACCCTAAAAAGTGTAAGTTTTGGTAAATCAGCCACACAATGTCTCAGCAGATCAGGTGATTTCATGTTGTTTTGGTTCCTCATCAGTGACTTTAAAAATTGAAAAACTTTGCACGTGCAAGATTTGCAAGTGCAAGATTTGTAAGGTTTCCTCTATTTGTGTAATGACACAGGATCGTGCCTGGTAAATACAGCTCAAATCCCATGATGCATGGGTGTATTGAACCATGGACGGAAGCTTTCTGCTAAATGTTTGTGGTCTACCAAAAAATGCAGACGTGCGTAACCAACCTGCATGGAATGATCTAGGCATTATAACTTGCTTTCAGGCGTGCCTTTTGGTGTTTAAATTCTACATATTAGTTGCTTTAATTGAGGTTTTTGACTTTGTAAATCGGTGCTGTTGAAAGGAATCTGGAAAGGCAGGGAATGCTGGGTTATGTAAATTCCGTCAACAGTATACTAGTCTGATGCAGCGAGTCCCTCGAAAGTGTCTTGTCCCCATCTTGTGCCCCAAATGAGATTTGGGGTTTGGAAAACCGCTGAACCCACCAGGCCCGACACGCCCACGACACACTTGCGACACAAATATGACACAGATGTCCACTAAACAGGTTCAAAAAGTGTCGGAAACCCCACGACACACACATGACGCACCATCTGTGTCGTGTTTGTGTCGTGGGGTGCGTCGGAATCTTGAACCCACACCCCTGCTTCCCAACACAACTGGGGTCATTTGTGTCGGGAAGCGTGTGTCGGGCGGCGTGTCGGGTGGCGTGTCAGGCGGCGTGTCGGGCTTAGTGTTTCAGTCCCTTAAGCTACAGGTATTTCTCCCCTTTTCTAAAGTTTTGCCTCCCCTTAGCCCCCTCCCCTCCCACACTTACTTTTAAGTCAGGTATAGTACCATTGGTCTAGTGTAAATTATCCTTTTAGAGAAGAACCAAGAGAAGAACGTTGCATTCTTGTTATACACGTATAGGCCTAGAAATGTTAGCTATCGTACCATGAGGATTTAAGATATGACCCAGAACGTCAGGAAACAAGTAATTCCCACCCCGGACTGTTTAAAATGTTCTGAATCAGTAGTTCTGGAGCCATTAAATTTTCCACTTGGGATCGTTTACCATCCATCACGTACACACAAAGGAAGTGCTTTCCATAAACAATCGGCAAAAACAGCTGTGGTGACATAAACTTGGTACTGTATGGTATCTGCTGGGATATGTCTCCAACTGCATGGTCTAGTGATTGGAGGAGTGGGTTGAACACCCTTCCATGGGTCTTAACCCTCCCTAATGCTGGGGTGCTAACCCTCCCTCTGTCGACGTGGCTTCACGTACGAGAGGTCCCCAGGTGCTGCCCTGCTTACGAGGGATTATGGATGTGTCTCAGCACTGAACAACAGGGGCCAATTTCATAGAGCTGCTTAAGCATGAAAAATTGCTGAAGTATGACAAACTTTGTTTGATAAAATTAGGTTACCAGCAAAAATTTCATGAGATTGTCATGGTAATGAAACAGTCCTCTAACACTGCTCATATACTACTTCTATCACATGAGGATTTCACTGGTAATGTTCCCTTTTTTGTGCTTAAAAGCAAATATTTGTGCTTAAACACCTCGATGAAATTGGCCCCTGATCCGCTAGTGTAATCAAATTTCTTTGGTTTCGGTTTTTTGTAATCGGATGGCAAGTGTTCTAATGAGGTCCCATCTAAATATTCTATTTTACAAAATACATAAAACAAACGCTCTGGGCAGCCGGCCCTGGGTTTAATTTAACTTTTAAACTAGGCTTCTACCGGTAGTGAAAAGCCCTCTTATTGTATGCAGAAGATAAACGGTTAAAAGGCAGTATACATGATTGTATCTCGAAAATCAGAAATGTTCACAGGTTTACGCCTAACTTACACAATATAAACGTGATGACTGTAGAAAACTTCCCCTGAAATGGTTTTGTCTCAAGTGCTATAGTCTTTGAGAAATGAGTAAAACAATTAGTTTTCGTCTCATGAGACGAAAATTCAATTCTCTCAAAACCATTTCGCCCAAATGCCACTTCGCCCCAAAAAACTTTGTGCACAGGCCGTGGTTCAGAGCGAAATGGTTCAGGGCAAAATGGTTTTTGGGCGAAATGACTGCTAACACTTTTTTGACTGACGAAGTACGGAGCTGGTTTTTGTTCAGGTTGGTTTTAATCATGCATATCTTCAGTCACACAGGGGGATAAAACTATTTGTTGGGCGTTTACAAAATGTGAATATGGGATTCCAGTCACAGTGCATTGAATGGCTGTCATACTTCTATTAAAATTTATTGGCATTCCAGAGATTCAGGTTTTCCTCCAATTGCTCAAAGTATAGGCTACATTTAACAACTTAAAGGGCCTGTGACATCCTAAACAACTTTGTGCCTAAGCTTTGCTTCATAATGACGGATTACTTGTTCAGCAAGACATACTATTGTTCGTTTGGATGTAAAATCAATAAAAGGTGGCATTTTTCAAATTTGAATATTTCATTGTAATAAATCACAGACAGAGGGCGCTGTTTTGAGTGCATCACATAAGGAAGACAGAAGGGAAAAGTTAAGAAAAAACATAAGACTTCAAGTTGGACTTGTGGTAAATTGCTGCAGTTTCTACCCCCAGTTTTGTCATGGCTTACAGCAGGCAACATGTAAAACAAACTCAAACAGCCATGGATTACAAAAGTTTCAGGAAAATTGAGAAAAAAATTGAATCTTTTGTGCACAGTTCAATGTGATTTTCCTGTGTTTGCCTCTTGTGACGTCGTGACCTTGGTCATGAATATGCATATTTTCATTAGCATAAAAACTAAAAACCTTTGTTTTAACCCCCAAAGCAAGCTCCAAATAGGATTTTTATGACTTTAACTGAGTAAAGTGGTTTTAAAGCATAGATTTCATTGATAAAAATCATAAATAAGGGGCCCTTTAAAACATAGTTTGTTAGTATTTGTGATCCAAAGTGGATTTTGTGGTGAAGAAAAGGATTTTACCACTTGTTTTCCTTTCAGGGTAAACCAGGTTCATTCATGTTTGTTTCAAACCTTTTGATTGATTCCTCGAATCCCCCAAAACTGTCACTCCGCTGTGTGCTATGAATTGAACCAAGACAAATCTTCAACCTAGTCTCCACACAATTTATTAGGATTCCAAACAGTAAATTGTTTTCATAATTCACCTAATAGCGACCAGCTGTTCAAGGAATAAATCACTGTCAATAATGTGATACTACTCTATATATTTTTTTCTCTTCTTTTTATTCTCTAAGCTCACAATGTTTTTGACTCTGAAGGGTGGACTTGACATATTGTAAAAATGCCGTTGCTTCCGGCATAACACATTCCACAACATTAACACGGACACTGGGCAAATATCCCAAGCTTTCAAAACTTGTCGTTTTGGACTTTATTTTAGGACACTGCCAACGGATAGAGATACATTTCATGTCATGTTCCCCAGAATGCCTACAACAGCCGAGTGGAATTTACGGCTGTCATTAAACTTGCTTAAATTCCATTCACCAAAATCAATATCAAGTAATGCTGGTGAAAATAAATCACGAGTCTAATTTGTTACAATTTATTACACTGCACTAAAAATAAGAGGAGATTGTCCTTGGTTGAATTTCAATTGACTACATGCTTAAATGCACAGGTCTGTTACAATTCAAACAATAGATAGAGGGTTCCTTTAAAGAATCCCGTTCATTCCAGAATGCATGTCCTTGAATTTGAGACTCTTCCTCTCTGGGTTGGGAAGAACACTCCTGACTCCTTGTTCTAACCATGGATATTGTTTGGACCTTTTGGCCTGAAAAGTAACCTGTGAAATGGAACCTTCTTTTGGCTAAAATCTGGCTCATATGCTGTGTTTACACTTGATCCTGATCTTGGGGAGACTGGATCAGCTCCAGAACACAAACTGAATGTAAACGCTTCTGAGATCAGATTTGGATCAGATCAGGATTAGATCCCACTGCTTGTCATTCTTAAGACAAACTGCAAGTAATGCAATGTGACAAATCTGTTCGGAACTCTTTTTATATTTAGAAAAAATTGTAAAACTCTTTAACAATAAATTATTTTAAAAATTGGTGATAAGCATCTGTCTCTGGTATGTGGGTTAATATACTTTCTACTAGTCAATAAGAGCAAATAATTTATGACTTGCTTTGCCAGAAGCAAGGTCTTAATTCATTTGGGAGTTGTTCTGATAAAAATTGAGCTAAACGGACAAACATCAGTTTTTATCCCATTTCTGAAGTCTTTCATTGGTACAAAACCATCTTGACAGATACAACACACTTTCCCTGTCTCCTTTGCAAATTCTTGTCCCTGCAGAATTTCTAAACCTATGAGTAAAATTCAAAGGGTCAAGCTCCTCCAATTAAGGGCTGAACCACTTACATGTATGAGCCTCCTCTTAACAGTAAACATCTGTTGGGGTCATCGACCTCAGGATCAAGAAACACTCTCTTGGCAGTGTCAGAAAGGAGGAGCGCATGTCTGAGGAATCACAGGAATTAACTTTAGGTTTAGAATCAGGGTTAGCAAAGAGATATTCTGATTCCAAGTTTCATTCTGAATTCCACTTTGGAGTTGGCTGTAATCGATCATAAAGTGAGGAATGGAATGTGGGGTAGATTCCCTCTAGGGAATGAATTTAAATGGGAAAATCTTATAGGTACCAGGTATTCTTGCTGCCAAAACTTTATTTTACATTATTCTAAGTGTATGCTGAAACCTTAAAAATAAATTGCATTCTCTTTTTTGAGAAGAATAGCAGCAGCAAAAACCATTACAAACGGCGTCAAGTTACATCAATTGTTGTATTGCAGTTTGGGTATTTGCCAAAGATCTGGACAAAGTAAAAAAAAAAATTAAATAATGAAAAAGTTTCATTCAGGAAAAAGCTGGTGGGTTTGTACGGTTATGTATCGGGCGTAAAACGCAAACGTGAACTCGAAATGCTTTGAGCACTTGGTCGTTACTTTCAGGAAAGATTAGAACTGATGAAAACAAAAATCCATAAATGTGACTTTCGAAAAGATGACCAGTGCTCAAGGCATTTCGCATTTACGTTCGCGTTTTACGTGCATCTAAACCTAATTCAGACATTTCCCTTGCACATTGAACAACAACAAGATATGAAATAGTACCGTTAAACAGTAGGCTAAATTCCAATCTTAATATTCTCCTTAGAGAATGTAATTTGAAAATTTAGGAATGTGTTGTCTTGTTTTTGGAGGCTCTATTATTACAGTTATTTCAATTAAATCTCGAGCATATTATGCCCTGGGTTTTGTCAGTGGTTGCTGCTGTGTGTAATGAGCAAATACTTCACTAATGAGAACAGACAGACACCGGTTTTAGTTTGCTGTGCATGCCACTCAGTACACACTTGTTTGGTTAATGGAAGAAACTACCTGTAGTCAAGCATTGCTTATGAAGTAAATTTACTATTATCAGTTTGTCAACTCTTCTTTATTAGCGGGAGTAGCTTTTCATTATGTTCACATCATCCCTGCATGATTTCATATTTGGTAAGTAACATGTGTAGGCATACTGTAAAAAAAAATGGGTTAATTGAGTACAGGGTATTTAAACAAAATAATTGTCATACAATACCCAATAAAATACTGCTGTACTCAAAATTTGAGCCGGTTCTCTTTAATTTTGTCTAGTTAAGATGTTACTGTTTGATTGTGTTAATCATACATTGCATGTTTTACAGTATGTTAACTGATACAAGCACCTGCTTCAAGTACTTTATACGAGCAGGTAGTTTTTAGATTAATATAAATTTTGAAAAGCTGGCCATCCGCATATAATCCTTTTTTATTTGTTACACGTACATAAAATGCACAGAAATATGGGGAGAAATCGCGATACATTTCACGGTATTCAGCTAGGGCATTTAGTAGTTAACTTTTTTTGTGATGGAGCAGTAAACAAGGTGAATAGCTGGGGTGACAATAGCGTGGCAAGATCAACCAGTCGAGGTCTGCGCTTGAATAAAAACACCTGCGAGGCATTGTTATGGCGATACCAGATACATGTACACTTGCATGGTAACTGATCACGCTATAGTTTTATCTCTATTTTTAAGCAGCTAGACGCATTGTCATTGTCTGTGTTTACTCCATATCAGTTCTTTTTAGGAATTTATCTCAAAGGTGATATTTGATTAATGGAACTTATGTAAATCTTTATCACTTGTGTTTGTGTTTATAACACGAATTCTGTAAATTGATTTGAATTTGGTTCATAAATAAATAAATAAATACCGTGAAATCACATTAACTCATAGGAATAAGTTAAAAGTTTTAGTTAAGCAGAGGTTTGAGTTAAATATGGTAAATTCTATTGTAGGGAATTCATTTATTTTTTTATTTGAGTCAAAGCAAATACGCATCTTTTTGAATTATCCAAGTTTGGTGGTAAATAAACTGTGTCATTTCATGCGCTTGGAGGTTTTTTAGTTGCAGAGAAAAACAAAGGAAAGAAACTTGTTTTTGATGTTACATTCAAAAAGTTTTTAGAATTTTATATTTTAAAATTGTATATTTTTATATGGTGCAGAAGCCAATTTCATAGATTGTTTTACAAACTTAAGGAAAGTTTTAAAAAGGTGGGCTGACACATACATACTGTACATGTAGAAATCGGCGTTTACATCAAATGGCCAAGAAACATTATAGTTGAGCTGCATTTTACATTATGTGAATGGAACTGTGGTAGACGTTAAAGGCAGTATACATGATTGGTATCTCGAAAATCAGAAATGTTCACAAAAATATGCCTAACAATATAAACATGATGACCGTAGAAAACTTCCCCTGAAATGGTTTTGTCTAAAAGTGCTATATAAGTAAAGGGCCAGTAATACAGGGATATCATATCATCACGAAATATAGCTTTCGTACCTTTGAACAACGAAACGACCGGCCTTGAAACCAAAAAATATAAAATTTAATTCGCCCCAAAACCATTTCGCCGAAGTGCCATTTCGCCCCCATACCACTTCACCCGAGTGCCATTTCGCCGCAAATCACTTCGTCCAAACACTACATCGCCCAAATGCTACTTCACCCCAAAACCACTTCATGCACAGGCCGTGGTTCAGGACGAAATGGTTCAGGGCGAGGTGGTTTTGAGGCGAAATTACTGCAAACCCCTTTTTGACTGTGTTCTCAAAAGTTAGAAGTTAGTACGGAGCTGGTTTTTGCTCAGGTTGGTTTTAATCATGCATATCTTCAATCACACAGGGGGATAAAACTATTTGTAACATTTTACCAATCATGTATACTATCTTTAAGACAGTTGAGGTGTACATGTATGTACTTGTGGAAACGTAGTTAGTTTTTCCCATTGGACCGTGAATGATGATCCTAGCCATCATTCTGTTATCATTGGGACAGACGTACAGTTGTCAAAGAAATAACAGGAAAACCTGCTCTGTACAGTGATTCCTAAAGCTTGCCAAGCCATACAACAGGCTCATTGATTAATCAATGCTCGCTCCCTAATTCACTATCGCTTCTCACAAAAGATCCTTGGACATCTCAGGAAGTAATAGCGCCAAGAAGAATCCAATAATCTTGTTGAGGACTTTGTCTTGAGATGTGGAAAGTCATTAAGAAGACGGACGCAAAGAAATCACGTCATCGGCGCTAAGATTGGAAGGAGCCGGACGCCATTTGTGTGGATGAAAACGTCGGGAGTAATTGTCGTGATGTTGTGCAGATGTTATCGTTGAATTGCCGTACTGGAACTTATTTCCTCTCCTGGAAGCATCATGTCTGTCCGAGCAGCTGAAATATATGCTAGATGAAATCTTTATTTGTTTCTTTTGTCATGACTGTGCATCATCGCACAAGCTTTGTAGCCCTAAAGTTGGGAAACACAAACTTTGGTTTTTAAGACCTGAGGGAGTATATTATTGTGCCTCGTAGCTCAGGTGGTAGAGCATCTGCCCGGAGTATCAAATCCTGATGATGACCATCGCCCAATTTCATAGCCCATTTTCATGACCCATTTTCCATTAACCGAGCGTCAGGCCATTTCATAGACATCGTTAACGGTAAGCAACTTAAAACCTGCCTTAACCGCAGAGCCAAATTTTGCTTAAGATAGTGACGCAACAATGGCGGTTTCCAAGCACGCGCACGCTTAAGCGCGCCGCGGCCGTGAAATAGCCGTAACGTTAGCACAACTTTTCTGCTACAGTAAGCACACGTTTTCAGCTAGAGCTTAAGCAGCTCTATGAAATTGGCCCCATATGGGCAATTCCACGGTTAGTAACGTTACAAATTGAGCAATTTACTGGAGTTCTATCCTCCGTTATATCAACACGCAAGCCTGTCAGTTCTCCATTTTGGTACCATCAATGCATCTCACCAACATCTACTGGACAGTAATAACTAAAATCATTTAGCCCCATTTTGTGAATTCTAACAAAGATTTTAATCTTGGTTAGTAACGTTACAAAAAAAGGACGTGGAAAAAAATGCAACTTGGAAAGAAAGTCAGGGCCCTCGAAAAGTCCAATGGGAACAGTTTCGCCCTGTAAAATGAACACGACCCTGCAGTAAACTATGGGCCTGCACAGCAAAAGTTTACTGCAAGGTCGCGGTAGCTTTCAGATGGGCACTGAAAGCAATTGCTAATGGGAACGCAGGGGAAGATTACATGAAGGAATGTCACCGAAGGTCGCGGAACCTTTCCGCGAGGCAGCGGAAAAGAAAGTTCAATGGGAACATGCCTTTAGATTCTGGTTGATCAATGAAATAGTTCACACAAACAGTAAGCCTTGGATTATGAGCCTTGGAATTGCCTGCTCCTTTATACTGCAGCTTGGAATTGGTAATAATCTTGGTGACTACATGTACACCATTTTCCAACAAATTCCTTGAAAGTCAACATTTAAACCACTTAATTTTCTTTCATTAAAAAGAAATTGGGGTAGGAAAGTACGAGGCAAAGGGCACTCACTGGCACCGTGCTCCAGGTTATATTTTTTGTAATGTATACAATGCGTGTCACCGTGATGAATAACATTGTTGAGCCGCACAATGCTCGCTTTTAAGGAGTATTTCCTGGGTGATAATGTGTTTATTTGGGTATAGCGGTCCTCGAAATGAAAGTTGGAGCTAAGCTGTATACCATTGTTGGTACTCGTACATGTCTGGTTGTCAGGGAGATGGCGTGTGTTTCCAAATTCCAAAGTTTTGCAAATAAAGACTGGTGGCTTTTATTCCACGTTCAGCAGTCAGCAGTTTGGTTGATTTTATTTCATTTTTAGTAAAAGTTTTGTTGGTATCATGTGTTACTTAGGCCAAACAAAATAAATAGTGTGTTTACGGTAACCCGACCTACCTGGAATATTTTAGGCCAAATTGCCGACCTAAAACTTTTTATTGCCAATTTTCAAGTTGATAATTTTAGATGAGCACTATTTGCAATAATTTACAACAAACATAACATTTTCTGCACTTGTACATGAACATGGTTAATAGTGTTAATAGTGAGTTTCAAACACTGCAAAAAACCCGCAAATGCATGAACTGATGAAATGTAAAAAAAAATGACAAAATAAAATTATTTTCCTACCTACCTACCTGGATTTATTTTAGGCCGTTACCGTAAACGCACCATTTATTTTGTTTGGCCTTAGTTAAAATGATGCACAGAGACAACTTCAGTTGTGGCCAACAGATTAAACCCCTTCCTGTTAAAAATTAAATTATCATGTTTTTTCTCAGTGTTAAATTTACGTTTTATTGGTTGAACAATTTAACAAATTAATTTTCAAGCTTCAAAATAAAGCACTTTTTTGGTTTGAAGGCAAAAGCTTCTGTTGTCTTCTAGTATCGGCTTCATGATGTCCTTTTGCAGACTTTTCATGTCGTGGATTTTCTAAATGGAAGTACCCTTCAAAAAATACACAAATGTTCCCCCTCTCGACAGTAGACAAATGGGTGTGCCCCATGCCTTCAGGGGCAAAATTTCAGGCCCCCATTTAAACAATAATAAAGGGAAATAATAAAACATAGTTCATATTGACACATTTTAAAAGTCTTTTTATCAGTCTAGAATAACTAGAATGACCGTTGTACACTTTTATTTGGAGTTGCTGATGTCAGCTTGTTTAATAACCAGAATCCAATGCATAGTTCCGACCTGTCAATCAACCGAACCCGCCGACCAATCACAACAGAGCTAGCAGATGTCACCCACATAGGTCAAAGTGCACTGTACGCTCACAACAACATGATCACGCGATATGTTCTGCCGGCCCCATACAATTTGTACAGTGTTGTATGCGACGATCCGGGTGAATTTTTGGTTTCAAGGCCGGTCGTTTCGTTGTTCAAAGGTACGAAAGCTATATTTCGTGATGATATGATATCCCTGTATTACTGGCCCTTTACTCAGTGTGTTCTAAGATAACTGTTGACCCTGAAACATGAATACCTTTGAGTTTTCTTCAATGAATCTGTGCTTTCCGTTGAAAGTCCCATTGCTTTGTGCTTTGTGTGTCGCCATTTTTGACGATAGCGTGTGAGCCATAGCAACAATGTCCAAGGGGGCGGGGTTAACTGGGCAAAATCGGAACTATGCATTGCAAGGTGTCTTCAACATTATAAAAAAAAATCCAGATGCAGATGGTATGTACATTTTAGAAAGGCATGTTGTCACACTATTTGTAACCCTTTTTGGGCCCAAGTTATCTCTTCAGAACAACTTAAACTTACATGTATTTATTTTATTTTAAGACCAGACAAAGGTATTTCCTCGAACATATGGTCTGTGTTGCCAAAATTCCCCCTTTACTGTGGAAAGACCCACGTACATGTGCTCTGTACACATGATGTATGTTCACAATGAGTGTATTTTTAAACTACCGGTACATATGTATGATCAACACCTTTTCAGCACAAGTTAGATTCCCACTTTTTTTTTATGGGAAACAAATAACATTGTATTCAGTGCAACTCCATACATGTATAACGGTTGACATTTTACTAAGCACCAGACCAAATCCATTGAAGTTTAACAATGACATCATTCAGTCACTGTTAAACTTGTTTTGTGTAACTTTCTGGCCAACACAGTATGAACGGTTTGAACAATGGTGTCATACTTATTTTTATCTTGCCGCTAATACAGTACAATGTAACTTAAACCAGCTCGTAGTGTGGGTGTAGTGCTATTACAAAAACGGTTGCAAATTTTAGTGCATGTACGTATGAACAGTTTTAGTTGAAATGCGTCGAATGTGAAGTTGATCTGGAGTTACATGTACGTATGTAAGATCCTTTCTGTGAGTTACCATTTTAATTGTTACCATTTTAAGCTAACATGGCGTCTGAAAATATTCATTGTGCAGTAACTACATGTACATATACGTACATACTTAGTACAATGTACATGTACATGTAGAACATTTTATATAACACCCAATAGATCCATAACATTCAACTCGGCTTCGCCTCGTTGAATGGAACATTCCGTCTTTCAACTCATGAAAATATTCGTACCATTGAACTCATAAACATTCCTTATGTATAATATAGTTTGAGCAAAATGTTGAGGAATGGTGTCTCAATCTAAACATGCTCATTGAGCACGTTTGGATCAAGTCCATCAAAATTAAGCAAAAAACATGTGTTGGAGTTTGGTGGAGTTGAGAAGGTTAGGGGGCAAATGGTTTCTATAAATCTGCCAAAACTGTTCTGAAACAAAAAATGGAAGAAATGCCTTCTCTTTACAAACAGGATCTTGATTGACTTGGGTTTTCCCCATCCAAACACCGGATATTTATGATTTAGAGACAACATGTCTGACTGGCCTACTGTAAATACAGTGTGTTTGTGTTTGTATTGACACTTCACAAAACACTGAACCTGAACTCATGGAATTTGACACTGTGGAAGGCACGGTGCTTTCATACAGAATCAGGTTCTGTTGGTTGATCTTCACAGATTCAACATGATTTAGGAGTTTGATTCGGGGCATTTATGGTCGTAAAAAGATAACTTTTGTCCTGTTTATGCACCTGTCAATTGTAATCCCGGCCCCGGGGGACCCGGGACTAGCGGGGACTGGGCCGGGGATGTCCAAGTGGCCCAGCGTGATACTCCCGCTACGTCCCCGCTACGTGCCCGGCCCTGCGGGGCACTTGATTTTGTACATCTCCGGCTATACCCCGGCCCCGGTATGCGGGGCATTATTGTACAACCCCCGCACGATCCCGGCCCTGACATGCGGGGCATTTAGTACATCCCCCGCACAATCCCGGCCCCGACATGCGGGGCATTTTGGACAACCCCCGCGCTGTCCCGGCCTAAACATGCGAGGCATAACAGTACAACTCCCGCCTGATCTCGGCCCCGACTCAACTGCTTTCGTTCCTAAGATTTGTTTAAAAATTTGTACTGCTTTTAAAAAGCCCAACAAAGATGCATCCATATTCTATTTGATGGCGACGAAAATTATTGTAGTACTGCACTAGCAAGAACATTTTTATGAACTGCATGTACTAAATTCCTGTATCATGTACGCCTATCCAACCCCACCCTTAAACCAAAATAATAATCCCCCGGCCGGCAAACGTGACATATACGTTGCCCGCTCATTCCTGGCGCGCGGCCAGTGCATGCGCGCGCTCAGGTTGAGGAAACATTGGTATCGTCAGAACCCCTAAATCATATCCACGCGGTCCTATTTCTACGCACTCGCCTTATTGTTTGTCAATGCGCGCGCGTGTATATAAAAAGCGTATTATAGTTGCGCAGATTATGGAGGGTCGAGGATACATATCTGGCCAAGTCCCCGCTGTTGTCCCGGCCGGTAGGGCATGGCAACAAATTAGACAACCCCGGCAAAGTCCCCTCTACTGTCCCGGTAGGGCGGGGCAGCAAATTTGTACAACCCCGGCTATGTCCCCGCTATTGTCCCGGTAGAGCGGGGCAACACAATTGTACAACCCCGGCTATGTCCCCGCTATTGTCCCGGTACAGCGGGGCAACAAATTGTACAACCCCGGCCAAGTCCCCGCTATTGTCCCGGCTAGCGGGGCACGTTTTTTTGGACATCCCCGGCTATGTCCCCGCTACTTTCTTCAAAGTCCCGGGTCCCCCGGGGCCGGGATTACAATTGACAAGTGCATTACTGTGGCTTACAACAGCAAAATGGGACTTGGACCAAGGTGATCTGACGTCAGTACATTTATGTCACCATGAAGTGCAAAGGTTATTATTTATTTTTGCAGGAGTCGGACTTGAATAATAACATGAAAATGAAGTACAAGTATTGTTTTATTTTTCCCATGAAATGTTTTTACTCGATTATTTTTAAACTTCAGTTACCATTGTTTTACCATTGTTTTATTTGTTTTATTTTTTTAAACCAACTTAAGCCCTTAACTTAGCCATGAATTCCACAATATGCTGGAACTTGAGTTGTAAGACTTACATGTAACTTAAAACTTTTTAGGGACTTACGGTATACACATGTAAGCTGAAAGTACTTAGCTTGAGCTGAATAACAAGTTACAAAGTTTTGTAATTAAAACATGTACCATTGTACCTTTTTAGGGTAATGACTAAAGACTTAAGTTGGGACACTCTTAAAGACTTGGGACTCGAATTGAGAAATAATTAAAATTTTACAGCCAAGTTTGTTTAAGAAAAAAAAAATTCAAAATTTGGCAAAAGTGGAACTTTGCAATTACCATTGCCAAGACATAGTACACATGGAAAATACAGCTCTCAGCAGTTTAAAATAACCAATCTGAACAAATTGAAAGAAATACGTCTTATTCTTAATGCAGAAAACATCTGTTCAAATATGATGTAGACATGGTATACACAGATGGTAAAAGGATCACTGTCAATGATCCATTTACTAGTACAGGTGTTTGATTTCTTAACAAGACAGGGCTTGAACCCTTCTGACTGAATGTTGACTTGAAGTGCTAGTTCAAGCAATTGACCCATCATTAGCATACAGTGCTGCAGTACTCCATCACTTTGTAAAATGATAATCAAAGAACTGTTCTCAATAGATTTCTGGCAATTTGAAAAAGCCAAACTGAAGCTGAAATAATGTCAGTTTTTTAATAGTTTAACACAGCCTGATTCGAGAAAAATGCAAATCAGTTGTGGGTCTGACTTTGGAAAATTTAATCCATGTTTTGTGAAAATTCAACCCATGAATTCATTTACAACTCGACATAAACTTTAAAGCAAGGCAATATAGATAAAAATCCAGAAGGTTCTAAAGACGTCATTGGCTAAAGGCATGTTCCCATTGGACTTTCTTTTCCGCTGCCTCGCGGGAAGTTACCGCGACCTTCGGTAAAATTCCTTCGTGTAATCTTCCCATGCGTTCCCATTTGCAATTGTTTTCAGTGCCATGCGGAAAGCTACCGCGACCTTACAGTAAACTTTTGCCGTGCATGCCCATAGTTTACTGCAGGGTCGTGTTCATTTTACAGGGCGAAACTGTTCCCATTGGACTTTTCGATGGCCCTGTAAAACTCCCGCGGCTGAGCGGAAAGTTTCCGCGGCCTCTCTCACCCTGTAAGTTTTACATCGTGGTCGCGGTAGCTTTACAGGGACGCTAATTCTCCGTGCGCCCCCATTGGACTAAATTTTGTTACTCTCCCGCACAACCACGGGAGATTTACCAAAATTAGTCCAATGGGAACACCACTTAAAACTTTGTGCATTGCATGTTGTCGCCCTCGTGAAAAAATTGCCTAACTCGTATATTTACTACTGCCCAATAAGTCGCATGCTTGAATTGTTCTTGAATTATGCTTTTGACCCCACGTTCAGTTTAAAGGCACAGGCTCGTCAGCAATGCGCGCACGCCAAATTTGTGCCACGAAATACGCAGCTAGCTCCATGCCTTTGCTATGGAGCTGTGTATTTCGTGGTACGAATTTGGCGCACACGCATTGCTGACGAGCCTGTGTCTTTAAAACAAAATTACTGCACTACATTTTAGCACACACCTGCTGTAGTTAAGTTTCTGATTTTGACTATTGATCGGAACAGAGCACTCTTCATTTGTCGCCAGCAAAATCTGACAAACTACAGTGTGTAAATACGCTTAGCAATTAAAAATTTGCTCATTATTCCACTACAGCGAGCATCTTTAATTAAACTAAAAAAGAAAACTCTGGAAAGATTCAATATTTCATCAATACATTGAGGTATCAAATTTCCTCAGAAATAAAATGTGATCGTTATATTCCGATGAGACAGTTAATTGTTTTCATTTCTTTTTCCTGAAAATGCGCCTGCGGACATTTCAATAAATCTATGAGGTGTGACCTTGACAACCGTTTGTCGTGTATTTCTTCCGCGAGACTTGAGACAAGGATATTTGGCGAGGAAAAAAGACTTGCGGCTCATTAAGCACTAGAATCGGAAAATCACCTGTTCTTTTGTCAATCACGTTCACAGTCGTCCACGATTCAGATTTTGTTATTTATCTGGTGGTTGGGTTGAGTCTGTTCAGCTAGCTGGCTAGTTCATATCGTGAAGGTCCACTGTACGGTATGGTCGTGACAGTGCAGATGAGGATGCACGCAGATTTACGCAGGCTTGTCTTTAAGGAGGCCGAGAGGAGTCGTTACTGAAATTCTTGAGGTGTTTAGGAGTTGTCCCACTACCTGTTCACAAGCAGTACCATATTCTGTGTAATGACGCACATTGCGTACATTATTACCTATTTGTGCATACCTCAATCGGATTTTGATTAAGGTAAGTCAAGTTTTGTAATTTGTCTTCGGGAGTTGAAATATTTGCGTGAGAAATGTTTTCAAAGTCGGAGGTGGTGTCAGTATAAAAAAAATAGCATACCGACTTTGGATTGATCCTGAATAATTCTGAAGTGTGAGCTTGAACTGTGATTCTGGTTTTGGGGGAAATCAAGAACTTAGTATTAGTGATTTCAACTTGGAATCAAATTTTGGAGTTTAAAAAGTCAAATTTGGAATCCACTCGTGATAAATATGTATGACTCTAATAAGGTCAAGATCATTTGGATCTCAATTTAAAAATACACCTTGAGGCCTTTTCACACTACCTACATGTACTTTTGACTCGGGTAATGTTTTACCTGGGAAGCTGCAAATAACGGATTAAATTTAAAGGCACAGGCTCGTCAGCATGCAATGCATGTGTGCCAAATTCATGCCACGAAATACGCAGCTCCATGCCTGCTTTTTAGGATAGGGCCTATACTTATAACTAATGTGCTATAGTACTTAGGCAGACCGAACCTGTTGGTTATAGGAAAACAATTTTCCTCCTCGGCCTGGCCTTCTCCACATTTTTTTTTAGGTTGTTGTCTTAATTGTATTTTTCTCTTTTACTGGGTATATATCTTTTTTGTGTGTGTGGAGAGAAATAAAATAATAATAACCCATGGGAAGTTCTGTTTTTTAAATTCTATTTGCGCTTTCAAATTTTCTATTTATTTTTCTCAGTACTACTAGATTGACTAAGAAAGTGAAATTTATATCACTTATACATGTAGTTGCATAGTAATATTATCTGCAAACATCAACTAAACACATTGTATTCATCCACACACATGATTGGCTTAGCCAAAGTTTCTGATCTTATGACCCTTTGATCTAGTATCAATTCTTTGAATAAGAACAAGTCATTTATAGTAGTTGAGATAGAGAAGGCGTCAGGTATCACATCATTCTGAAACTGGAGAAGTGTCGAGGTCAACCGTGTCTGAACAGACACATGGTGCACTGTGGCGGTTTGCTGGTGTGTTGACCTCTCACACGCTTGGGCTGTGAGCTTGTTGAATATGACTCAAACAATTTCTTCGAAATCCGAGAAAATTTGAACACTATTAAGAAAGTTAAAAGTCCATTGTTTGCCGATGATATCCGGTTTGAGAGAGTGGGATTATTGGGGCGGGATTTTCAGTTCATGAATTCGCGATTTTAGATACATTTTTTTTGGCGGACTTTACGGTGAAATAAAGGCAGTTTCACATCTCTTGTTGAATTGGTCGAAAATGGATGTACGTATAATTGTTATACTTTCTATAGTAGGCTACTTTCTATAGTAGGCTACTTTCTATAGTAGGCCTATACACATTCCTTGCTAAGGAAATGGTTCTAATAATGGCATTGACGTCAGAAACTGAATAGCTGAAAAACGGATCCTCTATGCACCCATACAAAGCAAGGTAAGCTTTTAGGCCCATGTTTTGAGGCGTTTTTGTGCGCTATTTACATGTAAAGTTCGTATTTTTTGGGTGAAGATAAAAGTTCTCTTTCACACCAGAAATTTTTTTTTTGTGCCGCTCTTAACGATAAGTTCAGTCCTTGCACAGTTGGGGCGTAATAACACAACCACTAACAAAATGGAACCATACAACCATGTACATGTATAGACCTGCTCCACAGAAAATTGAATATAACTGTCCCGATATTGGCAGAATAAGGGGTGTGAAAGGCATTTAATAATTGTCATCGTGTTGTTTGACCAAGAGCTTAGTGCCAAACTCCTAAAGAGCTCCTCTATTGGAATTGATGGCACCCCTAGGGCGCCTGCTGCGCCTATTGTTGAGCAGTTGAGTTTCCAATGAATTGAGAGGTCTCTAGGGACAATGGAGTTTATTGTTGCGTTTCACCTTGTGCATACCTGTGTATTCCCAGTGGGGAATTCCTGCTGTGTAGTCAGAAATCATTGGGTCTACCTGCAAGGCTACATGTAAATAGTTCGTAGTCTGTTTGAGCTGGTTCACTGCTCAGTTTGTGCAATGGTTGACACTGGATACCAACAGTCTTTTTATGTATTTTTTCCCGTCTTATCTATGCAGGGGCGGATCCAGGGGAGCGTGGGGGGCGCACGCACCCCCCTTTTAAAAAAAAAACAATTCCTTTAAAAAAATAAAAATTCCACTTTTTTTGCACACTTTTCCCTGCTTAAAGTGGTTAAATATTGCCTCAGATCGCACCACAGAGCATCTAGAATCGATCTAGAAGCGTCAGGGCTTCGCGCTATGCGCTCGCTAATTTATTGTAATCAACATTTCATGCTTACAAATTTTACCCCCCCTTTCAAAATCCACTGACCTACATTTTGTATAAACGGCGGACTGGATATGCAACTTGACAATGTCTTGCCTAGTTATGTATTGAGTGGAATGCATGTGATTGTATGGACTGAGGAGCAGAGGCAAAACATTGTCTTGCCTGCAGATGCATTGCTTCTAATCCCGCATAGCCACTGCTTTTATACACGCTGTCCAACATTTCGACTACTATAGATCTCTAAGTCTTCATTAGGTGATTATTTAGACAGTTGTGGTACATAATCACTGTATTAATTCAATTTCTACAACCCCAATTTCCACAACTTTCAATCTTGTATGCTATGATTCAGAACTTTAGCCTATGGGTTGCAACAAGAATTTAATTCAAAATGAGTAACCAACAAAAAAGAATAATCGGAATTATTTACAAACAGGAGTCAAAGATTCCAGAACTTTTTGTCCGATTTCAACCCCCAAAAGAAAACCAAAACCAGACTCATTTTGGTTTCGCTATGACACTTGATACATTGTGTCATTTCAGCTACAGAAATACCTTTTATCTTTCAAAATAACCATCCAGTCTCAAGTTATTTGCCCTGCCAAATCAATACTTTAAGATTCTATTATGGCTGCTGATGGTGTGCGTGTACGCAAGTCTGCTAAAAAATAACCGCAGATAAGGTTACCAGCTTACCAAGTGTGATACCCAACACTAATTAAAGTCTTTTCGGTCTATTTGTGGCCAAACCAGGGCCAACTCGGGGACGTCCTGTTTCTGAAAGGACCAATCACAGGCCTTGGATGGTTTTGTTTTTCACCCTTGTTTTCTCCTCCAGCGAGAGGTGTGGGTTTCAAATAAGAAACGGATCAGCATTGCTTTAGGTTGTAATGGTATTGTGGTTATTGTGCCGTGACCTGTAGAATTACATCTTTACATGTTTTGGGGAACAAAGCAAACTTTAACCGATTAGCTTGAATTAGACTTTTTTTTCTGTTGCGACTGTGAGCTTCAGATGTCAGAACTGAAAACGTGTACCTACACATGTAAATGTTGTTTAGGTGTGAATGACTCATGAGAAAAATCCTTGTTTGTGCTCTTAAGCAGTTTTTGGTAAAACAGACTTATTAATTTTAGTCATTCTCACTGTTTTAGCAAGCGCAATTTTAATGGTTGTGAGAGGGTCTCTGAAGAACTGGTATTCTAGAAACAGACAATACGCATTGGACTTTTTTGGGGGAAAACTTAACGTGGCGATGGGTACTTTTCCTATTGTAAGTCCAATGAGGACTCCCAGTAACTTTTCCCGAGTCCAGCGGTTACTTTTCCTGGTCAACTTCTGCCAGGAAAATTGACCAGGGAACTTTTCCCGTGACGAGATCTCCAATGCGGACACAGCGAGTCGGTCAAAGTGCTCTGGAAGCGTACGTCCGGGCTGTGAAGGTCAAACTGCGAAGGGACACTGCGCATGCTCTTCCACGGTCTCGGTAACATTTTACTGTGTCAAAAAGTCCAAATGCGGACAGCAGTAAAATTTAGCCATTTTTCATTTTGCCATCGTCTCGGTAAAACCTCCCGAAAAACAAGTCCAATGCAGACACGGCTTAAGCCACCCACACATTACTAAGAGTATTTATTTATTTCTAGTTTTCGAAGAAACAATAGTGTATCTTTTTGCTAATTTCTCCGCATCTTTGTCTGATTTCTGTGACAACCTCATCGTGGAGTTACATGTAAGTCTTGTTTACTGCCGCAGTCTTTTTTTTTACCACTGATAAAAGATTTTCAGAACAAATCCCTTAACAGTCTGCCTAATGCATTTCTTGATCCCTCTGTCTGCTGCCAAGTAGGTATTTCAAAAACTCTGCCGTGTGACTTGGGTGACCCAGGGGCTTAAACTGGAACCAAGAGGTCTCACTGCTTACACCCCTCCCCTCTCCCCCTCTCCCCCACCCTTTTTGTGTGGACATTTTGTATGCCTCAAGAAACACACCAAGGCTGTTGTCTTTTGTGGATTCCTTCTCCACAAAAATTCCTTTAAAAACAGTGACTTTTGATACATACCGGTATATGACCATTATTCACCATACTGGTATTTCTACTCTACCTCAGATCTGTATGTTTTTGTTTCATGCTCCCAAAATTCAAATGACCTGTCAGTCTATCTCCCGAAATTAAAATCGGAATTTGGGTTGCAATAGACCGTATCGAATAGCCGCCATCTTGTGGGGCTGTTTCTTTGTTCCTTGAGGACATGCATGGTTGCACACTTTGTGCTTACATGTATATTGTTGAACAGTTTATGTAACAAAAGGTGCCCCACAAGATGGCAGCTATTCGATATGGTCTATTAATGACTATTTTTTGTGGATTTTTAGGCAATATTTTTTAAGGTACATTTGTTTTAAAAAATCATAAAACAAAACAAAAAACCCTCTCTTGAAAAGCACAGTGTGGGCTTGATGAGCATCACTTTATAATTTTTTCTTCATTTAGGTTGTGGCATATATAGCAGTATGACGTTAAATTCAATTTTTAGATAAAAGAACAAACACAAATTCTTCATCTTAATCTTAATCTTAATCTTCATCTTAGTGTGATTGTGCATTATCATGTACAGTAGCAATACAAACCCAAGGGACATTTTTACGGTTCTGGTTAGACCTGTGGTGACCATGTTCTTTTTACTTACAGTTTTGGCTTTTAACAGTCATGAAGAGTAAGCTGATTGATCTTTTTTGTTGGTCTACAGATATCAACTACTGTCCTGACATGGTGAGCACCGCAAACCGACCAGGGGTAGTAGGAGCCGGAAACATTGCTATGCCTTGTCCCTCATCAACGACGGGTGTACGAAGAGTCCGTCTCCAGTGCAACACTATCTCCCAGTCACCGACTCTCAGCGACATTTCCAACATTCGTAACACTCCCAGGATTCCCTCTGCCATGTCCTCTGGGAGCCAAGCGTCTTCCCACACTCATCCTCCCAGTGAGCGTCAAATGTTTCTGGAACCCAGTAGCGTCATGACATTTGTGAAACAAGAATGGCCGAGTGGTGGCGGCCGAATGCTGCCCTCGTTGATGCCACACAGCCAGGGTCCGGGATCGCAAGCCGGTAGCGATGTCGGAGACCACTCCTTACCCCCTCCCAGCTCCTCATTATCTCATTACGCCAGCAGCTTCAACTCCCTCTCCCCGTTCCCCGTTGAGATCTCGCCCTCGGGATCCAGCTTTGCGAGTCCACGCCACTCGGCGCGATCGTATTCGGCTCGTTCTCGCAAACGGGCACTATCTCTTTCACCGATGTCGTCGGACGATCTGAACTCCATCATCAGAACAAGCCCAACCTCACTGGTTGCGTATATTATGGGTTCCAGAGGCTCATCTGCCTCCATATCCCCCTCCCTGGGCATGCAAGCTGGAGACTATGGCCACTTGTCGGCACGGAACAGCAGCAGCCCATTGTCCCAAGGATCGTCGGGAAATCACCCCTCGTATCCTGTTGCACGAGCTCAAACAGGGGATGTGTCCCCGCCCCCGTACCCTGCTCATAAACCCAGCATTGCATACCGGTACCAAACATACAACAGTAACAACAATGCCGGTAACATAACGGCGCCACCCATTCAACCCCTGGAGCAGTCTTCGCTACCCGCCATTCCCCCGTTGGAGGGACAGCTTGTTGTACAGACGCGGAACCAAGTCCTTCAGCATGATTTCCAGAACTACAAGTACAACCCTAATGCCTATCCCCAGAATCACCACCAACAACAGTACAAACAGGAACCTATTGACACATACACGGACAATCCAAACAATTATTCACAGAGTACATGTACGTCCTTCGCTCAACAAACATTCCCACAAACTTCGTCCAACCCACCGTATCCGCAACACTCATCTCAACCAGCCATCTACTCACAAGCTGACACGTTCTCCCCGTCGCATGTAACAACCGGTTATCAACTTCAACCTGGTTATAACCAGTCACAGCCCGGTACTCCGTACCAACAGCAGCCGCCCCCGATGCCATCGTCCCAGCCTGTATTGACCAATCAGGTGCTCCAGTCTGCCCACATGCCCCCTCCACCATCATACTCGCAACATTTTGAATCGCACTCTAGCCAGGCATCGCCTGCGATCACCAGTCAGGTCAACTCGCCCGCTTCCAGTACGGCCAAGTCTAGCCTTGAAATGGACACTGAGAAAGTGCACATCTGCCGCTGGATCGACTGCAGCGCGGTGTTTGAGGACCAAGAGGACATGGTGAGACACATTGAGAAGGTTCACATTGACCAGCGTAAGGGGGAGGACTTCACTTGTTTCTGGCAAGCTTGTACGAGGCGGTTCAAACCGTTCAATGCTCGATATAAACTCCTTATTCACATGCGGGTACACTCGGGAGAAAAGCCCAACAAATGCACGGTAAGTTCAAATCAAATTCTTTAACTTCATAATAAATCAAATATATTGTTGTTGTTTTGCCTCAGCAAAGCTTCGCTATACCTGACAACAGTTCACTACAACAGCACTGCAAAATCTGCTGTACATGTTGAATTTGGAATCATTCTGATTTGGGGCCTAACCAAATATGGGATGAGAAAAAAAAAAATCATACATGGTCCTCATCGGGATTTGAACCTGAGACCTCTGACACAGATACTCTGATCAGCTGAGCTGTGAGGCATAGTGTTATAATCCCCAAGGTTTGCTTATCAATGTACAATCTAACTTTTGCATGGTGCTGCAACTGAGCAAAGTAACAAAAGAAGTATTTGGTATGGTGCTTACGGTAGATGCTTGCAATAAACAGGCTTGAGATAAAGTATTTTGTAATTTATTTTATGTTTCTGCAAATGCTGGTCTTGGTTTGTACGTGTACCGGTACCTATACTGTTCCAAAAGTCGTCCAACACAGCTAAAAGTGACACATTCTCTTGCTGAAACACAGCTTTACAAAAAAACATCCTTTTTTGAAAGACAAAAACCTGCAAAACACCTGCCATTTTGTCAAGTTGCAACAAGAAAATGTTCTGTGAAAGTATGAAGCGTAGTTTTTGGACTTTGCTTCAGGACTGACAGCAATAACTCCAATTACTGATTAATGGTTCGCGCCCCGGACCCATCTGACACCAAAGCAGGCTAGGAAGATAAATTTAGCCCAGGGTGAAATGTTGTATTTTTGCGGCCGTAAGGAATACAGGATGTGTTGGCTTGAGACAGTAAGGTGATAAGTTTAAACAAATACTTGGAGCCAGTCTGATCAGTTCAATGTCATAATCGTCACGCAATGTGACAACTTGTTGCAGCGGTTTTTCATATTAGTGGTAAAAAGCATTTAAGAAGCGTAACTCCCAAAATTGAGTGTAATGTAGGGAAAGTACTGTTCCTTCATTTTAAGTCTGTCAGGTAATGGGGCAAAAAGTGGGGAAACATTTCATTGCTTTGCTTTTGCCAGCGGCGAAAAAGTGTCAAATTTTTAAAATTTCCTATTCAACAACCGTGATTTTGTTACACTTAAAAGTCAGAGTGCCGCACAATGAAAAATCCTGCAAAATTTGACGAGCAAAAGTTTATTTCTTTCTGCATTGAGCAAAGCAAATTCCAGCCTTTTTCAAAAAACATTTTACAGCACCCTATTATGAAGAATCCACAAACATGTTGGAGCAAATGAAATTGAGCTCATACACATGTACATGTAGTCCCCGTGGGAGTATGGCTGGAATTCAACAACCATCGGTTCCAGAGAGATCCATGTTATGCCAATAAAATTTCATCAAAATGTGTTACTTTAGAACATGCTCACTTACACTGCCTGTGTGTCGGAATTTAAAACATTTCCTCGGTCTATCAAATGGTACATGTATCTCTCTGATGGACAAAAATTCAAGGTCACATGACCCCCTCAATTTATGACATTATGAAGTTTAAGCGCCACCAGCTCTCCAAACAGGAAACTCCAAAATCAACTTTTTTAGTCTTGTCCTAATAAAAAACTGGAACGAGAATTCCATTCCGCAGTTCCGCCCAGTTTATGACTTGATAAAATGTTGGTGGAGCTGCTAGCGTGTTTTTACCCGATGTGGAATAGTCGGCATACCATTGCCTCACCTGGGAGTTAAGTAGAGTCTGTTAATGTGGGCCTTGTGAATATATGCAGGTGTGGGCTGGAAATACTTATCATTCCACTGTGGAATACTGCAAGTCATAAAAAACGGAAATGGCTGAAGTTGCCCCAAAAAATGTAACTAAAATACAGGAACTTGCATTCAACAAATCAAGCTGATTTTGTCTTCTTTTTTTTTGGATTGTAAATTATTGGTCAAATCCCTATCTTATGCAAACTGGGGCTCATAATATTATAGTACTGCTGGTAAATCTTTTAAAGTAGATTAAAAGTAATACATGTAGTATTAGTATTAAAGTATTAGTTATAATATAACACGTATCTGAAAGATTGAGAAATTTTACAAAAAGTTGGTGACACCAAAACATTTTGCCCTGCCAATGCCTATAGTTTGCTGGAATTCAGCAGTTTGTGATGAAAGTTATCCATCCAAGCCTGTTACTAGGCAACCACTTTGTTCACTTGTCAGCATCTTGTCCACCCACTCAATGTGGCCAGTGGACCCCACAAAGGTCGCATCTCAAGGAGGGTGGGTGTGGCACATGTGTCCTATTCAGGGGAATGGTAGAGAATGGTGATGTTTTGGACTCAAATTTAGATCCAAACATTACCAGGAATTGAGTCAGGAATTTTGACTTGCTTATTTTACTTTCTCTGGCTGTCCAGTACGTACTGCATTCAGATTGATAGATGGAAAGTTGGTTTCATTTCAAGAAAATGGGTTTTTTAAAATGGACAATTAGGCTTTCTCCTTATCTGTAACATTTCTTTGGCAAGAGTAATTCTGATTTGACCGGTATGGTACAAGGTTGTGGTTCAGTGTTGGAGCCATTAAATAAAGCATGCTATGAAGTTTCTCTTAAAATACAGTAGTGTCTCAGGAAAGCATACGCTGCTAATCACGTTTTGTCGGGTAAGGGCAAAACGAATCCTAATTAACAGCCTTTTTATTCCTGAATTCTCCGAAATCAATGCAATTTTTCACACACCTTAGAGAGGTTACGATAATTAATGAGACAGTAGTGTTTATCAAATTCCACTTTTCCCTCTCGATTTCAGTTGCAAATCTGAATCCTGGTTTGAATCTATTTCAGAACTTATAATAACTGCACACAATATACCACAACAACCACAGTTGTAAACAGAGCGTGACCATGGATCACATGACACCTTATTTGTTTCCCTACTCGGTGCAAGAACCCTGGTTCTTGGTGGTAAACTTTCACAGCCAGGAAAACAGCAAAAGATTTGAAGTACAGTGTACATGTATTAAGAAAGTTAAACACAGTACTATAGATAGCCCTATTCATTGTGGTAATTGATTTTAAAAAGTACAACAGCCGTGTTACATGTAGTACAAGGTATAGATTTTTATAAAATAAGTCAGAAGGTACCGCTTTTAAGACTAACTTTCTAATAAAGTGCGTAGTTGTTGCTACAAAAACAAATCTTAAAGGTGCAACCGGTACATTCTGAATTATTTTATTAAAAAGTTTTGTTATAAAGTGTTTGAAGCTGGTACCTACACAATGTATATATATGTACATGTATCTCAGTACCCCTACTCCAATCTCCACTTCACAATGAATTACATCTGCGGAATTGATATGAAAGTTGTCAAAGAATGATGTGGGTGATTTGTTGATGGTCATCAGTAGTAGCACAGGAGTGGGAGTTTTGGCATGCTGTGGCTAGCCACAATACCTGGTAGTCCACCAGATTGGTACTGCGTTGAGAGTTAGTATGCAAACCGCAATAGGAAGGTTACCAAGAGGATACCAAGCTGTGACCAGGCTGAGTCATGGTCTAAGGCCATGTCATGCTAGGTATTGGTGACTATATGTATATGAGATGTAAAGTCCCCACAAGTGGCTTGGTAGTTTAATCTCATCACTAACTGTTTAATTTAAATGATCTAAACAATGACATTCTTTTGTTCATCCTTTGTTAACTTGTGGCTGGACTAGTAATGGTATTGTTAGAAATAGCTGTGCATGCATACCTTGGTAGGCAATGTCTTCATTGCTTTGACTATGTACATGTACAGTTGAAGTGTATACTTACAACTGTATGCAGCCAAGTGTTAAAACTGGTGTGCTTACACCATTTTTGTAACATTCTTTACTAAATTCTTAATTTTGTGGAATTCCTCACGTGCATGCAGTACTTAAAACATAGCTTGTACACCTTGCAATGGTTCGGGTAGTCCTGTTTACCATTTTGGGTGATGATGGTACATGTAGTGTGTACCGATGTATTTATACTTCTGACTTGTATACATATTGTTTTGTGAGAGCAATTTCACCATACACAATGCTGTAGGCCTATACATGTAGACCGTATCGAATAGCTGCCATTTTGAAATTGGTCAGCAATGTAAGAACAAAATGTGCAACCATGCATGTCCTCAAACAACAAAGAAACTGCCCTACAAGATGGCAGCTATTCGAGAACATGCTGAAAACTCATAGTGTGCTCGGATGGGACTCGAACCCACACCCTCCTGCATATACTAAGCATACTAGCAGATGTCTGCTTTGTTTTACTTGGCACACATTATCTGAAAATAAGCACCATCCCAGATCATCAGGTGTTGAGTATTTTATAGATTTAAAAGGAATGTGACAGGTTTTTTGTTACAGAAAAATATATTTCTTTCTGCGAAGGGCCAGCTGCTCGTCTTGACCTTTGACTCTGGTCTGTTGACCTTGGGTCGTGACAACCTCTGGGGACCCTCTCTTCACACCATGCTGTTTACACCTATAAATGCGCTTACACAAAAACAAAACACAAATCGGGGACTGATGCATATTTAGCCTTTAGACTAGGAGCTGTAAATTGTGTTCGGCTGACAGGAGAATCACAAAGTCAGCAGAAATAGTTTTGTTTACGAAAGGAGAGTCTTTTCTTACCAATGGTTTTTATTTTGAAAAAAAGTCCTACAATTTTTGTTGCTTTCCAGTTCCACACACATTTGTATTTCAAGTGGTTACTGAAGTAGCTGTTTTGGGCCAATAAGTGGGCCATATTTCAGTTTTCAAGGACTGTGAGATTGGAATTGGTAATGTTTAGAACCAACTTGTAAATCACAAGAAATAATTTGCCGCCGTTTGTCTGACGTTAACCACAGGTGGCTGACTTTGCAAGGTTTTGAGCGGTGTTCTGAACCAGTTCTTCATGCTTTAGGTTACGAAAATGGGGACAACTTTTTTTCTGGGGAACTAGATTTTGTTTATCCGATGTCATTGGGAATAGGCTACTCTACTTGTCTGGTCCATACAACTTTGACAGACTTACAGCTTTTTGGTGAACCACAAAATGGGGAAAGTGAACTTGATCTGACAAATTGATTAAGAACACCCAGGATTTAACCACATTAACCACTGACATGAAGACTTCACAATGGAAAAGAAGAAATGTCACAGAACATTAACTCCTCAATCCTGTCCAATCTGAGATTTCCAGTATAATTGTGTACAGTGCTGCTAATACCACTGACACATTGCAGACTGCAGTAGCATGGCTGGGCAGTTTAGGTCACTGTTGATCTTGCTACATGTAACTTTGCTTGGAAATGAACGGAGGTTGTGGTTCAAAACTGCTTGCAGTTGTGCTTTTGACCAAATTCCTTAGCCAAACTTTCATCCTTCAGATGGGATCTGTTCAGATCTTCTCAATCTCACACATGGAATGCACATAAAGTAGGTGTACACAGGTGCATACGTAATTGAGTGCAGGTGTCTGTATTCAAATGGGGGACATTTATTTAGGAACAATAGGGTCCGAGATTGCCAAGGGGGTCCGCGATTTGGAATCGTGTACAAAACAAATTAGAGTCTAAACAGAAGAGAAACAATGGGACGTCCTTGGTGGGATGTGGGTACAAGACTGTGTGTAAACAAAATGGTGTAAATGATTTAAAAATATTATTTGTACTTTTTAAATGCACTACAAATATTGTATACTTTTATTAACTCGTATTGCCTCCTATGCCCTTCTTCCACCCCCTCCTATCCTCTAAAACCTCCCTCCCCCACTCCCCCTCCCAACTCCCCCTCCCCCCACTCCTCCTCCCAACTCCCCCTCCCCCCAACCCCTCCCCCCAACCCCTCCCCCCAACCCCCTTGCCCATGCACTAGACTTTTTCAACCCACTGAAATGTTTTGGGACAATTTATGACTTATTTTGGAGGTGAATACATGTAATATCAAGCCTCATAAAACTTGTTTTACATGTGGGTGAGGCACAAAATGGGTATAAGTAGGTAGGACCAAGATTTTTATTGCAATTGCGGTTTGGCAAACTTATGTCGATCATCTTGTATCCCTCAACAAAATGGAGTTCTGTGCCAAAATATCTGCAGTTGCAACAAGTATGCTTTAACAGGCTGGGTTCTTTGCAGCCTATTAATTGCAGCAAGTTGTCCAGGGTTCACATCTGCCTGTTACATTACTGCTCACTGTATGTGACCCTTCCAAAAATACGCTGGGGTCAACTGGGGTTAGCATGTATTGCTCCATTGTTAAGGAGATCTTTGACACCGTGGTGACAATGAATTCCACATGCTTCAGCCGAAGTTGGAACTGTTGAAGAAAGTTGTACTTGACTTGAAATGCTATTTAAAGGGCCCCTGAAATGGTGTTCTTATCAATGAAATCTATGGAACTAGTCCATTAATTTACAATCATAAAAACCCTACTTGGGAGTTGTTTGGGGGGTTAAAATCAAGGTTTTTTATTTTTATGCTAAGGAAAATTTACATATGCATGAGCAAAGTGGTGATGTCACATTAGGAAAACACAGGAAATCTCATTTAACTGTGCACAAAAGTTTCCACAATTTTCTCCAACTTGCTGAAACTTTTGTAACCCATGATGTTTTGGGTTTTTTTTACACGTTGCCTGTTGCAAACCATGAAAAAACTAAGGCTGGACACTGCAGCATTTTTCCACAATTCCAGTCTTATGTTTTTTCTTTGCTTTTCTGCTCTGTGTTCCTAAAGTGACATGCCCCAAACAGCGCCCTCTTTCTGTGAGTTTATGTGAAGAAATTTTCAAAGTTGAAAAATGCCACTTTTTATTCATGGGGCATCAAAATGAACAGTAGTATTGTCTTTCTACACAAGTAATCCTTCATATGCAGTAAAAACTGTACATAAAGTTATTGAGCATTTTAGGGGCCTTTTAACTTGAAGCTGGAATTGGCTGTTTCTACTGCCAAAATGTTGTTGTACGGGGTATGCATCAACAAATAACCATTTAATACTTTCTATTGGATGGATATCGAAGCATTTCTGAAATGGTGATTATGATATTCCATTCTTTGAGAAAAACTCTGTCGGGGTCAAATAACGAGACCACTATTTTTTTATTTTGTCTTCCCAGTTTGAAGGCTGCAACAAGGCTTTCTCTCGTCTGGAGAATCTTAAGATCCATCTTCGATCTCACACGGGGGAGAAACCGTACCTATGTACTCATCCCAACTGTACAAAGGCCTTCAGTAACTCATCGGACAGGGCCAAGCATCAGCGAACACATCTAGATACGGTAAGTTGACCTTAACAGGTTGCTGTAGATATGAATGAGTTGAAAAAAGTGTGAATGTTTCTTTTTCATCTTGTGCTAAGACCCTCCCTTTTATAACTAGTAGGCTAACTGCATGTTTCTAGTTCGGAGAAGAACTGGATCACAGGCCCAGTAGAAACGGAATGGAGTGACAAATTTTCTGTGTAATGCTGTTAACCACCTCTCGAGGTGGACCATGATGTTGTGTGACCCAAATAGCTTTCCGTGCTTCCGGAATGTGCGGTTTAATGCCAGGCATCCGGCATTTTATGCTTCAGTAGATCACGCCGGACAACGAAGAACCGGTTCAGAGGTTGGTTAAAATAGCGGGTAATCAGCGTTTGCCCTTAACATTTTTCCCAATTGGCCAACGGGGCCAGTTGGCATTTCAAGTGGCCCGGTTCTTTTTACACACAGTCGACCTTTAATGTTTGCAATAACTACATTTGAGTGAATAAATTAGGAAAATTTGGTAGTCATGAGGTTCTCCCCAGTACAAGTTATATTTTAACAGAACAGCCGGACCATTTGGGGAGGCTTTCCAACTGGCCCGAGATGATTTCAACTGTCATTTGGCCAACGGACCAGTGCTAATTCGAACGCTGGTAATACGGTGTAATGCGGAGTGCTTAGTAGAAAAATTCTGGTAGCCATGATGAACCTCTACATTTAAAGGCACAGGCTCGTCAGCAATGCACGCGCGCCAAATTCAGCCACAAAATATGCAGATCCATAGCAAAGGCATGGAGCTGCGTATTTTGTGGCACAAATTTGGCACGCGCGCATTGCTGACGAGCCTTTGCCTTTAAGTCAGTCATGGTCAACATTTTTGTGGATATTTCACTTCCAAAAAACTAAGGTCAAGGTAAATATGACTGGGGAGCCATATCACACAGTCCCGTGGTCTGTGGCAATTGACTATATTTGTAGCAGGGTCTTAACTTGATTTATATTGACTGCAGCTATATGTGCACTGCTGATTTGGGGCTTTTTAGTGCTGTAAATCCAGTGTCCTATTTCCAACGGTTTATGCTTAGTATTCCTCGGAGCGTCTTTTCGTTAATGACTGTGTAATCCTTGGAGAGGTTAAGTATTTGTGCCATGGCCAAGGACTGTGCTGACAAATTAAGATTTAACATATTTGACCTTTTAAAAATCCATTTTTTTTTTTAAAGGGAAGATTTTGGAAAGTTAGCACTTAATATGTGGCAGTTTGTAATTCCTTTCAATTGATGTTGAAGGACAGGATAGCACAGGCAAAGTACATTTACCTGAAAATACCACATTTGGTAAAGTTATTGGCCTTCAATTAACCCAGGTTCTGGCTTTTCTCCCAATCTTGAAGAAGTTGTCAGAAGAGCCAGGTTATTTTGGATAAAATGCCCGAGGTTACGGAGTGTGCAGTAGACACCAAAACAAAGTATCATTAGTTTGGGGAGTTTTTGGTGGATCTAGGGGGAAACCCAATAATAACATGCGGCATGTCATCGATGTAGCCTTATGGAGCCTCATAATTGGAACAAGACATTGTTTGCGTCTCCAGGGATGACCCGCAATGACCCCAGAGTTCGCGGTGCACTGGAAGATAATGCACCTCACTCACTTTGTCCAAGATCCCTGGTATTAGTTGAAGTGCACACTCACATACTTTGGCCGAAAACCTCAAGTTGAAAGCAATTTTTTTGGGCTGGATCTTGAAATTCAGAAAAGTATTGTACACTAGTTAGAAAGCCTTGTTCGCTGATTCACACTGAATCTTTTCACACATGTTTTTGATGTGCATCACTTCAAAAGCGGCATGGAGGGAATTTGGAGTAGAACGACGCACTGAAAACCACAGAATCAACTTGGGAGGAATTCGGAAAGTGCTTTTGTGATTCTGTGATTTTCAGTGCGTCATTTCACTCCAAATACCCTCCAAACCGCTTTTTCCTAAAGCGATGATCATCAGATTTACACGCGAAAATGCTCAGTGTGAATCCACCCTTAGAGGTACATAATTTATTTATTTATTTATTTATTTATTCACCACATCCAACAGCGGAAGGACCGCCAATTACAGGAATGGGATCAATTAACATAAATAACTATAAGTAAAAGTTCTGTATACATAAATAAAGCATTTAAAGCATTAAAAAAAAATAATAAAAAAATAATAAAAATACACAAATTAAACAAAAAGAATGACCAACAACTAAAAATTCTGAACAAAATAAGAATTAAAAAAATAAATTAAAAACAATTTTTATATAAAAAATAAAATTAAAATAAATAGAATAAATGTTTTACACAAAAATTGTACGTACATGTAGATTTAACTAAAAAGAGCATGGTTAACCTGTTTGCGAAAGGAGTTAAGAGAAGGTGCACCAAACACATCACATTTCCCATGGAGCCCATTGTAGGTGGACGAAATCCTTGAGATAAAGCCATTACAGAGATAATGCATTACAGTGAAACTTTGTATTAATAGTGGCCACCCTTGGCCACTGTAAACAAGTGGTCCCATTATAAAGGTTGCTTAACCATTAACTACATGGCATTTGGGACCAAAGATGGGTGGCCACTATGAACAGGTGGCCTCTTTATCAAGGTGGCCTTAATAGCAGGTTTCACTGTACTTCTCAAATTGAGAAAAATATGAAGTACCAACTTCCAATGTGTTGATAAAAACAAGTCCAAGTCATGTTGAACGCTGGCAGATGTTAATTCTTTCCGAGTCCAATCACACTGCCATCGCTAAGCCTTGGGATGTCTGGCCGACCTTTTGTTCTTGACCTGTTGCATTCCTCAAGTCTCTGTTTCAACCATTAGTCAGTGTCTGGTCTCAATTGCAGGCAGGAATCTGACAGTGGAGCTTTACCCTAATGGCTTCAAGGGATTTTTCAGCACCTTTTTTTTCAAAACTTGTTAGGATTTTCGAAATCTGGAAATAAGTAAACCAAAAGAACCCTCTACTTTGTCTGTCCTTACTTTGTTCTATGCCTTTCTGTCTTCAACCCAGGGAGCAAAAATGCTCTTTACAAAAGTTACATGCTTGTTATCCGAGTTACATCGAGAATTTGTAGGTTTTTGAAAGGTATATTTGCAGGTATATTGTTACTCTTTTTAGGCTTAAGTTATTACAACAAGTTAAAGTCATTTCTTCTATTTAAGAGAAGATTTGTTGGAAAACATTATCTCAGTTGCCAAAAGGAACCTTAATCTGAAGAAATTAAGACACAAGTACCAAAATACATCCAAATCACTTCAAAATATGGCAAACTGGATTTTTGAAACGGAAAGTTTCAATCTTGCAGGAAGTTGTTTAGTGCATTACATTTAATTTGTTTGGATGACCTTAATAACTTCAGACATATTGGTTCCGGCTGAGTTTTGGGCCAGTCTGAAGCTGTACAACACAGCAGGGGTACCAGCCAGTCGGTCGGTACTCTGCAAACAGTATCCAGGTTTGGATCACATGATCTCACCGGGAAGGAGTCGGAGGTTAAACTTATTACTAGTTTGTCTCATTTAATTGGGAGGATTTTTCCTTTTATTTCACCCTACTTGATCCTGTTTCCACGTATGTAAGACAAAACCGCTTTGATATGGAGAAATGGGCAGGGTTTACAGAATTTGAACCAAGTGGTTTCTGGGCTCTGACTTACCACAGAGTTACTGGATAGACAACCAACAGACTTTTTGAGAACAGAAATAGAAATAGAGCATGCTTTTCTGTAATGATACTAAGGCGAAATAAACAAAAAAACATGTTTCTCGTCCCCGCCCGCTTACTTTTTTGAGGCCGCCTGGATTTATTTTTTATTTTTTATTTCCAAAAAATGAGACAAAAATATTAAAAACTACAACAAATCCGTCGGAAAATAAATACTTGCGAGTTCGAAGTCTTCTATAGACTCTCTCTGTGACTTTCTACATCGTGTAGCTACTGTACCATCGCTAAATATGTCTTCGCACGAGTCTATTTACCTGCAGCGGCCTAGAAATCTCTAATGGCAGTCATCTTGAAAATTAAAAAATTAAAAGGCCCCTCTTCCTCTTTTTTGAAAACCCGGACGAGAAACATGTTTTATTTTTTACTCGGCCTAAAGTCAATTTCAAGGGAATAACCTTGACCAGTTTTGTCGCATTTTACTTTCGTTTTGTATCCTTGAAGCATTTTTTCTTAAAGTCTTTACCAGTTTGAAATATTGTTTTGCTACGTTATACCGGAGTAACCTTCCAAATGGACTTATTGGGCATTGAATTAGAACAAATTATTTTCAAAGGCATCCCGTTTCCATTTTGACATGAAATATATTAATGATTTAGTGAATAATCACTCCCTGATCTTTCTATGACTGCCTTATTTCCATTTTGTCCAGAAACCTTACGCTTGCCAGATACCCGGTTGTACAAAGAGATACACAGACCCAAGTTCATTAAGAAAGCATGTCAAGGCGCACACGGCTAAAGATCAGCAGGCTAGGAAAAAGGTAAGACCTAGATTATGAAAGGGAACTTTTCCAGAGACGAAAAGTCCAATGCGGACACAGTGAGTCGGTAAATGCACTCTGGAAGGTCAAACTGCGCATGCTCTCACGGTCTCGGTAAAATTTTACTGTGTCAAAAAGTCCAAAGGCCCTTGAATAACCAATTGTGACTGCCTTCTACTATCTTATTTTCTAAAAAATCTTATACAATCTTATTTCTTTCTTAACAGCTGCGAACACGAGATGAGTTTGGTCCCCCAGACATCTTGACAAATTGCTTGACGATTCAACCCTTACATCCCCTGTCTCTTGCCGATAGCCCAATGGAACTCAGCGACAGCGGGCTGGGAAGGTCGCCTCATTCCTCCATGGCGGGTACCGCATCTGACATGTACCCAAGTAAGATGGAGTGGGGGTGTTGTTGGGTGGGTTGGGGGTGGGGATGGGTTGGGTGGGAAAGCTCACCCCATTCTTTCATTGCTGGTATCTCGACCATTATGGGACCACCTTTTTTGCATTGTTAGCATCAAATCTGGCTTGTGACAAAAATGTGGTAGGAATGTGCGATTTCAGTGTCCAGATTTGGAGTGATGCAATGATATACTGGTTAGCAATTTGTTTTAGTTAATTTCAAGCAGTTCTCATGCAGTAACAGGCGTGAAATTGTTCAGACTTTTGTCTGAAATCAACGAATGCAACACTAATCACCATTGAAATGAAACAACCAAACTTGGGATGAGAAAAATCATAAGGGCCTTATCGGGATTTGAACCAGAGACCTCTGACTCACCGGGCAGAGGCTGTATTAGCTGAGCTATAAGGCACAGTTGGTATACTCCCTCAGGTTTCCCCTATGATCCCAATTTTTCTCTCAGTGTTACATGGAAGTGCAACTGGGCAATCACCATTGAAATGAAACAACCAAACTTCGGCTTTCCTCTCAACCATAAATCTTTTCTCAACCTTAAAGCTTTTGTCAAACATAAATCCTTTTTCGATCATGAAGCCTTTCTGGTTACCCCTTAGACATGTTCTCCAGTGCCCACTCAAGCCGTAGTGGCACGGCCACTGGAGCATCTAACTACAGCAATCAGCCTTCACCAGTTCACAGCATGCAGGGCAGTCCGCACAATGCTACCACGCATTCGGTGGGAAACCTGGACGACAATAGGGACAGGTGGGTGGAGACATGTCCCCATTTTATTGCACAGATTTTCTTGGCAAACTTTATATTAATCTTTAATTATCGTTTTCCTATAAAAGATATAATCACAGGCAAAGCCATTGCATTAAACGGTTGGAACCACTTTTATCTTTCATTTGAGTAAGGTTTTTCTGATCATATGGTTGATTAACATTTTGGGAAATTACAAAGTGGACAAAACGTCACATATGTTGTGAGGATCAAGTAGAAGTGAGATTTCTGTGTACACTTTTAGGATGAGACAAGTGTATATCATCAAGCAGCCTTAAAGGCCCTGTAGATGATCTGTTTTTGAGCGATTCTGCGAATAAAACCATTATAAATCAAAAGAAAGACATCAACAAACTCATCCGAAGAAATTTCATCTTTGTCAAATGTACCACGTTTAAAAAAACATGAAAATCCATATGCGTTTTCCTAGTCTTGGCGGGGTGTTTCAAATATTCGTTCTCAGTTGATCGGGTACTCGTGGCTTGCTTCATGCACTCTGTGGCGCACATCATATACTGCGTGTGTGCGCGATCCATAAAAATGCATCGCGTTGGCACACGCACACGCAGTACACAGCGCCCATGCATTTTGGACCGCGTAGATGCGAACCAAAAATAAGTAAATCGTTTACAAACGATCTAAATAATTTCATCTTTACGGATTATTTTCTGGTAAAATTATATCATATTGAGCGAAAACCTTTCATTGGATAGTTGCTATTAATTCAATCTTTACTTTCAGAACTTTTCCCCTGTAAACTCGTCGATTACTTTTTGGGATCATTGCAAATGATCCACTGGGCCTTTAATTGAGACCAATGAGTAAAAGACTGGCCTTAACGTTTTCACTACGAGATTTTTTAAAGGTTTGCTTATGTTGCTAGTGAGCTGCTGGCAATTATGTCTTTCTGGTTGTAATCATTTCTGAGTAGACATTTCTCAAACGTCTGTGAGTGGCGCGTTGTAGTAGAAGAGTTAAGCAATGTCTTTATTGACCTCCAAATCAATTTGATCACAGTGGCTGATTTTGTCTCTTTCATCCCCATTTTACAGGGCTGTTATGTACCCTCATCCTCCCATGAGCGCTGTCAGTCCTACAAGGAGGTCCTTCCCACCAACCTTGCTACCCAGGAGGATACCCCAGGGTCTCAGCTCTATCCCCCTCAAGCCGTACCCACCCACATCACCAGGTAAGGTCTAGCAACATTTTGCCTGCTTTGTCACAATTTCCTAGATGCTTTTTTAGCAGGTCATCCATAGACTTGTTCTAACTCCTTACTTGAATTAAGGAATTGATTGCTTTCCGGTGACGTCACGCCTTCCATCCGCCGTTTTGGGTATCATTTTTCATGTGATTACCAGCAAAATAAGCAAGAAAAGCGCATGGGTTGCACTTACCTTTGTTGCTTAACCTTGCTTTATGTTGTTGCGCCATGACCGTTGTATCGAGAAAGATAAAAATGTATTTCTTCAGGCTAAAAATCGTGATCACGTAAAAACACTTTCATTTTTACAAGCCGACTACATGCTCAATAATTTGAACGTATCGCAACGCTTGTGTGCGGCATTCTCGAATGAAAATACGCTTATGAGTATTCCTTACGCATGTTCATGTGCGTCTATTGGCGCGCGCGTGTACGCACGTGTGCGGCGTGACCGGTGACACCCAAACATTCCCAAAAGTAATTATCTGTGGTTTTTCAAATGAAATAATTTTTGTTAAAACGGAAACTGATTTTGAGCTCAATTGACCAAGACCAATTCTATGGTTGACTGCCATCCTGCCAGTCCAAGGCTTTCCCAGAATCAACATTAAGCTGAGGACATTGACACTCGAGGCCTTGGGACAACAGTGTTATGTAAAGTACCTAACGGTCAGTTTCTAACTTTTGGTCACTTTTCAGCTGGTTTGTAAAGAATGAAAACTGACCCAGTCAGGCCCGTAACCAGGGGGAGTTCCGCTCTACAAAATAAAAATTCAATAATTTGAATAATTAAATTTTTCGTCGCACAATATAGCCAGTTGGATATTAAGAATAAATATATCAAAATATCTTAAAAAGTTAGTACCGCTAAGTGTTTTTGGTGTGATGTATAGCCGGCATTTTACTGTTTCAAAACTAGTGCCTAACGGCACTATTCGATCCCCCCCCCGCAAAACTCGCTGGTTACGGGCCTGCCAGTGCAATTTTAGTCAATTTCCTTGTTAAAATTATGACCTTAGCTAAGGGCATGTATTTGATTAACATTTAAGTATTAACTCAATATCGAGGTTGCCAGTGCAATTTTAGTCAATTTCTTTGTTATATCGAGGTTTGTGGTCAGGCATTTTAATGCAAATTTCTTGTAAGTTGTATTCAACCAACATCCAAGAAGGTTTGAAATCAGTCATAGACCTTTTTTGCAAATACCACTGGACTGAACTTAGTCAAAAGACAGAACTGGATTGTGGCAAGGTTGTTTGCTCGCCATCCTTCCCACAATGCAGTTCAGTCTTTTGTTCAAAAGTTTTTGCAAAAAGGTCTCAGCACCTTTGTAAGTTCCTAGTCCAGGTACCCACCCATCCACCCTAACAGGTGTAATCTGACTATCCACTCGAATATATTTATAAATAACATCTGAACAGTCAAGAGGTATTTTTAGAAGTCCCTTGCCAACCAAGAAATATGAAACATCTGTCATGTGACCCTTTCGCCAGGACCCCAGGCATTCCGCTAAGTGTAATAATACATAACAGTGCCCTTGACGCTAAAACCTGATTTTGGTAGAAATTCCAGTACCTTGCAGTTTGTGTGTATAGGGACACCCCATAATACACCCAGCAGTGCCATTGACATGTCTGGGCTGTAAATAAACTCGGGCTTGGCCGTATTTCAAGCAAAGCATTGCCATAGTTACGGCGTACCCACGTCATCACTGGAGTAACTTGCCTACTATTGTGGGCTTGGATCGCAAGGTGCCACCTTTATTTACCCCATGAAACAATAATGCCATTGTTTGGGGTTGGCGCATGATATAGCATTGGGCTTAACAGCCTTGACCTTTTGGTCTAGATTCAAGGAATATTGTGACTTTGCTCACAATGTGATTTATCTGTTTCTGGAGGTTCGAAGGGAAACAACTTGCAGGAATAAATTTAATTTTAGGTGTTTTATTTTCGCTTGTGGTGTTGGCACAACACTTGAGAATGGATGTACAGAATGGATATTATTTTGTTGAATAATTGCATGATAGATCATTTAGAAAGCTAGGAATGTAAATATTCAAGAAATGGTGATTAATCAGGTGATTCGTGATTAATCAAAGATTTGACTGGAAAAAATCTTAATCAAATGGAAGATAGATTTAAACTTGGTTAGATAGAAGTGGTTTCAATTGTCCAATGTTCGAGAGGATATCTTTTTATTAGGAAGTGATAGGCCTACTTAAAGGTACATGTAGAACACATGATTGGTAAACCGTTACAAATAGTTTTATCTCCCTGTGTGATTGAAGATATGAATGATTAAAACCAACCTGAGTAAAAGTCAGCTCCATAATTCGCCTAACTTTTGAGAAAACAGTAAACAAAAAATAAGCTTTCCAGTCACTTCGTCATAAACCACTTTGCCATGAACCACTTCGCCATGAACCATGGCCTGTGTATGTTTGGGCGAACTGGCTCAGGGCGAAGTGGTTTTAAAGCGGAGTGGTTTTAGGGCGAAGTGAATTTTCGTCTCAACATGTTACATTTTAGGCCGTCCTGGTTACGAGCGTATATTGGAAATTTGTACACAGGGTTTTTAGAAAGGCATATTATCACACTATTTGTAACCCTTTTTTGGCCTAAGTTATCTCTTTAGAACAACTGAACCTTATTTCGTTTATTTTGAGACCAGACAAAGGTATTTTCTGAAAAATGTGGTCTGTGTTGAATTCAATTTTTTTTTTAAAAGAGATATTGACAAAAATCTATTTTGGCCAGTTTTTGGCAGTGTCACGTTTGCAGATAGCAGGTGCTTATATTACCAGTTAGCTCTTGGCCGTGTCTGTTGACTCTAGATATTGAAAGTGACAGTGAGTGAAATGTTGTTGTGCCTCGTAAACGCTGCTGCGTATTCAGGGGAAACTGTTGAGACACAGTAAATGACTTTTGGCAGGTGAACACACGGCTGCGGTTTCGCTTTGTAACAATGGGCTAGGACACAGTCACGTTGGAATTCTTTATGGAGTTGTGTGTGTTGTAGGTGGATTGGGGGAGGGTTGGAATATTAAGATTTGTGGTATGATTCAGAGCGAAGTTAATGTTCTTGAAGAAAAAAATGTAGGCCTAGTGGTTGAAAGTCATTCCTGTGGTTGAGGTAGTGTTGAGATAAAATTGGCTTCTATAAATTTGACAGTTTTAGGTGTGTCCGTTAGGGATTTGTGTTCGCGTGAAGCCAAAACAAAACCACAAAAAAACGGATATTTTTGGCAGATGAACATTGTAAAATATGTTGTTGTTGTTTGTTAATTTTATGGCATCTTCTGTAACTAAGGCCCTTTTCTATACGGTATTACTCTAGCTTTAAAGGAGCGTGACCAGAGTTTCTGGAAAATAGTTTTCGATGCAACTTGCCAATATTATCAAGTAACTCCCATACACACCTCCCATGTCCCAAAAACCCGAAAACATTCGCAATTTCCAGTAAAAAATTGAACAAAACTACCGAGTATGCTTTCAGCGGATAAACGTTGATACTGGAAAATTAGTTTACAAATAATCGGTGGATTTTCGACGATATCCTCAGAAATATGCGGCCTAGAAGCGCGGGAGTTTCAGTTTCGTAATCAGAAAAATATAACGGATGTTATGATATAAAAATCTCATGACCCATAAGGTAAGTCCCGGGGAGTTATGGGTAAAACAAAGTGATCTGGTCACACTCCTTTAACTTGACTTTACTGTCAACTAAAGATGACGAAGAAGGAGATACAGTTTTATTTTAGAAGAGGGAGGAAAACCCCTAGAGAAATCTCCTGGGGGAAACCCAAGCAGTCAAGTAGGGACTGCAAACCCAATCCACACACCCAGGAATCAAACCCAGGACGTCAGAGGTGAAAGGCAGGGAAAGAACCACTACGCCAACCTGACCGCCCTTTTAAAATCTGTGCAATTCATTTGGACTCTGTAATTTTTTGCGAGAAAAAAATCAAATTAACTCCAAGTTGAGCGGTAGAGCATGGAAAAGTGGGAATTATGAATGGACTCAACGGAATTAGCGTAGTTGCACTTTCAGATAGCTATAGACGGACTGGTCATTGCCCGCGGTCTGACAGACTTCAAAGCCGGCTGTTGAACTTCCATTTCTCAAGGTCACACGGACCCACTATTTTGTTGTTAATATGATAAAGACCGAAACGTGCCACTATCAATGCATTCTCACTTTTTAATCCCCAGAAAAATTTCCACCCACTATTCAAAGTAGTTTTTTCCCACTAATTTTTTCTGCATGGATGGATTGGTGGGAACTTTGAAATTAACGTATGGAATAAATTTGCCAAGAATTTGACAACTAGAGGTGGAATCTTTTGTGACAGGTAGAGAAATGAAATTTTTCCAACATTTGTTCATTTTTATTGCTTTTTTAACCTCTGTAAATTAGCCAATTTATAGAGCAGCTGTAATTGTATACGTTCGCTAAGAAATACCAAGTTAGTTTATTTCAAAAAGAGTATAGAGGGCAACTACGGCCATTCACAGTAAACTTCTTTTCCAGAAAGAGTTTGCTTGCCTTTTACAACCATGTTTTTACAATTTGTATTGTGTTATACTTCTCTTTAACTTTGTTAAATTGAGTGTGTGAAAAATTGCACATTTAAATTGCAATGATGCAAAATGTTAGGCCTACTTCTTAAGTTGACAGGAAAAACATTGCACAATGCGTTGATAACAATGGGAACAAACACCACATGAATTACATGTATTTCTGTCCAATATGGCACCTTTATGTAGGAAATTACCAACTCTGGTTGGTTTCAAAAGAATTGGTGTGAATTTTTAAAGTTTCGTTCTGAAATAGTGCTTCATCTGATGTACATTGTATGCACGTGCATTGCATTCAATATGATTGTGCATGCCTGTGACAGCTGCACAGAATTATCTGCGTTTTGTCAATTGTTTTTATAATGGGAACATGGATGAGATTCAAACCCAGCTTTATTGTCCAAATTATGCCTTTGCCACTCACAAATGTTGTTTGGGCCTTATCATTCTTATTAACTGCATTACATAATAATTACACTAAATTTTCTGTTTTGCGTTTCTAAAGTGACTGTGTGTCAGTATATTAATCCCCTTTAGTAAGCTGACCTATAGATTATGTACCTATCTGTACCTATCTGGCGAACACAAAAGCTTAAAGGGCCCCTTATTTAGGATTTTTATCAATGAAATCTATGCTTTAAAACCACTATACTGAGTTAAAGTCATAACAATCCTATTTGGAGCTTGCTTTGGGGGTTAAAACAAAGGTTTTTAGTTTTTATGCTAATAAAAATATGCATATTCATGACCAAGGTCACTATGTCACAAGAGGCAAACACAGGAAAATCACATTGAACTGTGCACAAAAGATTCCACTTTTTTCTCAATTTTCCTGAAACTTTTGTAATCCATGGCTGTTTGAGTTTGTTTTACATGTTGCCTGCTGTAAGCCATGACAAAACTGGGTGTAGAAACTGCAGCAATTTGCCACAAGTCCAACTTGAAGTCTTATGTTTTTTCTTAACTTTTCCCTTCTGTCTTCCTTTCGTGATGCACTCCAAAACAGCACCCTCTGTCTGTGATTATTGCAATGAAATCTTCAAAGTTGAAAAAGGCCACCTTTTATTGATTTTGTTGAACAAGTAATCCGTCATTATGAAGCAAAGCTTAGGCACAAAGTTGTTTAGCATGTCACAGGCCCTTTAACTACAAAGTTGTATGTTTGTGTCACATTTGGCCTTTAAAAAAAATGTTATAGTTAACCCTACAAAATGCTGCAGGTATGCAAAGTTTCTAGTTTGTAAAATGGCTTAAAAGTCCTAGTCTTAAAAGGGTATTTTTGCCATAGGGATTCCGTAACTATAATACTTAAAATTTGTGCCGTTTCAAAGTGTGGGAACCAAGAAATTCCCACTCTATTCGTTGATACTCCAGATAAATATAGCCTACAACAAAAGGTGGTTGTTATTGATATCTGGCCCAAGTCATAATATAGTTGCCCCAGATTGTGGTAATATTTAAGATTGCAATTGCATTGGTTTTGACAAACTTTGTTGTTATTTGGCAAATAGAGACAGATAAAAGAAAACACTAAAACACTACTGTTGTTGCTGGTTCAACTCAACCCAATTCAGGAAAAATATGAAAAACTGAATAACATCATGAGCAAATGTAGGGAAAAAAATAAAGTTTGAAGGCCATACTTGAAGCATCTTTTCTAGGGATGGGAATTCAATTTGTTTTCGGTTAACCGGTTAAATGTCCCATCCCTAATCTTTTCTGCTTTACAGAGGAGAGTCTGAGCACACACCTTTCTTCCTGTGGATAGTATTTTGGGGAGATAATTTATATGATTCTTGGGTTGAAACAAAATCCATTTCTAGGAAAATCTAAACAAGCTCCTTTAATTCTCACAAGATTTTAGTCCCAAAAGGCAAACGGTATTCTTAGAATAATTATTGAAATATAAGTTCTGATCTATGTATGAATTATGTCATAAAAAATACTTTAGGTTTTTGTCATTGTTGCCCGGTTATTGTAAGAAACTTCTTCAGTTTCAAGCTAAATTTGCATATAATGACTAGCCTGGTGGCGTCATTTCTGGAAATACTATATTCGTGCCAGGGTTCCTGAAATATTTCGTCTGGATCAAATAGCCCAAGGGGTTTTCGCGGTAAAAACCCACACTGTCTAAAATAAAGATATGTTTACAAAATGTGCCATAAATGGCATTCGTATCTTTGCGGTGATGTCTATGAAAAAAAAGCAGCAATATTAGTAGTAGGAATTTGGTGTTTAAATTGTATTCTCTCCTTACACCCCTTATGCCCCCCTCCCCCCCTCTGTATGGTTGCTTGAAATGCTATCGTGCCCATCATCCTAACAGTTCCACCTGACGAAATTTCAAGGTCGCCAAAAGGTGATCGTGTTATAAAAAATCGTGAAAAATGAACCAGCTCGGTGGAATTTCTCTGGATCTAAATCAACAAACGATACTGACTCGCGTTGCCTGTGGGTATGGTATCCGCAATCACGCTAGCCTGTCACTTTGAGTGATTGACATTTAAAAGGCACCTGACTATCGTGTTTGCTGCTAAACTAACTACAAATAATCAGAAATCTTTGTCGTTTTCAAGAAAATGAGAATTTATTTATTTATTTATTTATTTATTTACCACATCCAACAGCGGAGAGATGCCAATTACAGGAATAGGAGCAAGTGTGGTTGAGTGCCTTGCTCAAGGGCACAGGTGCCACAACCCGTCGCGGCCCGGAATCGAACCTACATTCTAGTACTAGCACAGGAACTTAAGTTCGACGCACTAGACCGCTCGGCCATAACACACCACAAATTATCGTCTGTACAAATGATATTGTTTTTTATTGATTGCTTTTGTTTATTGACTCACTTTTCCTCTCTATATATTTTGCCAGTTAACACAAACTCAAACACAAACTGTCCAAGAGATTGCTCGAACTACACAAATATTTCCTTGAAAAAATCCAGAATTTTTCTTAGAAAAATCCAGAATTTTCCTTAGAAAAATCCAGAAATTTCCTTGGAAAAATCCAGAATTTTTTTGGGGAAACTAGGAATATTGAACTCGTGCACAGGGAAATACAAAATGTCATTTTTCAACCGTACTAGTGCACACTGATTTATGGATTTAAATTTTTAGTAACATCTGTGGAGTTGCATATGTTTATGCACACTTACCGGGTACCGAGGGAGGGTTATAACAAAGGGAACAAAGGTACCCCATAAGTCGGTCTTTGTCTACTTAATACCTGACAGAGTAAAACGTGCGTTAAGTCTATGGAGTTGGTGAAGACCAAGGAAACAAAAAAGGGACAAAGGGAACAAAGGGAACAAAAGAGGTACCCCATAAGTGTGTAAAAACACTTGTTTGTTTAGACATGTACTTTGCACAAATCGGACATTTATTTAAATAATAAATTTATTTTACAATATTTTTGTTTCTGCTTCAGGGAACATCACGCCAAGAATACAAATTCAGCTCCCAGCCAATCCCCCACCCCCTCTTCTCTCCGTCTCCGGCCCCTCCCTCACTTTCACCGCCCCGCCACTAAAGTCCCCCGCATCGTCCCAATCCGACACCCTAGGGGGTCAGTCAATGGCGCCCCCTATCAACCAGTACCACATCCATTCGCCGCGCCTACTGCAAGTCCGACCCAGCCTGACGTTCCAGACACTGCAACCTATGCCTCGTCCACCGACAACCGCTAACAACAACAATAACTACAAACAGCTGAGACACATAGCGAGTCCAAAGTCGCTGTATCCCATCCCGACGTTTGAGGAGACGTTGTCGCCAACTCCGGGTCAGTTTGAAGCCCTTGAGAGGGTCTTCTCGGCACACTCTGGCTCTGACAGAGGTTCGTGACCAAGATAGGCCCAGTTTGTGGCAAATTTTTCCAAACTCCGAGGCGCGAGGGTTAGTGTGGAATGGCCAGGGTCTATTTTCATATTTTTTTGTGTGTCCAATTTGCAATAAGACACCATTTGTTATGACCTGGGGTTGATTTCACAAAAAGACTTGCGACGTGTCGTAAATGCTCAAATCCATCGTAACTTGCCGAACCTTTCATAATAATAATAATAATCATCATCATCCTTAATGCTGCAAATGGGCGACACCACGGGAAACCTTTCCCCGACGACCACTGAAATTTCGGCAAGAATCACTCAAATTGACACCAAATTTCTCTACCCAAAGCTTCAAAAAATGGTTCTAGACCTAAGAAAAATGGTTTTTGACGTAAACAAAAATGGTTTTTGACCTTAAAAAATGGTTTTTAACCTCAAAAATATTGGGGCTACACCAAATTGTCGCCCTAACCGACCGTGTCGCCCTAACATAACTTTCTACGCAAAAAGTGTCACCCTATTGGATAAAATAGAGAAGTAATAATAAATTCTTATAGAGCGCCCTCCATAAAAATTATCTCAGGGCGCTTTACATACAAATACAGCACATTAAAAAGTACAAAACAAAACACAAAAATAATTTGCTTTCACAAAACACTTGCGATGGGTACTCGTCGCAAGTTGTGGGCAGAACCGCTACGTGGCGCTGTGCAATCATTGGCCAGAACATTTCGTTGCGATTACGTATTTGGTAGTCGTAACTTTGTGAAGGGTTTATCATTTGTTACGACGTGTTGCAAATATTTCTTAGCGAAATCAACCCCTGTCTTGGTTTCATTCAAGTCAAGGCACTGCGATGCGATTTTTTTTGTTTATAGTATCCACACATTAAGATAAACTTGCATAGTTGAATGCGCTGTTTCACCAACTTGTTGCTACATGTATATCAATTCCAGCATGTGATACCAACTTTATTTGTAGATCTAGCTCTGACCATTGAATGAAAAAGCATGTGTTAACCATGTTATGCAAGTGCTTAACACAGTTGCTGAATGTAGTTGCCAAAGACACCCCCTTCCCTCAGAAATAAGCATGTTTTGCCCAAATACAAATCCCACATTGGCTGAAACTGCATGCACTGTATCATGTTAACTGGCCTGTTCCTACTCTGTAATTTTATTGCATATTATTGTCATTATTATTAATTTATTCTGGTACTGAAACCAAGGATTCCTCTAACGTGCCCGTGACACTGTAGCCCGTAAGCCTGAAGAAAACTGTGAAGAGAAGACGATGAAGAAATGCTCAGTTTTAGAGGCGGGAGGAAAACCCCTACACATGTATAGGGGAAACCCACAGAATCAAGCAGGGATTGAGAACCCAATGCACATACTGACCCGGACGGGATTCGAACCAAGGCCATAGAAGTTGATGGCGAGCAAAGTGCCGCTACACCAAGCATTGCGTTTAACACATTTTGGTAAATGCAATGAGTATTTGCATGGTTTCAGAATTATTTCTCTACATGTGCAAAACAGTTGAAATGTGGAAATATTTTTTAAATGCCAAAAATGCTCCTAAACCATAAATTTTCAGCGTCTGTTCTTGTTTTTATCCCACTCCCTTGTCCCTCCGCCCACAGGATATGGAGTTTTATGACAATTTACCAAATGTTGCCCGATGGTACGTAGACAGCTAACGACATTTTTATTTCAGCTCGCTGTTCTGTGGTTGCGATGGCATTGCTTCATTTTCATGCGAGGTGGTGGTTTTTGTTTGGATGTATTCATGGTATTTATGTCCTTTTGTGGGTGTCATTTGTGTTATTCATCGTCATTATGTCTTTAGTTAAAATCCCATACGCGGGATTCATTATGTCCAAAGATTTTAATCAAATGTTTGAATGAAAAAAACCTTACTCAAATGGAAGATCGAATTGGTTCCAACCGTCTAATGCAATGATTTTGCCTGTGATTATTTTTTTAAATAAGAAAATAATAATTTAAGATGAATTTATAATAAATGTACGTGTACATGCAATGCATTTTTTTAGAAGGGTGCCCTCAGGTGAATGAAACTAGACTCCTGTCTACTATGGTATTATGGCTCCATTTTCTGTGTAGCCAGGGAACCAGCCTAAAGCCTACCGTACATCGACCTTGCAACTGGAAGTAACTAGTGGCAACTGGTGTTTCCGGCAACTGGGAGCAACTGATCAGTTGCTCAAAAAGGTTGATGTACGCGCACTTGCAACTACCGGCAACTGAAAAAATCCCAGTTGCCGCGAGTTGCTCATGTTCTACTTTCTGGCAACTAGTTGTACCCAGTTGCGGTCAGTTGCGTCGATGTACGCGTACTTGCAACTAGTTGCTGCAAGTTGCTAGTGTGCATCTGATCACGAGCGCGCACATCGACAGCAATTGATAGGTGCATAAGTATTAGACATTTCCTTCCAGTACACAAAAGGTACTCGACTATGTACAACACTGCGGGGAGTCCTATTCCTGCAATCACTTCATGTTTTTTCTTGTCAACTCATGGAGTAAAATCTTAGGTCATTACAAAAAATAGGCCTTTAAAACTTGACACACATTTTAACATTTGACTAAATTTCATTTGCAATGTGTAAAATAGGTTACACATGTATATGCATTGTGATTGCTTCTGCTTAACCTACATGCTTTTGTCGAGTCATCCATATTCATCATATAACATCATCCATCATCATGGTTTTGTTGCATGTGGCAGTGAAACATTGCTGCTTTTGTGCACTAAATTTGTTGCTCTGTTTTTTTGTAATTTGAGCATTGGTTAGCGCTTTCTGTGTTGTACTAGATCGATGATCCAGTGTTAATTTCTTCATTTTTAATTTTTATATTTTTTTTGTTTTTTCCACCCACCCCTCCCCCAATTTAAATATATAAATATATATTTTTCGAGCTATGGTCTCGTAAAAATATCTTTTGTCCAGTAAAATTTAAAACTTTTGAATTACTACTTAAAGGGCCTGTGACATGCTAAACAACTTTGTGGCTAAGCTTTGCTTCATAATGACGGATTACTTGTTCAGCAAGACATACTATTGTTCGTTTGGATGTAAAATCAATATAAGGTGGCCTTTTTCAACTTTGAAGATTTCATTGCAATAAATCACAGACAGAGGGCGCTGTTTTGAGTGCATCACATAAGGAAGACAGAAGGGAAAAGTTAAGAAAAAACATAAGACTTCAAGTTGGACTTGTGGCAAATTGCTGCAGTTTCTACCCCCAGTTTTGTCATGGCTTACAACAGGCAACATGTAAAACAAACTCAAACAGCCATGGATTACAAAAGTTTCAGGAAATTTGAGAAAAAAGTGGAATCTTTTGTGCACAGGTGAATGTGATTTTTCTGTGTTTGCCTCTTGTGACATCATGACCTTGGTCATGAATATGCATATTTGCATTAGCATAAAAACTAAAAACCTTTGTTTTAACGCCCAGAGCAAGCTCCAATTAGGATTTGTATGAATGTAACTGAGTATATTGATTTTAAAGCATAGATTTAATTGATAAAAATCCTAAATAAGGGGCCCTTTAAAACAAATACTAGCCCATTGGTCTAGTAGATTTTTGCCTCTAATAACGGGTTGTTCTTTTGCACCTTGTGTTTTTTATTTGACCAGGTCTAAATTTGGACATGCCAGGAAGTCCTGGAGAGCTCAGCATCCTGAGCACTGGTCATTCCCTCAACGATAGTCCACTCCTACAGATGAATGCCGTGGATCGATGTCCCAGCCAGCTCTCGGCAGTCTACGCTGATGGCCCTTCATAACCACCTTCCGTGCCTCAACGGTGGAGAAGACTTGCTTGATTACAAAGACATGGTGTTGGTTTCATCAACTTGAGGAGCTTCAGTGATTGGCTACAAGTTTTGATTGAGTGAGAAAGTGATTGGCTGATTAGATGAGGCAAGATCAGTGATTGGTTGTAAGTTCTGATTGGGTGAAGAGGTGATTGGCTGATCATAAGGAATGGTCTCTGTTCATTGGCTGGCCAGATGAGGCAAGATCAGTGATTGGTTGTAGGTTTTGATTGGCTTTCCTGTTGCAAGAAAGTTATTGGGCTCACAGTGAAAGGTCTCTTTTCATTGGTTGATCAGATGAGACAAGATCAGTGATTGGTTGAAATATTAGATTGAGTTTGTGTGATAAAACGTGATTGGCTGTTCATAGGGAAATGTGTCTGTTGATTGGTTGATGAGAAAAGATGTATGGGTGAAAATACTGATTCAGTTTGTGATAATTGAAAGTGATTGACTGCCCTTGTGAAAAGGCCTCAGTTGTTTGTTGACTTGTAAAACCAACGCCATTTTAGTAGGGGTGAGGTTTATAAGAAATTGCAGTTGGATTAAAGACCGTATCCTGCCCTTTGTTTATGAAACAGAGAATTCAAAGAAAAATCGGCTTGTGTTTATGAAGTTTGAAGAAAACAAATTGGTGTGTGGGCCGGTCTTCGTACATTATGTGCATTTTCTTAAAATGGTCAGCTCCCATTAAAGTGTATGCTCCTGTCGTGATTTGGAAGTTAAGTTTTTCTTGTGTGAATACCTGTTGGTGATGACCGAGTACAATCTTGTTTCTGATTGGTTGAAGTAGTGCCACCAGCTCACAGAAATGACACCTAATTGGTCACCGTGTGTATGATGTCATAGATTTGAGTGAATTGTGAGTAATGTGTTTGATCGTAGTTTGATCATCAACGAAGCTGTACGTGCTCAAAACATGAGGAATGAATTTATTATTAATCATGTCAAACAAAAACAAATATAAAATTCCAGAATGTTTATTTTGTATTCCTTGTTTGGGTGCACAGTACAAAAACAACTGAAATAGTCAATAGTTGATACTACCTAAATTTTACAAAATGTGAAACAAACATTGCTGAATTCGAGTCTGAGGAACTTTGGTTTTTATTCTGAAAATACAGCATTAAAAAGACATTAAAAAGACATAGTATTGTTCAAAATGTAAATATTATTAAAAGAAATCATATATTTTACGAGACCTAGTATAAAGTTTTTAATCAATGAATTTTAGAGAAAAAAATTCTTGAATACTTTGATAAATCCGCCCATTTTAAATTAATACTGAAACAGCATTCTTTCCAGGAAACATTTTAAATTGTATTGTTTCTGGAAATCTGTTTTAGGAAATTTATTCAAGTAATGTAGTTTTTGTGGAGTGGTCTTGTGTATGGTTTGAATGTAACACGTTGGTAGGACACAGATACACTGAATATATTGTTTTCAAGGTGTGAAGATTACTGACAAGATTTTCTGCCATTTTTGAATTTCTTGCTTAACAAAGAAACGAAATTCCCCCTCAAAGCATGCAGATGTCAGACAAGCTCAAAGCTGCCAACCCTCCCGGATTGTGCAACAGATTCTTCGGAAAATGACAAATTTTGTGAGTCCTTACATGGATAAAAACCCTCCTGGATTGTCAATTAACAACCTTGGGGATTTTTAGATGTGTTTGGAGTCACGGAATGAACATGTTTTCCCCAGACGTCTTCCCCAAAATCCGGGAGGGTTGGCAGCTCTGCAAGCTGTCCACAAATACACTTGGTTAAAGATGGTTGTTGAATTGTTAGGCCTAAATGAGAACAAAATCTAACATGTGCAATCACAACCACGCAGTTAACCATGTCCCTGTACGTGTGCAAAATCACACGCCCAAAACTGTCAAATCAGACACCAATTTTGTGGTGTCATGTCATATAGCAGAAACAAATACAGCTTAGCACAGAAAAATTGCTCTTAGGAAAACACTAGGTTACCAGTTAAAATTCCATTGCATCTGTGTTACTTTCAACTGGTACTCTGCTAGTTTCTGCTAAACAGCGCCATGAATTTGGAACCTGGATGGTAACTCCTACATAATTAGTATTATCAATTTTCATTAATTTCCGTCCATATGACCTTGCGTCCATTGAGTTATCCGTCCAGTCGTCTTCATGCTATAACATTGTCAGGAACAGAACAAACATTGTTTTGCATATATTGTCGTTAAAGTTTGCCATTTTCCGTCTTCCGTCCATTTAATGCAACATATTACAGAGCTTGCCTGTGAAATTAACAAAATTACATGTAATTCTGTTTTCGTTGCCCTTATACTATCCGTCCAATAAACATGTAATGTGTGCAGTTAATTGGAGTTGATGTGTGTAGCTACGGTAGAAATCTATTCTTTGGGGGGTTGGGGGAGAAGTCAAGGGGTCAGGGGAGGATGCTCATAAAAAAATGCGATAAAAATTGTCTTGCAAATTGTATCCGTCCCATTGTATATTTAACAATTACAAAGGGAATATTTTAAGAGTATATTCACCTGAGAGTTGTGTACAGATCTTGTGAATTTAGGACCAAAATTAGAACCGTTTTGTACTTATCTACTGTGTATACATAATTAAATGAGCTTTGCTCACGATCAACTCAACCGATTGTACTTATTTAAATAGTTTGTATATAACTGGAAAAGATCAAAGTATTTTAGAATTGCTGCTATATACCCTTGTCATTGACCAAATTTAAGAGAAAAGATAATTTCAACCATCTGAAATTTCAGAAATTCAGGTATTCTTATTCAGGATTATTAGAAGTTTTGCACAGATTGCTAAAAGTGTCAGAACATTTTGTAGAACTATGAGTATGAGGCAAAATGTCATTGATTGTTGCAAGCACTATGCAAGGGTACAGTAAGTAATCATTTTAATCTGCAGTAATAGATTGAGGGCCCACTTCAAATTGCTCAAGGTATGTCAATTTATGTGCCCCTAAGTTCTAAATATAGAAACCCAGGCATGATATGCAAAGAAGTCAACACTGATTGGCTGAATTATAGCCATTCAAAATCCAAGGCATTATAGGCCAAGACGTGCTGAAGATAATCATAGTAAAATTTTTACTTCAGTCAAACTACTCTTTTCGTTTCTCTGTATTGTTTTTACGTTTGACAAATCAATGTATTGGAAAATTGGTTTCTAGAATTGTTATCACATTTGTAGAATTACGGTGAATAATATTGTGTTCATATCAAAGACTTGTACATTTTGTAAAACCGTACATGAACTCAACAGTACAACTTGGTTTGGTATTTGTTTTAAAGCAAGTACAAACCTTGGTGGCTCAATACATAGACTCATTACCAGTGCATGGAAGTTAAATTAGCTTCTGACGACGACGTGTAACACCGCGTTTACACTCGAATCGGCAAAGGTGGATACAGATCCAGCATTTTTATTGCGACCACAAAACTGAACATTTGCCGCGTTTACACTACACCCCAAATCGCTTCAACTCGCTTCAGAAACCGCAAAAGTCACCACTAAATGTAATTGCAGCGCATGCGTGAGCTGTTAGATGTTGCTGCACTAGTGCCAGATTGGTCAATTAAATCTACTACACTGCGGGCACCGCCCCAAGGACACTCAAATTGCCGAATCTGTATTCGGGTAGCGTTTACACTACAAGCGACCTTGACGATTGCAGGGTTCAACCCCGCAATTGCGGGGTTCAACCCTACCCCAAAGGTGACTTGAAAAAGGAGAATCAGACCCGGGTCTGATCCACCTTTTTCAATTCACCTTTTGCGTTTACACTTAGTGCCTACCCGGCTTCAACTCCCCTTTTTGGAAATTGCGGAGTTCGATTCGGCAAAGGTGAATCGAGTGTAAACGGGGTGTAAGAGTGAAAAGGTTGGCGACAGGTAAAACTGAGTGAACACAGACGCCACGTGCTGTACTCAGAGGTGTCTTGGCAGTAAGTGAAACTGTCCAAACACCGTACAAGAGGGTCCATCAAGCTAATAATGCCCTTCATAGTGCTGTCCAACCCCTCCTTGATTCTAGAATTGGACCGTTTTGGTGACCGGTGTGAAGTTAGTTACTTATTCGACGTTCAATATTCAATAAGGAGCTGTTACTTATTCAACATTCAATAAGGAGCCGTTACTTATTCGACATGCAAATGCACAGAAAATTTTATTTCAAAGGGTCAAATTCCCCCCACCCTGTGGCATGAAAAACGTGACCAAACCCCCACCTAAGGGATGGGGGGCGGGAACCAATTGATAGGTGCATAAGTAACAGCTCCTTATTGAATATTGAACCAACTTCACACCGGTCGTTTTGGTGCTAAAAACAGTCTACATGGACTATTAGTAAACCTTTCTTGGTTTTCGTCCACCATTATTAAACCAAATTCAAACCTTTGTTAGTAGTGTCTAAACATACCCCAGTATGTTTTTGGTGCATTTATGATTTCAAAGGCAAGATTCCTGTGTTTGTTCACTTTTCAGACAGACTGTCTTTATGCCAAGTATCTGTAGTGTAGTGCTGGGTCCACTCCTTGGTCATGATTGCAGCAGGTCATGCTGTGTCTTCAAGTAAGACGCTTGCTCCAACCCAATCAGGGGGTATAGACATTTGCTTTGAAGCAAAATATTTATTCCCTCCAACTCCATGGTTTCTTTATACGTGAATTTTGTAGACTAATAGTCAACCTACATAAAAATGACCTCCACTTCAACAAATGCATCACTGCTACAGATTGGTTGAAACACATCTTTGGTGTTCCAACAATCGCAACAGATGTACATGTGATATTTTAATGGTAATCAGATTGCATGGTTTCAGTATTTCAGACGCCACCATAGTTTGGATGCACAAGTGTGTTTGTAGAATGGAAGATGTCATTGTTTTAAGAATTATATTTATGTCAATAAAATGACATGATACTTGCAAACTAATGTTAAGTGGTTTTTAATTTTTTGTTGAAATTATTTTTTCCATCCCGAAGGAAACATTAACTTAAAACAAACTAAAACATGAAAATTAACAATACTTTATTTATTACCGTTGCTAATTATTTTGTCCAAATTGATTAGAATATGTAAGGCACTAAACTATGAGTAAAATATTACAAAAATAACCCTTAATAACTATAAAACTCGTACCCAAAATTAATATAAAATACGAATAAAACAGACATAATTCAAAAGTTAATTTCTCCTTGCGACAACTGAGGAAAAGGAACGAATTTTTAACCCTTTAGAGACCATAGCGGCTGCAGAAATCAGTTTCAATACACGTAACTAAATGTTTCAAGTATTTAGCCGTCAATTGTGCTATATTAAAGGCAGTATACATCATTGGTAATCTCGAAAATCAGAAATGTTCACAGATTTACGCCTAACTTACACAATATAAACATGATGACCGTAGAAAACTTCCCCTGAAATGTTTTTGTCTAAAGTGCTATAGTCTTTGAGAAATTAGTAAAACAATTAGTTTTCGTCTCATGAGACGAAAATTCAATTCGCCCCAAAACCATTTCGCCCCCAGGCCGTGGTTGACAACCGAAATGACAACCCTTTTTTCTGTTTTCTCAAAAGTTAGACGAAGTACGGAGCTGGTTTTTGCTCAGGTTGGTTTTAATCACACAGGGGGATAAAACTATTTGTAACAATTTACCAATCATGTATACAATCTTTAACATTTATTTATGGATGAAATTGTTCCCCCTTTTCATGGCAAGTCTGTGGCACGCAAACACAGGGTTAATATTCATCATTTTGTCAAAGTTACTAAAATATAGCTGCACTTCAGCACCACAATGTCAAACTATATTTGTAAAAACACTATAGCAGTCAGAAAAAAAGTTGAATACAGTGGTTTGTGACGGGCCTGTAGGCTGCTTGGTGGGTCCCCCAATGACGTCCGGTAAAGACGTCTTGAAATGCACCCAAAAAGAAAATAGTATAATAAATACACAAAAATGAATACATTACTTACTACACAACCAATCCTCACGCTATTTCTTTAAAAAAAATAAAATGATAAATTCTGCGCGTCTCAATTTTCTTGTCCAAGGCAAGGGCCCAATTTTATCAAACTTTTGCAATGCTTAACATGATTGAAGTGTGCACACATTGTCTGCTTCATTTTTGTTCCCAACTCAGTGAGGTTTTCAAAAATCACCATCTATATTCCTGTATCCAGCCGACTGTGCTATTTATCAAACCATAAAAATATACAAAATTTAAAAACAAAAGTTGCTTCAGTTTCAATCAATCACACAGTGTAACTCTTTGGCTAGAACATCTTTTGTATGAGATCCCATAGGATTTATATAGAGCTGAACAAGGAATCATGAATTAATTGTTTTATTTACCACTCAAAAAAATTCCAAGAATTAAGAAAAACAATCTTATCTTATAGGAAGCTTTAGAAATTCACACACCTAAAATATCAAAATTGCCTGCAGAAGCAAGTACTGGGATCATGAGCATACATTACCCTGAAGTTATTTTTTTTACTGAGCAATGGACAAAACCCATCAGAACCTTATAGTTTTAGTACGCAAAACGAAGATATAATTGTTTGTTCTTGTTCTTATCATCAGTGTTCTATTGATTGCTTTCCGGTGACGTCACCCCTTCCATCCACCATTTTGTTTGTCATTTTTCATGACCCACGTGGCTCGAGTGATAACCAGCCAAAAAAGCAATAAAAGCGCATTGGTTGCACTTTATACCTCTGTTACTGAAAGGAGCGTGACCAGAGTTTCTGGAAAATAGTTTTCGATGTAATACCAATATTATCAAGTAACTCCCATACACACGAAAACATTCGCAATTTCCAGTAAAAATTTTAACAAAACTATCGAGTATGCTTTCAGCGGATAAACGTTGATACTGGAAAATTAGTTTACAAATAATCGGTGGATTTTCGACGATATCCTCGGAAATATGCGGCCTAGAAGTGCGGGAGTTTTAGTTTCTCAATCAGAAAAATATAACGGATGTTATGATATAAAAATCCCATAAGGTAAGTCCCGGGGAGTTATGGGTAAAAAAAAAGTGATCTGGTCACACTCCTTTAACCTTGCTTTATGTTGTTGCGCCATGGCTGTTGTATCGATAAAGATAAAAATGTATTTCTTCAGGCTAAAAATTGTGATTGAAGCAAAAGCACTTTCGTTTTTACAAGCTGCAGTGCATGCTCAATAATTTGAACGTATTGCAACACGCGTGTGTGCGGCATCTTCGAATGAAAGTACGCTGGTGAGTATATTTCACGCGTGCCCATGTGTGTCTAGTGGTACGCGCCTGACCGGCCGTTGACCACCAAACATTCCAGGATGTTCTACGTCACGGAAAGCAATCAATAGTTTGATGAATTCATGGGTAATGCATAGTTCCGAGATTGCCCAGTTAACCCCGCCCCTTAGATATTGTTGCTATGTGCTCACAAACCATCGCAAAAAAATGGCGAGACTACGTACAAAGCAACGGGACTCGGCATGGAAAGCACAGATTCATTGGAGAAAACCCAAAGGTATTTATGTTTTGAGGTCGACAGTTATCGTAGCACACACTGAGCGAAGGGCTAGTAATGCAGGGATGACATATCTTTCATAAAATTGCGCTTTCCTACCTTTGAACAGCGAATCGCCAAACATTGAAACCAAAATTCACCCGGTCACTGGCACATACAACATACAAACTGTATGGGCAGAAAATCGCGTGCATTGTTTATGATGATTGCATCACTTTGACCTTTGTGGGCGCCGTCTGCTAGCTCTGTTGTGATTGGTCGCGGGTTCGGCTTGATTGACAGGTCGGAACTATGCATTGGTCAAGTCCATCACAAGTTACTAAATCGAACGAGTCGCAAGCAATTCAAATGAACTGCAACGAAGGCATTCTTTTGCGCATTTTCATCCTTTGTTGCTTCTAACTCGGCTTGTAATGAACTCGACTATAACCCTACCTGGCTATGCCACTGCTGCTTGGCCTACACTTTAATTTGCATTCTGCTAGGAGAAAGAAAAATTTACTCTTCCCAGAGAACTTCTGCCGTCTCCTACATGCCCCTGCGGTACACCTTCATCTTAAGTACTGTAAATTTCTCTTTAGTTAGAAGCTTGATGGCATGACTGTGTGAGGACATCGTCAAATCCAGACCGTTAACCTTTCAAAATAAAAAATGATACATTTTGTAAAAAGTTCCTGAATTTTACAGAATAGTTCATGTAGGTAGATACAAAAGCTGCAATACTGAGGGTACACTTTATGATATACCAATTTTGCCTTTAAACTGAGGCCAGAATTTTCTAAACCTGCAATTTCTTGGGAGACAAATGGGAGACAAATGGCAATGAAATGCTTCTCATTTTAAAGACTTTGTCAAGCCCTTGTCAAGCCCTTTTGTGGGGTACCGTGGCCGAGCGGTTTAGGTCATTGACTCGCAATCATAGGTGAAAACTTGGGGTTGCGGGTTCGAACCTCCCCACGGCTACGGTACCTGTGCCCTTGGGCAAGGCACTCAACCACACTTGCTCCATCCTTCGGAAGGGATGTAAAGCCGTTGGTCCAGTGTGTTAGGTAATGGAAACGCACTCTAAAGATCCCAGAGCATTCTTTCGTGAAGAGCAAGGGGGATCATCCCCGGTGTCTCTGGCCATTTCTAATTCTTCATGGGTTTCCTCACGCTTGCGAGTGACAGTGCAATGAGCACTATTGAGGAATCCTTGGTATGAATACCAGAAAGAAATAATAATAACATGAAATGAAAATGCAAGTGATTAGAGCACTTTGGATTTTTGTGAATCTGTTTGAGAATTGCCCTTAAAAACATTTTCCATTGGCCTGCAGGCCACAGAGCAAAATTTGACTCCAATGGACAGAATTAACTTCTTTTTCTCTTAATTTTAAAACTGTCGTGACGTATTTATTAAAGACCGTACCTCCAGGATTTTATCTCCGACAATTAGGCCTGATAACTCAGCTGGACTGCCAGGCTTCACAGCACTCACAAAAATGCCCTGAAATATACAAACAAATGAAAATAAATTTGATACAACTTTGGCTAACTTTGACAATATTTGAGCCACTTTGTGTTTCCATTGTGACTTCATTCGAATAAGAAAGCCTGCCTACCAACATGGCCGACCATGCAAAGGGTATGTTATGTACATGTATATGTACTACCAAAGTACCATCCTCCCATTGCATTTGCTCCACTCCGCCCCCTGAAAGTCCACCCCATTCATGACCCCATTCATGATCCCCGAAGGAGCACTGTGGCTGAGCAGTCTGGTGCATAGCACTCAAGACCTGTTTGATTGTACAGGTTGTGAATTTGAATCCAGACAGCGCCATGGTGCTTGTGCCCTTGGGCCAGGCTCTTTTCCATAATTTGCCTCTCTCTACCCAGGGGAACTGAATACTCTGTACCTGTGAGGGTAGTGAATGTGTTGTTTGATAAGCTCACATGCGCATAACGGTCATCCAGGGTTGTATGCTCCCCAGGGAGATAAGGTTCAAATTCTCAGGGTCAGTGCCACGTCACATCTAGTGAAAATACACGCGTGACAACAGTAACAAGTGAAGGAACAAAGCTGTTGTCCATGCAACACATACACGTATCTATATCTAAGCATGACTGATTTTATTTTCACTCCAGTCACGGTGCTATGCCTGCATACAAAGGCATATCATCGGGTCAAAAAAGTACCAGGATGTGCGACAGAGAATTGAGAAATGCTATTAAGAGCCCAATGGCAATGACAAGGGCTAATAATAATATTAATGTGAAGTGCCATATTTATGTTTACCGCATCACCGGGCAAGAATGGATTCAAGGCGTTGTCTTGGTCGATTCCTCCAGCTATACTCAAACCAAGACCAGCTCCCGGAATCTTCTTTAAGATGATATCGATCTATGTCAAACATTAAGAAGCAAACAGGGGAAACCTCAAATGTTAAAAATTACAAAATAAAGATGGCGGACACTTAAATTTTTTTATATATTTTTTTTTTTTAAAACAAAACCATACAAAATATGTTTTGGATACCCTATGAAATTACCAGTGCATATCATCAGAATTATTGTCAATACTGATGCCCCACCCTTTTTCAAATGTACACAAATAAAAAGACCAAGTTTTATAAACAGCGCCCTCTAGCGGTCATTAAGGATTTTTGACATTAGTCCTACGTACGTGTGGAGTCGGCAAAAACAAAAGTCTAGTTTTTGCCAAAACCATTTTATTAAACGTTTTGAAACAAACACAGCATTTAGCCAAGAAACTATTTGTTAGTCTGGTATTGTTAACGTCAATATATCTCGCTTAAAATCGCACAAAAGTCGACTTATTCCAACTTACACATGGGATTCCGCCGTCGCCCAAAGTCGCCATTTTGACGGCGAAACGGCTGTTGAATTTACAGCGAGTGTAAATTTTGTTCTATTTCATATTTTGTTTGATCCGTTGATCAAGATAACATGTGGTGACGAACATTTGATCAAAAAAACATGTAATTTCTGGAAATTATTTACTGAAAAGTGCCATATAAAGCTATAATTTGTTTTATAAATACACAGATTACAGAAAACCGCTGGGAAAATAAGTGCAAATGGGCATTTAATACAGTCTGGTTTCCATTCGTTTACATTTCTTTCACTTGAAAACACGTTGGACGTCCAAGAACCAGTCTGGCCATATGGCTCTAGCTGGTCCCGCACACTTTGCAATGGCAGTACAGGGCGGCATACCAGTTAAAATCCATATGTACACGAAAGCAAACGCAAAACGACAGTCGAGACCGGATTTCTCCTTTCGCGAACTTTTATCATCCGTTTGACCAAATAATAGTTTTGATTCCGTTCAGTTTTTATATATCAACAGATGTTACCTATCACCAACAAAGATGAAGTGCGTGCGCCGGGATTCTCGACTAAAGAAAAGATTTTTTCTTGGTGGAGGTAAACTTCAACAGCTGTCCAGTGATTCAGTTTTACTTGTGCTCATTTTAGAGCTAGACTGGTTCCCGGTCCACATATTCCACAATTTATGTGAGGACCGGTGTTGGATCATTGGAAAAAATTGTTGAATTACGCACAATTGCAAGTAACCCTGCAAGAAAGGTCCTAAAACCAGTCAATGGACAATGAAGCGTACGCAATAAGGTCATTTTCGAGCCTGTGATCGACGGCGAAGAGGTCTGTTTGTGACACGGGCCATCCATGACACGGGCCGGAACGGCAGGAACGAACTCATACGCACACTGGATGTGTCACGAACAGACGGCCCGACTCGATTGAATATCGCAGGCTCGCCATCTTAAAACAGAGAATTGATCGAGTTACACGAGATCCGGGATTTTCCTTGGAAAATTTTGTCTTCAAGGACGTGTGTACGCCAGTTTTTAGAGTATTACGGCCAGGGCAGTATGTAGAACGTGTAGAGATTTTGATTTTACCCAAAAATTGCAATTTCCTGTAAAAAGACTTGGTTAAAGATTCCGTTTGGAGCCACGTTTTTGATAGGAACAAAAAAATGGTTCTTTTGAAAGTATAGGCTTTTTAAGCATATAATATCAGTAAAAAACAAGCCTATACTTTCAGTATTTGGAAGTAACTATAACTAAGCATGCTAAGTCAATATATCATTATTTCAATGACCCAGATTCCATTAGTGCTTAATTGTTGACCAGTTTGTGTCTTTCTTTTCTTTTCTTTTTTACAGGGTTATTTTCTCAGACACCACATCCAGAAATCTCTTCATGTTTCTTCTATTGAATCTCTCCTTTGCATTTGTGGAATTAACCTACGGTGTATGGACCAACAGGTATTAAAGCCACGTGTGTGGACCGTGCCGATGCGGACGGCGCCATGTTTGCTTAACGCTATGAGTGCAAAGTGGGCAACACCCCTTTGCCTACCGTGCACCCATAGCGTCAAGCAAAAATGGCGGCGTCCATATCGGCACATCATGTATTGGGAGTGCTCACTCTAATTTTCTATATCTAACTCTATGGTTGATCATGACTTCAGACAGTTTTTTTTCACCCACATACCGATTGACTGGCCATTACTCAAAATGGCATCGGTGACTTATTCTTGATTACGACATGTATACCGTACATGTATCGAGTCATAATTAAATGCTACACTATGAATTGCACAGTTCAGTTTCAGCGTGACAAGTACAAGTATTTACTTAGAACACCTGTTTGTTATTGAACAATTTGAATATATTTGACAGCTGTGTATGGCGCTATTGACCAAGCCTCGAAAATCTATAGAAAAGTGAAAACAATTTGTGTTTCCCATGACAGTATGGATTCATTCAAATTTTACTGCATTATAAAAGCAGAAATCGGAGATTAAAATGCTAAAATGTCAGACTTAGTATTTAAATGTGATCATATAGTTGTTTATCATTACATGCTATAAGTGATTTTGTAAAAAAGAAAATGAAATTGTGTTTTTTGTTGTTTTCCAGCTGATTTATTGTCAGTCGGTGGCATTTAAAAATATGCTTTGATGTGGAATATTGCTTTGATGTGGAATATTTTACAGTTACAAAATAATTTTGTAAAGTTGATTGGCTCGTTTATCAAAACACAAAATGTGTCAGCGTTTGTTTTTATGGTTGTTTTGTCAGTAAATATTTACTTTTAAATTTGTGATTCTGTTTTGATTTTGCAGCCTAGGTCTGATTTCAGACTCCTTTCATATGTTCTTTGACTGCACGGCACTGCTCGCCGGTCTAACTGCTTCCGTTATATCTAAATGGAGAGCTACGCCAAAATTTTCTTATGGGTAAAAAAAACTTTATTTAATTTTGAGAGAATATAATACTTTATCATTGCCATTTTGTCCTTAAAATGCCTTATCAACCATCAGAAAGTGCAGATTGGCTGGAAAAAACGCAAATTTAGGAGGGAATCGTTTTTCCAAGAAATTTTTTTCCCAGCCTGTTTGGTGCCTTTCAGGGGTCGACCTAGAAAAAAAAAATTACATGCACTGGTGCATGTAGACTAAAAAAGTTACATGCACAGAACAATTTTTACATGCACAAAAAAGTGAGCACGCAAATCATAACAAAAAAGTATTATTTATATTCGCTGTTTAATGGTGGTGTTTTGTTTTATTCAATAAAATGATTTTTTTTGTACAGTCACTACTGGAACTCTCTGTTCGTTTATTTCATCAATGACAAAATTAAACTTCAGAAATGTGATACCCTCACCTGGTTTTAGAAGTCGCTATAGGATGATTCACAATATCGCGCGCAAATTTACGTACATGTACATGTGTACATGTATGAATACAGCGCATTCATGATCCTCTGCGATCGCTAGACACAGTACAAGTCATGCACGTGTTTGTACATGTATCCATGCACAACATACGTTTCAGCGGTGGCCAAGAGGGGTATATCCAATTGCTCAATTGCGGTACCCCCCGAGTCTTTTTCCCGGTCGTTTTTATGCTACGCGCTCACGCGCTGTATTGCTCGGATGGTGAACTGCATGTAGCCGGAACGTATAGATAAAGGAAGCGTTTAGAAAACGGCCACACTACGTCTACGCACGCAGCGGCATTATCGGTACATTCTTGTGCTAGCGCTGGTCGATCGATCATGCGTTGCGTGCACAATTAATGGATAATTTGGTGTGCGTATTGTGACAAGTTGGTCTTCAACGTGGGAAAATATACCAGGTACGTAATTAGGCCTAAAAAAAGTACGTGCACGGCGTGCACGTAAATACAAATCCTTACATGCACAGATCAAAAAGTACATGCACCAGTGCATGCGTGCACCCGTCTAAATCGAACACTGGTGCCTTTAGTGATGGTCACATTTTTCATTCTTTCAAAACTTGAATTTAGGAGTGAAATAATTTCCTCTTTACCAGGAAAAATTTAAAACAAATCCTGCCACTTTGGTTCAAATCCTGGTCAAGTCAAATGTTCTTTCCTCCATCTGAATTTATTTTTAAATTGTTGCGAATGATAATATAATTTATTTTTAAATTTTTTTCAGGTATGTCCGAGCTGAAATTCTTGCCGGTTTCATCAACGCTTTGTTTCTCCTTTTCATCGCCTTCTTCATTTTCTCTGAGGCAGTCGAGGTAAGAAGTGTATGAAATAATTGACTCAATTTTATTCCAATTCACCGTGTAGTGGTTAAGGGCATGCAGGATAAGATATACATTTTATTTATTTACCACATCCAACAGCGGAGAGACCGCCAATTACAGGAATGGGAGCAAGTGTGGTTGAGTGCCTTGCTCAAGGGCACAGGTGCCACAACCCGTCGCGGCCCGGAATCGAACCTACATTCTAGTACTAGCACAGGAATTTAAGTTCGACGCACTAGACCGCTCGGCCATAACACCCTCACACTAAACAAGGTCTGTTCAGATTCACCTTTCAATACTGTGGTACTGCCATGATACAAACAGTGGATTTCTGGAGTTTTATTGCCCTATTTTTATAAATTGTAATGTTTGAATGCTCAAAAAGCAATCTTTTTTGAAGCTCTGACTATGAAAGGGTAGTGGCTGATTGCTAGAAAGTAGCGGCCATTTTGTTTAAAGGATGTGATACTACTATTCTTCAATACTTTGGGTAAATCCTGAAAATTCTGTGGTATATTTTGATTAATAAATTGGTTTGCATGTTTTCTTTCATATTATACAGAGATTTCTCGAGCCGCCCGAAGTTCGTCACGAGAGATTGTTTGTCGTTTCAGTCCTGGGTTTGATTGTCAATTTAGTTGGCATCTTTGCATTCCAGCATGGTCATGGGCATTCCCACGGTGGTGAGTTCAAGGACAAACTTTTGCATCTTAAAGTGGCCGTGTCACGGTCTGTGAATGCGGACCGATGAATGAAAAATGTGAAAATCATAACTTGTCGAAATCGTAAATTGCATGTCATTAACCAGTAACTAGTACATGTATCGCATGTATTTACTCCTTTTTCAGATAAATTATTCATTGAAATAATTACTTCCGAGGAACTTAACAGATTGTTTTTCTATATTACAGGAAACACTGCAGCCAATGGTAGTATTGGGCATGGTCATAGTCACGAACAAAGCCATGGACATGACCATGGGCACAGCCATGGGCATGGCCATTCACATGGACTAGGTAAGTCTGCTTTTGTTTTAATTATTACCACAGTTATAGCCATGGGCATAGCCATGGTCATAGCCATGGTCATAGCCATTGGCATGGTCATAGCCATGGGCATGGCCATTCACATGGACTGAATAAGTCTGCCTTTGTTTTAACTATTACCATGGTGGTAGCCATAGTGGAAGATTTAAATTAATTTCAATAAGCATATGGATAACAATTTTTTTATAGCAAAAAGATTGCGCATTATAAATTTTCATTATTATTATTATTAATAACCATCACCAATTGCGGCACCCACAGCGAAAGCAACTGAACTAGAACTTACAGAGATAAGATGTTTTTAGTTTCAATTTTCTTACTTTCTTCAGGGATGGGTTATAAAGATGATGATGAGGAACATCAACACACGCCACAAGCATCGCAAAAGGAAATCATGCAAGGTAAGCTAAGCTAAGCATAGGCTGTCTGAATTCATTGGCCATGTCCTGAAATAATGCACTGTTATATTGGGCTGTCCATAAAGTATGACACATAGAAGGGGCGAGGTGGTGTCAGAGCCAATGTGTACGCCATTGTTAAAATCAATGGGTGACGTCACAAATTTGGGTCATGGGGAGGGGGGTGAGTTCCTAAAAAGTCGGCATTTCATCAGCCACAACTGACGAATTTGAGCACAGCCTTGTCATAATATAGTTTTGTAGAGAATATATAGCACTGATTTTCTAAATTGTTAGAATTTGACAATGCCTTGTGTGACTTCTACCAAGATTAGAGGTCTTGCAATTAGACGTCTTAATAGGAATAGACGCATTGCACGGCGGCCATCTTAGGGGGCAATGATATTGTCACCTTGCATCATATATGAGTAGATGCTTTGTGGATCTGTTGTTGCATCGCTTAAATAAGAACCCCCTAACATGGCTGCCGGTAAAAAGGGTCTATCTAGAAGTGACATTGTTTTTCTGTTTTGTACCTCAGGCGTGTTTCTACACATCGTTGCCGACACACTAGGCAGTGTTGGTGTGATCATCTCCGCGGTGCTAATGCATTTTTTCGGCTGGATGGTTGTTGATTCCATCTGTTCAATGTTTATTTCTCTACTCATTATGCTCAGGTTAGTGTCCCTCCCCCCACCCCCAGCTAAAATAATGTGCTTCTCTATGGTGCATTTCCTCACACAGTGCCCCCCGGGGATCACTCTGTATGCCGGATGAACCCATGTGCATTCCAAATTTTGCGGGTTAGGGGTGGTTTTTTTTGCCTACAAAAGTGAAAATATGCCCCCCTTCAGAATGCACCCTTCGCAATAGGCCCTCTCACGTTTTCCTTTTGAAAAACTGAGCCATATATCCTGTAAATATTGTGGTGAATGAGACTCCGGGCACCACTTTTGGAATAAGAAACGCTGTGACAATATTTTTTGATTAGTTACCCCGCACCGTTTTTGCAAGTGTGTTCAAATTTTGTGGGTTACGGGTGTTTTTTTTTTACTTTCAAAAGCGGGCACGTGCACCCGCAATGGGGGTGAGGATGTTTTATAATATTATATTAAGTTACCGGAGTTGAATTTTCTATTTTGGATCGGCAATTGAGACCTCATGCGATGCCGTAAGCGCAGCGCGGCAGTGTGATTTTTCTGCGATAGTGTGAACTCCTTTGACATTCTTTATGATGTTTTTGACCTGCCACAGGGTTTCTCCAGATAAATTTAATATTCTTTTGAAAGCCATCATCCTGTGTGAAAGTATTTAATTTCTTACAAATTTTCGAGTGTAACCCGCTCCTCGTCAGGTAAGACTGAATATTAACAAAATACACAAAATGCAAAGAAAACCTTCGATAAACTTGAATGCGCGTATAGCGCGGAAACGCGTAAAGCCCAGTTTCCATCGCAACAAACGTGGGGAAGGGAAACCCAACGTGAACCCAGTGTGAACTCCCCCTAAGGGTTAACTAACAATGATTAACTAATCTTTGTTGAACTAATTAATGTCTCTAATTTGAACCGGGTCTAAGTGGTGTTAATATTTTTCCTCCTAGTGTCCTGCCATTACTACGTGATTCTGTTGTAATCCTGATGATGCGTACTCCCTATAGCCTTGATGCAGAACTTCCCGGATGCTACAGCAGGGTCAGTTTGTCCCTTACAATATCATGAAATTACGACAGTTTGTCTTTATGTGTTAACATTGTTTGGACCGACACAATAATTAGTATTACAACTGAGCACTACAGTCAATGAATTCCAATAAGTAAAACTGTTTTTTCGTGGGATAAACTTCAGTTTGCCAATAATCAATTTGACAAATGTATAGGACCGCCAATCGAGAATGTACTGACACCATTATCTCAATTTTATTTGGATATGACACTTTTGCGATGACACTTTTTCGCGATGACACTTGCATAATTTTGAAATTTTTCTTTTTTCTTTTTTGGTAGGTAACAAGCCTGGAGGGTGTGTACAGTATTCATGAACCACACTTCTGGACTCTATGTAGTGAGGTTTACATCGGAACTTTGAAGTTGGAAGTCGCCCCAAATGCCGACATCAAATACATCACAAGTCAAACGCACAACATTTTCACACAGGTAACGTGAACACATCGACATTCTTCACCGATTTTCTTGTTCTGTTGAAGCATTTGGAATCAATTTTAAAATTTACAAAGAAAACTTGACTGAGCCCTCTTGTGTTATAAACTTAAGGCCTGTCTACCGAAGCTAATATTTGTCGGCCAACAAGGACCAACATAAAGTTGGAACTTGTTGGGCGTTGCATGGATGCGCTCGTCCACACGACCCAACATGATCCAAAATATCTCGACTGCAATTGGCTGCTGCCTTCATGTGACAGGCGTTCTACTCTGCTATTGGTCCGTTTCATCCATCAAGCTCCAACAAAGTTGGGTGATAGCTCCATGGCCCAACTTGTCGGATGATGTTGGACGTTGTCTGGAGTGGCGTCCACACCATCCAACTTTTGGTCGGCCGACATCGTCAGACAAATGTTGGTCCTTGTTGGCCATCAAATGTTGGCTCGTGTAGACGGGCCTTTAGACCGGAAGGCTAAGGTCCAAATCGGGCAAATTCTCATTCTCCAATAGAGCGGTTTCACAGCTGTCATGGGTCACTGAACATCTCCTGTGTTTGTCCTCCAGATCGGAAGAGAACAATAGAACCCGTGCTTTTCTGCTAGCAGCCACGTGCGTTTCCCCATGTAGCTCTATTGTTCTCTCCCCATCTGGAGGACAGATGGGGAGGGTCGTGACCTTTTGATCCCACGTGAAAGCACCCTATTTGAAACTAGATGTAACCTGGTAAATTGTCAATGTCAATTCTTTTCATTGTTGTCACCCATCCCAGTTTTTGTAACGGGAAATCAATACATGTATTGTATTGTAACATTTTGATAGATAAATACCACAAAATATTTGTGGATTTCCTTTTTTCGCAGGTTGGTGTTCGGCAGCTCTATGTTCAAGTCGACCAAGCAGTCGTGTAACTTTCGATGATTGTGTTAGGATCATGGCAGTATCATTCGCAGTGTGGGAATGGAAAACCAGTAATGAACATAGAATCAGAAAATTGTATTTCAAAATGTATTACACATCGTAAAATTCAACTCAACTGATTTAATTCTTCGAAAAGAAAAATCGCTTCTAACTCAAAAAGTACATAATCTGACTTGAAATTGTTGCCGCCATCTAAACTTTTCCCAACAGTCCTCTACGTATTGTCAGCAGCCAGTGTGTGAAGTATTGATGGTACTGACCTTTATCACGGTGCGTCAATTTTTGTCTTGTTCCCCATAGTACGCCTCAGACACGATCAGTGCGTCTGCGTGACTGCGCAATAGTGCGAGAAATCTCCCAATGAGAGAATCACTGTCCACGCCGCGCGTTTTCTTGATCACGCTACGCGTGTACTAGTGTGTACTAGCGTGTACTATTGTGATGCACACAATGAACAATTTCAACACAGGACCTATTTTTTCTGCAAGCTTCGCTTTGGTTACGTATATTTTAATAGGAGAAAAGGGAGGCTGGCCACACCATGATAAAGGTCTATTGCCAGTTACTGCTGGTTTTACAAATCAGTTGATCATTTTTCAATTCAGTGGAAATGTACTCCGTTCATGGATCGGTCAAAAAAAGTCCAAAAGCTCCAGAACAGTGACTCGTTTTTAACATTTAAAAACAATTTTTTGTTTTTCACAATGTGAGTTTAAATGAATGCATATTCAAAAGTCGACTATATGGAGCATGTTTATGAGTTGAATATTTGTAGGTTTAGTGTAGGACCCACAACAACCTACTTAAATCCACCAAGGTCATCAATTTGATAAAAAATGACCAACAATATATTAATTAAGTGATTAATGAATATTGGTAAACTCGGCTGAGCACATGCCCTTTGAATGCTTCCTTTCACAAGCTAAAAATGTAACAATAGACTGTATTCCTGAATGCATGAGGGCGCTCGAACTGGGGGGGAAATGTCGCGTAGTGCAGGCTGGCGCGGGAGAGCCGTGGCACGGGCACAGATTGAACGTGTGCGTACGTAGCACATTTTGTGTTTAAACGTAACATGCGCAATGGGCACAGGCCACTTGATAGTGCCCTCACGCATTCAGGAATACGGTTTATTCCACTCCAACATCTGTGTGTCTGGTTTGTTGGGCCAAATCCTACCTCCACTCTTAGTACTTGAAATAAATTCTATGAGTAGAATTTATTTACGATCCTCCTACTTTTCATTGTAGAGATTTTGTTGAAAGAATTTCTTTCAAGGTGCTTTTCTTTTACAATTACGCGAGGATAAAGTTTTCCCCATAAAACCTTGGCAGCTGTGTAGGTTGCCTCTAATTTTAAAGCTTTAAAATTGTCCAACATTGAAATGAAAGTTGAACTATGTTAAAGGTTGTCTACATGTTTATTTGGGTTATTAATGTCTTGAGTTATTATCTAAAAGCTTACTTGTTATCAAGATGGTAATGGTAGTAATCATTCTGTGAAATTATTTTGTCTGAAGTGCCCCCATTCATGAGAAAAATGACAAAACTATTTGAATCTCCAAAGATTGCCTGTAGGCGATTTTTGGAGCCATTCATTCATGCACAAAAACCATGCTTGGATTTTTCAGGTCTTCTGAAGTATTACTGCATCTCTGTGACTGAAATTTCTACAAGGTAGTTTTCTCGACATGGCTTTCAATTACCAGTGGAAATCGTGCTGTTTTTAATCATGTATACTACCTTTAATAAGAAGTCCTTTGCTAATTACCTTGTCATAAACAAAATCTGTATTAACAGTGCTATTATCATGGTTCAACTGTATATTGTTTCCACATCCTTGCAAATGATCATGTAAAAAACAAATTAACTTCGAGAAAAAGTGGGTTTACTAACACCATATTAACTATTTATTTTCCTCTTTTAAGAAGTATATGCATATGTAATATAAAATACAATTCATTGAAACAACGAATGTTTGTATAGGACGTACTGAAAAGCCATTTTTCAAAACAAACGCGAGTACATAATGAATTTAATTATCGGTGTTCGTCCACTTGCACCAAAAGTGCAAGAGTTGGGGATAACGAACAGCTTGAAAACTTTGGCTACTCAATATTTCACCAGAAATGCAACGTTTCCAGAGCGGGAAAGAAATTTCCAACTTTAATTTTAATGAAATATTTGCAACTTTAACTTTGAGCGCATTTTAGTTTTAATTTTTTTTTTTTTAATTCTGCATGTTCTTCCTTTCACCTTTGTTTTAATTAAACGTTAACGTGCATGTGTTAAATGGTGCATTAACCAGGGTTGTATGCAAGTCCATCATAAGTCCAGTTATAAACAACAAAATAATGTATGACCCGTGACTTAAACTGAGACCCAGAAACTTGTGGCAGGATTGTAGTCGAGTCCTCCACAAGTTTATAACAAGTCGCAAAAGATGAACACGCACACATTTGAATAGCTTGTGACTTGAATTAAGACTGGTGGACTTGTGGTGGACTCGACTAAAACCATGACTTGTGGTAGACTTGACTAAAACCCCCAGCAGTAATACTATTTTTGCTTAAGTTGTCATTTTGTTTAGTTGTGTGTACTAAGGTGTCTGTTTCTCAGTGGTCTGTGTGTTTGTTGTAGTTTGCATTTGTGGCCTTAAAATGCTTAGATTAAGTATGTAGTTTGTGTTTTCTGAAAATGTGGAACATCTCGAGCAGTCTAACAAATAAATGGAGCATTATTTTATTTTATACTTTTCACTTGGAACATTTTATTTTGTTTGCCCTTGAATGTCCACATTCCTTTTAAATTAAAATTTCACCAATCCTGTATAAATGTCTATAATTAGAAAATTTTCTAAGAAATCTACTTTCTGCTACCTCGCCTCAGCCAGCAAACGATCAAATAATGAGGTTTCCATGGCAACTAATCTAAGCATCTCCAATTCCAATGGATGCATGTGACCAGCAATGACCAATGAGTGTAGAGGCCCACCAAGATCAGCGGAAACCAGCTGTTGCAGAGTACCAGCCACCATTTGCTGCGTGTCTGATCCAACTCGTGCCACCCCAACACATACGGTTTCTTCAGAATACGCTAAATTAAAAAATAAACAACAAAATTCGTCATTTAAAAAAAACTGTTGACCCTCCCTTTTCCATCCAAAACAAAATATTTCAACAAAAATCAATCACCTAATGTTTCCGAGATTCCTGATTGTCTTTTTCTTTCCAAAATTTGTATCAGCTGCGAGCAGGCTTGGCTAACGGTCATGTAGCGAGGTGGCTCGTAGATTTTCCGTCCTCTGTAAGAAAATAAAAGCAAAATGAAACTGAGAAAAACTTCATAGCGTGCTCGGGTGGGACTCGAACCCACGACCTCATGTGCATACTAGAACAGTTCGAAATTCGTACCATGTTTTTCTTAATAAATTTGTCCTTTACTATTTGTTTTTTTTCTGTACTGGTTTTATAAACGAACCTCATCATATTCTCGATGGATTGTTCCTTAACCTTGATATCCAACAGGCAGAGAGTATGTAGCCCCCTTTTTCGGTTGCTGGCAATCTTATCGTAATAACTGTCTGGCGTCCAAGTGTCCGTCCAAAACACGATGGAAACTGTCTCACCAAAGTTGTATAACTGAAACCAAAATATATCATGAATCGTACCCAGCACGATATGTGACAAAGAGACACCGCTGTCCCTATACCTCAACACACTCTTCCCTTATGTTAACACACCAACCCCCTTTAAAATTCCTTGGATCTTTGAGACACAATGGAAGAGGTGTACCCTCTGTTACATATCGTGCTGCATATAAATTTATCTTCTGATGAATAGTAGGCACATAAAAGAACAATTTCCAATATGCAAATATATGGATACCTGAGATCACAGCAATCAATCGATTGAATATGCAAATATATGTAAATGTTTGATACCTGAAGACCACAGCAGCCAATAGCATTCATGATTGATGCATTATGAATCACCTTGTACTCTATCCCTTCTAGTCTGGCTCTCAGTGCCAGATCTGTGTGTGTTGTGGCACTGCAGATTGGGAACAAGGTTGAGAAATTTGTTGTTTACCTTGGGGGAAAAAAGCACCATGGAGAGGAAAAGTATCATGTAATATAAATTAATGCCCATACAAGTAAACTCATTTTTTAGCAATTTATGTATGACACAGGGCTGTGAGTCAATTTAAAACTCCCAAAGTGAAAACGTCCGGAAAGAATTAAGTCGTTGATCATGGCTTCAGACCTTGTGTTCAAAGCATATGAGACAGGCTGAAAAGGTGTTCCCTCACAAAATCTTAAATTGTTCTCTTAAATTTTCATTTACCGATACTTGAGGAGTCATTTTAAAGAAAAGAAAATGAAAAGAATTCCGTTTACTGGTCACTACTTATTCTCCTTAATATGACTCGATAACCACCAAAAACATTAATTCTGTCGGTCGCCGCAACGTCACTTCCAGTAGGGCTGTGAAAACAACTGTGTGCTCAATTGCCCATCAAAGAAGCGAAGGAACAAAGCCGTTGTCTACACAACATGTACACGTATCCAAGCATGAACGAATTTATTTTCACTCCAGTCACGGTGCTATGCCGGTATACAAAGGCATATGACACCGGGTCACAAAAGTACCAGGATGTGTGACCGACAGAATATTTTAAAGGGGAGTGAATTTAGGAGTGACAAACATTCAAAATTTTTGTTAAAAATACTTAAACATGCAGTGCGATGTCCCTTAGACTTTACACACGACATCTCAGTGGCGACCAGTGAAAGAAATTCATGCTAAAAAACTTTCTGATCAACTTTTTTAATAAACTTCAACAAAAGCATTCTCTTCTCGGCTACAACCCCAACTTCTTTGAGAGTCAAAGAGACAAAACATAAGCAACAAATGTTTTTCCCCACAAAATTAAAAAAGCTTTCAGGCAATTTATCCTGACCCAAATGGATCTCCAACAACCAGGAAAGCAATATCCTCGGTCTTGGCATCCCTGAAGATTTCATCCGACTGTTGCTCCACCACGTCCCTGTCGGCAAGAATCAAATCCCTGCCGTAAAATTCTTCCTAGACAACACAAAGAACGAATGGAACATAGTTATATAATACAACCTCCTAGTTTCCCCATTTTCAACTTTTAAATATTCCATGTTACTTAAACATCAACATGACAAGACATTTATTTTCATGTGCAAATTCTAAAAAGGTCTGCTGATATTATGATAAAGTTTAAATGTTAAAAAGCAAAGTCATGAAAGTGCAAATTCGATGCAAATTAAACCTTTACGTAGTTTTGCAGAGACAAGTTTATCCAAGCTACTATTTCCAAATTATTGGACAAAAGTACGACTAGGTCGTGTGCACGTGTGTCTAACCGGCTGGCTAGTGACTGTGTTGTATGATGCAATGAAATAAGCATTCTGGTTATCATGATATTTAATGCGTTTAGCATTACTAGCTCGCGCAAGAAACACTCACCAAACATTCTTTTCCCACGGTTAAAATTGACGTGTATGCCTCTAAATACACCCGTTTAGCTTTCCTGACCACCTCTAAGCCCTTTACGGTAATGTCTTTAGCATCCCCTAATCCTAAACCGACAAAATACAGCATTTTTTTGCGGAAATCTACCGCCAAGTTGCAGTTTCTGGTTTCACAGAATGTAAACACCAGCACGTGTCACGGGGGTCATTGACTGCTTGACCTCTGGCTCGTTCACTTAGTATATTCAGGTTAAGGTAATTTCACTGTACAGTAACTGAAAATTGCAACAGGCAGCCAGATTAAAACTACAACGTGGAGCTTAGGCTGGATCCGAATTAGTGGCTTTGGCTGTGGCTGCGGCTGTTGCTATGCTGTTTCTAATTTAACACGGACGTAAGGATCTTCATTGTCCGCCCATAGCAACAGCCATAGCCGCAGCCAAGGCTACTAATTCGGATCCAGAATCACTCTGGGTGATATGATGTAGCTAATACCTCCATGATATGATGCAGACAAGGTTTAAATTTGCATGTTGATGCTATATTAAAATGGGCATGTGTAATATTTGAAGGTTTAGGCTGAATCCGAATTAGTGGCTTTGGCTGTGGCTATTGATATGCTGTTGCTATAGGCAGACAGTAAAAGTCCTTAGCAACAGGCACAGCCACATCCACAGCCACAGCCAAAGCCAAATTTGTATTGGTCAATATGGAATATAGATTGGTTCCCGATCCTATCGTTACGCACGATCGGGGAGTGCGTTTTATAAAGGGAACTGTTTGAGGAGGATGATTGGTTGTGTACATGTAGTTTAGTGGTAAAACGTAGTAGGACTATCATATCAATCAAGAGTTGCGAGTTCGAATCCGCTCTCGTACACAATTTTCGTCATTAAATTAAGGCACAGGCCTTTGCTATGGAGCTGCGTACGTATTTCGTGGCACGAATTTAGCGCGCGGATTGCTGACGAGCCTGTGCCTTTAAGTGACAGCTATCATTAACAAATTACTGGTTAGGTCTTAGAAATGACTCATAATGAAAACTTAGCCTGTCTAGAACTTTATTTCTAAGAAAAATGGACAATTTGGCAACAATTCAACAAATTTTCTCAAAATCTAAACATTTTCAAAATTTCATATTTTATTTTCTGGATGACCAGTCAATGTTAAATTAAAGGAATATCATCTATGGGTCCTAAGCAACATTTCCTGTAATTTTAAGGAAAATCTAAATCATAACATTTTTGGCCAAAAATTAAACAAATCACAAGGGGTTAGTCCATCAATTTTTATCAAAATTGGCAAAAAATGACGTTTTTGAAAATGTCTTAGAAATGACTCATAATGAAAATTTAGCCTGTCTGGAACCTTATTTCTAAGAAAAATTGACAATTTGGCAAAGATTCAACACATTTTCTCAAAATCTTAAATTTTTCCAAATTTCATATTTTATTTTCTGGATGACCAGTCAATGTTAAATTCAAGGAATATCATCTATGGGTCCTAAGCAACATTTCCTGTAATTTTAAGGAAAATCTAAATCATAACATTTTTGGCCAAAAATTAAAAAAATCACAAGGGGTTAGTCCATCAATTTTTCACAAAATTGGCAAAAAATTGACGTTTTTGAAAATGTCTTAGAAATGACTCATAATGAAAACTTAGCCTGTCTGGAACCTTATTTCTAAGAAAAATGGACAATTTGGCAAAAATTCAACAAATTTTCTCACAATCTAAAAAATTTCCAAATTTCATATTTTATTTTCTGGATGACCAGTCAATGTTAAATTCAAGGAATATCATCTATAGGTCCTAAGCAACATTTCCTGTAATTTTAAGGAAAATCTAAATCATAACATTTTTGGCCAAAAATTAAACAAATCACAAGGGGTTAGTCCATCAATTTTTATCAAAATTGGCCAAAAATGACGTTTTTGAAAATGTCTTAGAAATGACTCATAATGAAAATTTAGCCTGTCTGGAACCTTATTTCTAAGAAAAATGAACAATTTGGCACAAATTCAACAAATTTTCTCAAAATCTAAAAATTTTCCAAATTTCATATTTTAATGTTAAATTCAAGGAATATCATCTATGGGTCCTAAGCAACATTTCCTGTAATTTTAAGGAAAATCTAAATCATAACATTTTTGGCCAAAAATTAAAAAAAAACACAAGGGGTTAGTCCATCAATTTTTATCAAAATTGGCCAAAAATGACGTTTTTGAAAATGTCTTAGAAATGACTCATAATGAAAATTTAGCCTGTCTGGAACCTTATTTCTAAGAAAAATGAACAATTTGGCACAAATTCAACAAATTTTCTCAAAATCTAAAAATTTTCCAAATTTCATATTTTAATGTTAAATTCAAGGAATATCATCTATGGGTCCTAAGCAACATTTCCTGTAATTTTAAGGAAAATCTAAATCATAACATTTTTGGCCAAAAATTAAAAAAATCACAAGGGGTTAGTCCATCAATTTTTATCAAAATTGGCCAAAAATGACGTTTTTGAAAATGTCTTAGAAATGACTCATAATGAAAATTTAGCCTGTCTGGAACCTTATTTCTAAGAAAAATGAACAATTTGGCACAAATTCAACAAATTTTCTCAAAATCTTAAATTTTTCCAAATTTCATATTTTATTTTCTGGATGACCAGTCAATGTTAAATTCAAGGAATATCATCTATGGGTCCTAAGCAACATTTCCTGTAATTTTAAGGAAAATCTAAATCATAACATTTTTGGCCAAAAATTAAACAAATCACAAGGGGTTAGTCCATCAATTTTTATCAAAATTGGCCAAAAATGACGTTTTTGAAAATGTCTTAGAAATGACTCATAATGAAAATTTAGCCTGTCTGGAACCTTATTTCTAAGAAAAATGAACAATTTGGCACAAATTCAACAAATTTTCTCAAAATCTAAAAATTTTCCAAATTTCATATTTTAATGTTAAATTCAAGGAATATCATCTATGGGTCCTAAGCAACATTTCCTGTAATTTTAAGGAAAATCTAAATCATAACATTTTTGGCCAAAAATTAAAAAAAAACACAAGGGGTTAGTCCATCAATTTTTATCAAAATTGGCCAAAAATGACGTTTTTGAAAATGTCTTAGAAATGACTCATAATGAAAATTTAGCCTGTCTGGAACCTTATTTCTAAGAAAAATGAACAATTTGGCACAAATTCAACAAATTTTCTCAAAATCTAAAAATTTTCCAAATTTCATATTTTAATGTTAAATTCAAGGAATATCATCTATGGGTCCTAAGCAACATTTCCTGTAATTTTAAGGAAAATCTAAATCATAACATTTTTGGCCAAAAATTAAAAAAATCACAAGGGGTTAGTCCATCAATTTTTATCAAAATTGGCCAAAAATGACGTTTTTGAAAATGTCTTAGAAATGACTCATAATGAAAATTTAGCCTGTCTGGAACCTTATTTCTAAGAAAAATGAACAATTTGGCACAAATTCAACAAATTTTCTCAAAATCTTAAATTTTTCCAAATTTCATATTTTATTTTCTGGATGACCAGTCAATGTTAAATTCAAGGAATATCATCTATGGGTCCTAAGCAACATTTCCTGTAATTTTAAGGAAAATCTAAATCATAACATTTTTGGCCAAAAATTAAAAAAATCACAACGGGTTAGTCCATCAATTTTTATCAAAATTGGCCAAAAATGACGTTTTTGAAAATGTCTTAGAAATGACTCATAATGAAAATTTAGCCTGTCTGGAACCTTATTTCTAAGAAAAATGAACAATTTGGCACAAATTCAACAAATTTTCTCAAAATCAAAATTTTTTCCAAATTTCATATTTTAATGTTAAATTCAAGGAATATCATCTATGGGTCCTAAGCAACATTTCCTGTAATTTTAAGGAAAATCTAAATCATAACATTTTTGGCCAAAAATTAAAAAAATCACAAGGGGTTAGTCCATCAATTTTTATCAAAATTGGCCAAAAATGACGTTTTTGAAAATGTCTTAGAAATGACTCATATGAAAACTTAGCTTGTCTGGAACCTTATTTCTAAGAAAAATGGACAATTTGGCAAAAATTAAACAAATTTTCTCAAAATCTTAAATTTTTCCAAATTTCATATTTTATTTTCTGGATGACCAGTCAATGTTAAATTCAAGGAATATCATCTATAGGTCCTAAGCAACATTTCCTGTAATTTTAAGGAAAATCTAAATCATAACATTTTTGGCCAAAAATTTAAAAAATAAATTTTTATCAAAATTGGCCAAAAATGACGTTTTTGAAAATGTCTTAGAAATGACTCATAATGAAAATTTAGCCTGTCTGGAACCTTATTTCTAAGAAAAATGAACAATTTGGCACAAATTCAACAAATTTTCTCAAAATCTTAAATTTTTCCAAATTTCATATTTTATTTTCTGGATGACCAGTCAATGTTAAATTCAAGGAATATCATCTATGGGTCCTAAGCAACATTTCCTGTAATTTTAAGGAAAATCTAAATCATAACATTTTTGGCCAAAAATTAAAAAAATCACAAGGGGTTAGTCCATCAATTTTTATCAAAATTGGCCAAAAATGACGTTTTTGAAAATGTCTTAGAAATGACTCATAATGAAAATTTAGCCTGTCTGGAACCTTATTTCTAAGAAAAATGAACAATTTGGCACAAATTCAACAAATTTTCTCAAAATCAAATTTTTTTCAAAATTTCATATTTTAATGTTAAATTCAAGGAATATCATCTATGGGTCCTAAGCAACATTTCCTGTAATTTTAAGGAAAATCTAAATCATAACATTTTTGGCCAAAAATTTAAAAAATCACAAGGGTCCATCAATTTTTATCAAAATTGGCCCAAAATGACGTTTTTGAAAATGTCTTAGAAATGACTCATAATGAAAATTTAGCCTGTCTGGAACCTTATTTCTAAGAAAAATGAACAATTTGGCACAAATTCAACAAATTTTCTCAAAATCAAAAATTTTTCCAAATTTCATATTTTAATGTTAAATTCAAGGAATATCATCTATGGGTCCTAAGCAACATTTCCTGTAATTTTAAGGAAAATCTAAATCATAACATTTTTGGCCAAAAATTAAAAAAATCACAAGGGGTTAGTCCATCAATTTTTATCAAAATTGGCCAAAAATGACGTTTTTGAAAATGTCTTAGAAATGACTCATAATGAAAATTTAGCCTGTCTGGAACCTTATTTCTAAGAAAAATGAACAATTTGGCACAAATTCAACAAATTTTCTCAAAATCTAAAAATTTTCAAAATTTCATATTTTAATGTTAAATTCAAGGAATATCATCTATGGGTCCTAAGCAACATTTCCTGTAATTTTAAGGAAAATCTAAATCATAACATTTTTGGCCAAAAATTTAAAAAATCACAAGGGTCCATCAATTTTTATCAAAATTGGCCAAAAATGACGTTTTTGAAAATGTCTTAGAAATGACTCATAATGAAAATTTAGCCTGTCTGGAACCTTATTTCTAAGAAAAATGAACAATTTGGCACAAATTCAACAAATTTTCTCAAAATCAAAAATTTTTCCAAATTTCATATTTTAATGTTAAATTCAAGGAATATCATCTATGGGTCCTAAGCAACATTTCCTGTAATTTTAAGGAAAATCTAAATCATAACATTTTTGGCCAAAAATTAAAAAAATCACAAGGGGTTAGTCCATCAATTTTTATCAAAATTGGCCAAAAATGACGTTTTTGAAAATGTCTTAGAAATGACTCATAATGAAAATTTAGCCTGTCTGGAACCTTATTTCTAAGAAAAATGAACAATTTGGCACAAATTCAACAAATTTTCTCAAAATCTAAAAATTTTCAAAATTTCATATTTTAATGTTAAATTCAAGGAATATCATCTATGGGTCCTAAGCAACATTTCCTGTAATTTTAAGGAAAATCTAAATCATAACATTTTTGGCCAAAAATTAAAAAAATCACAAGGGGTTAGTCCATCAATTTTTATCAAAATTGGCCAAAAATGACGTTTTTGAAAATGTCTTAGAAATGACTCATAATGAAAACTTAGCCTGTCTGGAACCTTATTTCTAAGAAAAATGAACAATTTGGCAAAAATTAAACAAATTTTCTCAAAATCTTAAATTTTTCAAAATTTCATATTTTATTTTCTGGATGACCTGTCAATGTTAAATTCAAGGAATATCATCTATGGGTCCTAAGCAACATTTCCTGTAATTTTAAGGAAAATCTAAATCATAACATTTTTGGCCAAAAATTAAAAAAATCACAAGGGGTTAGTTAGTCCATCAATTTTTATCAAAATTGGCCAAAAATGACGTTTTTGAAAATGTCTTAGAAATGACTCATAATGAAAATTTAGCCTATCTGGAACCTTATTTCTAAGAAAAATGAACAATTTGGCACAAATTCAACAAATTTTCTCAAAATCTAAAAAAATTCCAAATTTCATATTTTATTTTCTGGATGACCAGTCAATGTTAAATTCAAGGAATATCATCTATAGGTCCTAAGCAACATTTCCTGTAATTTTAAGGAAAATCTAAATCATAACATTTTTGGCCAAAAATTAAAAAAATCACAAGGGGTTATAACGTCCATCAATTTTTATCAAAATTGGCCAAAAATGACGTTTTTGAAAATGTCTTAGAAATGACTCATAATGAAAATTTAGCCTGTCTGGAACCTTATTTCTAAGAAAAATGAACAATTTGGCACAAATTCAACAAATTTTCTCAAAATCTAAAAATTTTCAAAATTTCATATTTTAATGTTAAATTCAAGGAATATCATCTATGGGTCCTAAGCAACATTTCCTGTAATTTTAAGGAAAATCTAAATCATAACATTTTTGGCCAAAAATTAAAAAAATCACAAGGGGTTAGTCCATCAATTTTTATCAAAATTGGCCAAAAATGACGTTTTTGAAAATGTCTTAGAAATGACTCATAATGAAAATTTAGCCTGTCTGGAACCTTATTTCTAAGAAAAATGAACAATTTGGCACAAATTCAACAAATTTTCTCAAAATCTTAAATTTTTCCAAATTTCATATTTTATTTTCTGGATGACCAGTCAATGTTAAATTCAAGGAATATCATCTATGGGTCCTAAGCAACATTTCCTGTAATTTTAAGGAAAATCTAAATCATAACATTTTTGGCCAAAAATTAAAAAAATCACAAGGGGTTAGTCCATCAATTTTTATCAAAATTGGCCAAAAATGACGTTTTTGAAAATGTCTTAGAAATGACTCATAATGAAAATTTAGCCTGTCTGGAACCTTATTTCTAAGAAAAATGAACAATTTGGCACAAATTCAACAAATTTTCTCAAAATCAAAATTTTTTCCAAATTTCATATTTTAATGTTAAATTCAAGGAATATCATCTATGGGTCCTAAGCAACATTTCCTGTAATTTTAAGGAAAATCTAAATCATAACATTTTTGGCCAAAAATTAAAAAAATCACAAGGGGTTAGTCCATCAATTTTTATCAAAATTGGCCAAAAATGACGTTTTTGAAAATGTCTTAGAAATGACTCATAATGAAAATTTAGCCTGTCTGGAACCTTATTTCTAAGAAAAATGAACAATTTGGCACAAATTCAACAAATTTTCTCAAAATCTAAAAATTTTCAAAATTTCATATTTTAATGTTAAATTCAAGGAATATCATCTATGGGTCCTAAGCAACATTTCCTGTAATTTTAAGGAAAATCTAAATCATAACATTTTTGGCCAAAAATTAAAAAAATCACAAGGGGTTAGTCCATCAATTTTTATCAAAATTGGCCAAAAATGACGTTTTTGAAAATGTCTTAGAAATGACTCATAATGAAAACTTAGCCTGTCTGGAACCTTATTTCTAAGAAAAATGAACAATTTGGCAAAAATTAAACAAATTTTCTCAAAATCTTAAATTTTTCAAAATTTCATATTTTATTTTCTGGATGACCTGTCAATGTTAAATTCAAGGAATATCATCTATGGGTCCTAAGCAACATTTCCTGTAATTTTAAGGAAAATCTAAATCATAACATTTTTGGCCAAAAATTAAAAAAATCACAAGGGGTTAGTCCATCAATTTTTATCAAAATTGGCCAAAAATGACGTTTTTGAAAATGTCTTAGAAATGACTCATAATGAAAATTAAGCCTATCTGGAACCTTATTTCTAAGAAAAATGAACAATTTGGCACAAATTCAACAAATTTTCTCAAAATCTAAAAAAATTCCAAATTTCATATTTTATTTTCTGGATGACCAGTCAATGTTAAATTCAAGGAATATCATCTATAGGTCCTAAGCAACATTTCCTGTAATTTTAAGGAAAATCTAAATCATAACATTTTTGGCCAAAAATTAAAAAAATCACAAGGGGTTAGTCCATCAATTTTTATCAAAATTGGCCAAAAATGACGTTTTTGAAAATGTCTTAGAAATGACTCATAATGAAAATTTAGCCTGTCTGGAACCTTATTTCTAAGAAAAATGAACAATTTGGCACAAATTCAACAAATTTTCTCAAAATCTAAAAATTTTCAAAATTTCATATTTTAATGTTAAATTCAAGGAATATCATCTATGGGTCCTAAGCAACATTTCCTGTAATTTTAAGGAAAATCTAAATCATAACATTTTTGGCCAAAAATTAAAAAAATCACAAGGGGTTAGTCCATCAATTTTTATCAAAATTGGCCAAAAATGACGTTTTTGAAAATGTCTTAGAAATGACTCATAATGAAAATTTAGCCTGTCTGGAACCTTATTTCTAAGAAAAATGAACAATTTGGCACAAATTCAACAAATTTTCTCAAAATCAAAATTTTTTCCAAATTTCATATTTTAATGTTAAATTCAAGGAATATCATCTATGGGTCCTAAGCAACATTTCCTGTAATTTTAAGGAAAATCTAAATCATAACATTTTTGGCCAAAAATTAAAAAAATCACAAGGGGTTAGTCCATCAATTTTTATCAAAATTGGCCAAAAATGACGTTTTTGAAAATGTCTTAGAAATGACTCATAATGAAAATTTAGCCTGTCTGGAACCTTATTTCTAAGAAAAATGAACAATTTGGCACAAATTCAACAAATTTTCTCAAAATCTAAAAATTTTCAAAATTTCATATTTTAATGTTAAATTCAAGGAATATCATCTATGGGTCATAAGCAACATTTCCTGTAATTTTAAGGAAAATCTAAATCATAACATTTTTGGCCAAAAATTAAAAAAATCACAAGGGGTTAGTCCATCAATTTTTATCAAAATTGGCCAAAAATGACGTTTTTGAAAATGTCTTAGAAATGACTCATAATGAAAACTTAGCTTGTCTGGAACCTTATTTCTAAGAAAAATGGACAATTTGGCAAAAATTAAACAAATTTTCTCAAAATCTTAAATTTTTCCAAATTTCATATTTTATTTTCTGGATGACCAGTCAATGTTAAATTCAAGGAATATCATCTATAGGTCCTAAGCAACATTTCCTGTAATTTTAAGGAAAATCTAAATCATAACATTTTTGGCCAAAAATTTAAAAAATCAATTTTTATCAAAATTGGCCAAAAATGACGTTTTTGAAAATGTCTTAGAAATGACTCATAATGAAAACTTAGCCTGTCTGGAACCTTATTTCTAAGAAAAATGAACAATTTGGCAAAAATTAAACAAATTTTCTCAAAATCAAAAATTTTTCCAAATTTCATATTTTATTTTCTGGATGACCAGTCAATGTTAAATTCAAGGAATATCATCTATGGGTCCTAAGCAACATTTCCTGTAATTTTAAGGAAAATCTAAATCATAACATTTTTGGCCAAAAATTAAAAAAATCACAAGGGGTTAGTCCATCAATTTTTATCAAAATTGGCCAAAAATGACGTTTTTGAAAATGTCTTAGAAATGACTCATAATGAAAATTTAGCCTGTCTGGAACCTTATTTCTAAGAAAAATGAACAATTTGGCACAAATTCAACAAATTTTCTCAAAATCTAAAAAAATTCCAAATTTCATATTTTATTTTCTGAATGACCAGTCAATGTTAAATTCAAGGAATATCATCTATAGGTCCTAAGCAACATTTCCTGTAATTTTAAGGAAAATCTAAATCATAACATTTTTGGCCAAAAATTAAAAAAATCACAAGGGGTTAGTCCATCAATTTTTATCAAAATTGGCCAAAAATGACGTTTTTGAAAATGTCTTAGAAATGACTCATAATGAAAATTTAGCCTGTCTGGAACCTTATTTCTAAGAAAAATGAACAATTTGGCACAAATTCAACAAATTTTCTCAAAATCTTAAATTTTTCCAAATTTCATATTTTATTTTCTGGATGACCAGTCAATGTTAAATTCAAGGAATATCATCTATGGGTCCTAAGCAACATTTCCTGTAATTTTAAGGAAAATCTAAATCATAACATTTTTGGCCAAAAATTAAAAAAATCACAAGGGGTTAGTCCATCAATTTTTATCAAAATTGGCCAAAAATGACGTTTTTGAAAATGTCTTAGAAATGACTCATAATGAAAATTTAGCCTGTCTGGAACCTTATTTCTAAGAAAAATGAACAATTTGGCACAAATTCAACAAATTTTCTCAAAATCTAAAAATTTTCAAAATTTCATATTTTAATGTTAAATTCAAGGAATATCATCTATGGGTCCTAAGCAACATTTCCTGTAATTTTAAGGAAAATCTAAATCATAACATTTTTGGCCAAAAATTAAAAAAATCACAAGGGGTTAGTCCATCAATTTTTATCAAAATTGGCCAAAAATGACGTTTTTGAAAATGTCTTAGAAATGACTCATAATGAAAATTTAGCCTGTCTGGAACCTTATTTCTAAGAAAAATGAACAATTTGGCACAAATTCAACAAATTTTCTCAAAATCTAAAAATTTTCAAAATTTCATATTTTAATGTTAAATTCAAGGAATATCATCTATGGGTCCTAAGCAACATTTCCTGTAATTTTAAGGAAAATCTAAATCATAACATTTTTGGCCAAAAATTAAAAAAATCACAAGGGGTTAGTCCATCAATTTTTATCAAAATTGGCCAAAAATGACGTTTTTGAAAATGTCTTAGAAATGACTCATAATGAAAACTTAGCCTGTCTGGAACCTTATTTCTAAGAAAAATGAACAATTTGGCAAAAATTAAACAAATTTTCTCAAAATCTTAAATTTTTCAAAATTTCATATTTTATTTTCTGGATGACCTGTCAATGTTAAATTCAAGGAATATCATCTATGGGTCCTAAGCAACATTTCCTGTAATTTTAAGGAAAATCTAAATCATAACATTTTTGGCCAAAAATTAAAAAAATCACAAGGGGTTAGTCCATCAATTTTTATCAAAATTGGCCAAAAATGACGTTTTTGAAAATGTCTTAGAAATGACTCATAATGAAAATTTAGCCTATCTGGAACCTTATTTCTAAGAAAAATGAACAATTTGGCACAAATTCAACAAATTTTCTCAAAATCTAAAAAAATTCCAAATTTCATATTTTATTTTCTGGATGACCAGTCAATGTTAAATTCAAGGAATATCATCTATAGGTCCTAAGCAACATTTCCTGTAATTTTAAGGAAAATCTAAATCATAACATTTTTGGCCAAAAATTAAAAAAATCACAAGGGGTTAGTCCATCAATTTTTATCAAAATTGGCCAAAAATGACGTTTTTGAAAATGTCTTAGAAATGACTCATAATGAAAATTTAGCCTGTCTGGAACCTTATTTCTAATAAAAATGAACAATTTGGCACAAATTCAACAAATTTTCTCAAAATCTAAAAATTTTCAAAATTTCATATTTTAATGTTAAATTCAAGGAATATCATCTATGGGTCCTAAGCAACATTTCCTGTAATTTTAAGGAAAATCTAAATCATAACATTTTTGGCCAAAAATTAAAAAAATCACAAGGGGTTAGTCCATCAATTTTTATCAAAATTGGCCAAAAATGACGTTTTTGAAAATGTCTTAGAAATGACTCATAATGAAAATTTAGCCTGTCTGGAACCTTATTTCTAAGAAAAATGAACAATTTGGCACAAATTCAACAAATTTTCTCAAAATCTTAAATTTTTCCAAATTTCATATTTTATTTTCTGGATGACCAGTCAATGTTAAATTCAAGGAATATCATCTATGGGTCCTAAGCAACATTTCCTGTAATTTTAAGGAAAATCTAAATCATAACATTTTTGGCCAAAAATTAAAAAAATCACAAGGGGTTAGTCGATCAATTTTTATCAAAATTGGCCAAAAATGACGTTTTTGAAAACGTCTTAGAAATGACTCATAATGAAAATTTAGCCTGTCTGGAACCTTATTTCTAAGAAAAATGAACAATTTGGCACAAATTCAACAAATTTTCTCAAAATCAAAATTTTTTCCAAATTTCATATTTTAATGTTAAATTCAAGGAATATCATCTATGGGTCCTAAGCAACATTTCCTGTAATTTTAAGGAAAATCTAAATCATAACATTTTTGGCCAAAAATTAAAAAAATCACAAGGGGTTAGTCCATCAATTTTTATCAAAATTGGCCAAAAATGACGTTTTTGAAAATGTCTTAGAAATGACTCATAATGAAAATTTAGCCTGTCTGGAACCTTATTTCTAAGAAAAATGAACAATTTGGCACAAATTCAACAAATTTTCTCAAAATCTAAAAAAATTCCAAATTTCATATTTTATTTTCTGAATGACCAGTCAATGTTAAATTCAAGGAATATCATCTATAGGTCCTAAGCAACATTTCCTGTAATTTTAAGGAAAATCTAAATCATAACATTTTTGGCCAAAAATTAAAAAAATCACAAGGGGTTAGTCCATCAATTTTTATCAAAATTGGCCAAAAATGACGTTTTTGAAAATGTCTTAGAAATGACTCATAATGAAAATTTAGCCTGTCTGGAACCTTATTTCTAAGAAAAATGAACAATTTGGCACAAATTCAACAAATTTTCTCAAAATCTAAAAAAATTCCAAATTTCATATTTTATTTTCTGGATGACCAGTCAATGTTAAATTCAAGGAATATCATCTATAGGTCCTAAGCAACATTTCCTGTAATTTTAAGGAAAATCTAAATCATAACATTTTTGGCCAAAAATTAAAAAAATCACAAGGGGTTAGTCCATCAATTTTTATCAAAATTGGCCAAAAATGACGTTTTTGAAAATGTCTTAGAAATGACTCATAATGAAAATTTAGCCTGTCTGGAACCTTATTTCTAAGAAAAATGAACAATTTGGCACAAATTCAACAAATTTTCTCAAAATCTTAAATTTTTCCAAATTTCATATTTTATTTTCTGGATGACCAGTCAATGTTAAATTCAAGGAATATCATCTATAGGTCCTAAGCAACATTTCCTGTAATTTTAAGGAAAATCTAAATCATAACATTTTTGGCCAAAAATTAAAAAAATCACAAGGGGTTAAGTCCATCAATTTTTCTCAAAATTGGCCAAAAATGACGTTTTTGAAAATGTCTTAGAAATGACTCATAATGAAAATTTAGCCTGTCTGGAACCTTATTTCTAAGAAAAATGGACAATTTGGCACAAATTCAACAAATTTTCTCAAAATCTAAATATTTTCCAAATTTCATATTTTATTTTCTGGATGACCAGTCAATGTTAAATTCAAGGAATATCATCTATGGGTCCTAAGCAACATTTCCTGTAATTTTAAGGAAAATCTAAATCATAACATTTTTGGCCAAAAATTAAAAAAATCACAAGGGGGTTAGTCCATCAATTTTTATCAAAATTGGCCAAAAATGATGTTTTTGAAAATGTCTTAGAAATGACTCATAATGAAAATTTAGCCTGTCTGGAACCTTATTTCTAAGAAAAATGAACAATTTGGCACAAATTCAACAAATTTTCTCAAAATCTTAAATTTTTCCAAATTTCATATTTTATTTTCTGGATGACCAGTCAATGTTAAATTCAAGGAATATCATCTATGGGTCCTAAGCAACATTTCCTGTAATTTTAAGGAAAATCTAAATCATAACATTTTTGGCCAAAAATTAAAAAAATCACAAGGGGTTAGTCCATCAATTTTTATCAAAATTGGCCAAAAATGACGTTTTTGAAAATGTCTTAGAAATGACTCATAATGAAAATTTAGCCTGTCTGGAACCTTATTTCTAAGAAAAATGGACAATTTGGCACAAATTCAACAAATTTTCTCAAAATCTAAATATTTTCCAAATTTCATATTTTATTTTCTGGATGACCAGTCAATGTTAAATTCAAGGAATATCATCTATGGGTCCTAAGCAACATTTCCTGTAATTTTAAGGAAAATCTAAATCATAACATTTTTGGCCAAAAATTAAAAAAATCACAAGGGGTTAGTCCATCAATTTTTATCAAAATTGGCCAAAAATGACGTTTTTGAAAATGTCTTAGAAATGACTCATAATGAAAATTTAGCCTGTCTGGAACCTTATTTCTAAGAAAAATGAACAATTTGGCACAAATTCAACAAATTTTCTCAAAATCTAAAAATTTTCAAAATTTCATATTTTAATGTTAAATTCAAGGAATATCATCTATGGGTCCTAAGCAACATTTCCTGTAATTTTAAGGAAAATCTAAATCATAACATTTTTGGCCAAAAATTAAAAAAATCACAAGGGTCCATCAATTTTTATCAAAATTGGCCAAAAATGACGTTTTTGAAAATGTCTTAGAAATGACTCATAATGAAAATTTAGCCTGTCTGGAACCTTATTTCTAAGAAAAATGAACAATTTGGCACAAATTCAACAAATTTTCTCAAAATCTAAAAAAATTCCAAATTTCATATTTTATTTTCTGGATGACCAGTCAATGTTAAATTCAAGGAATATCATCTATAGGTCCTAAGCAACATTTCCTGTAATTTTAAGGAAAATCTAAATCATAACATTTTTGGCCAAAAATTAAAAAAATCACAAGGGGTTAAGTCCATCAATTTTTCTCAAAATTGGCCAAAAATGACGTTTTTGAAAATGTCTTAGAAATGACTCATAATGAAAATTTAGCCTGTCTGGAACCTTATTTCTAAGAAAAATGAACAATTTGGCACAAATTCAACAAATTTTCTCAAAATCTAAATATTTTCCAAATTTCATATTTTATTTTCTGGATGACCAGTCAATGTTAAATTCAAGGAATATCATCTATGGGTCCTAAGCAACATTTCCTGTAATTTTAAGGAAAATCTAAATCATAACATTTTTGGCCAAAAATTAAAAAAATCACAAGGGGTTAGTCCATCAATTTTTATCAAAATTGGCCAAAAATGACGTTTTTGAAAATGTCTTAGAAATGACTCATAATGAAAATTTAGCCTGTCTGGAACCTTATTTCTAAGAAAAATGAACAATTTGGCAAAAATTCAACAAATTTTCTCAAAATCTAAAAAAATTCCAAATTTCATATTTTAATGTTAAATTCAAGGAATATCATCTATGGGTCCTAAGCAACATTTCCTGTAATTTTAAGGAAAATCTAAATCATAACATTTTTGGCAAAAAATTAAAAAAAATTTATCAAAATTGGCCAAAAATGACGTTTTTGAAAATGTCTTAGAAATGACTCATAATGAAAACTTAGCTTGTCTGGAACCTTATTTCTAAGAAAAATGGACAATTTGGCAAAAATTCAACAAATTTTCTCAAAATCTAAAAAATTTCCAAATTTCATATTTTATTTTCTAGATGACCAGTCAATGTTAAATTCAAGGAATATCATCTATGGGTCCTAAGCAACATTTCCTGCAATTTTAAGGAAAATCTAAATCATAACATTTTTGGCCAAAAATTAAAAAAAAATTATCAAAATTGGCCAAAAATGACGTTTTTGAAAATGTCTTAGAAATGACTCATAATGAAAATTTAGCCTGTCTGGAACCTTATTTCTAAGAAAAATGAACAATTTGGCACAAATTCAACAAATTTTCTCAAAATCTTAAATTTTTCCAAATTTCATATTTTATTTTCTGGATGACCAGTCAATGTTAAATTCAAGGAATATCATCTATGGGTCCTAAGCAACATTTCCTGTAATTTTAAGGAAAATCTAAATCATAACATTTTTGGCCAAAAATTAAAAAAATCACAAGGGGTTAGTCCATCAATTTTTATCAAAATTGGCCAAAAATGACGTTTTTGAAAATGTCTTAGAAATGACTCATAATGAAAATTTAGCCTGTCTGGAACCTTATTTCTAAGAAAAATGAACAATTTGGCACAAATTCAACAAATTTTCTCAAAATCTAAAAAATTTCCAAATTTCATATTTTATTTTCTGGATGACCAGTCAATGTTAAATTCAAGGAATATCATCTATAGGTCCTAAGCAACATTTCCTGTAATTTTAAGGAAAATCTAAATCATAACATTTTTGGCCAAAAATTAAAAAAATCACTAGGGGTTAGTCCATCAATTTTAACAAAATTGGCCAAAAATGACGTTTTTGAAAATGTCTTAGAAATGACTCATAATGAAAACTTAGCTTGTCTGGAACCTTATTTCTAAGAAAAATGGACAATTTGGCAAAAATTAAACAAATTTTCTCAAAATCTAAAAAAATTCCAAATTTCATATTTTATTTTCTGGATGACCAGTCAATGTTAAATTCAAGGAATATCATCTATAGGTCCTAAGCAACATTTCCTGTAATTTTAAGGAAAATCTAAATCATAACATTTTTGGCCAAAAATTAAAAAATCACAATTGGCCAAAAATGACGTTTTTGAAAATGTCTTAGAAATGACTCATAATGAAAATTTAGCCTGTCTGGAACCTTATTTCTAAGAAAAATGAACAATTTGGCACAAATTCAACAAATTTTCTCAAAATCTTAAATTTTTCCAAATTTCATATTTTATTTTCTGGATGACCAGTCAATGTTAAATTCAAGGAATATCATCTATGGGTCCTAAGCAACATTTCCTGTAATTTTAAGGAAAATCTAAATCATAACATTTTTGGCCAAAAATTTAAAAAATCAATTTTTATCAAAATTGGCCAAAAATGACGTTTTTGAAAATGTCTTAGAAATGACTCATAATGAAAACTTAGCCTGTCTGGAACCTTATTTCTAAGAAAAATGAACAATTTGGCAAAAATTAAACAAATTTTCTCAAAATCTTAAATTTTTCCAAATTTCATATTTTATTTTCTGGATGACCAGTCAATGTTAAATTCAAGGAATATCATCTATGGATCCTAAGCAACATTTCCTGTAATTTTAAGGAAAATCTAAATCATAACATTTTTGGCCAAAAATTAAAAAAATCACAAGGGGTTAGTCCATCAATTTTTATCAAAATTGGCCAAAAATGACGTTTTTGAAAATGTCTTAGAAATGACTCATAATGAAAACTTAGCTTGTCTGGAACCTTATTTCTAAGAAAAATAAACAATTTGGCAAAAATTAAACAAATTTTCTCTAAATCTAAAATTTTTCAAAATTTCATATTTTATTTTCTGGATGACCAGTCAATGTTAAATTCAAGGAATATCATCTATGGATCCTAAGCAACATTTCCTGCAATTTTAAGGAAAATCTAAATCATAACATTTTTGGCCAAAAATTAAAAAAATCACAATTTTTATCAAAATTGGCCAAAAATGACGTTTTTGAAAATGTCTTAGAAATGACTCATAATGAAAACTTAGCTTGTCTGGAACCTTATTTCTAAGAAAAATGGACAATTTGGCAAAAATTAAACAAATTTTCTCAAAATCTTAAATTTTTCCAAATTTCATATTTTATTTTCTGGATGACCAGTCAATGTTAAATTCAAGGAATATCATCTATAGGTCCTAAGCAACATTTCCTGTAATTTTAAGGAAAATCTAAATCATAACATTTTTGGCCAAAAATTTAAAAAATCACAAGGGGTTAGTCCATCAATTTTTATCAAAATTGGCCAAAAATGACGTTTTTGAAAATGTCTTAGAAATGACTCATAATGAAAACTTAGCTTGTCTGGAACCTTATTTCTAAGAAAAATGGACAATTTGGCAAAAATTAAACAAATTTTCTCAAAATCTTAAATTTTTCCAAATTTCATATTTTATTTTCTGGATGACCAGTCAATGTTAAATTCAAGGAATATCATCTATAGGTCCTAAGCAACATTTCCTGTAATTTTAAGGAAAATCTAAATCATAACATTTTTGGCCAAAAATTTAAAAAATCAATTTTTATCAAAATTGGCCAAAAATGACGTTTTTGAAAATGTCTTAGAAATGACTCATAATGAAAACTTAGCCTGTCTGGAACCTTATTTCTAAGAAAAATGAACAATTTGGCAAAAATTAAACAAATTTTCTCAAAATTTTAAATTTTTCCAAATTTCATATTTTATTTTCTGGATGACCAGTCAATGTTAAATTCAAGGAATATCATCTATGGGTCCTAAGCAACATTTCCTGTAATTTTAAGGAAAATCTAAATCATAACATTTTTGGCCAAAAATTAAAAAAATCACAAGGGGTTAGTCCATCAATTTTTATCAAAATTGGCAAAAAATGACGTTTTTGAAAATGTCTTAGAAATGACTCATAATGAAAACTTAGCTTGTCTGGAACCTTATTTCTAAGAAAAATGGACAATTTGGCAAAAATTAAACAAATTTTCTCAAAATCTTAAATTTTTCCAAATTTCATATTTTATTTTCTGGATGACCAGTCAATGTTAAATTCAAGGAATATCATCTATAGGTCCTAAGCAACATTTCCTGTAATTTTAAGGAAAATCTAAATCATAACATTTTTGGCCAAAAATTTAAAAAATCAATTTTTATCAAAATTGGCCAAAAATGACGTTTTTGAAAATGTCTTAGAAATGACTCATAATGAAAACTTAGCCTGTCTGGAACCTTATTTCTAAGAAAAATGAACAATTTGGCAAAAATTAAACAAATTTTCTCAAAATTTTAAATTTTTCCAAATTTCATATTTTATTTTCTGGATGACCAGTCAATGTTAAATTCAAGGAATATCATCTATGGGTCCTAAGCAACATTTCCTGTAATTTTAAGGAAAATCTAAATCATAACATTTTTGGCCAAAAATTAAAAAAATCACAAGGGGTTAGTCCATCAATTTTTATCAAAATTGGCAAAAAATGACGTTTTTGAAAATGTCTTAGAAATGACTCATAATGAAAACTTAGCTTGTCTGGAACCTTATTTCTAAGAAAAATGAACAATTTGGCAAAAATTCAACAAATTTTCTCAAAATCTAAATATTTTCCAAATTTCATATTTTATTTTCTGGATGACCAGTCAATGTTAAATTCAAGGAATATCATCTATAGGTCCTAAGCAACATTTCCTGTAATTTTAAGGAAAATCTAAATCATAACATTTGGCCAAAAATTAAAAAAATCACAAGGGGTTAGTCCATCAATTTTTATCAAAATTGGCCAAAAATGACGTTTTTGAAAATGTCTTAGAAATGACTCATAATGAAAACTTAGCTTGTCTGGAACCTTATTTCTAAGAAAAATGAACAATTTGGCAAAAATTCAACAAATTTTCTCACAATCTAAACATCTTCCAAATTTCATATGTTATTTTCTGGATGACCAGTCAATGTTAAATTCAAGGAATATCATCTATGGGTCCTAAGCAACATTTCCTGCAATTTTAAGGAAAATCTAAATCATAACATTTTTGGCCAAAAATTGTTATCAAAATTGGCGCCAAAATGACAAAATTCACATAAATGGGCTAAAAATAAATGGGTTTAAAAGGCTAACAATTACAAAATTACGATAAATTGGCGAAGAATGACAAGAAAATTACAATGAATCGACTAAAAATTAGAAATAGAAATGTAAAAAAGGAGCTGAAAGTGCAGATCCCGTAAGCGGACTCAATTCGAAAAACATTTATTTCATTCTCTAATCGAAATATCACTTCGTTCCCTCGAAATATTATTTCGTTCCCTCCAAATAGCTATTTTGAGGGAACAAAACCTATTTCGACGGACCAAAACGTATTTTGAGAAAGCCAAATAAAAAATGTATTTGGAATTGTGTCCCCTTACGAGCTCCGTAAAAAAGCAAAATGTTGACAAATGTACAATACAAATACAATAAAATGAGCCAACATGGCAAGCATGAAACAATTTATAATGGGGCAAAACGACCATACATGATAAAAAAAAAACTTTTAAAGGTGCATTCTGCCAGAGATTAACCCATAAAAAGGACCTCAAAATTGATTCAATGTGAAAAAGATGGTCCAAAAGTAAGCAGGATAAATTTATCACAGAGATTATGCATTTCAGTAGTTAATTTTACACAATTTCTATAAATGTTGAGGCAGAATTATCTTTAATTGAAGATCTACTCTAAAATTAACACTTTTTCAAACATATTACAGTGGAAAATTGCTATAACGAACACCATAATAAGAAACATTCTGCAAAAGTAAACATCTCTCATGTGTACATGTATAACCAAAAGAAACATTTCAACAGAAAATTTGATAAAAACAGGTATATTGAATACAAAGAGAACTTATGGATGACAGGCACACTTTGGAATCAACACTGTTCCGTTTCAGTGATTTCTTTCAGGTCAAAGGAGACCTGGTTGAACAACTTTAACAATTCCCAAAGTAATAAAATGTGTCATTTTCTGTCTGGTCATCAACCTGAATGACCTGTTTGGGGTGAACTGCAACACTTGTTGTCGATGCAATGTTGTTGGCTATAACAACTTTCCACTGGAAGGCTACCAACTCCTTTAAAAACAACCAATGCCACATGCTTTAATCTGTTTTTTTTTGCCTATGATTGATAAACATGTATACTGACAGTCAATGAACAAGAATTACCCTTAAGATTTAAAAATATTTTATAAATGTTGTCATCGAAGCATGAAAGTCACTGGTCCGAGTACTCAGACTGAGTACTCAAGACTCAATGAATGAATACAGCTGAATGCATAAAACATCACAAAATTGCCGAGGCATATTTTTTTTTTCAAAACAAATAAGGGTGATGCATTTTCATTGACTGTCAGTGTATTCAAATTTCACAGAATGAATCAAACATCAGGAATTAATCAGGGCCTTCTGATTTAAAAATAACGTTTTACATTAACCCCATGCATGGGCTACTTTGGAAACCCCCTGGGCTACTTTAGACACCTAAGCTTGGGCTACTTTGGACAGCCCATGCACTGCAGCACTACTCTGGACACCCCTTGGCTATTTTAGACACCTTTGGGCTACTTTTGACATCTCCTGGGCTACATTGGACACCCCATGGGCTACTTTAGACACCCGCGCGCAGGTAACATTCCCATATGGGGCCCAGATGGGATCTATATTCCTCTGCATATGGGCCCCAGATTGGTTTGCACCCAAGTCCCATGTGGGGCCCATATGGGACGGCCCATTTTTTCCCAACAATATCAAATTTGTAGTGGGCCCAATATGAGTTATATATAGGCAAGCCCATATATTGGCCCCATTTGGGCCCCACATGGGACTTGGGTGCAAACCAATCTGGGGCCCATATGCAGAGGAATATAGATCGATCCCATCTGGGCCCCATATGGGAATGTTACTGAGCTACTTTGGAAACCCTTTCAGTTACTTTGGACACCCCCTGGGATACTTTGAACATCAACCCGTCTACTTTGGACACCCTCTTGGCTACTTTAGGGAAGACACACAAATCTAACCGCCGGTAATTAAAGCAGTACAGCTGTTATTTTGACTGGTACTGCTATTATTTTGAGTGGTACCGCTGTCATTACCAGTGATTAGATTTGTGTGTCTTCCATTAAACACTGCCTGGGCTACTTTGGACAGCCTCTGATTACTTTGGACAACCCCTTGGCTACTTTGAACACCTCTGGGCTACTTTAAACACCATAAGTCAATACTTTCTTAGTTAATGTGTGTCAGAAATGCATACTACCCAGACACCGCTCTGGCTAAAACATATTAGTCTACACAAGTAAAACTGTTGTCATATACCTCCCTCCCGTTATATTCAGTCCCTTCTTCGTCTTGATCATGCAAGGCACAAATCCTGGGGGTGCATTTGACCTGTCAAATATTAAAAGAAACAGATAATTGTTATTATTATGGAAGAATTTGTAATTTTATTGTTTTGTTTTTCATGATCACTATACATGTATGTGTTTCCTAAAAACAACTTTACTGAATTTGCTCGTTCCATATGTAGCGACACTAGAGGCAATTTGTTTGTCAACCTAACAGCTAGTTGACAAATGACAAGTTTCCCTTTCAGCCCTTGTTATCTTTGGTGCATGAGGTGGTTTCCCTATACATTGTACTTGAAAACTTCTGCAATCTCCCTAACTTATTGAGAATTGCGTCAATCTTTTCCTGAATTAAACTTTCATCAAGGATATGTGCCTTCCAAAGTTGCCAACATTTTTACGGTTCTACAAAGCATAGAAAGGGGGAGGGGTGGGGGTGGGGGTCGAGGGCAGGGTATGACTGTACAATACATGCACTGTAAAATGTTAACATTTCATGGTAGTGACAAAAAATGTTGATAAGTAGTATTTAAGCGGCAGGGAATGTTGTGAAAATGTTGACAACATTGACCGCCCCATACTGAAGAACATTAGATATGTGTTTAAAATCGAATAGCTTTAAGAATGTCCAAGTTGGACATCACTAGCACTATTTCCTCCTTAAAATGACAGTAAGAATTGAGAAGTTGATCATGACTTTAAAATTACTTATCAAGAACCAGTGAACATGGTGAAGTGCAGATTTGATAAAAAAACACACATTTATTTAGGAGTGGGAAAACTTAAAGATTTTCTTAAAAAGCACTTTGAAAATTTCAGCCAATCCAATATGTTTTGTGCACAAGGTCTGAATCCATGATCAACTTCTCAATTTGTTTCTGTGTATAAAAATAACATCAACGTACCTGATTCTGACTGGACTAGACTGCGAAACTGCAGTGCACACACTAGGCGCCGACTTTATCCTGGAGAGTAGGAACGCGACGTCGTTGACGAAGATCCGTGCCAACTTGTTGTTGTCTTTGGTGTTTTTTAGCAGACGAGAATCTTGTTCAAAGTTAAGTCCAAAAAGCAAAGAGAACAAACACGTGCGTTTGTTAACACAACTTGATCAATTTGTTTAGCGCGCGCCCTCAAGATTAAGAGTTTAGACTGGTTTCCGGACCTCATATACTGTTACAGTTTGTACACTATATACACAATAGTTTTGTGAAATATGAGTTCCGGAAACATCTCTAGCAACTTCGAGTGACGTCTATCAGACTGGTTTCAACTCCCCCAACCCCACCTCCTCCCCCAACCCAACGTTTTCAAGTTACATGGCTACGGGTCCCGGCCGGCTACGTATATCAATGGTAATAGTAACTCGATCACTTTCCCATAGATGTTCATGTGATCCAAAAACGTTTACGCCCATCCCCGTAAATTCCATTAAATTAATCATTTTTGTGGTGATCCTTAGTGATTCTTTTGGTGACCATACTGCGTGTAATAAAGTGCAAGATAGTATAGCTCGGCCTCCCAAAGACATCCATAAACGGCGATCCAGTAAGCTCCGCCCAGTTCTTTTTACTGATGACGACGAGTTTTGCATATTTATGTTACGTTTTCGCGGCCATAACCAGAAACACGTATTACGTACGTGGTGTAGCTCGATATTCTGGCAAGGCAAACATATTTCTGCTGTCTCTCGCGAAAACACGGCCCAGGACAGTAGCACAATGCCCCACACTGTATTGACTCACATCCGAATGGGAAATGGAATACGGATGCAAGCCCACTGAAGAAGAGGCATTTCCTTCCTTTTCAGTAATATTTGAGGTAGAGGTAGGTCAGGGACATAGCAAATAAAGTTTTTTTTATTAAAAAAATATCAACCCTCACCACAGGCCTAAACTTAATTAATTCTCTTTTTATCAGGATGCGGTAAAAAGCAGGTTGTATAATGTCTCGGACTCGTGACTCGGAATCGGTCGACTCGAGTTTCAATTTTCACTGGCTTGACTTGATTTGAGACACGAATCTCAAATGACTTGACTTGACGTGAGACTCGAACCTCAAATTAATTGACTTGACTTGAGACTTGAACCTCAAATGACTTGACTTGAGACTCGAACCTCAAATGACTGACTTGACTTGAGACTCGAACCTCAAATGACTTGACTTGACTTGACTCGGACTTTTTTGACTTGGGTCTGCCAAAACTGAAATTTAACTTTAATGCATTTTTGTCATTTTGATGACCGAACTAAAGCTTTCTTTTAACATGGAACATTGTTGGCCAGAACAACAAAAATACCCTACATTGAAGGCACAGGCTCGTCAGCAATGCGCGCCCGCCAAATGTGTGCCACGCAATACGCAGCTCCATAGCAAAGGCATGGAGCTGCGTGTTTCGAGCACGAATTTGGCGGGCGCGCATTGCTGACGAGCCTGTGCCTTTAATGCAAGATTCAGGGTTTAGACTCATTTTGAAATGAGCCTACTTGACTTGACCAACATGTCTGACTTGACTTGACTTGGGACTCGATGCCACTCGAAGGCAGTTTGACTTGACTTGATTTGGGACTCGAACAGAGAGAGACTCGTTACAACCCTCACTCGAAGAGTAGTATATTAGACCTACTCTAAAACTTTGTTCACTTAATAAACCAAAGTCTTGGACTTGGCTGTTGAAATTAACTGTTGTGCATGAAGCGAAATAAAATTAAAGCAAATGTTCCATGCAGGCTATAATTTATTCACTACATATTTAAGACTACTTTAACAGTAAGTTTGCGATTACAATGCCTAACTTTCTACATAATTAATTAAACCAGATCAATTGGCAGTGCGTCACTGGTTTTGAGGAAATATCGATTATCAATAAATATGATAATCAATTTTTCCACTTTTGAGCAAAAATTACAAGCATTAAATACATGCATTAAATGACAGAAAATTATTCACAATTTTTTTAAATGAAGCGTTTATGTCATTGTGTCAGATGCTTTTTTTAGTAGTTTTTAAATACATGTATACTAACCCTTCTTGATAAAAAGCATTAAAAAGCTAAACTATACAACCCACAGCTAAATATGCAATTTCATAAGGTTATTTACAAGAAAATCTGCACACGATCCTAACAAAATGTTTTTTATTAACTATTCGCATCAATTCAATGGTACATGTACTGTTATAATATCAGACATTTTATATACATTTTTAATGCACACCGGCTCCAAAGATAATAGAATGTCGTCTCTTCTTTGATGTGTGAAACATGCTTTTGTATAAACTGTGGCAGCAGCAACAGCAACAAAAGAAACAGCAATACAACAGGCAGAAAATGGAGGCAACTACGGTGCCTAAAATGAGCCAAAATGTATCTGAGGAGACGCTGGTTGGTTCTTTGACTGCACGGCAACAGGATGGTTCCCCGCAGCAGCGAGATGAACACGTGCTGTTCTGAAAGTACAAAGAAAGAAAATAATTGAAGAATTTCAAATTGTCATCGAAAACGAGGTTCTCAGTGGTTTTGTTTATTTTATATATAATTTGCAAATGAAAGGAGACTGCCAGTGCTAATTTGGAAATTTGTCAACTATGCTGCTTATAAACTAAAACTCAAATAAACTTTTCCTGAAATTATATTTTTTCTCGGCCTATACAAATGTAATTTTGCACAGAAAAGAATAAATATTGAAATCCCACAGATTAGTACAAAATAGTTATTCCACTGTTTTTTTTTTTAACATGGTATTTTTCCCTTTTATTCTCATTTTTAGAAAATATTTAAATTTCCATTTGTTTTTGTTTTTGACATTTATTTGTGTTACTCGTCATAGTTATGGTTTTCGTTAATGTTACGGTTACTCATTATTTCATTTCAAAATATTTGTTTGATTATTTTATATTTCATATCCAGGAGGTGGTTGGTATTCACCACAAGTTGAATGTGAACCCTCGTCTCTCACCTTTACGATGCACATTTCCGGGTTTTCCTGAGGACAGCAGTCCAGCGGACAACTTGCTCCACTCTCGCCGTGTTCACACCACCCATCACCGCACACGAGCATCGCTTCGGTCGGTCTACATAATAAATCACATCAAACAGTCGTCCATATCAGAAATACATGAACCACGCGACTATCTTATGTATACAAATATTATACATTATTAGCAACACTTTGAAAGTCGGTCCAGTGGCGAATCTAGCCTCATTAAAAAACAAGAACACAATAAAAATTTAGGGGGTCCGACCCCCTGAATTCCATTGTATTCCTATATTTTAATGAGGCTAGATCCGCCTCTGCGGTCGTACTGGTCGTGTATGGGAAAATTACATCCAATCAAATTTCAGTCTTACTCTAGTTTGCACGCCTCTTCAAAGCACGATGACCACACCCAACAGTCGTCGGTACTCAGCCACCCCCAACGACGGTTACACCTAGCAACAACAAAAACATACTAATAACATAATATTTTGTACCAGTGGTTATTATAGATGTTTATGTCTTCTTTTTCTTTTTGTCAAAAGTGCAGCAAATTGAGGCAAATATGAAGGAGTCATTATAAAAATTGATACCATTAAAATGTTTACCAATCAGCGTGTTTTGTTGGATTGGTTGGTTGTTATGTGATGTCCGTGCATACGACTGTTACCTGACATTAGCTTTCTAGTTTTCGACCAAATAAGCACTCCCCAAAACAAATACTGGTAAAATAGAAACAAACACCAAATTGTGCATCGTTACTCACAATC